>CM076188.1:35204032-35932400 GCA_038277355.1 Encarsia formosa | reverse complement strand
AAAAAAATTTGTTTACCTACGCGCTTAAACCCGAGTTAGCTGTTTGGCAAACCAAAAAATTTGTTTGCCTACGCGCTTAAACCCGAGTTAGCTGTTTGGCAAACCAAAACATTTGTTTGCCTACGCGCTTAAACCCGAGTTAGCTGTTTGACAAACCAAAAAATATCCTTTCCTACGCGCTTAAACCCGAGTTAGCTGTTTGGCAAACCAAAAAATTTGTTTGCCTACGCGCTTAAACCCGAGTTAGCTGTTTAACAAACAAAAAAAATTTGTTTGCCTACGCGCTTAAACCCGAGTTAGCTGTTTGGCAAACCAAAAAATTTGTTTGCCTACGCGCTTAAACCCGAGTTAGGTGTTTGGGAAACCAAAGAATTTGTTTGCCTACGCGCTTTAACCCGAGTTAGCTGTTTGGCATTCCAAAAAATTTTTTGCCTACGCGCTTAAACCCGAGTTAGCTGTTTGGCAAACCAAAAAAATTTGTTTGCCTACGCGCTTAAACCCGAGTTAGCTGTTTGACAAACTAAAAAATTTGTTTGCCTACGCGCTTAAACCCGAGTTAGCTGTTTGGCAAACCAAAAAATTTGTTTGCCTACGCGCTTAAACCCGAGTTAGCTGTTTAACAAACAAAAAAAATTTGTTTGCCTACGCGCTTAAACCCGAGTTAGCTGTTTAACAAACAAAAAAAATTTGTTTACCTACGCGCTTAAACCCGAGTTAGCTGTTTGGCAAACCAAAAAATATCCTTTCCTACGCGCTTAAACCGGAGTTAGCTGTTTGGCAAACCAAAAAAATTTGTTTGCCTACGCGCTTAAACCCGAGTTAGCTGTTTGGCAAACCAAAAAAATTTGTTGGCCTACGTGCTTAAACCCGAGTTAGCTGTTTGGCAAACCAAAAAATTTGTTTGCCTACGCGCTTAAACCCGAGTTAGCTGTTTGGCAAACCAAAAAATTTGTTTGCCTACGCGCTCAAACCCGAGTTAGCTGTTTAACAATCAAAAAAAATTTGTTTGCCTACGCGCTTAAACCCGAATTAGCTGTTTGGCAAACCAAAAAAATTTGTTGGCCTACGCGTTTAAACCCGAGTTAGCTGTTTGGCAAACCAAAAAATTTGTTTGCCTACGCGCTTAAACCCGAGTTAGCTGTTTGGCAAACCAAAAAATTTGTTTGCCTACGCGCTCAAACCCGAGTTAGCTGTTTAACAATCAAAAAAAATTTGTTTGCCTACGCGCTTAAACCCGAGTTAGCTGTTTGGCAAACCAAAAAATTTGTTTGCCTACGCGCTTAAACCCGAGTTAGCTGTTTGGCAAACCAAAAAAATTTGTTTGCCTACGCGCTTAAACCCGAGTTAGCTGTTTGGCAAACCAAAAAATTTATTTGCCTACGCGCTTTAACCCGAGTTAGCTGTTTGGCAAACCAGAAAAATTCGTTTCCTACACGCTTAAACCCGAGTTAGCTGTTTGGCAAACCAAAAAATTTATTTGCCTACGCGCTTAAACCCGAGTTAGCTGTTTGGCAAACCAAAAAATATCCTTTCCTACGCGCATAAACCGGAGTTAGCTGTTTGGCAAACCAAAAAAATTTGTTTGCCTACGCGCTTAAACCCGAGTTAGCTGTTTGGCAAACCAAAAAATTTATTTGCCTACGCGCTTTAACCCGAGTTAGCTGTTTGGCAAACCAGAAAAATTCGTTTCCTACACGCTTAAACCCGAGTTAGCTGTTTGGCAAACCAAAAAATTTATTTGCCTACGCGCTTAAACCCGAGTTAGCTGTTTGGCAAACCAAAAAATATCCTTTCCTACGCGCTTAAACCGGAGTTAGCTGTTTGGCAAACCAAAAAAATTTGTTTGCCTACGCGCTTAAACCCGAGTTAGCTGTTTGGCAAACCAAAAAAATTTGTTGGCCTACGTGCTTAAACCCGAGTTAGCTGTTTGGCAAACCAAAAAATTTGTTTGCCTACGCGCTTAAACCCGAGTTAGCTGTTTGGCAAACCGAAAAATTTGTTTGCCTACGCGCTTAAACCCGAGTTAGCTGTTTGACAAACTAAAAAATTTGTTTGCCTACGCGCTTAAACCCGAGTTAGCTGTTTGGCAAACCAAAAAAATTTGTTTGCCTACGCGCTTAAACCCGAGTTAGCTGTTTGGCAAACCAAAAAATTTGTTTGCCTACGCGCTTAAACCCGAGTTAGCTGTTTGGCAATCCAAAAAATTTAATTACCTACGCGCTTGAAACCGAGTTAGCTGTTTGGCAATCCCAAAAATTTGTTTACCTACGCGCTTAAACCTAAGTTAGCTGTTTAACAAACAAAAAAAATTTGTTTGCCTACGCGCTTAAACCCGAGTTAGCTGTTTGGCAAACCAAAAATATTGTTTGCCTACGCGCTTGAAACCGAGTTAGCTGTTTGGCAATCCAAAAAATTTGTTTGCCTACGCGCTTGAAACCGAGTTAGCTGTTTGGCAATCCCAAAAATTTGTTTACCTACGCGCTTAAACCCGAGTTAGCTGTTTAACAAACAAAAAAAATTTGTTTGCCTACGCGCTTAAACCCGAGTAAGCTGTTTAACAAACAAAAAAAATTTGTTTGCCTACGCGCTTAAACCCGAGTTAGCTGTTTGGCAAACCAAAAAAATTTGTTTGCCTACGCGCTTAAACCCGAGTTAGCTGTTTAACAAACAAAAAAAATTTGTTTGCCTACGCGCTTAAACCCGAGTTAGCTGTTTGGCAATCCAAAAAATTTAATTACCTACGCGCTTGAAACCGAGTTAGCTGTTTGGCAATCCCAAAAATTTGTTTACCTACGCACTTAAACCCGAGTTAGCTGTTTAACAAACAAAAAAAATTTGTTTGCCTACGCGCTTAAACCCGAGTAAGCTGTTTAACAAACAAAAAAAATTTGTTTGCCTACGCGCTTAAACCCGAGTTAGCTGTTTGGCAAACCAAAAAAATTTGTTTGCCTACGCGCTTAAACCCGAGTTAGCTGTTTAACAAACAAAAAAAATTTGTTTGCCTACGCGCTTAAACCCGAGTTAGCTGTTTGGCAAACCAAAAAAATTTGTTTGCCTACGCGCTTAAACCCGTGTTAGCTGTTTGGCAAACCAAAAAAATTTGTTTGCCTACGCGCTTAAACCCGAGTTAGCTGTTTGGCAAACCAAAAAAATTTGTTTGCCTACGCGCTTAAACCCGAGTTAGGTGTTTGGGAAACCAAAGAATTTGTTTGCCTACGCGCTTAAACCCGAGTTAGCTGTTTGACAAACTAAAAAATTTGTTTGTCTACGCGCTTAAACCCGAGTTAGCTGTTTAACAAACAAAAAAAATTTGTTTACCTACGCGCTTAAACCCGAGTTAGCTGTTTGGCAAACCAAAAAAATTTGTTTGCCTACGCGCTTAAACCCGAGTTAGCTGTTTGGCAAACCAAAAAAATTTGTTTGCCTACGCGCTTAAACCCGAGTTAGCTGTTTGGCAAACCAAAAAATTTATTTGCCTTCGCGCTTAAACCCGAGTTAGCTGTTTGGCAAACCAGAAAAATTCGTTTCCTACACGCTTAAACCCGAGTTAGCTGTTTGGCAAACCAAAAAATTTATTTGCCTACGCGCTTAAACCCGAGTTAGCTGTTTGGCAAACCAAAAAATATCCTTTCCTACGCGCTTAAACCGGAGTTAGCTGTTTGGCAAACCAAAAAAATTTGTTTGCCTACGCGCTTAAACCCGAGTTAGCTGTTTGGCAAACCAAAAAAATTTGTTGGCCTACGTGCTTAAACCCGAGTTAGCTGTTTGGCAAACCAAAAAATTTGTTTGCCTACGCGCTTAAACCCGAGTTAGCTGATTGGCAAACCAAAAAATTTGTTTGCCTACGCGCTTAAACCCGAGTTAGCTGTTTGGCAAACCAAAAAATTTATTTGCCTTCGCGCTTAAACCCGAATTAGCTGTTTGGCAAACCAAAAAAATTTGTTGGCCTACGCGTTTAAACCCGAGTTAGCTGTTTGGCAAACCAAAAAATTTGTTTGCCTACGCGCTTAAACCCGAGTTAGCTGTTTGGCAAACCAAAAAATTTGTTTGCCTACGCGCTCAAACCCGAGTTAGCTGTTTAACAATCAAAAAAAATTTGTTTGCCTACGCGCTTAAACCCGAGTTAGCTGTTTGGCAAACCAAAAAATTTGTTTGCCTACGCGCTTAAACCCGAGTTAGCTGTTTGGCAAACCAAAAAAATTTGTTTGCCTACGCGCTTAAACCCGAGTTAGCTGTTTGGCAAACCAAAAAATTTATTTGCCTACGCGCTTTAACCCGAGTTAGCTGTTTGGCAAACCAGAAAAATTCGTTTCCTACACGCTTAAACCCGAGTTAGCTGTTTGGCAAACCAAAAAATTTATTTGCCTACGCGCTTAAACCCGAGTTAGCTGTTTGGGAAACCAAAAAATATCCTTTCCTACGCGCTTAAACCGGAGTTAGCTGTTTGGCAAACCAAAAAAATTTGTTTGCCTACGCGCTTAAACCCGAGTTAGCTGTTTGGCAAACCAAAAAATTTATTTGCCTACGCGCTTTAACCCGAGTTAGCTGTTTGGCAAACCAGAAAAATTCGTTTCCTACACGCTTAAACCCGAGTTAGCTGTTTGGCAAACCAAAAAATTTATTTGCCTACGCGCTTAAACCCGAGTTAGCTGTTTGGCAAACCAAAAAATATCCTTTCCTACGCGCTTAAACCGGAGTTAGCTGTTTGGCAAACCAAAAAAATTTGTTTGCCTACGCGCTTAAACCCGAGTTAGCTGTTTGGCAAACCAAAAAAATTTGTTGGCCTACGTGCTTAAACCCGAGTTAGCTGTTTGGCAAACCAAAAAATTTGTTTGCCTACGCGCTTAAACCCGAGTTAGCTGTTTGGCAAACCAAAAAATTTGTTTGCCTACGCGCTCAAACCCGAGTTAGCTGTTTAACAATCAAAAAAAATTTGTTTGCCTACGCGCTTAAACCCGAATTAGCTGTTTGGCAAACCAAAAAAATTTGTTGGCCTACGCGCTTCAACCCGAGTTAGCTGTTTGGCAAACCAAAAAATTTGTTTGCCTACGCGCTTAAACCCGAGTTAGCTGTTTGGCAAACCAAAAAATTTGTTTGCCTACGCGCTCAAACCCGAGTTAGCTGTTTAACAATCAAAAAAAATTTGTTTGCCTACGCGCTTAAACCCGAGTTAGCTGTTTGGCAAAGCAAAAAATTTGTTTGCCTACGCGCTCAAACACGAGTTAGCTGTTTAACAAACAAAAAAAATTTGTTTGCCTACGCGCTTAAACCCGAGTTAGCTGTTTGGCAAACCAAAAAATTTGTTTGCCTACGCGCTTAAACCCGAGTTAGCTGTTTGGCAAACCAAAAAAATTTGTTTGCCTACGCGCTTAAACCCGAGTTAGCTGTTTCGCAAACCAAAAAAATTCGTTTCCTACACGCTTAAACCCGAGTTAGCTGTTTGGCAAACCAAAAAAAATCGTTTTCCTACGCGCTTAAACCCGAGTTAGCTGTTTGGAAAACCAAAAAATTGGTTTACCTACACGCGTAAACCCGAGTTAGCTGTTTGGAAAACCGAAAAATTTGTTTTCCTACGCGCTTAAACTCGAGTTAGCTGTTTGGAAAACCAAAAAATTGGTTTTCCTACCTGCTTAAACCCGAGTTAGCTGTTTGGCAATCCAAAAAATTTGTTTGCCTACGCGCTTAAACCCGAGTTAGCTGTTTGGCAAACCAAAAAATTTGTTTGCCTACGCGCTTAAACCCGAGTTAGCTGTTTGGCAAACCAAAAAATTTGTTTGCCTACGCGCTTAAACCCGAGTTAGCTGTTTGGCAAACCAAAAAAATTTGTTTGCCTACGCGCTTAAACCCGAGTTAGCTGTTTCGCAAACCAAAAAAATTTGTTTGCCTACGCGCTTAAACCCGAGTTAGCTGTTTGGCAAACCAAAAAATTTATTTGCCTACGCGCTTTAACCCGAGTTAGCTGTTTGGCAAACCAGAAAAATTCGTTTCCTACACGCTTAAACCCGAGTTAGCTGTTTGGCAAACCAAAAAATTTATTTGCCTACGCGCTTAAACCCGAGTTAGCTGTTTGGCAAACCAAAAAATATCCTTTCCTACGCGCTTAAACCGGAGTTAGCTGTTTGGCAAACCAAAAAAATTTGTTTGCCTACGCGCTTAAACCCGAGTTAGCTGTTTGGCAAACCAAAAAATTTATTTGCCTACGCGCTTTAACCCGAGTTAGCTGTTTGGCAAACCAGAAAAATTCGTTTCCTACACGCTTAAACCCGAGTTAGCTGTTTGGCAAACCAAAAAATTTATTTGCCTACGCGCTTAAACCCGAGTTAGCTGTTTGGCAAACCAAAAAATATCCTTTCCTACGCGCTTAAACCGGAGTTAGCTGTTTGGCAAACCAAAAAAATTTGTTTGCCTACGCGCTTAAACCCGAGTTAGCTGTTTGGCAAACCAAAAAAATTTGTTGGCCTACGTGCTTAAACCCGAGTTAGCTGTTTGGCAAACCAAAAAATTTGTTTGCCTACGCGCTTAAACCCGAGTTAGCTGTTTGGCAAACCAAAAAATTTGTTTGCCTACGCGCTCAAACCCGAGTTAGCTGTTTAACAATCAAAAAAAATTTGTTTGCCTACGCGCTTAAACCCGAATTAGCTGTTTGGCAAACCAAAAAAATTTGTTGGCCTACGCGCTTCAACCCGAGTTAGCTGTTTGGCAAACCAAAAAATTTGTTTGCCTACGCGCTTAAACCCGAGTTAGCTGTTTGGCAAACCAAAAAATTTGTTTGCCTACGCGCTCAAAACCGAGTTAGCTGTTTAACAATCAAAAAAAATTTGTTTGCCTACGCGCTTAAACCCGAGTTAGCTGTTTGGCAAAGCAAAAAATTTGTTTGCCTACGCGCTCAAACACGAGTTAGCTGTTTAACAAACAAAAAAAATTTGTTTGCCTACGCGCTTAAACCCGAGTTAGCTGTTTGGCAAACCAAAAAATTTGTTTGCCTACGCGCTTAAACCCGAGTTAGCTGTTTGGCAAACCAAAAAAATTTGTTTGCCTACGCGCTTAAACCCGAGTTAGCTGTTTCGCAAACCAAAAAAATTCGTTTCCTACACGCTTAAACCCGAGTTAGCTGTTTGGCAAACCAAAAAAAATCGTTTTCCTACGCGCTTAAACCCGAGTTAGCTGTTTCGCAAACCAAAAAAATTCGTTTCCTACACGCTTAAACCCGAGTTAGCTGTTTGGCAAACCAAAAAAAATCGTTTTCCTACGCGCTTAAACCCGAGTTAGCTGTTTGGAAAACCAAAAATTGGTTTACCTACACGCGTAAACCCGAGTTAGCTGTTTGGAAAACCGAAAAATTTGTTTTCCTACGCGCTTAAACTCGAGTTAGCTGTTTGGAAAACCAAAAAATTGGTTTTCCTACCTGCTTAAACCCGAGTTAGCTGTTTGGCAATCCAAAAAATTTGTTTGCCTACGCGCTTAAACCCGAGTTAGCTGTTTGGCAAACCAAAAAATTTGTTTGCCTACGCGCTTAAACCCGAGTTAGCTGTTTGGCAAACCAAAAAATTTGTTTGCCTACGCGCTTAAACCCGAGTTAGCTGTTTGGCAAACCAAAAAAATTTGTTTGCCTACGCGCTTAAACCCGAGTTAGCTGTTTCGCAAACCAAAAAAATTTGTTTGCCTACGCGCTTAAACCCGAGTTAGCTGTTTGGCAAACCAAAAAATTTATTTGCCTACGCGCTTTAACCCGAGTTAGCTGTTTGGCAAACCAGAAAAATTCGTTTCCTACACGCTTAAACCCGAGTTAGCTGTTTGGCAAACCAAAAAATTTATTTGCCTACGCGCTTAAACCCGAGTTAGCTGTTTGGCAAACCAAAAAATTTGTTTGCCTACGCGCTTAAACCCGAGTTAGCTGTTTGGCAAACCAAAAAAATTTGTTTGCCTACGCGCTTAAACCCGAGTTAGCTGTTTGGCAAACCAAAAAAATTTGTTTGCCTACGCGCTTAAACCCGAGTTAGCTGTTTCGCAAACCAAAAAAATTCGTTTCCTACACGCTTAAACCCGAGTTAGCTGTTTGGCAAACCAAAAAAAATCGTTTTCCTACGCGCTTAATCCCGAGTTAGCTGTTTGGAAAACCAAAAAATTGGTTTACCTACACGCTTAAACCCGAGTTAGCTGTTTGGAAAACCAAAAAATTTGTTTTCCTACGCGCTTAAACCCGAGTTAGCTGTTTGGAAAACAAAAAAAATCGTTTTCCTACGCGCTTAAACCCGAGTTAGCTGTTTGGAAAACCAAAAAAAATCGTTTTCCTACGCGCTTAAACCCGAGTTAGCTGTTTTGAAAACGAAAAAAAATCGTTTTCCTACGTGCTTAAACCTGAGTTAGCTGTTTGGAAATCAAAAAGAAATCGTTTTCCTACGTGCTTAAGCCCCAGTTAGCTGTTTGGAAAACCAAAAAAAATCGTTTTCCTACGCGCTTAAACCCGAGTTAGCTGTTTGGAAAACCAAAAAATTGGTTTTCCTACGCGCTTTATTTGAAGTTAGCTGTTTGGAAAACCAAAAATTTCGTTTTCCTACGCGCTTAAACTCGAGTTAGCTGTTTGGAAAATTAAAAAATTGGTTTTCCTACGCGATTAAACTCGAGTTAGCTGTTTGGAAAACAAAAAAAATCGTTTTCCTACGCGCTTAAACCCGAGTTATCTGTTTGAAAAACCAAAAAATTGGTTTACCTACACGCTTAAACCCGAGTTAGCTGTTTGGAAAACCAAAAAAAATCGTTTTCCTACGCGCTTAAACCCGAGTTAGCTGTTTGGAAAACCAAAAAATTTGTTTTCCTAAGCGCTTAAACCTGAATCAGCTGTTTGGAAAACCAAAAAAACTCGTTTTCCTACGCGCTCAAACCCGAGTTAGCTGTTTGGAAAACCAAAAAAAATCGTTTTCCCACGCGCTTAAACTTAAGTTAGCTGTTTGGAAAATTAAAAAATTTGTTTTCCTACGCGCTTAATTTCAAGTTAGCTGTTTGGAAAACCAAAAAAAATCGTTTTCCTACGCGCTTAAACCCGAGTTAGCTGTTTGACAAACCAAAAAATATCCTTTCCTACGCGCTTAAACCCGAGTTAGCTGTTTGGCAAACCAAAAAATTTGTTTGCCTACGCGCTTAAACCCGAGTTAGCTGTTTAACAAACAAAAAAAATTTGTTTGCCTACGCGCTTAAACCCGAGTTAGCTGTTTGGCAAACCAAAAAATTTGTTTGCCTACGCGCTTAAACCCGAGTTAGGTGTTTGGGAAACCAAAGAATTTGTTTGCCTACGCGCTTAAACCCGAGTTAGCTGTTTGACAAACTAAAAAATTTGTTTGTCTACGCGCTTAAACCCGAGTTAGCTGTTTAACAAACAAAAAAAATTTGTTTACCTACGCGCTTAAACCCGAGTTAGCTGTTTGGCAAACCAAAAAAATTTGTTTGCCTACGCGCTTAAACCCGAGTTAGCTGTTTGGCAAACCAAAAAATTTATTTGCCTACGCGCTTAAACCCGAGTTAGCTGTTTGGCAAACCAGAAAATATCCTTTCCTACGCGCTTAAACCGGAGTTAGCTGTTTGGCAATCCAAAAAAATTTGTTTGCCTACGCGCTTAAACCCGAGTTAGCTGTTTGGCAAACCAAAAAAATTTGTTGGCCTACGTGCTTAAACCCGAGTTAGCTGTTTGGCAAACCAAAAAATTTGTTTGCCTACGCACTTAAACCCGAGTTAGCTGTTTGGCAAACCAAAAAATTTGTTTGCCTACGCGCTCAAACCCGAGTTAGCTGTTTAACAATCAAAAAAATTTGTTTGCCTACGCGCTTAAACCCGAATTAGCTGTTTGGCAAACCAAAAAAATTTGTTGGCCTACGCGCTTAAACCCGAGTTAGCTGTTTGGCAAACCAAAAAATTTGTTTGCCTACGCGCTTAAACCCGAGTTAGCTGTTTGGCAAACCAAAAAATTTGTTTGCCTACGCGCTCAAACCCGAGTTAGCTGTTTAACAAACAAAAAAAATTTGTTTGCCTACGCGCTTAAACCCGAGTTAGCTGTTTAACAAACAAAAAAAATTTGTTTACCTACGCGCTTAAACCCGAGTTAGCTGTTTGGCAAACCAAAAAATTTGTTTGCCTACGCGCTTAAACCCGAGTTAGCTGTTTGGCAAACCAAAACATTTGTTTGCCTACGCGCTTAAACCCGAGTTAGCTGTTTGACAAACCAAAAAATATCCTTTCCTACGCGCTTAAACCCGAGTTAGCTGTTTGGCAAACCTAAAAATTTGTTTGCCTACGCGCTTAAACCCGAGTTAGCTGTTTAACAAACAAAAAAAATTTGTTTGCCTACGCGCTTAAACCCGAGTTAGCTGTTTGGCAAACCAAAAAATTTGTTTGCCTACGCGCTTAAACCCGAGTTAGGTGTTTGGGAAACCAAAGAATTTGTTTGCCTACGCGCTTAAACCCGAGTTAGCTGTTTGGCAAACCAAAAAATTTGTTTGCCTACGCGCTCAAACCCGAGTTAGCTGTTTAACAATCAAAAAAAATTTGTTTGCCTACGCGCTTAAACCCGAATAAGCTGTTTGGCAAACCAAAAAAATTTGTTGGCCTACGCGCTTAAACCCGAGTTAGCTGTTTGGCAAACCAAAAAATTTATTTGCCTACGCGCTTAAACCCGAGTTAGCTGTTTGGCAAACCAAAAAATATCCTTTCCTACGCGCTTAAACCGGAGTTAGCTGTTTGGCAAACCAAAAAAATTTGTTTGCCTACGCGCTTAAACCCGAGTTAGCTGTTTGGCAAACCAAAAAAATTTGTTGGCCTACGTGCTTAAACCCGAGTTAGCTGTTTGGCAAACCAAAAAATTTGTTTGCCTACGCGCTTAAACCCGAGTTAGCTGTTTGGCAAACCAAAAAATTTGTTTGCCTACGCGCTCAAACCCGAGTTAGCTGTTTAACAATCAAAAAAAATTTGTTTGCCTACGCGCTTAAACCCGAATTAGCTGTTTGGCAAACCAAAAAAATTTGTTGGCCTACGCGCTTAAACCCGAGTTAGCTGTTTGGCAAACCAAAGAATTTGTTTGCCTACGCGCTTAAACCCGAGTTAGCTGTTTGACAAACTAAAAAATTTGTTTGTCTACGCGCTTAAACCCGAGTTAGCTGTTTAACAAACAAAAAAATTTGTTTACCTACGCGCTTAAACCCGAGTTAGCTGTTTGGCAAACCAAAAAATTTGTTTGCCTACGCGCTCAAACCCGAGTTAGCTGTTTAACAATCAAAAAAAATTTGTTTGCCTACGCGCTTAAACCCGAATTAGCTGTTTGGCAAACCAAAAAAATTTGTTGGCCTACGCGCTTAAACCCGAGTTAGCTGTTTGGCAAACCAAAAAATTTGTTTGCCTACGCGCTTAAACCCGAGTTAGCTGTTTGGCAAACCAAAAAATTTGTTTGCCTACGCGCTCAAACCCGAGTTAGCTGTTTAACAATCAAAAAAAATTTGTTTGCCTACGCGCTTAAACCCGAGTTAGCTGTTTGGCAAACCAAAAAATTTGTTTGCCTACGCGCTTAAACCCGAGTTAGCTGTTTGGCAAACCAAAAAAATTTGTTTGCCTACGCGCTTAAACCCGAGTTAGCTGTTTGGCAAACCAAAAAATTTATTTGCCTACGCGCTTTAACCCGAGTTAGCTGTTTGGCAAACCAGAAAAATTCGTTTCCTACACGCTTAAACCCGAGTTAGCTGTTTGGCAAACCAAAAAATTTATTTGCCTACGCGCTTAAACCCGAGTTAGCTGTTTGGCAAACCAAAAAATATCCTTTCCTACGCGCTTAAACCGGAGTTAGCTGTTTGGCAAACCAAAAAAATTTGTTTGCCTACGCGCTTAAACCCGAGTTAGCTGTTTGGCAAACCAAAAAAATTTGTTGGCCTACGTGCTTAAACCCGAGTTAGCTGTTTGGCAAACCAAAAAATTTGTTTGCCTACGCGCTTAAACCCGAGTTAGCTGTTTGGCAAACCAAAAAATTTGTTTGCCTACGCGCTCAAACCCGAGTTAGCTGTTTAACAATCAAAAAAAATTTGTTTGCCTACGCGCTTAAACCCGAATTAGCTGTTTGGCAAACCAAAAAAATTTGTTGGCCTACGCGCTTCAACCCGAGTTAGCTGTTTGGCAAACCAAAAAATTTGTTTGCCTACGCGCTTAAACCCGAGTTAGCTGTTTGGCAAACCAAAAAATTTGTTTGCCTACGCGCTCAAACCCGAGTTAGCTGTTTAACAATCAAAAAAAATTTGTTTGCCTACGCGCTTAAACCCGAGTTAGCTGTTTGGCAAAGCAAAAATTTGTTTGCCTACGCGCTCAAACACGAGTTAGCTGTTTAACAAACAAAAAAAATTTGTTTGCCTACGCGCTTAAACCCGAGTTAGCTGTTTGGCAAACCAAAAAATTTGTTTGCCTACGCGCTTAAACCCGAGTTAGCTGTTTGGCAAACCAAAAAAATTTGTTTGCCTACGCGCTTAAACCCGAGTTAGCTGTTT
This sequence comes from Encarsia formosa, assembly GCA_038277355.1. Lineage (NCBI taxonomy): Eukaryota > Metazoa > Arthropoda > Insecta > Hymenoptera > Aphelinidae > Encarsia > Encarsia formosa. Next base: position 35,919,888 of record CM076188.1, on the reverse strand, counting down.
CGCAAACCAAAAAAATTCGTTTCCTACACGCTTAAACCCGAGTTAGCTGTTTGGCAAACCAAAAAAAATCGTTTTCCTACGCGCTTAAACCCGAGTTAGCTGTTTGGAAAACCAAAAATTGGTTTACCTACACGCGTAAACCCGAGTTAGCTGTTTGGAAAACCGAAAAATTTGTTTTCCTACGCGCTTAAACTCGAGTTAGCTGTTTGGAAAACCAAAAAATTGGTTTTCCTACCTGCTTAAACCCGAGTTAGCTGTTTGGCAATCCAAAAAATTTGTTTGCCTACGCGCTTAAACCCGAGTTAGCTGTTTGGCAAACCAAAAAATTTGTTTGCCTACGCGCTTAAACCCGAGTTAGCTGTTTGGCAAACCAAAAAATTTGTTTGCCTACGCGCTTAAACCCGAGTTAGCTGTTTGGCAAACCAAAAAAATTTGTTTGCCTACGCGCTTAAACCCGAGTTAGCTGTTTCGCAAACCAAAAAAATTCGTTTCCTACACGCTTAAACCCGAGTTAGCTGTTTGGCAAACCAAAAAAAATCGTTTTCCTACGCGCTTAAACCCGAGTTAGCTGTTTGGAAAACCAAAAAATTGGTTTACCTACACGCGTAAACCCGAGTTAGCTGTTTGGAAAACCGAAAAATTTGTTTTCCTACGCGCTTAAACTCGAGTTAGCTGTTTGGAAAACCAAAAAATTGGTTTTCCTACCTGCTTAAACCCGAGTTAGCTGTTTGGCAATCCAAAAAATTTGTTTGCCTACGCGCTTAAACCCGAGTTAGCTGTTTGGCAAACCAAAAAATTTGTTTGCCTACGCGCTTTAACCCGAGTTAGCTGTTTGGCATTCCAAAAAATTTTTTGCCTACGCGCTTAAACCCGAGTTAGCTGTTTGGCAAACCAAAAAAATTTGTTTGCCTACGCGCTTAAACCCGAGTTAGCTGTTTGACAAACTAAAAAATTTGTTTGCCTACGCGCTTAAACCCGAGTTAGCTGTTTGGCAAACCAAAAAATTTGTTTGCCTACGCGCTTAAACCCGAGTTAGCTGTTTAACAAACAAAAAAAATTTGTTTGCCTACGCGCTTAAACCCGAGTTAGCTGTTTAACAAACAAAAAAAATTTGTTTACCTACGCGCTTAAACCCGAGTTAGCTGTTTGGCAAACCAAAAAATTTGTTTGCCTACGCGCTTAAACCCGAGTTAGCTGTTTGGCAAACCAAAACATTTGTTTGCCTACGCGCTTAAACCCGAGTTAGCTGTTTGACAAACCAAAAAATATCCTTTCCTACGCGCTTAAACCCGAGTTAGCTGTTTGGCAAACCAAAAAATTTGTTTGCCTACGCGCTTAAACCCGAGTTAGCTGTTTAACAAACAAAAAAAATTTGTTTGCCTACGCGCTTAAACCCGAGTTAGCTGTTTGGCAAACCAAAAAATTTGTTTGCCTACGCGCTTAAACCCGAGTTAGGTGTTTGGGAAACCAAAGAATTTGTTTGCCTACGCGCTTAAACCCGAGTTAGCTGTTTGACAAACTAAAAAATTTGTTTGTCTACGCGCTTAAACCCGAGTTAGCTGTTTAACAAACAAAAAAATTTGTTTACCTACGCGCTTAAACCCGAGTTAGCTGTTTGGCAAACCAAAAAAATTTGTTTGCCTACGCGCTTAAACCCGAGTTAGCTGTTTGGCAAACCAAAAAATTTATTTGCCTTCGCGCTTAAACCCGAGTTAGCTGTTTGGCAAACCAGAAAAATTCGTTTCCTACACGCTTAAACCCGAGTTAGCTGTTTGGCAAACCAAAAAATTTATTTGCCTACGCGCTTAAACCCGAGTTAGCTGTTTGGCAAACCAAAAAATATCCTTTCCTACGCGCTTAAACCGGAGTTAGCTGTTTGGCAAACCAAAAAAATTTGTTTGCCTACGCGCTTAAACCCGAGTTAGCTGTTTGGCAAACCAAAAAAATTTGTTGGCCTACGTGCTTAAACCCGAGTTAGCTGTTTGGCAAACCAAAAAATTTGTTTGCCTACGCGCTTAAACCCGAGTTAGCTGATTGGCAAACCAAAAAATTTGTTTGCCTACGCGCTCAAACCCGAGTTAGCTGTTTAACAATCAAAAAAAATTTGTTTGCCTACGCGCTTAAACCCGAATTAGCTGTTTGGCAAACCAAAAAAATTTGTTGGCCTACGCGTTTAAACCCGAGTTAGCTGTTTGGCAAACCAAAAAATTTGTTTGCCTACGCGCTTAAACCCGAGTTAGCTGTTTGGCAAACCAAAAAATTTGTTTGCCTACGCGCTCAAACCCGAGTTAGCTGTTTAACAATCAAAAAAAATTTGTTTGCCTACGCGCTTAAACCCGAGTTAGCTGTTTGGCAAACCAAAAAATTTGTTTGCCTACGCGCTCAAACCCGAGTTAGCTGTTTAACAATCAAAAAAAATTTGTTTGCCTACGCGCTTAAACCCGAATTAGCTGTTTGGCAAACCAAAAAAATTTGTTGGCCTACGCGCTTAAACCCGAGTTAGCTGTTTGGCAAACCAAAAAATTTGTTTGCCTACGCGCTTAAACCCGAGTTAGCTGTTTGGCAAACCAAAAAATTTGTTTGCCTACGCGCTCAAACCCGAGTTAGCTGTTTAACAATCAAAAAAAATTTGTTTGCCTACGCGCTTAAACCCGAGTTAGCTGTTTGGCAAACCAAAAAATTTGTTTGCCTACGCGCTTAAACCCGAGTTAGCTGTTTGGCAAACCAAAAAAATTTGTTTGCCTACGCGCTTAAACCCGAGTTAGCTGTTTGGCAAACCAAAAAATTTATTTGCCTACGCGCTTTAACCCGAGTTAGCTGTTTGGCAAACCAGAAAAATTCGTTTCCTACACGCTTAAACCCGAGTTAGCTGTTTGGCAAACCAAAAAATTTATTTGCCTACGCGCTTAAACCCGAGTTAGCTGTTTGGCAAACCAAAAAATATCCTTTCCTACGCGCTTAAACCGGAGTTAGCTGTTTGGCAAACCAAAAAAATTTGTTTGCCTACGCGCTTAAACCCGAGTTAGCTGTTTGGCAAACCAAAAAAATTTGTTGGCCTACGTGCTTAAACCCGAGTTAGCTGTTTGGCAAACCAAAAAATTTGTTTGCCTACGCGCTTAAACCCGAGTTAGCTGTTTGGCAAACCAAAAAATTTGTTTGCCTACGCGCTCAAACCCGAGTTAGCTGTTTAACAATCAAAAAAAATTTGTTTGCCTACGCGCTTAAACCCGAATTAGCTGTTTGGCAAACCAAAAAAATTTGTTGGCCTACGCGCTTCAACCCGAGTTAGCTGTTTGGCAAACCAAAAAATTTGTTTGCCTACGCGCTTAAACCCGAGTTAGCTGTTTGGCAAACCAAAAAATTTGTTTGCCTACGCGCTCAAACCCGAGTTAGCTGTTTAACAATCAAAAAAAATTTGTTTGCCTACGCGCTTAAACCCGAGTTAGCTGTTTGGCAAAGCAAAAAATTTGTTTGCCTACGCGCTCAAACACGAGTTAGCTGTTTAACAAACAAAAAAAATTTGTTTGCCTACGCGCTTAAACCCGAGTTAGCTGTTTGGCAAACCAAAAAATTTGTTTGCCTACGCGCTTAAACCCGAGTTAGCTGTTTGGCAAACCAAAAAAATTTGTTTGCCTACGCGCTTAAACCCGAGTTAGCTGTTTCGCAAACCAAAAAAATTCGTTTCCTACACGCTTAAACCCGAGTTAGCTGTTTGGCAAACCAAAAAAAATCGTTTTCCTACGCGCTTAAACCCGAGTTAGCTGTTTGGAAAACCAAAAATTGGTTTACCTACACGCGTAAACCCGAGTTAGCTGTTTGGAAAACCGAAAAATTTGTTTTCCTACGCGCTTAAACTCGAGTTAGCTGTTTGGAAAACCAAAAAATTGGTTTTCCTACCTGCTTAAACCCGAGTTAGCTGTTTGGCAATCCAAAAAATTTGTTTGCCTACGCGCTTAAACCCGAGTTAGCTGTTTGGCAAACCAAAAAATTTGTTTGCCTACGCGCTTAAACCCGAGTTAGCTGTTTGGCAAACCAAAAAATTTGTTTGCCTACGCGCTTAAACCCGAGTTAGCTGTTTGGCAAACCAAAAAAATTTGTTTGCCTACGCGCTTAAACCCGAGTTAGCTGTTTCGCAAACCAAAAAAATTCGTTTCCTACACGCTTAAACCCGAGTTAGCTGTTTGGCAAACCAAAAAAAATCGTTTTCCTACGCGCTTAAACCCGAGTTAGCTGTTTGGAAAACCAAAAAATTGGTTTACCTACACGCGTAAACCCGAGTTAGCTGTTTGGAAAACCGAAAAATTTGTTTTCCTACGCGCTTAAACTCGAGTTAGCTGTTTGGAAAACCAAAAAATTGGTTTTCCTACCTGCTTAAACCCGAGTTAGCTGTTTGGCAATCCAAAAAATTTGTTTGCCTACGCGCTTAAACCCGAGTTAGCTGTTTGGCAAACCAAAAAATTTGTTTGCCTACGCGCTTTAACCCGAGTTAGCTGTTTGGCATTCCAAAAAATTTTTTGCCTACGCGCTTAAACCCGAGTTAGCTGTTTGGCAAACCAAAAAAATTTGTTTGCCTACGCGCTTAAACCCGAGTTAGCTGTTTGACAAACTAAAAAATTTGTTTGCCTACGCGCTTAAACCCGAGTTAGCTGTTTGGCAAACCAAAAAATTTGTTTGCCTACGCGCTTAAACCCGAGTTAGCTGTTTAACAAACAAAAAAAATTTGTTTGCCTACGCGCTTAAACCCGAGTTAGCTGTTTAACAAACAAAAAAAATTTGTTTACCTACGCGCTTAAACCCGAGTTAGCTGTTTGGCAAACCAAAAAATTTGTTTGCCTACGCGCTTAAACCCGAGTTAGCTGTTTGGCAAACCAAAACATTTGTTTGCCTACGCGCTTAAACCCGAGTTAGCTGTTTGACAAACCAAAAAATATCCTTTCCTACGCGCTTAAACCCGAGTTAGCTGTTTGGCAAACCAAAAAATTTGTTTGCCTACGCGCTTAAACCCGAGTTAGCTGTTTAACAAACAAAAAAAATTTGTTTGCCTACGCGCTTAAACCCGAGTTAGCTGTTTGGCAAACCAAAAAATTTGTTTGCCTACGCGCTTAAACCCGAGTTAGGTGTTTGGGAAACCAAAGAATTTGTTTGCCTACGCGCTTAAACCCGAGTTAGCTGTTTGACAAACTAAAAAATTTGTTTGTCTACGCGCTTAAACCCGAGTTAGCTGTTTAACAAACAAAAAAATTTGTTTACCTACGCGCTTAAACCCGAGTTAGCTGTTTGGCAAACCAAAAAAATTTGTTTGCCTACGCGCTTAAACCCGAGTTAGCTGTTTGGCAAACCAAAAAATTTATTTGCCTTCGCGCTTAAACCCGAGTTAGCTGTTTGGCAAACCAGAAAAATTCGTTTCCTACACGCTTAAACCCGAGTTAGCTGTTTGGCAAACCAAAAAATTTATTTGCCTACGCGCTTAAACCCGAGTTAGCTGTTTGGCAAACCAAAAAATATCCTTTCCTACGCGCTTAAACCGGAGTTAGCTGTTTGGCAAACCAAAAAAATTTGTTTGCCTACGCGCTTAAACCCGAGTTAGCTGTTTGGCAAACCAAAAAAATTTGTTGGCCTACGTGCTTAAACCCGAGTTAGCTGTTTGGCAAACCAAAAAATTTGTTTGCCTACGCGCTTAAACCCGAGTTAGCTGATTGGCAAACCAAAAAATTTGTTTGCCTACGCGCTCAAACCCGAGTTAGCTGTTTAACAATCAAAAAAAATTTGTTTGCCTACGCGCTTAAACCCGAATTAGCTGTTTGGCAAACCAAAAAAATTTGTTGGCCTACGCGTTTAAACCCGAGTTAGCTGTTTGGCAAACCAAAAAATTTGTTTGCCTACGCGCTTAAACCCGAGTTAGCTGTTTGGCAAACCAAAAAATTTGTTTGCCTACGCGCTCAAACCCGAGTTAGCTGTTTAACAATCAAAAAAAATTTGTTTGCCTACGCGCTTAAACCCGAGTTAGCTGTTTGGCAAACCAAAAAATTTGTTTGCCTACGCGCTTAAACCCGAGTTAGCTGTTTGGCAAACCAAAAAAATTTGTTTGCCTACGCGCTTAAACCCGAGTTAGCTGTTTGGCAAACCAAAAAATTTATTTGCCTACGCGCTTTAACCCGAGTTAGCTGTTTGGCAAACCAGAAAAATTCGTTTCCTACACGCTTAAACCCGAGTTAGCTGTTTGGCAAACCAAAAAATTTATTTGCCTACGCGCTTAAACCCGAGTTAGCTGTTTGGCAAACCAAAAAATATCCTTTCCTACGCGCTTAAACCGGAGTTAGCTGTTTGGCAAACCAAAAAAATTTGTTTGCCTACGCGCTTAAACCCGAGTTAGCTGTTTGGCAAACCAAAAAATTTATTTGCCTACGCGCTTTAACCCGAGTTAGCTGTTTGGCAAACCAGAAAAATTCGTTTCCTACACGCTTAAACCCGAGTTAGCTGTTTGGCAAACCAAAAAATTTATTTGCCTACGCGCTTAAACCCGAGTTAGCTGTTTGGCAAACCAAAAAATATCCTTTCCTACGCGCTTAAACCGGAGTTAGCTGTTTGGCAAACCAAAAAAATTTGTTTGCCTACGCGCTTAAACCCGAGTTAGCTGTTTGGCAAACCAAAAAAATTTGTTGGCCTACGTGCTTAAACCCGAGTTAGCTGTTTGGCAAACCAAAAAATTTGTTTGCCTACGCGCTTAAACCCGAGTTAGCTGTTTGGCAAACCAAAAAATTTGTTTGCCTACGCGCTCAAACCCGAGTTAGCTGTTTAACAATCAAAAAAAATTTGTTTGCCTACGCGCTTAAACCCGAATTAGCTGTTTGGCAAACCAAAAAAATTTGTTGGCCTACGCGCTTCAACCCGAGTTAGCTGTTTGGCAAACCAAAAAATTTGTTTGCCTACGCGCTTAAACCCGAGTTAGCTGTTTGGCAAACCAAAAAATTTGTTTGCCTACTCGCTCAAACCCGAGTTAGCTGTTTAACAATCAAAAAAAATTTGTTTGCCTACGCGCTTAAACCCGAGTTAGCTGTTTGGCAAAGCAAAAAATTTGTTTGCCTACGCGCTCAAACACGAGTTAGCTGTTTAACAAACAAAAAAAATTTGTTTGCCTACGCGCTTAAACCCGAGTTAGCTGTTTGGCAAACCAAAAAATTTGTTTGCCTACGCGCTTAAACCCGAGTTAGCTGTTTGGCAAACCAAAAAAATTTGTTTGCCTACGCGCTTAAACCCGAGTTAGCTGTTTCGCAAACCAAAAAAATTCGTTTCCTACACGCTTAAACCCGAGTTAGCTGTTTGGAAAACCGAAAAATTTGTTTTCCTACGCGCTTAAACTCGAGTTAGCTGTTTGGAAAACCAAAAAATTGGTTTTCCTACCTGCTTAAACCCGAGTTAGCTGTTTGGCAATCCAAAAAATTTGTTTGCCTACGCGCTTAAACCCGAGTTAGCTGTTTGGCAAACCAAAAAATTTGTTTGCCTACGCGCTTAAACCCGAGTTAGCTGTTTGGCAAACCAAAAAATTTGTTTGCCTACGCGCTTAAACCCGAGTTAGCTGTTTAGCAAACCAAAAAAATTTGTTTGCCTACGCGCTTAAACCCGAGTTAGCTGTTTCGCAAACCAAAAAAATTCGTTTCCTACACGCTTAAACCCGAGTTAGCTGTTTGGCAAACCAAAAAAAATCGTTTTCCTACGCGCTTAAACCCGAGTTAGCTGTTTGGAAAACCAAAAAATTGGTTTACCTACACGCTTAAACCCGAGTTAGCTGTTTGGAAAACCAAAAAATTTGTTTTCCTACGCGCTTAAACCCGAGTTAGCTGTTTGGAAAACAAAAAAAATCGTTTTCCTACGCGCTTAAACCCGAGTTAGCTGTTTGGAAAACCAAAAAAAATCGTTTTCCTACGCGCTTAAACCCGAGTTAGCTGTTTTGAAAACGAAAAAAAATCGTTTTCCTACGTGCTTAAACCTGAGTTAGCTGTTTGGAAATCAAAAAGAAATCGTTTTCCTACGTGCTTAAGCCCCAGTTAGCTGTTTGGAAAACCAAAAAAAATCGTTTTCCTACGCGCTTAAACCCGAGTTAGCTGTTTGGAAAACCAAAAAATTGGTTTTCCTACGCGCTTTATTTGAAGTTAGCTGTTTGGAAAACCAAAAATTTCGTTTTCCTACGCGCTTAAACTCGAGTTAGCTGTTTGGAAAATTAAAAAATTGGTTTTCCTACGCGATTAAACTCGAGTTAGCTGTTTGGAAAACAAAAAAAATCGTTTTCCTACGCGCTTAAACCCGAGTTATCTGTTTGAAAAACCAAAAAATTGGTTTACCTACACGCTTAAACCCGAGTTAGCTGTTTGGAAAACCAAAAAAAATCGTTTTCCTACGCGCTTAAACCCGAGTTAGCTGTTTGGAAAACCAAAAAATTTGTTTTCCTAAGCGCTTAAACCTGAATCAGCTGTTTGGAAAACCAAAAAAACTCGTTTTCCTACGCGCTCAAACCCGAGTTAGCTGTTTGGAAAACCAAAAAAAATCGTTTTCCCACGCGCTTAAACTTAAGTTAGCTGTTTGGAAAATTAAAAAATTTGTTTTCCTACGCGCTTAATTTCAAGTTAGCTGTTTGGAAAACCAAAAAAAATCGTTTTCCTACGCGCTTAAACCCGAGTTAGCTGTTTGACAAACCAAAAAATATCCTTTCCTACGCGCTTAAACCCGAGTTAGCTGTTTGGCAAACCAAAAAATTTGTTTGCCTACGCGCTTAAACCCGAGTTAGCTGTTTAACAAACAAAAAAAATTTGTTTGCCTACGCGCTTAAACCCGAGTTAGCTGTTTGGCAAACCAAAAAATTTGTTTGCCTACGCGCTTAAACCCGAGTTAGGTGTTTGGGAAACCAAAGAATTTGTTTGCCTACGCGCTTAAACCCGAGTTAGCTGTTTGACAAACTAAAAAATTTGTTTGTCTACGCGCTTAAACCCGAGTTAGCTGTTTAACAAACAAAAAAAATTTGTTTACCTACGCGCTTAAACCCGAGTTAGCTGTTTGGCAAACCAAAAAAATTTGTTTGCCTACGCGCTTAAACCCGAGTTAGCTGTTTGGCAAACCAAAAAATTTATTTGCCTACGCGCTTAAACCCGAGTTAGCTGTTTGGCAAACCAGAAAATATCCTTTCCTACGCGCTTAAACCGGAGTTAGCTGTTTGGCAATCCAAAAAAATTTGTTTGCCTACGCGCTTAAACCCGAGTTAGCTGTTTGGCAAACCAAAAAAATTTGTTGGCCTACGTGCTTAAACCCGAGTTAGCTGTTTGGCAAACCAAAAAATTTGTTTGCCTACGCACTTAAACCCGAGTTAGCTGTTTGGCAAACCAAAAAATTTGTTTGCCTACGCGCTCAAACCCGAGTTAGCTGTTTAACAATCAAAAAAATTTGTTTGCCTACGCGCTTAAACCCGAATTAGCTGTTTGGCAAACCAAAAAAATTTGTTGGCCTACGCGCTTAAACCCGAGTTAGCTGTTTGGCAAACCAAAAAATTTGTTTGCCTACGCGCTTAAACCCGAGTTAGCTGTTTGGCAAACCAAAAAATTTGTTTGCCTACGCGCTCAAACCCGAGTTAGCTGTTTAACAAACAAAAAAAATTTGTTTGCCTACGCGCTTAAACCCGAGTTAGCTGTTTAACAAACAAAAAAAATTTGTTTACCTACGCGCTTAAACCCGAGTTAGCTGTTTGGCAAACCAAAAAATTTGTTTGCCTACGCGCTTAAACCCGAGTTAGCTGTTTGGCAAACCAAAACATTTGTTTGCCTACGCGCTTAAACCCGAGTTAGCTGTTTGACAAACCAAAAAATATCCTTTCCTACGCGCTTAAACCCGAGTTAGCTGTTTGGCAAACCTAAAAATTTGTTTGCCTACGCGCTTAAACCCGAGTTAGCTGTTTAACAAACAAAAAAAATTTGTTTGCCTACGCGCTTAAACCCGAGTTAGCTGTTTGGCAAACCAAAAAATTTGTTTGCCTACGCGCTTAAACCCGAGTTAGGTGTTTGGGAAACCAAAGAATTTGTTTGCCTACGCGCTTAAACCCGAGTTAGCTGTTTGGCAAACCAAAAAATTTGTTTGCCTACGCGCTCAAACCCGAGTTAGCTGTTTAACAATCAAAAAAAATTTGTTTGCCTACGCGCTTAAACCCGAATAAGCTGTTTGGCAAACCAAAAAAATTTGTTGGCCTACGCGCTTAAACCCGAGTTAGCTGTTTGGCAAACCAAAAAATTTATTTGCCTACGCGCTTAAACCCGAGTTAGCTGTTTGGCAAACCAAAAAATATCCTTTCCTACGCGCTTAAACCGGAGTTAGCTGTTTGGCAAACCAAAAAAATTTGTTTGCCTACGCGCTTAAACCCGAGTTAGCTGTTTGGCAAACCAAAAAAATTTGTTGGCCTACGCGCTTAAACCCGAGTTAGGTAATTGGGAAACCAAAGAATTTGTTTGCCTACGCGCTTAAACCCGAGTTAGCTGTTTGGCAAACCAAAAAATTTGTTTGCCTACGCGCTCAAACCTGAGTTAGCTGTTTAACAATCAAAAAAAATTTGTTTGCCTACGCGCTTAAACCCGAATTAGCTGTTTGGCAAACCAAAAAAATTTGTTGGCCTACGCGCTTAAACCCGAGTTAGCTGTTTGGCAAACCAAAGAATTTGTTTGCCTACGCGCTTAAACCCGAGTTAGCTGTTTGACAAACTAAAAAATTTGTTTGTCTACGCGCTTAAACCCGAGTTAGCTGTTTAACAAACAAAAAAAATTTGTTTACCTACGCGCTTAAACCCGAGTTAGCTGTTTGGCAAACCAAAAAATTTGTTTGCCTACGCGCTCAAACCCGAGTTAGCTGTTTAACAATCAAAAAAAATTTGTTTGCCTACGCGCTTAAACCCGAATTAGCTGTTTGGCAAACCAAAAAAATTTGTTGGCCTACGCGCTTAAACCCGAGTTAGCTGTTTGGCAAACCAAAAAATTTGTTTGCCTACGCGCTTAAACCCGAGTTAGCTGTTTGGCAAACCAAAAAATTTGTTTGCCTACGCGCTCAAACCCGAGTTAGCTGTTTAACAATCAAAAAAAATTTGTTTGCCTACGCGCTTAAACCCGAGTTAGCTGTTTGGCAAACCAAAAAATTTGTTTGCCTACGCGCTTAAACCCGAGTTAGCTGTTTGGCAAACCAAAAAAATTTGTTTGCCTACGCGCTTAAACCCGAGTTAGCTGTTTGGCAAACCAAAAAATATCCTTTCCTACGCGCTTAAACCGGAGTTAGCTGTTTGGCAAACCAAAAAAATTTGTTTGCCTACGCGCTTAAACCCGAGTTAGCTGTTTGGCAAACCAAAAAAATTTGTTGGCCTACGTGCTTAAACCCGAGTTAGCTGTTTGGCAAACCAAAAAATTTGTTTGCCTACGCGCTTAAACCCGAGTTAGCTGTTTGGCAAACCAAAAAATTTGTTTGCCTACGCGCTTAAACCCGAGTTAGGTGTTTGGGAAACCAAAGAATTTGTTTGCCTACGCGCTTAAACCCGAGTTAGCTGTTTGACAAACTAAAAAATTTGTTTGTCTACGCGCTTAAACCCGAGTTAGCTGTTTAACAAACAAAAAAAATTTGTTTACCTACGCGCTTAAACCCGAGTTAGCTGTTTGGCAAACCAAAAAAATTTGTTTGCCTACGCGCTTAAACCCGAGTTAGCTGTTTGGCAAACCAAAAAATTTGTTTGCCTACGCGCTTAAACCCGAGTTAGCTGTTTGGCAAACCAAAAAATTTATTTGCCTACGCGCTTAAACCCGAGTTAGCTGTTTGGCAAACCAAAAAATTTGTTTGCCTACGCGCTTAAACCCGAGTTAGCTGTTTGGCAAACCAAAAAATTTGTTTGCCTACGCGCATAAACCCGAGTTAGGTGTTTGGGAAACCAAAGAATTTGTTTGCCTACGCGCTTAAACCCGAGTTAGCTGTTTGACAAACTAAAAAATTTGTTTGTCTACGCGCTTAAACCCGAGTTAGCTGTTTAACAAACAAAAAAAATTTGTTTACCTACGCGCTTAAACCCGAGTTAGCTGTTTGGCAAACCAAAAAAATTTGTTTGCCTACGCGCTTAAACCCGAGTTAGCTGTTTGGCAAACCAAAAAATTTATTTGCCTACGCGCTTAAACCCGAGTTAGCTGTTTGGCAAACCAAAAAATATCCTTTCCTACGCGCTTAAACCGGAGTTAGCTGTTTGGCAAACCAAAAAAATTTGTTTGCCTACGCGCTTAAACCCGAGTTAGCTGTTTGGCAAACCAAAAAAATTTGTTGGCCTACGTGCTTAAACCCGAGTTAGCTGTTTGGCAAACCAAAAAATTTGTTTGCCTACGCGCTTAAACCCGAGTTAGCTGTTTGGCAAACCAAAAAATTTGTTTGCCTACGCGCTCAAACCCGAGTTAGCTGTTTAACAATCAAAAAAAATTTGTTTGCCTACGCGCTTAAACCCGAATTAGCTGTTTGGCAAACCAAAAAAATTTGTTGGCCTACGCGCTTAAACCCGAGTTAGCTGTTTGGCAAACCAAAAAATTTGTTTGCCTACGCGCTTAAACCCGAGTTAGCTGTTTGGCAAACCAAAAAATTTGTTTGCCTACGCGCTCAAACCCGAGTTAGCTGTTTAACAATCAAAAAAAATTTGTTTGCCTACGCGCTTAAACCCGAGTTAGCTGTTTGGCAAACCAAAAAATTTGTTTGCCTACGCGCTTAAACCCGAGTTAGCTGTTTGGCAAACCAAAAAAATTTGTTTGCCTACGCGCTTAAACCCGAGTTAGGTGTTTGGGAAACCAAAGAATTTGTTTGCCTACGCGCTTAAACCCGAGTTAGCTGTTTGACAAACTAAAAAATTTGTTTGTCTACGCGCTTAAACCCGAGTTAGCTGTTTAACAAACAAAAAAAATTTGTTTACCTACGCGCTTAAACCCGAGTTAGCTGTTTGGCAAACCAAAAAAATTTGTTTGCCTACGCGCTTAAACCCGAGTTAGCTGTTTGGCAAACCAAAAAATTTATTTGCCTACGCGCTTAAACCCGAGTTAGCTGTTTGGCAAACCAAAAAATATCCTTTCCTACGCGCTTAAACCGGAGTTAGCTGTTTGGCAAACCAAAAAAATTTGTTTGCCTACGCGCTTAAACCCGAGTTAGCTGTTTGGCAAACCAAAAAAATTTGTTGGCCTACGTGCTTAAACCCGAGTTAGCTGTTTGGCAAACCAAAAAATTTGTTTGCCTACGCGCTTAAACCCGAGTTAGCTGTTTGGCAAACCAAAAAATTTGTTTGCCTACGCGCTCAAACCCGAGTTAGCTGTTTAACAATCAAAAAAAATTTGTTTGCCTACGCGCTTAAACCCGAATTAGCTGTTTGGCAAACCAAAAAAATTTGTTGGCCTACGCGCTTAAACCCGAGTTAGCTGTTTGGCAAACCAAAAAATTTGTTTGCCTACGCGCTTAAACCCGAGTTAGCTGTTTGGCAAACCAAAAAATTTGTTTGCCTACGCGCTCAAACCCGAGTTAGCTGTTTAACAATCAAAAAAAATTTGTTTGCCTACGCGCTTAAACCCGAGTTAGCTGTTTGGCAAACCAAAAAATTTGTTTGCCTACGCGCTTAAACCCGAGTTAGCTGTTTGGCAAACCAAAAAAATTTGTTTGCCTACGCGCTTAAACCCGAGTTAGCTGTTTGGCAAAGCAAAAAATTTGTTTGCCTACGCGCTCAAACACGAGTTAGCTGTTTAACAAACAAAAAAAATTTGTTTGCCTACGCGCTTAAACCCGAGTTAGCTGTTTGGCAAACCAAAAAATTTGTTTGCCTACGCGCTTAAACCCGAGTTAGCTGTTTGGCAAACCAAAAAAATTTGTTTGCCTACGCGCTTAAACCCGAGTTAGCTGTTTCGCAAACCAAAAAAATTCGTTTCCTACACGCTTAAACCCGAGTTAGCTGTTTGGCAAACCAAAAAAAATCGTTTTCCTACGCGCTTAAACCCGAGTTAGCTGTTTGGAAAACCAAAAAATTGGTTTACCTACACGCGTAAACCCGAGTTAGCTGTTTGGAAAACCGAAAAATTTGTTTTCCTACGCGCTTAAACTCGAGTTAGCTGTTTGGAAAACCAAAAAATTGGTTTTCCTACCTGCTTAAACCCGAGTTAGCTGTTTGGAAAACCAAAAAATTGGTTTTCCTACGCGCTTTTTTGAAGTTAGCTGTTTGGAAAACCAAAAATTTCGTTTTCCTACCTGCTTAAACCCGAGTTAGCTGTTTGGAAGACCAGAAAATTGGTTTTCCTACGCGCTTTATTTGAAGTTAGCTGTTTGGAAAACCAAAAATTTCGTTTTCCTACCTGCTTAAACCCGAGTTAGCTGTTTGGAAAACCAGAAAATTGGTTTTCCTACGCGCTTTTTTGAAGTTAGCTGTTTGGAAAACCAAAAATTTCGTTTTCCTACGCGCTTAAACTCGAGTTAGCTGTTTGGAAAACCAAAAAATTTGTTTTCCTACGCGCTTAAACCCGAGTTAGCTGTTTGGAAAACAAAAAAAATCGTTTTCCTACGCGCTTAAACCCGAGTTAGCTGTTTGGCAAACCAAAAAAAATCGTTTTCCTACGCGCTTAAACCCGAGTTAGCTGTTTTGAAAACGAAAAAAAATCGTTTTCCTACGTGCTTAAACCTGAGTTAGCTGTTTGGAAATCAAAAAGAAATCGTTTTCCTACGTGCTTAAGCCCCAGTTAGCTGTTTGGAAAACCAAAAAAAATCGTTTTCCTACGCGCTTAAACCCGAGTTAGCTGTTTGGAAAACCAAAAAATTGGTTTGCCTACGCGCTTTATTTGAAGTTAGCTGTTTGGAAAACCAAAAATTTCGTTTTCCTACGCGCTTAAACTCGAGTTAGCTGTTTGGAAAATTAAAAAATTGGTTTTCCTACGCGATTAAACTCGAGTTAGCTGTTGGGAAAACAAAAAAAATCGTTTTCCTACGCGCTTAAACCCGAGTTATCTGCTTGAAAAACCAAAAAATTGGTTTACCTACGCGCTTAAACCCGAGTTAGCTGTTTGGCAAACCAAAAAAATTTGTTTGCCTACGCGCTTAAACCCGAGTTAGCTGTTTGGCAAACCAAAAAATTTATTTGCCTACGCGCTTAAACCCGAGTTAGCTGTTTGGCAAACCAGAAAATATCCTTTCCTACGCGCTTAAACCGGAGTTAGCTGTTTGGCAATCCAAAAAAATTTGTTTGCCTACGCGCTTAAACCCGAGTTAGCTGTTTGGCAAACCAAAAAATTTGTTTGCCTACGCGCATAAACCCGAGTTAGCTGTTTGGCAAACCAAAAAATTTGTTTGCCTACGCGCTCAAACCCGAGTTAGCTGTTTAACAATCAAAAAAAATTTGTTTGCCTACGCGCTTAAACCCGAATTAGCTGTTTGGCAAACCAAAAAAATTTGTTGGCCTACGCGCTTAAACCCGAGTTAGCTGTTTGGCAAACCAAAAAATTTGTTTGCCTACGCGCTTAAACCCGAGTTAGCTGTTTGGCAAACCAAAAAATTTGTTTGCCTACGCGCTCAAACCCGAGTTAGCTGTTTAACAAACAAAAAAAATTTGTTTGCCTACGCGCTTAAACCCGAGTTAGCTGTTTAACAAACAAAAAAAATTTGTTTACCTACGCGCTTAAACCCGAGTTAGCTGTTTGGCAAACCAAAAAATTTGTTTGCCTACGCGCTTAAACCCGAGTTAGCTGTTTGGCAAACCAAAACATTTGTTTGCCTACGCGCTTAAACCCGAGTTAGCTGTTTGACAAACCAAAAAATATCCTTTCCTACGCGCTTAAACCCGAGTTAGCTGTTTGGCAAACCAAAAAATTTGTTTGCCTACGCGCTTAAACCCGAGTTAGCTGTTTAACAAACAAAAAAAATTTGTTTGCCTACGCGCTTAAACCCGAGTTAGCTGTTTGGCAAACCAAAAAATTTATTTGCCTACGCGCTTAAACCCGAGTTAGCTGTTTGGCAAACCAAAAAAATTTGTTTGCCTACGCGCTTAAACCCGAGTTAGCTGTTTGGCAAAGCAAAAAATTTGTTTGCCTACGCGCTCAAACACGAGTTAGCTGTTTAACAAACAAAAAAAATTTGTTTGCCTACGCGCTTAAACCCGAGTTAGCTGTTTGGCAAACCAAAAAATTTGTTTGCCTACGCGCTTAAACCCGAGTTAGCTGTTTGGCAAACCAAAAAAATTTGTTTGCCTACGCGCTTAAACCCGAGTTAGCTGTTTCGCAAACCAAAAAAATTCGTTTCCTACACGCTTAAACCCGAGTTAGCTGTTTGGCAAACCAAAAAAAATCGTTTTCCTACGCGCTTAAACCCGAGTTAGCTGTTTGGAAAACCAAAAAATTGGTTTACCTACACGCGTAAACCCGAGTTAGCTGTTTGGAAAACCGAAAAATTTGTTTTCCTACGCGCTTAAACTCGAGTTAGCTGTTTGGAAAACCAAAAAATTGGTTTACCTACACGCGTAAACCCGAGTTAGCTGTTTGGAAAACCGAAAAATTTGTTTTCCTACGCGCTTAAACTCGAGTTAGCTGTTTGGAAAACCAAAAAATTGGTTTTCCTACCTGCTTAAACCCGAGTTAGCTGTTTGGAAAACCAAAAAATTGGTTTTCCTACGCGCTTTTTTGAAGTTAGCTGTTTGGAAAACCAAAAATTTCGTTTTCCTACCTGCTTAAACCCGAGTTAGCTGTTTGGAAGACCAGAAAATTGGTTTTCCTACGCGCTTTATTTGAAGTTAGCTGTTTGGAAAACCAAAAATTTCGTTTTCCTACCTGCTTAAACCCGAGTTAGCTGTTTGGAAAACCAGAAAATTGGTTTTCCTACGCGCTTTTTTGAAGTTAGCTGTTTGGAAAACCAAAAATTTCGTTTTCCTACGCGCTTAAACTCGAGTTAGCTGTTTGGAAAATCAAAAAATTGGTTTTCCTACGCGATTAAACTTGGGTTAGCTGTTTTGAAAACAAAAAAAAATCGTTTTCCTACGCCCTTAAACCTGAGTTAGCTGTTTGGAAAACCAAAAAATTTGTTTTCCTACGCGCTTAAACCCGAGTTAGCTGTTTGGAAAACAAAAAAAATCGTTTTCCTACGCGCTTAAACCCGAGTTAGCTGTTTGGAAAACCAAAAAAAATCGTTTTCCTACGCGCTTAAACCCGAGTTAGCTGTTTTGAAAACGAAAAAAAATCGTTTTCCTACGTGCTTAAACCTGAGTTAGCTGTTTGGAAATCAAAAAGAAATCGTTTTCCTACGTGCTTAAGCCCCAGTTAGCTGTTTGGAAAACCAAAAAAAATCGTTTTCCTACGCGCTTAAACCCGAGTTAGCTGTTTGGAAAACCAAAAAATTGGTTTTCCTACGCGCTTTATTTGAAGTTAGCTGTTTGGAAAACCAAAAATTTCGTTTTCCTACGCGCTTAAACCCGAGTTATCTGTTTGAAAAACCAAAAAATTGGTTTACCTACACGCTTAAACCCGAGTTAGCTGTTTGGAAAACCAAAAAAAATCGTTTTCCTACGCGCTTAAACCCGAGTTAGCTGTTTGGAAAACCAAAAAATTTGTTTTCCTAAGCGCTTAAACCTGAATCAGCTGTTTGGAAAACCAAAAAAACTCGTTTTCCTACGCGCTTAAACCCGAGTTAGCTGTTTGGAAAACCAAAAAAAATCGTTTTCCCACGCGCTTAAACTTAAGTTAGCTGTTTGGAAAATTAAAAAATTTGTTTTCCTACGCGCTTAATTTCAAGTTAGCTGTTTGGAAAACCAAAAAAAATCGTTTTCCTACGCGCTTAAACCCGAGTTAGCTGTTTGGAAAACAAAAAAAAAGTTTTCCTACGCGCTTAAACCCGAGTTAGCTGTTTGACAAACCAAAAAATATCCTTTCCTACGCGCTTAAACCCGAGTTAGCTGTTTGGCAAACCAAAAAATTTGTTTGCCTACGCGCTTAAACCCGAGTTAGCTGTTTAACAAACAAAAAAAATTTGTTTGCCTACGCGCTTAAACCCGAGTTAGCTGTTTGGCAAACCAAAAAATTTGTTTGCCTACGCGCTTAAACCCGAGTTAGGTGTTTGGCAAACCAAAAAAATTTGTTGGCCTACGTGCTTAAACCCGAGTTAGCTGTTTGACAAACTAAAAAATTTGTTTGTCTACGCGCTTAAACCCGAGTTAGCTGTTTAACAAACAAAAAAAATTTGTTTACCTACGCGCTTAAACCCGAGTTAGCTGTTTGGCAAACCAAAAAATTTTTTTGCCTACGCGCTTAAACCCGAGTTAGCTGTTTGGCAAACCAAAAAATTTATTTGCCTACGCGCTTAAACCCGAGTTAGCTGTTTGGCAAACCAGAAAATATCCTTTCCTACGCGCTTAAACCGGAGTTAGCTGTTTGGCAATCCAAAAAAATTTGTTTGCCTACGCGCTTAAACTCGAGTTAGCTGTTTGGCAAACCAAAAAAATTTGTTGGCCTACGTGCTTAAACCCGAGTTAGCTGTTTGGCAAACCAAAAAATTTGTTTGCCTACGCGCTTAAACCCGAGTTAGCTGTTTGGCAAACCAAAAAATTTGTTTGCCTACGCGCTCAAACCCGAGTTAGCTGTTTAACAATCAAAAAAAATTTGTTTGCCTACGCGCTTAAACCCGAATTAGCTGTTTGGCAAACCAAAAAAATTTGTTGGCCTACGCGCTTAAACCCGAGTTAGCTGTTTGGCAAACCAAAAAATTTGTTTGCCTACGCGCTTAAACCCGAGTTAGCTGTTTGGAAAACCAAAAAATTGGTTTTCCTACGCGCTTTTTTGAAGTTAGCTGTTTGGAAAACCAAAAATTTCGTTTTCCTACCTGCTTAAACCCGAGTTAGCTGTTTGGAAGACCAGAAAATTGGTTTTCCTACGCGCTTTATTTGAAGTTAGCTGTTTGGAAAACCAAAAATTTCGTTTTCCTACCTGCTTAAACCCGAGTTAGCTGTTTGGCAAACCAAAAAATTTGTTTGCCTACGCGCTTAAACCCGAGTTAGCTGTTTGGCAAACCAAAAAATTTGTTTGCCTACGCGCTCAAACCCGAGTTAGCTGTTTAACAATCAAAAAAAATTTGTTTGCCTACGCGCTTAAACCCGAATTAGCTGTTTGGCAAACCAAAAACATTTGTTGGCCTACGCGCTTAAACTCGAGTTAGCTGTTTGGAAAACCAAAAAATTGGTTTTCCTACCTGCTTAAACCCGAGTTAGCTGTTTGGAAAACCAAAAAATTGGTTTTCCTACGCGCTTTTTTGAAGTTAGCTGTTTGGAAAACCAAAAATTTCGTTTTCCTACCTGCTTAAACCCGAGTTAGCTGTTTGGAAGACCAGAAAATTGGTTTTCCTACGCGCTTTATTTGAAGTTAGCTGTTTGGAAAACCAAAAATTTCGTTTTCCTACCTGCTTAAACCCGAGTTAGCTGTTTGGAAAACCAGAAAATTGGTTTTCCTACGCGCTTTTTTGAAGTTAGCTGTTTGGAAAACCAAAAATTTCGTTTTCCTACGCGCTTAAACTCGAGTTAGCTGTTTGGAAAATCAAAAAATTGGTTTTCCTACGCGAGTAAACTTGGGTTAGCTGTTTGGAAAACAAAAAAAAATCGTTTTCCTACGCCCTTAAACCTGAGTTAGCTGTTTGGAAAACCAAAAAATTTGTTTTCCTACGCGCTTAAACCCGAGTTAGCTGTTTGGAAAACAAAAAAAATCGTTTTCCTACGCGCTTAAACCCGAGTTAGCTGTTTGGAAAACCAAAAAAAATCGTTTTCCTACGCGCTTAAACCCGAGTTAGCTGTTTTGAAAACGAAAAAAAATCGTTTTCCTACGTGCTTAAACCTGAGTTAGCTGTTTGGAAATCAAAAAGAAATCGTTTTCCTACGTGCTTAAGCCCCAGTTAGCTGTTTGGAAAACCAAAAAAAATCGTTTTCCTACGCGCTTAAACCCGAGTTAGCTGTTTGGAAAACCAAAAAATTGGTTTTCCTACGCGCTTTATTTGAAGTTAGCTGTTTGGAAAACCAAAAATTTCGTTTTCCTACGCGCTTAAACTCGAGTTAGCTGTTTGGAAAATTAAAAAATTGGTTTTCCTACGCGATTAAACTCGAGTTAGCTGTTTGGAAAACAAAAAAAATCGTTTTCCTACGCGCTTAAACCCGAGTTATCTGTTTGAAAAACCAAAAAATTGGTTTACCTACACGCATAAACCCGAGTTAGCTGTTTGGAAAACCAAAAAAAATCGTTTTCCTACGCGCTTAAACCCGAGTTAGCTGTTTGGAAAACCAAAAAATTTGTTTTCCTAAGCGCTTAAACCTGAATCAGCTGTTTGGAAAACCAAAAAAACTCGTTTTCCTACGCGCTTAAACCCGAGTTAGCTGTTTGGAAAACCAAAAAAAATCGTTTTCCCACGCGCTTAAACTTAAGTTAGCTGTTTGGAAAATTAAAAAATTTGTTTTCCTACGTGCTTAATTTCAAGTTAGCTGTTTGGAAAACCAAAAAAAATCGTTTTCCTACGCGCTTAAACCCGAGTTAGCTGTTTGGAAAACAAAAAAAAAGTTTTCCTACGCGCTTAAACCCGAGTTAGCTGTTTGACAAACCAAAAAATATCCTTTCCTACGCGCTTAAACCCGAGTTAGCTGTTTGGCAAACCAAAAAATTTGTTTGCCTACGCGCTTAAACCCGAGTTAGCTGTTTAACAAACAAAAAAAATTTGTTTGCCTACGCGCTTAAACCCGAGTTAGCTGTTTGGCAAACCAAAAAATTTGTTTGCCTACGCGCTTAAACCCGAGTTAGGTGTTTGGCAAACCAAAAAAATTTGTTGGCCTACGTGCTTAAACCCGAGTTAGCTGTTTGACAAACTAAAAAATTTGTTTGTCTACGCGCTTAAACCCGAGTTAGCTGTTTAACAAACAAAAAAAATTTGTTTACCTACGCGCTTAAACCCGAGTTAGCTGTTTGGCAAACCAAAAAATTTGTTGGCCTACGCGCTTAAACCCGAGTTAGCTGTTTGGCAAACCAAAAAATTTGTTTGCCTACGCGCTTAAACCCGAGTTAGCTGTTTGGCAAACCAAAAAATTTGTTTGCCTACGCGCTCAAACCCGAGTTAGCTGTTTAACAATCAAAAAAAATTTGTTTGCCTACGCGCTTAAACCCGAGTTAGCTGTTTGGCAAACCAAAAAATTTATTTGCCTACGCGCTTAAACCCGAGTTAGCTGTTTGGCAAACCAGAAAATATCCTTTCCTACGCGCTTAAACCGGAGTTAGCTGTTTGGCAATCCAAAAAAATTTGTTTGCCTACGCGCTTAAACCCGAGTTAGCTGTTTGGCAAACCAAAAAATTTGTTTGCCTACGCGCTTAAACCCGAGTTAGCTGTTTGGCAAACCAAAAAATTTGTTTGCCTACGCGCTCAAACCCGAGTTAGCTGTTTAACAATCAAAAAAAATTTGTTTGCCTACGCGCTTAAACCCGAGTTAGCTGTTTGGCAAACCAAAAAATTTGTTTGCCTACGCGCTTAAACCCGAATTAGCTGTTTGGCAAACCAAAAAAATTTGTTGGCCTACGCGCTTAAACCCGAGTTAGCTGTTTGGCAAACCAAAAAATTTGTTTGCCTACGCGCTTAAACCCGAGTTAGCTGTTTGGCAAACCAAAAAATTTGTTTGCCTACGCGCTCAAACCCGAGTTAGCTGTTTAACAATCAAAAAAAATTTGTTTGCCTACGCGCTTAAACCCGAGTTAGCTGTTTGGCAAACCAAAAAATTTGTTTGCCTACGCGCTTAAACCCGAGTTAGCTGTTTGGAAAACCAAAAAATTTGTTTTCCTACGCGCTTAAACCCGAGTTAGCTGTTTGGAAAACAAAAAAAATCGTTTTCCTACGCGCTTAAACCCGAGTTAGCTGTTTGGAAAACCAAAAAAAATCGTTTTCCTACGCGCTTAAACCCGAGTTAGCTGTTTTGAAAACGAAAAAAAATCGTTTTCCTACGTGCTTAAACCTGAGTTAGCTGTTTGGAAATCAAAAAGAAATCGTTTTCCTACGTGCTTAAGCCCCAGTTAGCTGTTTGGAAAACCAAAAAAAATCGTTTTCCTACGCGCTTAAACCCGAGTTAGCTGTTTGGAAAACCAAAAAATTGGTTTTCCTACGCGCTTTATTTGAAGTTAGCTGTTTGGAAAACCAAAAATTTCGTTTTCCTACGCGCTTAAACTCGAGTTAGCTGTTTGGAAAATTAAAAAATTGGTTTTCCTACGCGATTAAACTCGAGTTAGCTGTTTGGAAAACAAAAAAAATCGTTTTCCTACGCGCTTAAACCCGAGTTATCTGTTTGAAAAACCAAAAAATTGGTTTACCTACACGCTTAAACCCGAGTTAGCTGTTTGGAAAACCAAAAAAAATCGTTTTCCTACGCGCTTAAACCCGAGTTAGCTGTTTGGAAAACCAAAAAATTTGTTTTCCTAAGCGCTTAAACCTGAATCAGCTGTTTGGAAAACCAAAAAAACTCGTTTTCCTACGCGCTTAAACCCGAGTTAGCTGTTTGGAAAACCAAAAAAAATCGTTTTCCCACGCGCTTAAACTTAAGTTAGCTGTTTGGAAAATTAAAAAATTTGTTTTCCTACGCGCTTAATTTCAAGTTAGCTGTTTGGAAAACCAAAAAAAATCGTTTTCCTACGCGCTTAAACCCGAGTTAGCTGTTTGGAAAACAAAAAAAAAGTTTTCCTACGCGCTTAAACCCGAGTTAGCTGTTTGACAAACCAAAAAATATCCTTTCCTACGCGCTTAAACCCGAGTTAGCTGTTTGGCAAACCAAAAAATTTGTTTGCCTACGCGCTTAAACCCGAGTTAGCTGTTTAACAAACAAAAAAAATTTGTTTGCCTACGCGCTTAAACCCGAGTTAGCTGTTTGGCAAACCAAAAAATTTGTTTGCCTACGCGCTTAAACCCGAGTTAGGTGTTTGGCAAACCAAAAAAATTTGTTGGCCTACGTGCTTAAACCCGAGTTAGCTGTTTGACAAACTAAAAAATTTGTTTGTCTACGCGCTTAAACCCGAGTTAGCTGTTTAACAAACAAAAAAAATTTGTTTACCTACGCGCTTAAACCCGAGTTAGCTGTTTGGCAAACCAAAAAATTTTTTTGCCTACGCGCTTAAACCCGAGTTAGCTGTTTGGCAAACCAAAAAATTTATTTGCCTACGCGCTTAAACCCGAGTTAGCTGTTTGGCAAACCAGAAAATATCCTTTCCTACGCGCTTAAACCGGAGTTAGCTGTTTGGCAATCCAAAAAAATTTGTTTGCCTACGCGCTTAAACTCGAGTTAGCTGTTTGGCAAACCAAAAAAATTTGTTGGCCTACGTGCTTAAACCCGAGTTAGCTGTTTGGCAAACCAAAAAATTTGTTTGCCTACGCGCTTAAACCCGAGTTAGCTGTTTGGCAAACCAAAAAATTTGTTTGCCTACGCGCTCAAACCCGAGTTAGCTGTTTAACAATCAAAAAAAATTTGTTTGCCTACGCGCTTAAACCCGAATTAGCTGTTTGGCAAACCAAAAAAATTTGTTGGCCTACGCGCTTAAACCCGAGTTAGCTGTTTGGCAAACCAAAAAATTTGTTTGCCTACGCGCTTAAACCCGAGTTAGCTGTTTGGAAAACCAAAAAATTGGTTTTCCTACGCGCTTTTTTGAAGTTAGCTGTTTGGAAAACCAAAAATTTCGTTTTCCTACCTGCTTAAACCCGAGTTAGCTGTTTGGAAGACCAGAAAATTGGTTTTCCTACGCGCTTTATTTGAAGTTAGCTGTTTGGAAAACCAAAAATTTCGTTTTCCTACCTGCTTAAACCCGAGTTAGCTGTTTGGCAAACCAAAAAATTTGTTTGCCTACGCGCTTAAACCCGAGTTAGCTGTTTGGCAAACCAAAAAATTTGTTTGCCTACGCGCTCAAACCCGAGTTAGCTGTTTAACAATCAAAAAAAATTTGTTTGCCTACGCGCTTAAACCCGAGTTAGCTGTTTGGCAAACCAAAAAATTTGTTTGCCTACGCGCTTAAACCCGAGTTAGCTGTTTGGAAAACCAAAAAATTTGTTTTCCTACGCGCTTAAACCCGAGTTAGCTGTTTGGAAAACAAAAAAAATCGTTTTCCTACGCGCTTAAACCCGAGTTAGCTGTTTGGAAAACCAAAAAAAATCGTTTTCCTACGCGCTTAAACCCGAGTTAGCTGTTTTGAAAACGAAAAAAAATCGTTTTCCTACGTGCTTAAACCTGAGTTAGCTGTTTGGAAATCAAAAAGAAATCGTTTTCCTACGTGCTTAAGCCCCAGTTAGCTGTTTGGAAAACCAAAAAAAATCGTTTTCCTACGCGCTTAAACCCGAGTTAGCTGTTTGGAAAACCAAAAAATTGGTTTTCCTACGCGCTTTATTTGAAGTTAGCTGTTTGGAAAACCAAAAATTTCGTTTTCCTACGCGCTTAAACTCGAGTTAGCTGTTTGGAAAATTAAAAAATTGGTTTTCCTACGCGATTAAACTCGAGTTAGCTGTTTGGAAAACAAAAAAAATCGTTTTCCTACGCGCTTAAACCCGAGTTATCTGTTTGAAAAACCAAAAAATTGGTTTACCTACACGCTTAAACCCGAGTTAGCTGTTTGGAAAACCAAAAAAAATCGTTTTCCTACGCGCTTAAACCCGAGTTAGCTGTTTGGAAAACCAAAAAATTTGTTTTCCTAAGCGCTTAAACCTGAATCAGCTGTTTGGAAAACCAAAAAAACTCGTTTTCCTACGCGCTTAAACCCGAGTTAGCTGTTTGGAAAACCAAAAAAAATCGTTTTCCCACGCGCTTAAACTTAAGTTAGCTGTTTGGAAAATTAAAAAATTTGTTTTCCTACGCGCTTAATTTCAAGTTAGCTGTTTGGAAAACCAAAAAAAATCGTTTTCCTACGCGCTTAAACCCGAGTTAGCTGTTTGGAAAACAAAAAAAAAGTTTTCCTACGCGCTTAAACCCGAGTTAGCTGTTTGACAAACCAAAAAATATCCTTTCCTACGCGCTTAAACCCGAGTTAGCTGTTTGGCAAACCAAAAAATTTGTTTGCCTACGCGCTTAAACCCGAGTTAGCTGTTTAACAAACAAAAAAAATTTGTTTGCCTACGCGCTTAAACCCGAGTTAGCTGTTTGGCAAACCAAAAAATTTGTTTGCCTACGCGCTTAAACCCGAGTTAGGTGTTTGGCAAACCAAAAAAATTTGTTGGCCTACGTGCTTAAACCCGAGTTAGCTGTTTGACAAACTAAAAAATTTGTTTGTCTACGCGCTTAAACCCGAGTTAGCTGTTTAACAAACAAAAAAAATTTGTTTACCTACGCGCTTAAACCCGAGTTAGCTGTTTGGCAAACCAAAAAATTTTTTTGCCTACGCGCTTAAACCCGAGTTAGCTGTTTGGCAAACCAAAAAATTTATTTGCCTACGCGCTTAAACCCGAGTTAGCTGTTTGGCAAACCAGAAAATATCCTTTCCTACGCGCTTAAACCGGAGTTAGCTGTTTGGCAATCCAAAAAAATTTGTTTGCCTACGCGCTTAAACTCGAGTTAGCTGTTTGGCAAACCAAAAAAATTTGTTGGCCTACGTGCTTAAACCCGAGTTAGCTGTTTGGCAAACCAAAAAATTTGTTTGCCTACGCGCTTAAACCCGAGTTAGCTGTTTGGCAAACCAAAAAATTTGTTTGCCTACGCGCTCAAACCCGAGTTAGCTGTTTAACAATCAAAAAAAATTTGTTTGCCTACGCGCTTAAACCCGAATTAGCTGTTTGGCAAACCAAAAAAATTTGTTGGCCTACGCGCTTAAACCCGAGTTAGCTGTTTGGCAAACCAAAAAATTTGTTTGCCTACGCGCTTAAACCCGAGTTAGCTGTTTGGAAAACCAAAAAATTGGTTTTCCTACGCGCTTTTTTGAAGTTAGCTGTTTGGAAAACCAAAAATTTCGTTTTCCTACCTGCTTAAACCCGAGTTAGCTGTTTGGAAGACCAGAAAATTGGTTTTCCTACGCGCTTTATTTGAAGTTAGCTGTTTGGAAAACCAAAAATTTCGTTTTCCTACCTGCTTAAACCCGAGTTAGCTGTTTGGCAAACCAAAAAATTTGTTTGCCTACGCGCTTAAACCCGAGTTAGCTGTTTGGCAAACCAAAAAATTTGTTTGCCTACGCGCTCAAACCCGAGTTAGCTGTTTAACAATCAAAAAAAATTTGTTTGCCTACGCGCTTAAACCCGAATTAGCTGTTTGGCAAACCAAAAAAATTTGTTGGCCTACGCGCTTAAACTCGAGTTAGCTGTTTGGAAAACCAAAAAATTGGTTTTCCTACCTGCTTAAACCCGAGTTAGCTGTTTGGAAAACCAAAAAATTGGTTTTCCTACGCGCTTTTTTGAAGTTAGCTGTTTGGAAAACCAAAAATTTCGTTTTCCTACCTGCTTAAACCCGAGTTAGCTGTTTGGAAGACCAGAAAATTGGTTTTCCTACGCGCTTTATTTGAAGTTAGCTGTTTGGAAAACCAAAAATTTCGTTTTCCTACCTGCTTAAACCCGAGTTAGCTGTTTGGAAAACCAGAAAATTGGTTTTCCTACGCGCTTTTTTGAAGTTAGCTGTTTGGAAAACCAAAAATTTCGTTTTCCTACGCGCTTAAACTCGAGTTAGCTGTTTGGAAAATCAAAAAATTGGTTTTCCTACGCGAGTAAACTTGGGTTAGCTGTTTGGAAAACAAAAAAAAATCGTTTTCCTACGCCCTTAAACCTGAGTTAGCTGTTTGGAAAACCAAAAAATT
This sequence comes from Encarsia formosa, assembly GCA_038277355.1. Taxonomy (NCBI): domain Eukaryota; kingdom Metazoa; phylum Arthropoda; class Insecta; order Hymenoptera; family Aphelinidae; genus Encarsia; species Encarsia formosa. The sequence continues at coordinate 35,893,084 of CM076188.1, read as the reverse complement.
TGTTTTCCTACGCGCTTAAACCCGAGTTAGCTGTTTGGAAAACAAAAAAAATCGTTTTCCTACGCGCTTAAACCCGAGTTAGCTGTTTGGAAAACCAAAAAAAATCGTTTTCCTACGCGCTTAAACCCGAGTTAGCTGTTTTGAAAACGAAAAAAAATCGTTTTCCTACGTGCTTAAACCTGAGTTAGCTGTTTGGAAATCAAAAAGAAATCGTTTTCCTACGTGCTTAAGCCCCAGTTAGCTGTTTGGAAAACCAAAAAAAATCGTTTTCCTACGCGCTTAAACCCGAGTTAGCTGTTTGGAAAACCAAAAAATTGGTTTTCCTACGCGCTTTATTTGAAGTTAGCTGTTTGGAAAACCAAAAATTTCGTTTTCCTACGCGCTTAAACTCGAGTTAGCTGTTTGGAAAATTAAAAAATTGGTTTTCCTACGCGATTAAACTCGAGTTAGCTGTTTGGAAAACAAAAAAAATCGTTTTCCTACGCGCTTAAACCCGAGTTATCTGTTTGAAAAACCAAAAAATTGGTTTACCTACACGCTTAAACCCGAGTTAGCTGTTTGGAAAACCAAAAAAAATCGTTTTCCTACGCGCTTAAACCCGAGTTAGCTGTTTGGAAAACCAAAAAATTTGTTTTCCTAAGCGCTTAAACCTGAATCAGCTGTTTGGAAAACCAAAAAAACTCGTTTTCCTACGCGCTTAAACCCGAGTTAGCTGTTTGGAAAACCAAAAAAAATCGTTTTCCCACGCGCTTAAACTTAAGTTAGCTGTTTGGAAAATTAAAAAATTTGTTTTCCTACGTGCTTAATTTCAAGTTAGCTGTTTGGAAAACCAAAAAAAATCGTTTTCCTACGCGCTTAAACCCGAGTTAGCTGTTTGGAAAACAAAAAAAAAGTTTTCCTACGCGCTTAAACCCGAGTTAGCTGTTTGACAAACCAAAAAATATCCTTTCCTACGCGCTTAAACCCGAGTTAGCTGTTTGGCAAACCAAAAAATTTGTTTGCCTACGCGCTTAAACCCGAGTTAGCTGTTTAACAAACAAAAAAAATTTGTTTGCCTACGCGCTTAAACCCGAGTTAGCTGTTTGGCAAACCAAAAAATTTGTTTGCCTACGCGCTTAAACCCGAGTTAGGTGTTTGGCAAACCAAAAAAATTTGTTGGCCTACGTGCTTAAACCCGAGTTAGCTGTTTGACAAACTAAAAAATTTGTTTGTCTACGCGCTTAAACCCGAGTTAGCTGTTTAACAAACAAAAAAAATTTGTTTACCTACGCGCTTAAACCCGAGTTAGCTGTTTGGCAAACCAAAAAATTTGTTGGCCTACGCGCTTAAACCCGAGTTAGCTGTTTGGCAAACCAAAAAATTTGTTTGCCTACGCGCTTAAACCCGAGTTAGCTGTTTGGCAAACCAAAAAATTTGTTTGCCTACGCGCTCAAACCCGAGTTAGCTGTTTAACAATCAAAAAAAATTTGTTTGCCTACGCGCTTAAACCCGAGTTAGCTGTTTGGCAAACCAAAAAATTTATTTGCCTACGCGCTTAAACCCGAGTTAGCTGTTTGGCAAACCAGAAAATATCCTTTCCTACGCGCTTAAACCGGAGTTAGCTGTTTGGCAATCCAAAAAAATTTGTTTGCCTACGCGCTTAAACCCGAGTTAGCTGTTTGGCAAACCAAAAAATTTGTTTGCCTACGCGCTTAAACCCGAGTTAGCTGTTTGGCAAACCAAAAAATTTGTTTGCCTACGCGCTCAAACCCGAGTTAGCTGTTTAACAATCAAAAAAAATTTGTTTGCCTACGCGCTTAAACCCGAGTTAGCTGTTTGGCAAACCAAAAAATTTGTTTGCCTACGCGCTTAAACCCGAATTAGCTGTTTGGCAAACCAAAAAAATTTGTTGGCCTACGCGCTTAAACCCGAGTTAGCTGTTTGGCAAACCAAAAAATTTGTTTGCCTACGCGCTTAAACCCGAGTTAGCTGTTTGGCAAACCAAAAAATTTGTTTGCCTACGCGCTCAAACCCGAGTTAGCTGTTTAACAATCAAAAAAAATTTGTTTGCCTACGCGCTTAAACCCGAGTTAGCTGTTTGGCAAACCAAAAAATTTGTTTGCCTACGCGCTTAAACCCGAGTTAGCTGTTTGGCAAACCAAAAAAATTTGTTTGCCTACGCGCTTAAACCCGAGTTAGCTGTTTGGCAAAGCAAAAAATTTGTTTGCCTACGCGCTCAAACACGAGTTAGCTGTTTAACAAACAAAAAAAATTTGTTTGCCTACGCGCTTAAACCCGAGTTAGCTGTTTGGCAAACCAAAAAATTTGTTTGCCTACGCGCTTAAACCCGAGTTAGCTGTTTGGCAAACCAAAAAAATTTGTTTGCCTACGCGCTTAAACCCGAGTTAGCTGTTTCGCAAACCAAAAAAATTTGTTTCCTACACGCTTAAACCCGAGTTAGCTGTTTGGCAAACCAAAAAAAATCGTTTTCCTACGCGCTTAAACCCGAGTTAGCTGTCTATGCGCGAGCATATGCGCACATGGCCTTTTGTCCTACCACCGTCCGGGGCCGACTTTTCAAAAGTTTCATTTCTCGAAGGTGGATCAGGTCCACCCCTACGTGGTCCAAGAAAAAGACTTTTTGCAAGGTCTCCAGAAAGCTCTTCTGAGTATCTCAGGCTTGTTTTTATGTCAAAACAAACCAGAAAAACTCATTGGAGCAGTCCGGGGCCGACTTTGCAAAAGTTTCATTTCTCCAGACTGGTCGAGGTCCACCCCCAAGGGGTCCAAGAAAAAGAGTTTTTGCAAGGTCTCCAGAAAGCTCCTCTGAATATCTCAGGCTGGTTTTTATGTCAAAACAAACCAGAAAAACTCATTGGAGCAGTCCGGGGCCGACTTTACAAAAGTTTCATTTCTCCAGACTGGTCGAGGTCCACCCCCAAGGGGTCCAAGAAAAAGAGTTTTCATACCTCCGGGACGAAAACACCAAATTCCTTCCCCGGTTCGGAGCGGGACTTTGGGTTTTCCTCCCGTCGTTATGAAAAAAACATTACACACGACACTGGAAAAGTATTAGCAAATCCCTAGCAAACCCTTAACACCCTCGCCTTCGGCTCGGGCGTCAATTTGGGTTTGCTAGGGCTTGCTAATACTTTCCAGCGCCCGGTGTGTAATATACTATTTTGCTAGGTCTCCAGAAAGCTCCTCTGAATATCTCAGGCTGGTTTTTATGTCAAAACAAATAGGGCTTCACGATATTGTACGATATCGATATTTTGTGAAATATCGATATCGTATCGGCATAACTGATTGATTATCGTATCGATTATCGTATCGACGATATTAGGTTTTAAAAATATCGTCATCGTCTCGTTATCGTTTAAATATCGGCAATATTTTATCGAATATCGAAAAAAAAAATTTTTTTTCACTGTTGGGAAATTATTAACAAATTTTAAATTTTACTCGTTAAAGTAACACATTTATTAATTTTTTTACACGACAAATTAAAAGGTTTACATAAATATTCTATTAAATAGCATGAAATATTTACATTAACTATGTATTATTTATTTCTACTTAACAAATTTCTTGTTTTAAATAATTATATAATTATTTATTTATATTATTATAATTATAATTATAATACCTTATTATATGTTATTCTTTTTTCTAACAAAAATTAAAAATGCTGTAAAAATTAAAACATTTTTGTTTGTTCTATTTTATCCACAGTCTGCGAATGACAGAATAATAAGGACAAAAATTTGGATATAAAAGCAACTCCAAATCAAAAATTTTTAATTTTTACACAATTTTTGTTATAAAAATAACATTACATATGTCAACTTTGTTATATTATATTACTTAAAATATTATAGCGAAAGTCTTATGTTTTTTTTATTACATAACAAAAGACAATTCTGTTATTTCAGCGTCAACAAAAATATTACATAAAAGTAACAAAACGCTCCATTTTTACTGGGTTCCTGCGACAAACTAAAATATTCATATAAATCAATTACATAAATTTCCATGAACTATGTATACTTAACAAACTTCTTTTTTTAAGGATTTTTTCATCCTTATGTCAAATCTTAATTTTGTTATTTTGCTCGTTATTTTGTTACATTATTCAAAATAATAACTAAAATTGAATTATTGTATATTATTCTTTGTTGAAACAGAAATTTAAAATGCTGTAAAAATTAAAACATTTTTATTTATATATATTTTATCCACAGTCTGTGGACGATAAAATATCAAGAACAAATCTTGGATTTGAAAGCAACTCCAAAACAAAAATTTTTAATTTTTACACAATTTTTGTTATCAAAGAAAATAACATTAGAAAATTCAATGTTACTATTTTGTTCAACATAATAAAATTACAACATAATATATAAAAATTATAAATAAAAGCAATAAAACTTTTCTAAGCATTAAATCTTTTTGTAAATATAAATATGAATAACATAACTTATAAGATAAAATTTACATCAACTATAAATGTACTCGACAAATTTCTTTTTTTAAAGTACTTTTCATCCACATATTTATGCAAACGAACGCTTGAATTTTTTCATCAAGTAACGAACACCTCGAATCTGTAATTACATGAGCCGCTTCAGAAAAAAATCTTTCCACCGGCACTGACGTAGCTTGAATGCAGAGTATGTCTCTGGCCATTCTTGATATAATTGGGTATGTGCTTTGATGATTTTTCCACCACAACAATACGTCAACATCGGCTTTGCAAGGGGAAGAATGTAAATAACTATTAATTTCAGATTCCCAATCTGGGAAATCATCATCTGCAGCAAACAGAATATTGAAATTAATATTGCATTTTGTACTTATTTTGCGTTTTTTTTTTTTATGTTGAACTTCTGAGTTTTCATTACTGGATGAATATTTATCGTAATATTCTTTATAAAGTTTTTTAAATTTATCTATTGTGCCGCTTCTCATTTCGTGGACCCAGTCAGGCAAATCTACAGCTTTATCCAAACCTTTTATCCGAGGATCCAAAACCAAAGACACGCAGTAAACCCAGTTAAATTTATTGTAATGTTTAAGAATTTTTTGTTTTCCTGCTTCATACGCTTCAATGAGTTTTTCATCAACTTTACTTCGGTCTTCTTTCATATCCAGCTCAAACGATTCTTTTTCCAACTTATCAAGCAAACAATTAATTGCTATGACGGATCCAGGCAAAGTAACATATTTTTCACTGCTTATTTTTTCGGTTGTTGCCTTGAAATCTTTTAGAAAATAAATTACATTTTCTACAAAATCCCACTCTTGAAAATTTAATTTAAAAATTTGCAGTTCCTTATTTGTATCGCATGTATAATTAATTGCATCTTTCATATTAAATGAAACTTCTAACATGTCGACTGTGCTGTTCCATCTTGTTTTTGTGTCAATCGAAGGCATGAAAAATTTAACGTCCACGCACTTACAATTATGCTGCAATTTTTTTAATAAATTTTCACTATTTCTGATTTTTTTATGCAACGATCTTACTTTTTTTACAATTTTAACAACTGGATTGGAGTCGTCCGTTGATATTTCCTCTTCAGAGAAATCTTCATCATCAGCACTCATTTCTAACAAATTTAAGATGTCTTGCACAGCTAAATTAATAACGTGTGCAAGGCATCGAAAGTGTTGGTGTTCGACACTAAATTTATCTGATTTTAAGTTTAAAATTTTACCTAGCTCGAAAATAAATGTAGTATTGGCGGATACGTTATCAAGTGTGATACCACTAATATTATCCGTTATATTATAAAATTCTAAAATATCATTAAATATATTGGCCACATCTAGTCCCTTATGTTTACCTTGAGATGGTTTGAAATCCAGCGCAAGTGATCTTAACAGCCAATCTTTGTCGATGAAATGAACTGTAACTCCATAGTATGATCTTCCGGCTGCTGATGACCATCCATCCAAAGTGAAAGCCAATTTCGAGTCATTTTCTTTCAAGATATTTTTCACATTTTCTTGCATTAGTTTAAATTCTTTTAAAACCATATCGGATAATTGATTTTTGTTTGGAATTAAAAATTGATCATTAATCCAAGCAAAAAAGTTTTTGGTTTCATTGTCATGGAAAAAGTTTAAAGGTAAATTTTTAAATGCCAACCAACAAACTATTATTCTGTTAGCATCAGCTTCTGACTCTGCAAACATCACTTGCTGAAAAAAAAAATTGTTTTTATTTTCATAAGTAGTTTTACATCTTTATTTTTATTAAATTTTATTATTAAAATTAAAAATCATCTTAAAAATAAAATGTAAGGAAAAATAATAAACAATTATCCCTGTTTAAAATGATGAACCAAGATAGAATATCTTCAAATTATTCTTGATGCGATTGGTTGAGAGCGTTTGATTCAAAATTAGAATTGTGTCGAAGTTGAATAATAAATATTTGGTTATTAATAGTTTCTTCTGAATAGTTATTCAAATAATTGAATATTGCGTTTAAATTAATAGAAAAATTTTCTTTGTAAAATTTCGGTAAAAAAAAATATGAATTTTAATTATTTCAAACACAATTTTTTTACGCTATAACCACGAAAATATTGAACTGCAAAGTTAGTAGCAAAATGCAAAGGATATGTAATGAATTTAGTGTTATTATTTTTCATAGATTAATTTAAAAAAGGCTCAGAAAAGTTTTTGAAGGTTAAGTTTAAAAATTTGATGGTGCATTAAAAACTAAGCGCGCTTGCGCGCAGAGAGAGACTGGTAATAAATAAAATAGGGGAAAATACTCACTTCTTTAATGTAGTTATCGAGGGTATTTTGGGACTTTGGAATTTTTCTAATTGCGTTTTTTTCTGGGTAAAGTTTCTCGTATACTTTCAAATGGTGTACCCTGAGATGAGACGACAACCCAGATGTATTCCCACCTAACATTTTAATTTGAGGTTTAATTTTTTTTGTTATTTTCTTCGGGTCGCATAGTTTGCATTTTCCATACTTTACATCGTCTAGGGTAACGTAATCAAAAAAATCTTTTAGTTTTAGTGGCTTTTGGTTTTCTTGATCGTGATACTCATTATTTGATGTAAAGTTCGATGGTCTTTCGCTCGCACTATTGTCATTCATTTGCTCCAAGTTGTCACGTTTCAAAAAATATGGATGTTCTACACAAAAGAAATTTTCAAAAATTTTCAAAAATTGGTTGTTTGGTTAATATTAAAAAAAAAGCCTACTTTTACCACAATTTAAGCACATTTTTTTTCTTTCGCAACCTTGCTCTTGTCCTGCTACAAGATAAGAAGTTACGTCTGGGTGAAGTTTCTCCTGGCATAGAATGCATTCTTCGATGGACATTTCTCTGAATTCATATAAATGTATATATTTATCAATTGTATAGCGATAATAATAATTTTTAAAATAATGATACCAATCATAATAAATTTTTTGCAAAAAATATTTATTTTACACTAAAGAAATGTTATGTCAATGGGTTAATTTAATAAGTTATGTCAGCTTAATAGCCGAGTTAATAGCTTAATAAAGTAAATATTGCAAAGAAGTACACACAAGGCAGCGTTTAAGTATGTTTTTCAAATCAAAACAAAAAAAAATTAATTTTAAAATGATCAAGTTTCATACTTAAGTATTTTGTATTTCTAATGCTGGCATTATTTTTAAGTAAAATTGTAATTTGTTTAACAAATTTAAATTTAGAAAGTCATTGTTGAATAAAGATATTTTTTATGATCTCTCTTTTTAATATTGGTGTCATATTATTTTTTCAGCATTGTGATACACTGTCCATTAAATATTCAAAAAAAAGTTATCAAAACACTCTAAAAAAATAATTTCAAAATTCATTTTGATTCTTACTTACCAATATGTCAAAAATAAAACTATAATTAATCCTGCGGACACAAACCAACGAAGTTAATTTACCAAACGCTGAGCCGACACAAACACAGCACCTTATTAAATGAGCGAAACTTTGATTTACCGTATTACGTATAAGATTAAGATTTGTCAACATCGATAATTTCGATAATATCGCTGACCAAATATCGCGATAAGAGAATATCGGTGATATCAGAAAAATTTTCTATCGTATCGATATCGACCTCTCTCGTTAATATCGTCTCGGATGTCGTATCGATATCGTTGATAATGTTGCCGATAATATCGTCCAACCGATAATATCGTGATGCCCTAAAAACAAACCAGAAAAACTCATTGGAGCAGTCCGGGGCCGACTTTGCAAAAGTTTCATTTCTCCAGAGTGGTCGAGGTCCACCCCCAAGGGGTCCAAGAAAAAGAGTTTTTGCAAGGTCTCCAGAAAGCTCCTCTGAATATCTCAGGCTGGTTTTTATGTCAAAACAAACCAGAAAAACTCATTGGAGCAGTCCGGGGCCGACTTTGCAAAAGTTTCATTTCTCCAGAGTGGTCGAGGTCCACCCCCAAGGGGTCCAAGAAAAAGAGTTTTTGCAAGGTCTCCAGAAAGCTCCTCTGAATATCTCAGGCTGGTTTTTATGTCAAAACAAACCAGAAAAACTCATTGGAGCAGTCCGGGGCCGACTTTGCAAAAGTTTCATTTCTCCAGAGTGGTCGAGGTCCACCCCCAAGGGGTCCATGAAAAAGGTTTTTTGCAAGGTCTCCAGAAAGCTCCTCTGAGTATCTCAGGCTTGTTTTTATGTCAAAACAAACCGAAAAAACTCATTGGAGCCGTCCGCGGCCGACTTTGCAAAAGTTTCATTTCTCCAGGGTGGTCGAGGTCTACCAAACGGGGGTCCAAGCAAAAGGTTTTTTGCAAGGTCTCCAGAAAGCTTCTCTGAGTATCTCAGGCTTGTTTTTATGTCAAAACAAACCGAAAAAACTCATTGGAGCCGTCCGGGGCCGACTTTGCAAAAGTTTCATTTCTCCAGGGTGGTCGAGGTCTACCAAACGGGGGTCCAAGCAAAAGGTTTTTTGCAAGGTCTCCAGAAAGCTCCTCTGAGTATCTCAGGCTTGTTTTTATGTCAAAACAAACCATAAAAACTCATTGGAGCAGTCCGGGGCCGACTTTGCAAAAGTTTCATTTCCCCAGGGTAGTCGAGGTCCTCCCCGAGGGGGGTCCAAGAAAAAGAGTTTTGGCAAGGTCTTCAAAAAGCTCCTCTGAGTATTTCAAGCTTTTTTTTATTTCAAAACAAACCGGAAAACTCTAGTGGAGCAGTCCGGGGCCGACTTTGCAAAACTTCATTTTTCCAGGGTAATCGAGGTCCACCCGAGGGGAGTCCAAGAAAAAGAGTTTTCCTTAATAGATTCAGTACTTTTGATTCAAAAATTCAAGCTTACTTAAGTAAATAAACTTGCATAACTTAAAAAATATTTTTAGCACTTGCAATCAATGGATTGCGTCGCGTTGATTCCAGTTGAATAGATTTATTCATATAGTTTATGCTTAAGGCGGTACTTTGATTTGTGTCGTATAAAAAATGCGTATTTTTGAGGGTTTATAATAAAGTAAAACCCTGCGAGAAATTTCCGCCAGAACATTACCAGACAGTGGGCAGATTTAGCGAAATTGGGCAGAAATTTAGTAGGGTTAATCGCCAGATTCTTGACAGAAGGCCAATGCTTCACGCATAGGGATTCTGGAGAGCTATAACGTAAACCTTTTTATTTTAAATTGTAACATTTATTACTAACAAAAATATGTTCAGTATCATAACTTGACTCTGAAATTTTTCTTTTTTTTTTTTCCTTATGTTGAACATTTTTGTCATCCATTTTGATGTAATTTTAAAATATTATTCACACAATACCAGCCCTGCTGTATAGCCACACGTGTGGCACACGTGTGGACCAGGCCTCTCGAAAGTGTCAGAATTCCGAATGGCGGGAATGGAACAAAAATTTGAAATTTCGGGGCAGTAGTGGCATACAAAAATTAAATTAAAAAAACCCACTAGTCTAAAACCCCATAACGCTGAGCATAAATATTAATAAAATAATTTATAAATAAACAAACAAGCCTATACAACCACAAAACCTTAAGCGTGAAAATATTAATAAATAAATTTACAAATACACAAATAAACCAACAAGCCTACAACTCCATAACGCTGGGCAAAAAAATTAATAAATAAATTAATAAATAAACAAATAAACAAACAAGCCTACAACCCCATAACACTAGGCAAAAAAATTAATAAATAAACAAATAAACCAACAAGCCTATACAACCACATAATTTTAGGCGTGTAAAAATTAATAAATAAATTTATAAATAAACAAATAAACCAACAAGCCTACAACCCCATAACGCTGGGCGGAAAAATTAATAAATTAATTTATAAATAAACAAATAAACTAACAATACTACGACCCCATAACACTAGGCGAAAAAATTAATAAATAAATTTATAAATAAACAAATAAATCAACAAGCCTACAACCCCATAACGCTGGGCGAAAAAATTAAGAAATAAATTTATAAATAAACAAATAGACCAACAACCCTACAACCCCATAACGCTGGGCGAAAAAATTAATAAATAAATTTATAAATAAACAAATAAACAAACAAGCCCACAACCCCATAACGCTGGGCGTAAATATGAATAAAATAATTTATAAATAAACAAATAAGCCGAAAAGACTACAACCCCATAACGCTGGGCGAAAAAATTAATAAATAAACAAATAAACCAACAAGCCTACAACCCTATAACACTAGGCGAAAAAATTAATAATTAAATTTATAAATAAATAAACAAATAAACAAACAAGCCTACAACCCCATAACGCAGGGCGAAAAAATTAATAATTAAATTTATAAATAAATAAACAAATAAACAAACAAGCCTACAACCTCATAACACTAGGCGAAAAAATTAATAAATAAATTTATAAATAAACAAATAAACAAACAAGCCTACAACCCCATGACGCTGGGCGTAAATATGAATAAAATAATTTATAAATAAACAAATAAACCAACAAGCCTACAACCCCATAACGCTGGGCGTAGATACTAAGAAACTAGTTTTTAACTATCCTCCAAGCTCTAGACCCCCAAAAATCTGGGCGTAGAGTTCAATAAAGAAACTGATGAGCTACCTCCAAAAACCGTTGGCATCGAGTTCAATAAATGAGCTGATCAGCTATCCCCCAAAACCCTGGGTACCCGAATTCTACGAAAAAACTGGTCAGCTACCCCCCAAGCTTTAAACCCTCAAAACCCTGGGTGCCTGAGTTCAACAAAGAAGCTGATTGACCACCCCCAAAGCTTTAAACCCTCAAAACCCTGGGCGCCCGAGTTCAACAAAGAAGCTGATTGGCTACCCCCCAAGCTTTAAACCCTCAAAACCCTGGGGGCACGAGTTCAACAAAGGAGCTGATTGGCTACCACCCAAGCTCTAAACCCCCGAAACCCTGGGTGCCCGAGTTTAAGGAATAACTGATCAGCTACCCCCCAAGCTCTCAACCTCCAAATACCCGAGTTTAACAAAAAAACTGGTCGGCTATCACCCAAGCTCACAACCCCCAAAACCCTGGGTGCCCGAGTTCCACAAAAAAAAAAAAATTATCGGCTTTCCCCCAAGCTCTAAACCTCCAAGACCCTGGGCGTCCGAGTTCCACATAAAGGCTGGTCGGCTATTCCCCAAGCCTTGAGCCCCCTTAACCCTGGGAGCCCGAGTTTAACAAAAAAACTGAGCAGCAACCCTACAAGCTCTCAACCTCCAAATACCCTGGGCTTCCGATTTCAATATAAAAACTGGTCGGCTATTCCCCAAGCCTTGAGCTCCCATAACCCTGGGTGCCTGAGTTTAACAAAAAAACTGGTCAGCTCTCCCCCAAGCTCTAAACCCCCAAATACCCTGGGCGCCCGAGTTCAACAAAAAAACTGGTCGGCTATCCCCCGAGCTCTAAATCGCCTAAAACTCTGATTACCGAGTGGAATAATTTTACAAGTTAAGCTTACTTTATACTCGAATATTTTTTTTGATAATGTTGCAAACAAAGAGTTAAACATAAAGTAAAAATTTATAGCGGTATCCTAATCGACCACGCCATTTTAGAGTTAAAAATTTCATATTTACAACTTTGTGATATAATTGCACCAGTGCAGCGTAATTAGGTATCGTTACAAAATTATTTATTTCGTTAACTAAAATTCACTCATATTTTTGGAATATTTTAACTCAGGCTCCCAAGATTTTTGGGGGCTTAGAGCTTGGGGGATAGTCGATAAGTTTTTTTGTGGAACTCGGGCACCCAGGGTTTTGGGGGTTTAGAGCTTGGGGGATAGCCGACCAGTTTTTTTGTTGAACTTGGGCGCTCAGGGTTCTAGGGGTTTAGAGCTAGGGGGACAGCTGATCGGTTATTTGTTGAACTTAGGCACCCAGGGTTTTAGGGGTTTAGAGCTTGGAGGATAGCCGACCAGTTTTTTGTTGAACTTGGGCACTCAGGGTTCTAGGGGTTTAGAGCTAGGGGGACAGCTGATCGGTTATTTGTTGAACTTAGGCACCCAGGGTTATGGGGGATCAAGGCTTGAGGAATAGCCCACCAGTTTTTTCTTGAACTCGTGCGCCCAGGGTTTTAGGGGTTTAGAGCTAGGGGGACAGCTGATCGGTTATTTGTTGAACTTAGGCACCCAGGGTTTTAGGGGTTTAGAGCTTGGAGGATAGCCGACCAGTTTTTTGTTGAACTTGGGCACTCAGGGTTCTAGGGGTTTAGAGCTAGGGGGACAGCTGATCGGTTATTTGTTGAACTTAGGCACCCAGGGTTATGGGGGATCAAGGCTTGAGGAATAGCCCACCAGTTTTTTCTTGAACTCGTGCGCCCAGGGTTTTAGGGGTTAAGGGCTTGGGGAATAGCTGATCAGTTATTTGTTGAACTTAGGCAGCCAGGGTTTTGGGGGTTTAGAGCTTGGGGAATAGCCAACCAGTTTTTTTGTTAAACTCGGGCACCCAGGGTTATGGGGGGTCAAGGCTTGGGGAATAGCCGACCAGTTTTTATGTTGAACTCGGGTGCCCAGGGTATTTGGAGGTTGAGAGCTTGGGGTTTAGCTGATCAGTTATTTGTTCAACTCGGGCACCCAGGGTTTCGGGGGCTTAAAGCTTGGGGGGTAGCCAATCATCTTCTTTGTTGAACTCGGATGCCCAGGGTTTTGATGGTTTAAAGCTTGGGGGATAGTTGATCAGTTTATTTATTGAACTCGATGCCCAGGGTTTTGGGGGGGTAGCTCATCAGTTTCTTTATTGAACTCTACGCCCAGATTTTTTGGGGTCTATAGAGCTTAGAGGATAGTTAAAAACTATTTTAGTTAAAAACTTGTTTATTAGTTTTCACGCCCAGTGTTATGGGGTTGTAGGCTTGTTGGTTCAATTGTTTATTTATTAATTATTTTATTCATATTTAATTATTTTATTCATATTTACGCCCAGCGTTATAGGATTGTAGGCTCGTTAGTTTATTTGTTTATTAATAAATTTATTTATTAATTTTTTCGCCCAGCGTTATGGGGTTGTAGGGTTGTTGGTCTATTTGTTTATTTATAAATTTATTTCTTAATTTTTTCGCCCAGCGTTATGGGGTTGTAGGCTTGTTGATTTATTTGTTTATTTATAAATTTATTTATTAATTTTTTCGCCTAGTGTTATGGGGTCGTAGTCTTGTTAGTTTATTTGTTTATTTATAAATTAATTTATTAATTTTCCCGCCCAGCGTTATGGGGTTGTAGGCTTGTTGGTTTATTTGTTTGTTTATAAATTTATTTCTTAATTTTTACACGCCTAAAATTATGTGGTTGTATAGGCTTGTTGGTTTATTTGTTTATTTATAAATTTATTTATTAATTTTTTTGCCTAGTGTTATGGGGTCGTAGTCTTGTTAGTTTATTTGTTTATTTATAAATTTATTTATTAATTTTTTTGCTCAGCGTTATGGGGTTGTACGCTTGTTGGTTTATTTGTGTATTTGTAAATTTATTTATTAATATTTACACGCTTAAGGTTTTGTGGTTGTATAGGCTTGTTTGTTTATTTATAAATTATTTTATTAATATTTATGCTCAGCGTTATGGGGTTTTAGACTAGTGGGTTTTTTTAATTTAATTTTTGTGTGCCTTTACTGCCCCGAAATTTCAAATTTTTGTTCCATTCCCGCCATTCGGAATTCTGACACTTTCGAGAGGCCTGCTGTCCGAGGCAAGGCTCACTGAGATTCCGGTACGAACCGTCGGTTAGACAACATCGCGACTCGTGAGCGTGACGCTCTGAATATTAGCTTTAGTTTTGAGTATTTTCTTTCGCACTTTCGTATATCTTTTGGATTGTGGAAACCACTGAGTGCTTGTCAAGTGGAGGTTATTTATAGGATTCACCGGCGAGCTTGAGCAGCTTCTCTATTCCCGCTTCTGAAAACCATCGATTGTCCGCCAAGCTGAGATTATACGGAGGGCACCGGCTACTGCAAAAGCGCATTAGAGCCACTGGATACACCATTTTGGCAAATCACCCTCAAATTATTGGCGCTTCTCGAAAATTCCAAAAAGTAACAAGCAGTGAAGGAAGCTTGAACAAAGACAGCCAGTAAAATCAACGCATCAACGCACCACATTCCAGCTACGGATCAAATCTTCAGGTATGGCATTCTAGCGCGCGAGACTCTTCTTTCACTGTACATAGACAAACCTAGTCACTTCTGACAGGCATGCACTTACCTTCACTCTGTTTTTTCACGCTTGTGCATAACGTAGCTTTAGAAATTTGCTCTTGACCTGTAATTTGTTAGACTTCCCGCCATCGATAACCCGTTCGGCGTCCTTAGTATCAAGGACAAATTTGTTTACATGCGATTGTATTAACATGCTGCCTGAATAAATTTCGTGGAATTTGAGCGAGCTATTTACCAGTAGAACAATTTATTTTGATTATACATTTAGTAAGCCTTTTCTCTTTCTTTGTTTTTGCTTCTACTTCTAGAATTGTGAATTTTTGAATTTTTGCGTAGCTGTCACTTTAAAATTAAAATACCACTTTATATATTGGCATGTTGCTTGATCGAATTTTGTAAATTTTAAGCGAGCTGTTTGAATGTAAAATACCATCACGTGATTAATGCACTTTCCAAGCTTCTGATTTTTGCTAAATTACTCTGGGGGTTATGATATTGTAAAGAGAGAATATTAATATCTGTGTGGCTTGATGTTGCTTGTTTGTGATTTTGCATTTGGGAAAAACACAGATATTAATTTCTCTCTAGTGTCACCTGACTAACAAATTTTGTATTTATAGGTAAACTCTTGGGGCTAACACTGGACAGGAGGTTTGAAGCTCATGGGCATCATCTGCTTTTTGGTGGCTTGCGCTTCTTGGTGATTGCTGGTCTGTGGCTTATAATCCTGGATCTTTCGGGGTGGCTCCCCCGTGGTGACTTTTAGATTGCTTCTGGGGTTGGGGCAATTGTTTTTTCTCGTTCACTGCCTATTGCTTTTTCTGTTGACAGGTGCTCTTATTGGGCCATCGGTGCTGTCACTCTTGCAGTCCTCGCTTTTATAGATTAGGGGAGATGTCTAGCCTAGGGGGAGTGGGTAGTGTTAGTCGCCCCAAGGGCCGAAGGGATGGGGAGAATATCACATGGGAAGATGTTAGCCTTGAGAAGTTCCAGACTCAAGCAAAAAACAGGTACACGCAGGACGCTCTACCTCCTTATGTTGTGGCCATATACGACCACAGGCCGGACCATAATCTGGGAAACTACCACCAGTTGGAGATTGCTAAGAAAATAATTGACTCAGGCACAACAATCACTGGAGTCAATCCCTGTGGCATAAAGAAGTTTATGATCTCCTTTAGGTCCATCGAGGATGCTCATCTCTTCTGCGACCAAGGTATCAAACTGGTCGACAGCAACTGGGCAGCTTTTATACCCGACGCTAATGTCCACGGTGTGGGATTGATTTTTGACGTCCCAACTTCTCTCAGTTGTGAAGACTTACTTAGGTATTTGGATGATCCATTTAAACCAGCGGTAAGCAGGTTCGAGAGGATAGTCAGAGCTATTAATCATGAGCATGGGCAAATAACTTACCAGCAGATTGGTGCAGTAAAAGTCTTCTTCAAGGGCAACAGGCTGGACTTCATCACAATTGGTTCAATCTTTTTTCCGTGCCGGGATCTCGTTCCTCCTGTCACCAGATGCTATAACTGCCAAAGATTTGATCACGGTTCCTCAGCGTGCCGGGGTAGCCCCAGATGTTGTAGCTGTGGTGGACCACACGACACCAGGGTCTGTGAGAGTGAAACAATTCAATGTTGTAACTGTCTAGGCCCGCACGAGGCCTCCTATAGGGACTGCGTCCATTTCATATTCCACAGGGAAGTCAATGCAGTTAAGGCCACCCTTAGAGTGAGTCAGGCAGAGGCCATTTACAAGGTGCAACAGAGATACGCCAGCATACACGGTCCTGCACAGGAAGGGGAAAATCTCGCCAATCCGTTCTACCCGAGAAGCACCATCTTCGGAGACTCAAGCCAGACAGTCGGTCCCTCTGCACACGCCGAAAACGCCCAAGCAACTGAAAACCAGGTGGTTGACACGACATACCCTGGTACATCATCTGCGAATCCCAGTCAGAGCCCGAAGTCTAAAATACCCCTGGCCAAGGTTAGCGAGGGAAACACCACATCGAAAGGCCAACAGTTAGATTGGAACAATCAATCATGGTTATCGGACGATGACCGGGAACTGGATCCGGGAGCATTTACCTCCTTTTCACCTTTGACTACGGGCAGCAACCCAAACTTCGACCACTCCCAGCTTTTGTCCGCAGGAGTTCAGGAGTTCATGGGCACCGAGGTGGTAGTTCAGTCGCAGCAAATAACTCCAACGTCTGCAATCCGAAGCCCTGAGGTGAGCACCAAGGACACCTCATTAAACTCGTCATCTGAGAGCGGTAGCAGTAGGAAGGTCAATTCGGAGGGCAAACGCGTCGCAAAACCTATGCATAAAGCGACCGGCTTTGACAAAAAGAAGAAACACTAACACTTAGCATTTTCGTTATCCGTTACTGCTTTTTATATCGTTTTTTTTTTTCTATTATTATTTGTTCCTTTTTCACTCTTTCAATACCATATCAGATTCTCCTCAAATTTCGCAGTTTTTTACTTTGTCCGATATTCGTAGTTCACTAGTCTTACAATCTTCCCACCAGGTATCATCGTTTTTTAAATTTCATCTATAACTCCTTTATTCACTGCAAAGATCATACTCCTTTACTCCACTATTTCTTACAGTATTTTTTTACGCTTTATCGATAGTTTTCTAGTCAGTTTCGGCCATCGATTTAGCCTCTTATTAATCAAAAACGCCAACTTCATAATCATTCATCGTCAGGGGAAAAAAAAAAAAAAAAAAAAAAAAAAAAAAAAAAAAAAAAAAAAGGAATTCCTACTTGCCAGTTTTCATTATTACTCGTTTCATCACTTCTAACATTTTTTACTTCCATCTCTTACATTCTCTTTCGTTCACTTTCCTTACCCAATCGCTCACATTTCTTTCAGTTTAAATTTTTGGCCTCCTATTTAGATTTGGCCCATACTAACCCAATTTCCTTAAGCATTTTATTTTCCTTTTCCCCTTTTCTTGCCCTTACTTACCCCTAGTTTATTTCTTTTCACCTTTAACTTTATTTCCCTAGCCAGATTTGGCTTTTATTTTAGTCTTCATTAGCCTAAATCTCCAGCTTTTTACATACTTATCTTCCATAAACCCTTTCTTTCAACTTACATTCCACTTCATCATCACTTCAAACATTTACTACTCCTATTTTCCCATTCCCTCATTTACTTTCAACTTTCTAGTCAGGTTGGGCCTTTTGCTAGTTTAGCCTCGTATTACCCCAATTGCTAGCCCACTAGTCAATCATCGCTTAATTTTTTTATTTTATTTTTTATTCTCTTGTTAATTTTCTTTGTGATTTTCATCATCACTTTAAATATCGTTTATACTTTTAAGTACCCTAGTTCTAACTCCGATAGTTAATTTGTGTTTATTTGCGCTACTGCGCTCTTACCTACTTATTCCAATTCTCGCCTATATCGTCACATCAGAATAACGTACAGCCCTAGCCCGAGCCCATTTGGCACTGCTACTGCGGTAGCTTTTTCCAGAGGTCTCGCGCTTCGCGGTGACTCACTGTTGGAGGAAGCTCTCCGAGCCCTCCGGACAGAACACACACCTTGCAGGGCTACGCAAACTTTTCGCCGCTTTACAACCTAATTCTTACCACTGGATTTTTGTTGCTATTACCTTTCGTTTTCACTTGCTTATCTTTTACTTCCTTTGAGACACGCATTGTAGTCACTCGATATGTCCAGGGAATACTCTTTCATGGTCTGGAACGCCCGTGGGGTCAGAGGCAAGCATGAGGACTTATGCTGTTACACCTGTGTAATATAAACACTCGCGCACAGTTCATTGCCCCCTCTCCGCGGCACAGCCAAAGCCGTAATTGGCTGCGCCTTTAGCGCGGATAAGGTTATAAAAACGGCGTCACGCGCCACGCGCGAGGACAGTCGGAGTCAGCTGCTCTAGCAGGCAACGACGTGACCTCTCCTAGGCAGTCAGCTAGGAACCCTTAATAAAGTAAATTCATCTAACTTCTCCCGTGTACTTTACTTTCCGATACCTTCTTCCGTGATCAGGAGGGCGGCCACACCCGAAGTGTGCACCGCATGAACGGCAACCTCGAGGAAGCTGTCGTTCCACCCCCACGTCGGGCGAGACAGAGAGAGCGATATCGGGAACGTCGACGCCTCGCGCGGAAGGAGCAGAGAGCACTAGCCAGCGAGAAGAAAAGGCTGGCAGCTCGGCGACCTTCGAGCCCCCCTCACCGTTCCGGCCAAGACGACATTTCTTCGGGTGACTCCACCAGTCCGGAGATCCCTCGCAGGTTGAAGAGCGTCGTCCTCGTAGTTCCTCCCCGGAGGCCGAACTTTAGGCCCGCGACTGGCCAAGACGACTCTTCTACCCGGTCGGTCAAAAGACCACTCGCCTCTCAGTCGAACTCCGTCATCCGTGCTCCTGTTGCGGTGGTCAGAAGATTCTTCCGCCCCCCGGGTCACAGGGCCGTGGCGGAAGACGGACCCACTCTCGACTGTGGATTTGACCAGGAGGACGGCGAAAGGTGCATCTGCGGCAGGCGGGATTTGCCTCCGGTCGGACACAACTCGACGAAGAGCTTCCGAGTAGTTCGGGATACCAAAACTCCGCAGGACGAGCCTCCGGGTGAGGACGTTCTCAACCTTGACGCGTCCGACATCGAGAACTCCCCGCAAAAGGCTCCGGAATCCCCTCCTTCCTCAGCTACTCGGTCTGGGGTATTCCAACGCCTGGAACCTGAGCATAGAGCCAACCGGCCGTGGTGGAAGACGCGGGCACCTGAAGAGACGCGCCCCCGCGTTGCTCGATACTACGTTACCGACGACGTCCCCCGCGACGATCGTGACGCTGAGCGCCGTTCTTCTCTTAAAGAATTGACTCGACGGAGGCGACACCGATCCCCCGTCCGTGCCAGGCGAGCGCTAGGAACGATCAACCCCTCTAACCGTCAACGGCACTACCCGATTCAGAGAGAGAGGCATCTCTGAGCCTCATAAACGGAGGTATTCTAAAAAACCAGCCCTTTTCAGGGCTACACCTTGTTCAGACGTATAACAATGCAGGTTGGCCGCATCAAAAGAATTCGACGTGGTGGCAATATCCGAGACAAAACTGACAGATTGCGTGGTTACGCCCTCCTTGCCTGGATATACACACTTGCGTAAAGACCGCCCTTCAGGCCAAGGAGGTGGCCTCATCGCTTATATCGAATCGTCGATCGAATTTGTCAGCTTAGAACTTCGAAACATACCTAGGGGCATGGAGGTTTTAGCCTTCCAGATAGTATCCAGTGACAAACCTATCACCTGCATTTTTGCTTACAATCCACCGGACAACATCATCTCCGCTCAAAGCTATGCATCCT
This sequence comes from Encarsia formosa, assembly GCA_038277355.1. Taxonomy (NCBI): domain Eukaryota; kingdom Metazoa; phylum Arthropoda; class Insecta; order Hymenoptera; family Aphelinidae; genus Encarsia; species Encarsia formosa. The sequence continues at coordinate 35,873,097 of CM076188.1, read as the reverse complement.
TTCTGGAGACATGCGCGCAACTTCCAAATGTAGTTCTTTCCGGAGATCTGAACACACAGCATCCAGACTGGGGGAGCGAAATCACAAATGTCAATGGCAGGCACTTGCTATCCGCACTGGATACTACCCCAGCTCTACATATTATTAATACCGGTGCTCCGACCAGGAGGTTTGACAAAATAAGCTGCCCGGACGTAACCATCACCTCGAAACAATTCACCTCAGATCTATCGTGGGAAGTGTCTGAAGAGGACTACGCCAGTGACCATTACCCGGTTCTCATCCGTCTCTCAAGGTTTCCCCATTCTTCGTCATTCCGCAAGTCCAGAATACACACCACCAAAGTCAAGTGGGACCAGTTTACTGTGCTAATGAAAGCTTGGAGGGCAAATGCTTCCCCCCTCACGGCGGCCGAATACTTGCATCAGTACGCCGATTTTGTGCAAGGGATAGAATCCAGCATTACTCAGGCGGGAGGGAAAATCTTGGATCCAGCTGAGGTTACTGCTAGACCCAGAAGGAAACCCCCTACATGCATATGGTGGACACCGGAATGTACGGAAGCACTGGTAGCCAGAACACAGGTGGGGAAAGCCTTTAAAGCCAATCCTTGTTCAGAAATGTCAACAGCTTATGACAAACAGTGTCGACTGACTGCAAACTTCTTTAGGAAGGTCAAGAGAGGTTCTTTCAGGGAGAAAGTTGGTACCCTAAGCCCCTCCAGCCCTATGGAAAAAAACTTTAGATTTTTCAAAAAGTATAAGGATAGGTTTTACAATCCTCCTTCGGACTCACCAAAATCCAGACTCTCAAAAAACAACCCAAACCTCCAGACAACGTTCGAAAGGATTACAGGCAGCTACGACTATGGGGAATGGCCATTTCCACGCAAGACTGCAGGTCCTCAATTAGAGGTTTTCGACAGACCATTCCTCGCAGATGAGGTCGCCGCCGCCATCAAGAAAGCCAGACAGAACTCTTCTTCTGGACCAGACGACTTGTCCTACAGGATTTTACAACAGCTGCCCTACTCTTGCTACGAGTGGCTGGCGAATTTCTACAATCTCGTTCTGGAAGAGGGGAAAATCCCAGACCAATGGCGCCACTACAAGGTAGTTTTCATCCCTAAGCCAGCGTCCGAGAAACTTAGGCCGATAGCTCTATCCTGCACTCTCCTAAAGGTGATGGAGAGATTAATCAGTGACAGAATGCAATGGTGGATGGAATCGTCTCATATACTCCCACCATTCTTCTATGGCTTTAGGAGAGGAAAATCCTGCCAAGACTGCTTGGCCAGCCTGCACACTGACATTGAGATTGCAATTGGCAAGGAGCAGAACTTGACGTTGCTTGCGCTGGACCTCGAGGCAGCATATGACAATGTACACCTCTACAAACTTCTGGAGATTCTGCAGGAGATTGGAGCACCTCACTCAATTTTGGTCTTCGTGGAGAATATCATAAACAATCGCCACTTGGTGGGCATGGTTAACGGAGAGGTTTTCGCGGAGGGCACCACCAACAAAGGTTTACCACAGGGATCCTGCTTGAGCCCCCTTCTCTTTAACATTTACATCTGCTATATTCTTAAACATCTCCACGGGGTTAGGGCGTTATGCTTCGCCGACGACATCAACATATTCTGCGTTGGAAAATTGATTCTCGAAAACTTGGCCACCCTCGCGGTAGCCTACAACGCCATCAAGGAATGGCTCTCATCGCTATTCCTCACCATTTCCGCACAAAAATCCAAGCTGATTAACTTTAGCAAAGTCAGATACCCTCCAGGTCACCTCACCATGGAAACAAACTCTGGGCCGATCGGAAACGTCGACCGGATCAAATACCTGGGAGTCATATGGGACCAGTGCTTAAACTGGGAACCACACGTTCATCACATCCTTCCTAAGGTACGTGCAGGTGTAGCGATGCTCAACTCGGTGGCCAAATTCACCTGGGGCTCTCACCCCCAGACACTACTTATAATTTACAAATCGCTGATCAGGCCCAAAATGGACTGGGGCAGCTTCCTGTACTGCTCGGCAAACTCGGAAGCGAGACACAAGCTACAGGTTCTCCAAAATTCTGCCCTACGTAAAACTTTAGGATGTCTATCAACAACACCGATCAACGTCTTGCATCATCTGGCGGGTATACCAACCCTCGACGTTAGGCAGAGACACATCTCCTCTAGACTGACCTTTAGATGGTCCTCCTGTTCGACCAACGGAATTTTACCCAAATTCCAGTACATAAAGGAATTCTTAGACAAGCCCAACTGGGCTACCATAACTAGGTTAAGAAAATTTGGTAGCCTATATACAGGCTGGTACAAATCTGGAGAGCAAATTGCCAGATCCCTCAGGTCCAAGACTCTGGCAACCTTTTCCATTCCTTTTTTCGCTCTTTACCCCAACTATGTGGACGTGGAGCTAGGAAGGCGTATCCAGGGGGCGGAAGACAAACCTGCCTGTTTTCAACAGTTCTTGGACGAGGTTAGAAACTCCACGACTCAGCTTGTCTTCACCGATGGATCAAAAGACCCTAAGACTCGCAAATGCGGGGCGGGAGTCTACATAGAATCCTCTGACACATCCTTATCTTTCGGCCTAGACCCTGACTCTTCCATCTTCAGCTGCGAAAGCTTCGCTTTGCTCCAGGCTTTGCTACACATGATCACGCCCACCCCTCTTCGGCCCCAGACTATCCACATCTTCTCCGATTCTCTATCGGTCCTTCAGGCGATGCAGAGGCAGGGGCTTCACGACTCCACCCCTACGTGGCCCTGGTCAGACAGGTCATATTCTTATGCGAGTCAGAGCTCGGGATGAAGATTCTTGTTCATTGGATACCCTCTCACCAAGGATTGAGCGGCAGTCCTAGGACTGTCCAAGGCAAAGCCCACTCATTCCTGAAAGATACTCACAATCTCGCTCGACACGACCGCAGTAAGGGTTCCCGTCAACGCTTCTTTTTACCGTCAATTGCTCAGTCTCTATCTCGGGTCATGCGGCTTGGCAAGCGAGGGAGCTGGTTTTTTCTCGAGACACAATCGACGAGTAGTCGATTTTCTTCGTCGTGTCGTCCATTTTGAGAAAATTTTCTAAAAAATTGGTTAAAATTGATCTGATGCAGCATCAGCTACATAAAACCACATGAGCGGGAAAACAAGGCGTTTTTTGAGGTTACTACAGATAGGTACATATTGGCCTTAATTATGCAATCTCATGGCATTGCAAACATACGCCGCTCCTCGCACCTCGATTGCCTTGCTCGAGCTGTTCTGACGAAAATGTTAGAGTTTTATTTTCAAGACCATGACATGTATATGATCAAAGATTCTCAGGAAAAACAAGCGCGTAAATTGACGCACTTCCAAAAAAGAAAATGAGTTAAATAAGATTTACTTTTATATGCTATTTATTAACGAGATTGGTATCGATTAATCGATTTTTACAATCGATCGATTTGAGCATCGACACTACACCTGCACCGGCACAGGACACAGCCACGGACGAGGGCACAGCACTGCACGGTGCATGCAGTTGACGACTATCGTCTGCTGCCAACAGCTGCCAATGGCAACTTACCACCACAGGCTTACATTATTTTTTATTCTTCAGTTGTAAGAAAGAAAATAAATAAATATATAAAATAAAATAAAGAAAGAAAGTTAGGTATGCGTCTGATTTGTTTGACAAAGTTTTTCACAGCCTAGAAATGCATTATTAATGTATTTGTAAATTTCATGTGACCTTAATCTCAGAAGGGTTTTACCCTTTTTTTTTCGGGAATCTACATCCAGGAACTCAGTTTCAGCTGATCATGGTAATAATTAAGTTGTGAGAAGATTGGATATGATGGTGTCTGGACCATGATAAAGGTCATTGTGTTTTATGTCAGGAATGGCTACTTGACTGGATAATCTAAGTTTATATTGAAATTGTACTTTTTAAGTAGAAGCAAGAGAGGATTTTGAAACTCCTTGCTTATTGTTTGAATATAGAATAACTGCCAGAAGTTTGATTATGGTGAGATCATATTTGAGTCTGTTTTATAAAATATATGAGGGCTCATAAGTTGATTTAGATTAGTCAACAACATTAAAGATTGTTAGAATGAATTAAGGTTTAACTCATAACTGCATATTTTTTGAAGCAGTTTAATTTGAGAAATCATGACTGATTGTTGGTATTTGATGCAACATTTGATTTTTGTTCTTATCAGTGTGACACAGGAGGCTCACATGAATTTTTAGAGGCAAGATTCTCACCCTCAATATTCAATGCCATGCATATAACATACCTGTAAGGATTGAGTTTATTTGTCTAGTCTGGCATGAGAAGCCGTAGACGGCACCAGAGGAACTGATCTCATACAGATGAAAATGTGTACATGCACAACAATGTGGAGAACTGATAAGTTCTGACCTGCTTTAAGATTCTATTACTGATGGACTGATTTTATTACTGAGTGAAAAGGTAACCTTTGAATGCATAATATTGTAAGCGATAAGTCTGACTTATTAAGTGAACACAGATTCTTACTTTCATACTAACAAGGAGAGGTCACACCCTCCGGGTCACCGATCTTGACGAAACTTTGGGGATCGTTTTCTTATACCAAAAGATGAAGAAATCTACCAATCATCCCGTCTAATGGGCCTTTTATACCTAGTTCCTACATAGCTTATATCGTATTTTTAGCTCTTTTTGGGTTTTTTTGCGAATTTTCAAAAAATTCCTGTTCGTAGCCTATTGCACTTACAAAATTCTGCAACCCCGCATTTTTTTTGTTTTTTCATCTTTTTTTGAGAAAAAATATTTTTAAATCTAATTTTGAAGAAATAGTCCATGTAAAATTAAGGTAATCAAAAGCATTTTTTTACTGTTTTTTTGGTTTTATGAACTTAAACTGTACGTCGTCAGCCTTATCAAAATTATGTCTAAAAATATTTTTTCTAAAAAATTCATAAAAAAATAAAGAAAATGCGGGGTTGCAGAATTCTGTAAGTGCAATAGGCTTTGAGCAGGAATTTTTTGAAAATTGGCACAAATAACCACAAAAGTCGCACTAAAGTGTTAAAAGTGTCAAAACAAGCTGATTTTCAAAAAATTCCTGCTCAAAGCCTATTGCACTTACAGAATTCTGCAGCCCCGCATTTTCTTTGTTTTTTTATGAATTTTTTAGAAAAAATATTTTGAGACATAATTTTGATAAGGCTGACGACGTACAGTTTAAGTTTATAAAACCAAAAAAACAGTAAAAAAATGCTTTTGATTACCTTGATTTTACATGGACTATTTCTTCAAAATTAGATTTAAAAATATTTTTTCTCAAAAGAAGATGAAAAAACAAAAAAAAATGCGGGGTTGCAGAATTTTGTAAGTGCAATAGGCTACGAACAGGAATTTTTTGAAAATTCGCAAAAAAACCCAAAAAGAGCTAAAAATACGATATAAGCTATGTAGGAACTAGGTATAAAAGGCCCATTAGACGGGATGATTGGTAGATTTCTTCATCTTTTGGTATAAGAAAACGATCCCCAAAGTTTCGTCAAGATCGGTGACCCGGAGGGTGTGACCTCTCCTTGTAAGTTAAGCTTCCAAGTTTAATACTGGTCTGGTCACAGAGTGTGTCAAAACAATTATTTGTCTCTGGTTGAAATCTAGGTAATGATACAATTACACACTACCTTTGAGATTTTTTGAATTTTGTTTGATTTTTTTTTTTTTTTGAAGCTTATACATAATACACACCTAATACATACTGTTATTAGTACCTCTTATCGCTTTCCAAGAAATTTGAGTTATCAGCCAACTAGATGGAGCTGATGTAAAAATGGATTGTAATTTATATTGAATGGCAAGTTTGAAAGCTGTAGAGAACTCAACATTGATTCGAGGCTATTTTTATTCCTGCTCATTAATTTGAGAGAAACTTGCAGGACTGATTTTGCTATTACATGAATTTGGATTGTGCAAGACTTTTTGAAATTGCACAGGTCAAACTCTTGGAAAGATCTTTTATTTTAGAAGTCAGGGAGTGAATTATATTTAGGATCTATTGGTAAGATGGAGGAAAGTACAAGTGAGGATTTTGGATAGTCAGGACCAATTTGAACATAGCAACCGGGTAGGAATTTCTATATCAAGGCCACTTGAGATACATCAAGTGAGACATGAAGATAGTGTGCATTGCTTAAGAGTGAGGTTTTATTTCAGACATTCCTGAAAGATTAGTTTTTTGCAAGTAAGCGATACTCCACCAGTTCATACACTCATATCATGAGAGTGAATTTTTAGCAAGTTTGCACCTACTCTAACCATGTTTCCATATTTGTGATTGTATTCTGTGAGTTAAGAGTAAACTCAAAACATTACCTCATAGGTAAGGTAGTGTGAGATAAAACTATTTTGCTATATTTTTGTTGTACGTCCAAACTATGGAGTGATATTCTTGAGGGTTTCATTAGGATATACCTCTTACTACCATTGAGAGATAGAATAATTTGAAATTTATAATTTCTTGATTGACTGATGGCTAAGCTTTCCAGAGTACATTTGAATTGGGTTGTGATTTCAGATAAAACAGCTCCTACTTTGTAGCGATCCATGGCTGAATTAGGTTTGAAAAACATGACTTTTTTGTTGTTTTAATTCTCATGATTATTACTCAGATTTTCTGAGTTCATTATTTACTTTTTATTGGTATTGAAATGTTTGAGCAAACATTGATTGAGAGAGATGTTTAATGGTGAGTAAGATTTGGAATTTATTAAAATTTTAACTTGGGGATGATTCTAGGAAAGGCTTGAGCAAAAATTCTAAAATATAGTGTGAGAATGATTCTGAACTTTACTATATTGAAGGAAGATTTGAATTTAGAGTATGTAAGATGGCTAATATTGACTGAAAGCTCATTAACAGCAGTGGTTATGGAACTATTTGCTTTATTGATTTAGTTTATTATTTTGAATGAAGGGAGAATGAAAATGATTTAATTTTCAACTTTTTTCCTTTTATTTTGTCAGGCCTTTTGACAGGTAAAATTTTTTATATGTTTTTCTGAGAATTGATTAAGGAAAATATCCTATTATTATAAAATGTTTGAGATTATTTATTATATGATTAATGGTTAAAATACATTTATTGCAAGATTGCGAGTGTTGATTCTCAGTAGTGAAGCTATAGAATTCAATGACATCGGGAGAATGAAGGTTTTTTCAGTGAATTTTGAATTACTTAAATCATTATGATTTCAAGTATTAGTGTTTCATGATGATGGTCATCATCAATTATTGATATCAGAGTAGAGAGGGAGAAAGGATGATTATAATAATAGTGAGAGATAGATAGATAGATAGATAGAAATGAAGTAAGACAAAATAGAGTGAGATAAAATAAAATAAAATAAAGAATAAATCAAGGAAGATTTTGCTGAAAGGGTAGTTTGTCAGCAGATTTGGGTTACCAAAGTATCTGATTGTGCCTTTTGATTATTGGGATGTGTGTTTGGAAGATCTAAATTATTGAAAGTCTTAAGTAATTGACAGAAGTAACTCGGAGTATGCAATTCATGAAGATTGCAGCGAGTTTGATAGCAACTACAGGTGTTCATTTGGTGGAACACCTTGTGGGGTGGACATATGGACTAATTATCAATTTTGGCTGCTAGGGTCAAAGTTGAGCGGGAGATCCGTAACCGGATAAAAGCTACGTTTGATAGATGTACAAGTTTGATTCGTTCTTTTTGAATAGAAACTAGGAGAGTTTGAGCAGTCTCTTACTGCGAGATAATCGATCTTAACGGTTGTCAGTATTTGTCGACAACAATACGTTTTAACATTGTTGCTTGGAGGATTGTTTATTCACACTTTACTGCCGTAGATCGCTTTAAACGTCTACGTATTTGATCTTGAAGGAGGAAGCGCGAAATACAATTATACAATTGAACGAACTTCAGTGAAGTTCAATTACAATTGTATGAGCGCTTCCTCCGAAAGATCAATTTCCCACCCAGGAATTTCCCTAAATTTTTTTTTTGGAAAAAATTTTTCCCTTTGAATCTACGGCAGAGCTTTAAAGAAATGAGGTCTAGTATACCCCATGCGCCCTCAGCGAAGCGTGAGGGCGCCACTGTTTTTTTTGATTTTTATGCTTTGAATGTGTGGTATTTGTAGCACGGGAAAGGGGTACTACGTATTTGATCTTTCGGAGGAAGCGCTCATACAATTGTAATTGAACTTCACTGAAGTTCGTTCAATTGTATAATTAGTTGCAAATGAAGTATTTGTATAACTTTTTTCAATTAAAAACTATTTTACATTTTACAAGGAGTATAAAATTAGGTGGATCTTTTTCTACTATTTATTAAAGCTAATTCTTCTTAAAATTTGAGATTATTTCGTCCTTACAAAGAAACGAATTCTAGGAGGTACCAAATGGTGTCCCGTAATGATGGTTCTATTTACAGTAAGGTCAGATTAAGTAAATGGGTAAAAGTGACTAGAAAGCAAAAGTTTATAAGACCCGTCTTTTCTTATATATGTAATTAAATTTACATTACATATGTAATTAAAACGCATTATTGTTAACTAAAATTTTTGTAGTATATGAAAAATTCGAGCGCGAAGGGTGAAAATCGGTGGGTCGGGCTTTCATGCATTGCGTGGAGCATATAGCTAAAAGGCGGAAATGTTTTTGCTCGAATTTTTTTTTTGCCAAAAAACTTTGCGTTGTAAGCTTGGAACTTTAAAAAATTTTTGGGCAATAACTCCACTTAAGACGAAGTCAAAAGGTTTATTTTAACAAAAAATGGAAAATTCAGTAAAATTAAAAATGAAAATGAAAAAAAGGACTGTATCGCTCAAGCTACTAGCTTAATCTATCTTTTAAGCCGAATCCCATCAAAATTAACGTCAGAATGTCGGAAACCCTTCCTCAAAACTCAATATATATAGATATAAAGCAAATGTGCCTGCTCTGGTATTTTTGTCCAAAATTTCAATTGAGCGACAGCGAAAGGACTAGAGAAAACACCATTTTTTTAGCTGTTATTGAAAAAGCAAAATTGAACTAAATTGAATGAATTAAATTATGTACGGTTCTATTTACAGCATTATCCGTGAACGTGAAAAAAATTTGTAGATAGAAAAACTATTTTGTTTCATAACGTTATGATAAGCACTTTTTTGTAATATATGATTAAAAATACATATGTTTAAATACGTTTACAAATAAAATTTTATGATTATAAAAATTAAATACGGTAGAAACAAACGATACTGTCTACTGCAAGTTTTGATCGATCAGCCATCGTAGCGACTGATTTTTTTGAGTTCAACTGGTTGAGCATAATCGAATACATCAAGAAAAATGTTTGTATATTTATAACGTTGAAGTTGATTATCACTCTTACGTAAGGTTTGTTTAAAACAACATGAAATTTAGTAATTAACATCTTAAATAAAGGCAAACAAATTTTGTATAAAAAAAAAAAAAAAATGTAAAATTTAAATTAAATTCAGGCGGTCCGTGAAGGCTAGGTTTGCTAATAAAAATTAAAAATTTTCATACAAAATGAAGCTTATTTATTCATCGTGAGATTAGGTACACTCGTCAGTCTGAGTAGTCAAAGCAACTGTAAAAACTGGTAATTAGACTTGTACAAAAAAGTATTTAATGTTATAGCACTCGTACCAAATATAATACTATACTAGCGTGTATTTATGTACAATTTTTATTAAAGAGCGTTCTTGAGCTTCCAATACCACCTTTTTTTTATAAATTTTTGTAACATTTATTTTTATCAATTGAAAGCTGAACGCATTTTTAATTTTTGGCACAAGAAATTATGTAATCCTTTATCATTTTTATTTTGTCACACTTAAAATTTTCATACTTGACAACCTTATCGCTAATGCTTATGTATGTACATATAACGCGTGTTAAAAGCATGTAGAAGTATAATTTACAGAAAATATTAAATCATAGATGTGATAACTGTCAAAAATTAATTAATTTAAATATCATTAATGTGAAATGTGAATTAGATATTAGTAAAAACTAATAAGATGTTTTGATATGAATAGTAACTAACATAATTTAAAAAATTTTTTAGTTCTTTTTTCATTTCAAATGAGATTTTAAATCTTTTCGTCATTAGGGCTTCATGATTTTTAGTTCAGTTTTGAAAAGAACCATTTTTCATCACAATTTTGAAATAATGCGATATTATATTGTCATTGTGCACCTGCGACAGTGCAACTTTTTCCCTCTTACGTTTTCGAGACATTTTCAATTAAAAATAAAATACATACCACGGGAGCGAATAAAGAATCCCCCTGAGATATTCTTTTCTTTCGCTCCCTATATGTATTATACTATTAAACAGCGAGAGGTCTTAAAAATACTTACAGACATCGCATTCATTTATTTATTTTTTTAATTTCGAAATTAAATAGAGATTCAATAGTATTAAATTGAAAGATAGTAAATAATTCGAATTCTTTTTATCGTTTTAGGTTTTACTTACAAATTTTTATTTTATACAATAACATATTTAAATAAGATCCTCAAACAGCTCCCCCATAAAAAAATTTCAAGTAATAAAATCAGATAAAAATTTTTTAATTATTTGAAATACTTTGAATCTTCTTTTGTGTCAATAAATATCTAAAATTATTTAAATTTAACTGAGAAAAATGATGAAAAATGAAAAAAGTTGTTTTTTTTTTTTTTTTACGGTTTTACATGCAAAATTATTCTACATTGAAAACCAAACATTTTTTGGTTTTATTCTGGTTCGAAACAGACAAATTAACAAAGCTGTTCACTTTTTAAATTGATTTTAACATGACTATGCACAAACTTTTATCACTCTTGAGACATCGAATTATTTTATTATTCATTAAAACAACAAAATTTCAACTATATGGCTTGTTTAATAAAAAATTATTTTTTATTTTTAACTTTTATATTTATTACTGTGACCATTGTGTATAAAACATTTTTACAAAAGATACATAAATGGCTTTTGAAAAATATTAAAATTTACAAAGAAAATTCATAGTTTTATATCATATAATTAGAAAAGGCTACGAAGAGATCTAACTAAGAATAGATATATTACAAATCTTTCATTAAGTATTTAAAATTGAACTTTTGGGCCATGCATGAAAAAAATTTTTCGCGCAGAAACTAGCTTTAACTTAAAAACCTTTGTATTGTTTAGGCACCCGTATCAATAAGTGTTTTATCGAATTGAAAGGCAAAAACACGACAACTTCAGGCCGTGCGTGGAAATAGTATATTACACACCTGAGGGAGTCAAAAATTAGCAAATCGTGTAAAATACTATTTCAACACAAGGCAAGTTTACGCTTTCTGCGCCATTTGTAGTTGAAAAATGTTTTAGCCACTAATGCGATCAAATTACTTTATGAATCTTTTGAATTATGGATTTTTTTTCTTGCAACCATAAAAAGCTAATATTTTCATGAAAAAGGTGGCTGAAAAATTAATTGCTGATTTATACACTTAATAAATTATTAATTTTATTAAATTAATCCACTGTAATATTGTTTATTACCATTTACGACTCTATCAATTTAATGTCAATTTAAATAGTTGAATAAGACTAAAATAACTTAATTTAAATTTGTGTGAAAGAAACCTATCACGAAAGATATAAAACTCGAATTATTCAAGTTAAAACTTAAGTTTTATAATTAAAATATTCTGCTGTATGTTTTAATTAAATAAAAAGATAAAAATAACAATAATCATTTTTTACTAAACATCTAATTAATTTATGCGTCAATTCAAAAATAACAGCTTAATTATTTGACGAAATTATACTTTTGTTTTTCATATAAATATTAATGTAGTTACTACTACTATAATACATTTTGCAGGGACCCAGTAATAACAAAATGATTATCACGTTATATTATTTTTTAAAATATTCAAAATGAAATTTTATTACGTTATTGTTATGTTTTAATGCTAAAAATAAGAAAAAAGTTATTTTCATATAATTTCTGAGTATCATAACTAAAGTCCGCATTAGTAAATTATTTGTCATTACTAGCTCCTTGACATTTTGCAGTAACATTTTTTGTAAAAGCTAGCAAAAAAAAAATGAATACATAAAAAATGTTTATAATATATATTTTAAAATTATATTGTAATGTACACGTAATCGTATTGATTGATTTTATCTAGTGATAGGTTAAATTTTCAACTGAAATACATTTCAATTCATTCTGAACACCTTGCAAATATATCTTTTTCTATAACTCCAGTAAATTTTGACGAAGTTTGAACGGTGCACTGTCGTTATCGATTTAAAAAAATACAATTTTGCACCTGAACTCATCTTTAAACTTGCCCTAATGTGTATTGTGCCATAGGTTTTTTTTTACAAGGATACTTGCGTTCTTATTAAAACAATTATCATATAAGATTTATGTTATAAATTTATATACAAATTCATTTTAAAATGTTGATATTAAGTTTTAATTGTAATTTTTATTTTAAATTAATTTTAGGGATTAAAAAAAAGTTGTAATAATAATAATAATAATAATAATAAACGTATTTATAATTATATAAAAATAAATTACAATTGATAGTAAAGTAATTAGCAAAATTTTACCTATTTATAAAAATGATTCAAAATAATATTCATATCACATCATAAGTATAAATTACAAAATTTATTTTAAGTATTTTTTCCCCTTCCTACCTTATCCGATCATATATAAAGGAAAAAATTGATTTAATTATGATAGGTAGGTACTAGTAGATAAAAGTTATTTTAAAAAAGCGTCTGGTAAACGATACCCAGAAGCAAATACATACATTCTGTAGATAGTTTAATTTATCTCAATTTTATAGAATTCTCTACAAATACTGCCTTTTAACGTTCATTTTTTTAAACGTTTTTTTTTTTTTTTTTTTTTAGTGAGGCAGGTATTTTTATTTATAATTATTTTTTTTGCTTGTGCAAAAAAAAAAAAAAAAAAAGAATAATCAGTCATGATTCAAACTTAACAAGTTCAAAGTCAATTTAATCGTCCTGGCGCTGGTCGATCTGGAATTCGTGGTGGAACATTTGGTACGACACGTCTGTAAGAATAAAGAATTGAAAATTTATTACTAAGTTAATTCTGAGTTGTTTATATAATTTAATAAATCTAGCATTTATTATATTATATTAATTGTTTTAAAAACATATAAATGTAATACTTTTTTTTAAATGATTTTATAGCTAATGCTAACATGTAATAAATATTTTATACTACTCTTTCATATTTCTGTAAGCTGGGACCATCCTAACAGGTTTCTTACATTTTGAAAAGATAAGTATAATAGAGATAGAAAACTAATAACTTAAACTGGAAAAACGTGAAATTTTCAGTTCAGTTTTATTTAGAAACATATAAAAAAACCTGTCAATATCATCCCAATTTCCAGTACACACATACTATACATGCTCTAATTTTTACATTATTTAATTAATTTAGAAAGTATGTTTAAAATTGATATATTTGCGAGAAACTAATGCAAAAAAATGAAAAAATAATTAGCTAAACAATTATATTAGAAGAAAGGGCTCAAATTTAGTAGAAAAAACTAATCTCGTAAAAATTGAATTTTGCTATTAGCACCGTTTAAACAATTCTGTAATTTTGTATTCTTTTTGTACATCATTCCAAAGTAAAATGAAGTTTTGATAAGTGGTAAAATTTCACCGTTCCACGAAAGATTTTTTATTTCATTTTTGGTACCAAGTAAAAGTAAAAAATCAAATTTCTATTATTCAGTGGCATGAGAAAGTCGATTTTTCATGGCTAGTCATTATTATTTAATTACTCAAAAACTTAATAGAATATAAAGATTTTATGGGGTCGTAATAATCATTTTTTTATCAAATCAAGCCCTTCACTTCCAATTCATCAGTTTCAAATTATATCAATGATCTGAGTAATTTTTCGAGTATCTAAATAAAGAGAAGAAGCTTAAAGTTTTTAAAATTGATTTACAAAGTCAATGCAACTATCCGAAAATTAGAAAAAATAATTTGATCGGAGGATATCAAGGTTACTTCCAAACCAATCGAAAATTGGTAGAAAAGTTTCGAGACTATTTTTAGTAGCATAAGAAATATAAATAAATTGTAAGTAAAAAGCAAAAAAGTACAATGTTGATTAAACATGAATGCATATCATGTGTCAGTAGCTATGGTCCTGAAAACCTTATTTCGTTTCGGTACGTTTGGACAAAAAAAAAAAAATTATTTTTAGCTGAAGCAAAAGTTTAGGTTACACTTAATAAATATGGAAACTAAAAAAAAAAAAAAAAAAAAAAAAAAAAAAACAATTTTTTTGCAGTAGCGGCAATGAATCAATAATATATAATTTATAATAGTTAATTTACTACGTGCTGATGCCTAAATTTATTTGAATACATTAAACAAAAAATTTATCTACAATTACAACGTTTATATTTTTATATGAAGTATATTACTCACTTTTAAATTCAGTAAGAAAATAATTATCTTAGGAAACATTAAAAAAAAAAAATAAAAAAAATAATAATAATAATAAGTAAAAATTCAATGAAAAATTTTAAAAAGGGCGTGTATTCGAAAGAAAATGAATAAAATAATAAAAGTTTATGTAATTTATTTATAATACACTAAATTATGATAATTTTAGTAAAAAAAAAATCAAAACAAAACAAAAGTTTACATTATTAAAATTCATTTAAGCAACATAAAACAATAAGCTTTGAACACAAAAAAAAAATAATAATTAAACCACGTAAAATTAAATCAAATCATAATTTTCACTATGTTGAGATTAAAATTATAATTAATAAATAATTTTTCGGGATCGATTAGGAAACTTAATTAAGGAACGAATAAGAAAACAGATGGTAAGTACACATTTCGCAAAATTTCTAATATTTTTATAATTATACTTGGCAAATAATTTTTTTAGCATTTTCTTTTTTAATTTCATTGTAAGAGAATATTTAATGATAATTAGTCAAACTTATCAGCTCATTAGCGCATTTTAGTAAAAAAAATTTTTTATGCAGCCGAAAGAATGAAAACAAAAAATCAAAAAAATTAATTCATTTTTGGTGCTAATTTAAGTTTTTTGATTATGTAACTTAATTTGATAATAATAGTATTATTTTGACTTGTGAAAAATAAACGAAAGTAATTGCATGCGTAAATGTGTACCAACGAGTCCGAACATCCAACTTTATTTTGTCATTAATCTTATTCATTCATATATTCTATGATAACATGTTATTTTCTATATACACATTTATATTGCAATAAACAATGTTTGCATTTGTAGGTGTGTTTTTAACGTTCTCGCACATACATTGGCATAAATGCTCACAAAGTGAAAGCTCCTGTTCATTCATGAATAAATTGTTTAAATATTAATAAATATTTATTTATTACTTTTATGAAAATAATTTTTTTTTAGTTTTGTTTTATTATTTAATAAAAAAAATTAAAAAAAAAAAAAAAAACTACCCGAAGAGTAAGCAATTTTTATCAAATTTACATCAGATAGTGTTCAACAATTTTGGTTTTAAGCTCAAGTAAAACTAAAAAAATTTGGAACAATACATTATTCACCAAGTGAAGCAAGTATGTTGTAGAGGTCACGTTTTCTGCTCGAGATAATACATGTGGGCCCTCAGAACACATTTACTTCATAAAAGATGTATACGTTTTATATCATTCTAAAGTTTGAAGTTGATTTCCCATGACTAAAGAGGAAAATATGTCAGTCTGTCACTATATGTGGCGTCTGCTGTGATGACTACAAGCCAGCACTATTTCCCGAGCCGA
The DNA here is from genome assembly GCA_038277355.1 of Encarsia formosa. NCBI lineage: Eukaryota > Metazoa > Arthropoda > Insecta > Hymenoptera > Aphelinidae > Encarsia > Encarsia formosa. Next base: position 35,857,212 of record CM076188.1, on the reverse strand, counting down.
AAGCGAGGGAGTTGAGTCGACCATTAATCAGCAGACAGCGTCATAAAGATAGACGAACTTTTTCCCTCCCTGCTCATAGGGAGGCGAGTTAACAATTTCGATCAGTGATAATATAAAAATAATTCATCTTAGTTTGAAAAAAAATCAATGTTTGAGTTTTTAAATAAACAATAGATTAGTACAAACGGGTGGTTTGTCGTTAAAATAATCGAATCTGTTTATTATTTGTATCATCGTCAATTAATATATTTAAAGAAAACCCTTTCCAGTATTTTCTGAAAAAATTAATCTTTTAGTAATCTGTCATTACTATGTAAATTTAATCACTCACGTAAATTTTTAAAATTATTACGAAAATTCAACATTTAAACGATTAATATAACCATTGTTTGTTACAATTACTCAAGCTTTATAACTACGATTTTTCTTACAATAAGGCTTTTTAAGATGGAAGCATATAATAATAACTTTTCCGACGCCTTTATCATAAATAAGTAAATTACATTCTTGGTTTTTGCATTTGCTAAATATATATATATATATTTCATTTTTTTTAACCCGTGCAGTTTGCAGGTTTTGCAAAGTTTCCATATTTTTTTTTTTTAATTTTACATAGCTCATTATATATATATTTTTCTTTAAATATATTTCTTTTATATATATTACTCTTGCTTAATGTCTTTGTTTATTTGCAATAAGTGATTCAACAAACCATAACGCAGTGCATTTTTCATGAATTTTTTGTTTTTCTGTCACACATTCACTTATTTCTTAATTTATAATATTTCATTATAAAAATGACTTTTGGTGTGCAGATTTCCCAATTAAAAACATGATTTTATGACGATTAAAATTTTGAACCAATAAAAGGTGCAAAACGATAAAAAATTCTCATTTTTTAAATTCAATTATATAACAAGCAAAAAAATTATGAGTATCTAAAAAAACAGTTATGAATGATTAAAAAATTTAGTTTTCAAACCGAGCAATATGTAACGATTAGTTTTCCCATTTAGCATGTAGGCTATTTTCTAAATTTGGTAAAACAACTACTTCCCATAATTAACTCTGGCATATCATCACTGACATAATTATACCCTATCTACCCTATATCACATCCTATGTCAGAGCACGGCTTTTATATTTTGTTAAATTTTTAAATTTTTATTTGCATATAACTATCATTGTAACTGTTTTAGAGATAGTTTAAAAACAGAAAAAAAATTTCATAACTATATAACAATATTTATTATATTATCATTAAAATTTGTTATTTTTATGTATAATATGTATATCATCGAAAAGGGGTTAATCGTTTTTAGTGTCTTCATATAGTTTTTCAAATTAGGCTAAGGAATAAAGGTCAGGAAAAATATCAATAATATGTAAATGACACTTTACAGCTTTACATTTCTATTTTTTATTACACATGCTTGCATTTGAAATGTATTTGCAGTGTGAAATATTAATCACAAAAAAATCAATAATAATAATTATAATAAGAAATAAATAAATAAATAAAAATCAGTTTAGTTAATTTAAATTGATATCATAATTATGTTAGTTTCGAAAAACTATATAAGATATTTAATTTTCACGTTTATATATGAGTTTTTTTATGAAAATCGGTATTTTTTTTTTCCTTGTAAGTCTGCTTTCACTCATCATTTTAGGTACTTGTTTTATTTTTAAACACTCACAAAGCACGAGATGTCATAGAGTATTGTAATGGTTTTTAAGCAGCATGACATTTCTTTGACTTTTTAATTTCGCCACTTTTCATTTCCTTCATAAAGTGTTAGTAATTTAATTACTTGCAAATTTTACAACAAACTTGATTTAGTACTCATCTTTAGGTGCAAAACAAATGATTTTATTCTGAATCTTATAATTAATACAAGAGGTTGAAACGAATATGGTCACCATTTCAAAAGCTAAACTTTTGCACAAAATAAATTTTATGAATCAAGTTTTTCAACGAGATAGATGAATAAAATTGTTTCAAAAATAAATATGTTCTTGCAACTTGATTTAACTAGAGATAGTTTATATCTGTTTATGGTCCGTTACGGAAAATTTTTATTTAAACATCAAAATCGAAAAAGTTACTTAACTGTAACCAGTAGGTTGTGTTAATTGGACACAAACTATTTTTGATAGGCCTTAAGGAGAGTGTTTTAACGACATTGACTAGAACACATTCATAATTCTTTTAAATATTGCTCCTCATAGTTGCACGCATTACATTTTTTGCAGGAAGAGAAGAATTCTCAGCGATAATTATTATAATAATATTTAATATAATTTTTCAAGGCAAGCATCTTCGGCAAGTGATTCTTACAAGAATCATCCTGTGACTCAAAATTAATTTTTTTTTTTTTTTTTTTTTTTTTTTTTTTTTTTTTTCAAACAACAAGCATAGTTTCTAGATTTTGGCAATAAAACCATTCATATGATGTGTTCTTAATTTTTACAATGTGTTTATAAATAAGATTTCGAATACACCATAACAAGTTTTAAACTCCACCACCAATGCGTAAATACAATGATTTTGCCCTTTTTTCAACATCTAAAATCGATTACACATTTATGTAGTCAAAAAAATCTCGCATACCGAGTCATTAATTTAACATTTTATTTTTCTCTTCTAAACTACATGAAAATATCAGGTTTTTTTTTTAATTTCACCATTTGATTCATTTTTATCTAAGACCAATTTCATTAAAAAAAAAAGTTTGCGATATGTGACAGTTTCTCGTATTAAAAAACCTTGTCTCATTTCAACCTAGCACAAATGCACAAGAGTCAACGTTTTTTCTCTGTCCATGCCTGAATCATGAAATGTATTTATATTCATTTTTTTAAATATCCTATTAATTGACTTTTTTCAAAATACTAACAATAATAAACATTTGTCTATAAAAAAAAAATTGAATGTTAAAAAATGAAATAATCTTTTATCTGTGTTTTTAAATTAGATTATAGACATTATTTGGTTACCATGATTGTGATATTAAATGTTTAAAAGAGAAGAATAAAACTTAAAGGACGTATTAAAACTATGTTAAAATGAAAATAATTTAATTTAATTTTGTAATTTTATTCGATAAATAAGAATCGGTTTGCAGAAAAAAGGCAAAATCTGTGGTAAAAAATCTAAAAAAAAAAAAAAAACAAAAAAAAAAAAACAAAAAATGTATACATAGGCTGAATTAAAAAAATAAGCAAGCAAATGAGCCCAATTACTCAAGAAATTTTCTAAAATTCTTTAAAAAAAAAAAAAAAAAAAAAAAAAAAAATTGCTTATACAATAATTTTGCTATCGTTAATTAATTAAATTTTCAGCAAAGAAATCAATTAGTTTCACAGTTATTATCAGTTACAATCTTTTTTTACAAATTAAATTCATTAAAGATCTAATTTTTTAAAGTTTTTAATTTGTAGTAAATCAATAAAAAATAGAAAAAAAAAATTAAATAATTTATAAGCTGCATATCAGTCTGCACAGAAAGATAGAATGAAAAGTTCATGAAAAATTTGGCGAAGTTTTGAGTGTAAATAAAAGCTATAATCATGGATGAGAAACATCCATGTATCAAATGTAAAATACCTACAAATTAGAAAAAGAAATAAAGGCTTAAATTAGTAATAATCAAAAAGTAATCATAAAAAAAACATTACAACTTCATCTTGAAAGCGTCCATTAGCTCGTTCACGGCGGCGTTAGCAGCGGCTTGAGTTGCTGCTTGAGTCACCCTTTGCTGCATACCAGCCATGCCACCACCCCCGCGACTAAACACACGCATAAGTATTTGTGATAATAAACCAAAGTTCATTTGTGAATTATATTTTTCTTTTTTGATTAAATTAATCTAATTATCAATCAAATAATTATTTTAAATTTAATTGAATTTTCAATTATCATTTCAAAATTATTTTAGTGTCAGATTATGTAAAAAAAGAAAATAATAATCATAGTGACAATAATAAAAAAACCCTTTTTACACTAAATAAAATGTAAGATTGTATTTATTTTTTTTTGAGGGTTCACATCTTCACCAAAACTCAAGGAGCATGCGAAGATTTCTTTGGGTTATTTTGAAGACTCAAAGGCGATGTACTACTAAGGATTTTTCATGTCTTAAAATCGCTATCCAAGGCTAAGAAGCCTGGGGTTGGATTTTTTGTTTTTTTTTTTTTTAATTACTTGTATTATTTTTTTATATACTATAAATTATTACAAATTATTACAGTCATAACTTTTAAAAAACAACTGATTTATAAATCATGTGCTAACAAATATTTACTTTTTATTATACTTTTTAACAAACTTACAACATTTTAATTTTATTTATTTAGTTTCACGGTTTTTAGTTACACTTTTGATTTGTATTAAACACAGATTCCCTTTTGTATCATTGATTAATATATTAAATGATGTTTATAATAAGTAGTGCACAAACCAATCTAATGGCAAATTGTAATTTTCAAAAAAAAAATTCGATTTTCAAGTTTTATCGTTATTTTAGAATCACCAGTTATTTCAATTTTAAAATTATTAAGAAGATATGCAGGCACCGACACGTCTCTATCACCGGTTCAAGATTAAATCAATTGTATCACTTTTTTTCAGATGTGATTCGAAGCGTAGTATCCAAAACATAAGATAATATAATATGATGTTTAGTTTACATTTTTTGTTGTTGATCTGCTTAAGATTTTACCTAACACTGAAGACTATACCAGATGATTTTTATATAATGCCACACCATTTTTTAAAACATTACGTTGTTAAATGAATTAAATTTACAGTGAAATGTCATGCTGCTAAAAACGCAAAATTTAAATACATGATTAAGAAAATCCAAACTTACTTATTTTCAGTTATGTACATGTTCTCATTTACAATTTAAGTACATTTTCATAATCGTAATAATATCTTTTTTTTCCTTAAAATATACATTTAAAAAAAAACGACGTTTTACCCTTTTTAACATAATATAAATATACTGTACTCTATTGAAAAATAATAAATCCTTCTTTTTTCCTATCTCTATCAAAAAGAAAAAATTAAGTTTGAGTAGACAGGGGTGTGCGATACTCTGAATGATATAGAGGATAAAGGCATTATGTCATCATTTGTCACAAAAAACTATACGTGTATGAGCGTAAGTGTCAATCGTTTCTTTAATACTGTCGAATTAACCTGACATGACTTAAATTCACTTAATAAAACTGAAAATTATCGAAAACATTTACGTAGTATGATGAAATGTTTCAAGTATTTTATTGTTCATTCAATCTTAAATGTATGATACTGGACCATATTGGGTTAAATATAATTGAGCCCTTGCTTCTTTGTACCAATGGAATAAAATTTGGTAAACTCTAGAAAGAGTGTTAAATTAACTTTTCTTTCGTTCTTTCTTTCTTTATTTTACACAAAGAAAATTTTCTTCGGTAATTTTAATTTGTCTCCAAACAATTGACATATGTAATGTAAATTACTTATCAAGCGTAACAATTAAAATTTTAGATATTTACCAAGCACTTTTTAATTTAATTTAATTTAATTATCAATACGCATTAAGTAAATTATTACACACATCGAAAAATCTAGATCTTTTTTATTAGAAAATATCCTTTGTGTATAAATATTATTAATTAAAAATTTATTCTGATATGTCAATCGTTACAGTGTTGCACACCCCAAGTTAACAATGATGTCATGATTTTATTTTTTCTTTCTATATATTATATGCGGACAAAAAGTACCACTTAAGTGGAAAGTTTTTATGTGTTAGTATTTTATCAGCTAGATGCAACGGTTATATAAGGATTAGTAGCAATTAGATGTGTTAGTGCGTAGACTTATTGTCGGCGCCTGCAATAAAAAGTAACGTTAGCACCATAACCTCATTTCAAAAACTCAAAAACCAACTAATAAAACAACTTATTACAAACAAAAAATCAGTAAAAATTTTTTTACCACAATTAATTAAATAGATTAATGAATCTTTAGTACATTATTTTCATTTAAAATTTTGAGTCTCGTAAGATTACCTCATTTAATTTGTTTTAGTAAGATTTTGTTGTAAATAATAATAAAAAATAATATTGTAACAATTTAATTTTTGTTAGAATTTTCAGTCAATTTAAGTAACTCAAACTGTGAATCTCAAGGTCATCACAATTAATTCATCATGCTCATGATCAGTCGTTTGATCGGGTTGAAAATTTTCGTTTCATTTCACGGAATAGAGTTTAAATTAGCGAATTATATACTAGTCTGACTTACTAAAGGACGTATATACAAATCTTACAACTTACTGAAATAAGCTGTACTTAACAAGATCCTATAAGTTAAAAATTTGGGAGAATCCGGGTTTTATTATGTGCTCCGGATGCCTACGCGTTTGACTTCGCCTTCGACTCAAGAAGTCGCTGGTTAATCCACGCAGGGCCTCCACAGCACACCTTAAGCCTTTGATGCATTATATACTATTTTACACTAAAATTAACATAGGTTGACCTCACGGGTTCCCTGATTTTCATCACATAGATTCCGAAAAAATCAAGAAAAACGAAATTATTTCAGCCCTATGGGCAGCTGTCTTTAATACGAATTTTTTTGGCATCTTGCTTGCACAAACATTTAATTTTAAAAATTTAAAAGAAACCGTTGAACCGTCAATTATTGTGATTGTTTTATGTAAAACACAGGAGATAAATTTTATAAATTTTAAAAAAGTAGAGCAAGATAAAATATAGGATATAAAGAACACTTAATTTTTTGGGAAAGAAGTATGAGAAAAGTGAATGATTTAAACTAATTTTTTTTAACTAATTTGAGTATTTAAAACTACTTATTAAAATAAAATTTTAACTTATTAAAAGTTCATTTAACAAGTTAAGATAATCTTACGAATCGACTATTTGGACTATAACTCGTATTTACGATCAATATTTCTTTTTAATATTAGTTATTAATTTAAATATTCAACTATATTGAATAATACTAATCATTATGTTATCGCCATTAAGTTCTTAAAATTATTTTATTTTGATTTAAAAAAAATAAAATTATTTTGCTTTGGTAAGAAACTGTTTCAATATAAATATATCAAAGATTGGTTTATGCTTTTTCACTTATTATCCCTGAATTGTAAAAAATAAAAAAGACAAAATAGTTAAATAAATAAAATACAGGCAAATTTGTTCAAATAGGCTATAAAAATAAAAAATACTATGTTTATATTAATATTGAATTACGAAATATTTTGGTTTGTAAATAAAGAATTATCAAGTTTTTTCTTGCAATTAAATCGTCTCAGTAAAACCTAATTCTTTGCAGAGTAGTTTTTAATTTATACATCGTCTTCAAGTTAACTTAAATTTACTAATAAAAGTGCACCGATACAATTTTCGCTAGGGTTGTTGCGTTTGTACAATTTCGGATGAAACTCATGATTATTAAAAAATTTAATACAGAGTTACAGAACATGCATCAAAATTTTCATGTTAGATTCTACTTTCATAAGCGTGAATTTAAATTTCGCGTGAAGTTTTTACGGGTTGTCAGAATGTCAGAACATAATACAACCGTTACCTATATACCGTAATAATCAACAATATCGTCACGTCTGAAAAAAAATTTTTTTTTCAATTTGCCCGTATTTAAAAAAAATAGAAAGTTACCGTTTTGATTAATAATTAAATTTTATAATTTTAAGAAGATAATGGATCAAGAATTTAAGTTACTTAAATAAAATTATATATCAATCGTATTTTCCTTCAATGAATAAAACTAAATAAAAATAAAAGGTTCAAAATTAAAAAAATAAAATAAAATAAAAAGACGTAATTAAAATTTATACTTACGAGGGAATGAGCGGAGGTGGTAGGCCACCACCAGAATTTCCACGGCTGGGTGGAGGGCCACCTGGTCCAGGTCTGTTAGGTATGGCTGGGGCCGGTCTTCCTCCTCCTCCACCGGGAGGTGGTGGAGGAGCTCTGGACTGTGATTGTGGTGCGTTGTTTCTGGGTCTGCTGGTTGGTCCAGGTGATGGTGGTGACAACCTATCGGTAGTGAAGTTGAAGTTTAATTTTGCCAATTTAATGAACATAAAGGATTTTCAAAAAAACATTCAATTATTCCGTTGGTGATTTTGATTTATGGTTATTATTACTATGTTTTTGATAATCCACCGTAAAATTTTATTTTCATTAAGTGACTGAACTTTTTGTATCTAGAAGGAGAGATAAGTAATTTTAAGCACAGAGAGGTCTTATAATATAGTTGTTTGTCACATATCAAAACCCTCCAAAAACATCCTTTTCTTAGGTATACAAAACGATGGTTCAATGCAATAACGTCAATTCCAACCGATCAGTGCAATAACAAACATTGTTGAAAAGTGTGTACGCTATATAATCGTGCAATAAGACATGCTATTGAGACATTAATGCAGTAAGATACGTTATTTAGCTATTAATTTAACGTTGCTTTATTTATAATTATGTTATACATCTGCGAATCGCTTTTAAGGAATTTTAAACGGTTATAAATCACTTTTTGACTTATTTATTAACTTTTTAAAAACTTTTCGGCATCAGCTTATCAATTTTATTACAAATATTTTAAATGAAGGCGATTTTTTCTGCATAGTTTTGGGCTCTTAAGCTGTCTTTCAGATTTTTTACAAGATTAAAATTTTTTAGAAAGTCTTAAACGTTTCAAAGTTTTTTTAAAGTTTTTAAAAATTGACTTAAACAGGTGAAAATTCGATAAAAGTGATTCACTATGTATACGCAATTTCAAATAAAGTAACGTTAAATTGATAGCTCAGTAACGCATCTTAATAGTATCACAAGCTTTTCAGCAACATATATTATTGCAATGATCAATTACGATTGACCTAATTGCATTGAAGCGTCAAAAAGAATAATTATGTATCAATTTCGACGATTTACCAGGGCACATTAGGAACTCTGGTAAATACTTATCTCGTCTCTCAACTTCCGCGTGTGACCTATGAGAGACATCAACCCTTGATACATATTATGTACTGCAGTTCTTAATGATAATAATTAATAACAGTGAATTTAAAAATCAGAAGATATACATCAACATTTCTTTAACCTTGTTAAATTAAATGATTAAATTTAGATGAATTCAGACAGTATAAAATATGAAAACAATTAAGCGTTAATTGGACTACTTTGATCTTTAGAAAACAAATATTCTAATAAAGCTTCGAAATAAATGCGAATGAAGGAATTTAATAAAAATATAAAACTTTAGTTTAAAATTTGCGAAAATTGGACAAATATAACTAACGTTAACTTGTCAATCTTAGTTTTAAAAAATTGTGCCAAAAGTGTTGCTTTTATTAAAGAGCAATAAAGAAAAAAAGTCATCATTTTTTTTTTTCAAGCTTGCAAAAATTGAGTTTTAAATAGTAATTGTACACTATTATAAAAAATAAAAAGCTTTGTCGAAAAAAAAAAAAAAAAAAAAAAAAAAATTATGAAATTGAAACATGTTAGTTGTTTGCTAGTCGTGCAATGATGGAGCAAGTGTTTGAAAAAACGGAAAAATAATCTTACCCAAGACTGTACCAGTGATGAAGAGTCAAGCAAAAGAGTGAAAAAGATGCAAGAAGTGAATTAATAGAGACAAAAGAAGTTAGAAAAATTTCGTTTTTAACAATAGTTTTTACCTAGGGTTTTCAGCCGACGCTAGCCAGTCATTCTTTACAGGTGGAGGTACAGGTGTTGAAACCGTAGCCATTGATACATCACCTATGATTCGGAGAGCTTCCTTGCAAGCATGATACATACGAAGCATTTCTTCCCGTTTTTGAGCTTCCTCAGGAGATTCCTCCATCATAGACGACTGTAAATTAATTTATTGAATTCCATTAATTTTTTAATTTTTAATATAATAGTTTGATGTAACGTTTTAAATTAAAAATTACCTGATCACCACTTGCGTACAGATGAGCCAAAAGTTCGCCGTTTATAAAATCTTTGGCATTGTTTATAATCAAGTGCATGATTGTTTTTGGAACAAGATCACGAGTTGTTTTCGTAACAATCTTCATGTATGAATCAACTAAATTCCTAATTGTTTCTACTTGACGTTCTAATTGTGGATCCATTGATGATTGTGTCTCACCACCTCCCTGATAAGAAAAATTAAATTTTAATATTGACTCCAAATAACACAATATTTTAGTAATTATTTTAATGAACTAAAATATTTTCAATTCGTTGTTGTAAACAAATGTAGGAAAAAACACTACTTGAACAATTTTTATAATGATTCAGAAATATTGTGATTTAATTTTAACAAAACAAATATAGCTTATTAGCAGCACTGCATAAATTGTTTTTACTTAAAAATTTTAAAGTTACGAAAAACTTAATTTAAGCAATTATTTGAAATCGTGTGGAACTACCTAACTTTTTTTTCTTTTTAGAATAGCCTAATAGTCTTAATTTCATTCGAAAGAAGACTGGCTTACCATAAAAAGAAAAAAAGTTTCATTTAAAAATTATGGCAAAGTTAAAGCTGTTGTAGGTGTGGTAGCGTAAAAGAACAATTAAAAATATTGTGAAAAAAATAAAATGAACGAAAAACCTACTCTTCTAAAGTGACACTCTAAATATTCACTCTAGTTAAAATAAAAAAAAGTCAATTAAAAAACCCTTGTTTTTTTTTTTTTTTTTTTTTTCAACGTATGACTTGGCAATTTATTAGAGAAAAATAAAAAATTGAATACTTAATTTATAACTACCGAAATAAATGAATAAATCAAAATTCTTTTGAACACCTTTGAAAAATAAAACATTCGTTTCAAAAAAAACATAGTAATAAATCAATGAATTTATTCATTGATACAAGTATATAACAACACACAGTAAAAATGCATAAATGCAGAGTAATTCTAAAAAATTTCTGCATCTTGGTGTTCGACCATGAAATGTAAATGTAATTAGTGCGATTAAAAAAGAAAGATTAACGTGTTGTCTGTGAAGTATGCACAATGCGTTTTGAAAAATTTCCAAAACTATTTAATTTTACGAACCTCGTATCCTTCCTTTAGTTGATAAGAATACAAAAAATAACTCAGTATTAAAACTCAAAGAAAAAAAAAATACATTAAAAATTTTATTTAATAAAAACAACAAACTAAAATAATAATAATTAGCAATAAATGAACTAACCACTTCAGCAAGTTAAGACACATTTCTAGAACTTTATACTTTTAATCTCGAAACCTTTGCTTTTTTGTAAAACCATAACAATAATAAAAATAAATATCGTGCTTTTAATTTTGCAAGTGAAATTTTAAACTCTCCTTTCCTACTTTAAGTTAAAAAAATCAAGGTTTTCTCGAATCAAAATATTTTACTACAACATACACCAGCGTACAAACCCTTCCCCCATTATTTTCAGGACGAAAATTAAATTTAAATAATAATATTTTATAATTTTTTGTAATAAATGTATGCTTAGTACATATTAAAAATTAGTTACAAAGTTCAAAATCATTTACACATAAATAATATTTATTATTAAACAAAAAATTAAAAAGTTCTAGAAATATACCCATAAACGTGAAATACAAACAATTAAAAAAAAATTTTTTATAATTTTACGCTGTTAGAATAAATCACTCAGTTATGGTCACCAAACTATACATAAAAATTTTTTTAATTACTTTCAAAGTTGCCAGAGGATCCTAAAATAGATATGTACATAATCAATTTTAAAATTAAAATTGAAGTTTTTCCAATTAATTGTTAATCAAAAATCGGAACACAACAAAATGTTTCGATTTTTTAGATGTTAACTTTTATATTTCTTACAAAACTAAAATTTAGGTATATTCATCATCATTTATTTAAGTACATTTACTTCGCATTAGTCTATGGTTAGATACTGATAAATATTTTTTAAATTTAAAACTGTACATATTTTTTTAATTTCTCGAAAATTTAAAAGTTTACTCAAACGCATGTATTACTAATACACGAAAAAAATTTAAATAAAAAGGATTTATAAATAAAAAAATAATTTTATAAATTCAGCTTTATTCTACCCAGAATAAAAAATCTTTTAATAAATACTTTCAGTAACTCATGTTTACAATAAATAATTTTTCAAAGTAACGCGTATATATTTAATTATTTTTAGAGATTATTAATACTTACTTCACCGTCTCCATTTGCTTGTTCCGTCTGTTTTTCAGGATAAACACCAGCACGAAGGAAAGACGCTTTCCATGAGTCAACGTCATCCTGAGTCTCGCAACTCAACTCGAGTTGTTTATAATCTTTATAAACGTTTCGACCTTCAGGATTGAATAATGCAAACAGATGACGTCGAGACATAAAGCCCTGCTCTAGGTCCCGCAATTTTAAGCCGTCCAATGGCAACATGTACTTCTTTTCTCTTTCCTGTAAAATAAATTTTTTTTATTAAAATTTTTTATAATTGATAAAAAAATTATAGGATTTTAGCGCGCCTACACGTGTGATTAATTTTCATTTTGATTTATACTGTTACTTTATAACAATATTTACTATACATTTAACCGATAAAATGTCTTAATTCAAATCGGTACATCAACCTTAAAAGAGTAAGATTTTTTAATCTCGTGCTTATTAGTTAAAAATAACACTATTAGAAAAACTACAAAATATGAAGTTAACCTTTCAGTCAAATTTAAACGCAACTAAAAATTTTCGCTTATCAACGCCCGTTTGGAGTTATGGTTGACTGAAAAGCACTTCTTTTCAACCTAGAATATCGAGAAACTCTTTTTTCAATTCAGTATTTAATTACAATTCAAAGTCAAATAAGTTTTCTCTCTTTAGACGAAAACTAGACGTTTATTAAAATTGTGAGTGCAATTATAGATGTTGTTCTAATAAATATTTAAAGATAAAAGTCATCAGCTGTTGATTAGATGGAACCGGGTTTGGTTAAAATTTTTTTAAAATGTAAGTAGTTGAAAAACCGTTTTTGAAAGAAAAAATTTATTTTGAATGAACATTAAAAGAATGATTTTTATTAATTAAAGCAACATAAGTACGTTTAAAAGTTAATAAAACTTTGAATTTACCTCCTCGTCTTTGAACCATGAAATGCTCTCCGAGGTAAGAACAAACCAATAATCCCTTGAACCTCCCTTCATGATTCCTAGATTGTGTATGCACATGTAACCCTTGCGAATTACTTGATTGCCTAAGGCGTGTCGTCCCGCCTTTACCGCGTTTTCCGACGACTGTTGAGCGCTGCAACAGAAAGAACGTTATACTGTGAATTCGCGAGACTTCGGCATTCTAATAATGAAGAAAAAAATAAAAGAAGGCGACTTGTAAAAAAAAGCATAGCGATAGGTATAATTAGAAATTTGCGCTCACTATCGTTGACAAAGAATTCTAATTTTTTTTTTTTTTTTTTTAATTTATAAGCTGCGAAATAGAAAATAAATAAAAAACAATACATAGTAAAATTTAAGTAGTTGGTAAAAAGCTTATTGATTTTATAATTATTTTTAATAAAATACAGTACTTCATTACTACTGGATTATTTCAAGTAAAATAAAAAATTTTAATTTTTAGTTTTTCAAATTAGTCTCAAACAAAATTAAACTAGAGTTACAATAAAATTAATCAGTAAAGCTCACTCTAAAATTAACTCCGTTATTGTTTTGTAAGAGGATTGTTTTTGAAATCATAGCAATAACAATTTTTTAAAATAAAAAAGAAACGTTTTGACTAAAAAGCAGTTTTGTGTAGATAGTAAGTATATTTAAAAGAAGATATAGTCTACACAATTATGCAGCCATGCTTTATTTTTTTTAAGAAAAAGCTGCATTTTGGCCTCGTCAAATTGAGTTTTAAAATTTACTTTCTAAACATCTGAATTTAGAAATCCATAGCTTGCCATTAGTATGACAAACCAACGGAAAAACATGTTGCGGATTATAGAGTAAAATCTATTACATTTTTAACTACTCTCATTAAAGTCTGTTTATGAAATAATAAATTAATAAAAACATACTATTATTTTTTACACTTCTACTTTATTATTAATGTAGCAAATATAAAAATAAGGTTAGTAATAAATTGTAAAATTGAAACCCCTGAAACTCGTTAAAAGTTTCAGTCAATTGTGTTAAATTGAATTTGTGCAAGTAACAAGTAAAAAACTAGTTACTCTTACCGCAAACAGGATTTCAATATCACAAAAACAAATCCGTTTTTAGAAAATGAAAATTTGTAATTTTAGAAAAATCTTAATAATTTTATTTTCTTTTTAACAAAAAGTTTTACACTTTTAAGCTTATCACAACATTAGACGAAGGCCAAAAATACAACTTTTTCTGATTATTATATATGTTGAAAGCTGTTAAATTAGTCACAATATGTAATTTCACTATTGTATAGATATAAAACTAGTTTTTTTTATCATTGTCCTACTTAAAAATACGAAAAAATTGATTCTAAATATTATAGATAGTCTAGGGATGCACGAGACGAGACGAGATGTTACCTAAGTCACGATTTTGGTCTCGAAAACTTTTCTACATTCGATCTCGGTTTTAATCTCTGTTTCGACCCTTATTTTTGTTTTCTTTTTAAAAATTTAAAAATTTGTTTCTTTTGAAATCTTTTTAAACGTTTTGTTTTTTATTTCGAAAATTTTTTCGACAATACGTAAATTTGAACTTATTTGAAATATATAGTAACTATTAATTTAAACTTAAAAAATCATTTTTTAATTTACTTTTTATTTAAAAAGAAAAGCTTTGAAGTTTTTAATACACATCGCGCGTTTTTGGTTTTGCAATTGAAAAAAATTGTTTTGCGCAAAAATCCAATTGTATTTTACGTAGTGTTTCAATTACTTATAAAAATCGAGATTTTTACTGAGACCGAGATCTCGGTTGAAGTCACCGTGAAAGAACCGTAAAAAATCTCCATTCTAGTGCATCCCTATTGAGTACCCTTGATTATTTTACTATTACTCCGAAATATATTTTTACATTTACTGCGGCATAAATAAATTATTGGGTTTTATGATTTTTGTATAATTTCAGAATCCAGTAGAGCTATACAGTTAAATTTGTTTTAATCTTAATCAAAATGTTTTTTTATCGATGCGTCGTTTACATCTTCTAAAAAGTAATATCCTTGGAATAAGCTAAATAAAAGAGTTCACTGTATCTTTAAGGCGAAGGCTCCAAAAACTTATCTTGTCAATTGCATGTAGTGCTGAAGCATATTTTATTATAAGTGTAACCGTATAAATAGATAATTGTTTTCTTCGACAATCTAAAATTTTTGGTTACACTCTTAAATAACTAATACTCTTGATCCACCGAATCTTTGAGCTCATCACAGTTTCTTATAAAATCGACCTTTCTCAATCTCTGGACCCATCAAAATACGATAAGAAAATTTTTTTAATTTAAGATGATTTTTAAACTTTAATTATATTTAAAAAGACTTGAGTTTTTATTGACTAGGAGACCTCTCCTAGTAAGATAAGTGAAATCGTTTAAATTACAATTGAGCTCGTGATAAAATTCAATTTTTTAGTTATAATGAAAAATCATTTTTTTTAGTATTTATTTTTATTTGCCCAATTAAAAATTTTATTCCGATAAAAATCGACGTACTTATTAAAGTAATAACCTTGCTTTGAGTGCTTCTGTTATCGGTATTGTTAAAAACATTATTTAAAATGTGATGCTTTTCCCTACTATAATGTTCCCTGAAGCTAACACATACTTTTAGCAAATCGTTACAAATGCTATTTATATTCTTCATTCTCATTAAAAGATCATCTTATAAGTACCCATAATTAATCATTATAATACTACAACAAATTTTTCTTATTTTACAACTTATCTTTTTATAGATAAGTTTTTCACTTTGTGACAAGATAAGTTTTTTCCGAGAAGCACTATATATTTTAAATTTTACTCATACATATATTAGATTTTCAGAAATATAAAATGCAAAAATTAATTTAGGAAACGATTGTGATTGAAAATTAAGGTAAAAAATATAATTTAAAAGGGTAAAAATTTAAAAATTAATTACGATTATTAAATAAATTATTTACAGCTTTTAACATTACATAAAAATTCAAAAAATTGAAACAATGTTTATGTAACTGATCAAATAACACTGGAATATGCATTCATAAAAAAAAAGTACACAATAAAAAAATCAATGCGTATTTTACAAACATAAGAAAACGATAAAATAAAAAACATTTGAATATCATTTTTTCTACTTAAAAAAAAATAATGAAGTTAATTTTATAAATTATTGGAATAAATTTTTCTAAGATAAAAAGTAACTTAAAAAAAAAAAATTTTAGTTATAAACAAAACGATTAGGGGTCACATTCAATACGTATTTTACGTGAAATCAAAGAACGTTAAACTTATATAATACAAAAAAAAATTTCAAACAGAGGGACAAATCTCGATTTCAAACGAAAATCATACTTTAAATTTGTGTAAATTAAATAAAAAAACATTTAAATCAGTATGATAGGTGAATTGTGTACGCAAAAACAACATAAGGGACAAAAAATAAAGATTGCAATGAAAAAATTTCCGACTTTGATGCATGTTTAATCGGCTCTCTTACCTTGCATTATGGCTACTGGCTGCCGCGCTGCCGGTGTAATTAAATCATTGTTTTTATTTGTGAAGTACAACATGGGCAATGAAAATAGAAAGATTGACATGATAAAGTGAGAAAAAATGGTTAGTGAAAACACGATGAAATGTTATAAGTTTTTTCTTATTATTATTACCATTTTTTTTCTTTTTTTAAAGCATGACAAATATAGACGAAAGTTATCAGAAAAAGAAAACATTTTTTTATTTACATTCAATGCTTTGCTTCTTTTTTCAACGTTGAGGTTTTCGTTTTATTGAAATAATTAACTTGAAAGTTATTATTGAAAACCAATTTGTGAATGGAGTACATGTATATTCTCTTTCTGAACTTAAGTTTTTTATTTATATAATAAATATATTAAATCTTTTTGAAAATGAAAATCACCTTATACTTATACTACAGATATATTTTTGAGAATAAATCGATTAGTTATCGACTTCGCATAAAAACGACTTCATTTATTTCAACGAAATCATCCAAAAAAAATTTTTTTTAATTGTAATTTTAATAATCATTTGAAAATTGAGAATCGAGCTCATTTTTAATTAGCTAGTACAAATTCAATTGAATGAACCAAATGCAATTTAGAGAGTAATTAATATTTAATATATAATAATTATATTACTTAGTCGGTAACTAAAAACTTAATTTCTCGATACCTTGTGATACTTTACTAGTTTACATGATAAGTATTTTGAACATTTTTGAAATGTAGCATCATTTGTTACTACATCAAGAATGAGAATGTATTTTAAAAAATAAATAAATGTGAACTTTTAACTAATAAAAAGCAAGTTAATTCTAAAGAAATGTGCAATCTAATTGTGCTATCACAAAAAAAAAAAAAGAAATTTAAAGGCGAGGTTAAAGATGATCAAGCAAAGTGGCCTCAGCAGGCATGCATCATGAAGTAAATAAAAAATAATAAAATAAAAAAAAAAAAAAAAAAAATTATAAAAAAACAAATCATAAAAAAATAAATAAATGTGCAAGGATTTTAGTGTAGTGCTGCACATATTAAAACTTTTACATTATTATTTATTTTTTTTTATTAAATTTGTTGCCACTAAGCTAAATATGCAAGTTTAATATGTGTAAGCATTTATAAAAATATTGATTTTTTTTTCAATACTATATAACTTTATTTTTTCATGCTAGTTATGTACTGGATTTGCAAAAAATGGTATAGCTTCTTTGAGTTAGTTGATGCTTTTATCAATTAAAAATATTTTGAGGAAATATTCTAATTTCCTAAAAATTTAAATAAATCATTTTTTTTTTTCAAATTTGTAAACTAATACTTGAATGCTAAAAATATTTGAAACAACGCAAATAAAACATGACTGAATTGAGTTTTTCTAAACTCATATGTGCAAAAGAAGTTGAGTGTACAGGTGTGGTAGTAGAAATGTATTGAGGATAGTTTATTTTATGTGCATGGCTACTTGTTTGGGGTTGAATGTTAATATTTTCATTTTCTTAACTAAATTTTATTTATTTATGAAAAATTTACTTACTTTGCAAATCCAATAAAATCTTCATGATTAGTATTCATGTATGCTAGTTCACAATCTACCAGTAGAATAAGTTGTTCTTTGCACATTTGTTCTCGTTGTCTGACATGGGATGTAATAATACGTTCTGTCTCTTCACGTAATCTAGGATACCGGGACATCTGTAATGTAATAAAAATTTGCCATTGCTCGTTCTACTTAGTATGCTGTCTAATATTGTTACATTTCTAGGATCTTTACTTCAGTTATCAATTTAAATATCAAGTAATTATGAGTAAAGACCCCAATTTTTTTCAAAAATAAACTTAGCTTACCCGGTCTGTACATATACGAACGACGTTACTAAGTTCTTGTACGACTAGGTCCACACATTTTAGACTAGGCTCTTTAAGCCTATTTATTTGTTTTTTGACTATAGCTTCAAAGGCCATGTCTGGTGTAAAAAGACCGACTCGAATACCTAAAATTTAAAAGATTAAAATTAGTTCATTTATAAACTGTTTGTTTGGATTTCTTGAAAAAGGATGGCCGAATTAATTATTTACCATGAATATTTCGAATCGCAAAAGCAATTTCTCGGCGCAGCTCTTTTTCATCAAATTCCATTTTAACGATTTCAAACGGAAATCGTTCGTGAAACAATCGATTAATTTTGGCACCACCACTCAATTCCATAGTATTGATTTGAGCAGATCCTGAGCCTTCGATAGTTCGTTCAAAGTCTGACTGAAGTTGTTGAATCATTCTGAAATAAACACAAACACATGGATATAATTTTTTAACAATGCAAAAAATTCCAATTTAAATAAAGTTATTCCATTGAAAACTAATTAAATCAATTTTGGTTAATAATATTTCGACTTAATTTTGTTTGAAGACGACTTTATTGAGAAGATGATAATTATTATTAAATTAATTTAATTCAATAGTTAAATAAATAAGGATAAGATAACCTGATTTAAAAAACATAAAAAAAATTAAAAAAAATGAAATTGAAAATTAAAAAATATTTTTTAATTATACGGCATATATATATACGTTATATAAATTGAATAAAAATTTTAAAACGAAATCATAACTAAGAAATAAAAGTTTTTGGACGTTCTTGAATTAATGATAAAATACTACAAACTAAATGTTTATAACAATGAATTAGGATCAGCATAAATTTAAGGTATTAATAAAAAAATCAACTTTGGTTTGTAAGCAACTCTATCACTCTTTAGCAGATTATAACTATCCAAAATTTGTATAGTATTGAATTAAGTTTTCCACTAAATCAAGCTTTAAATAAAAAACCATCTAATAATAAAATTAAAATGTTTGTTTCATGCGCACAACACTTTAGAGGGCACTCGAGAAAAGGAAAACAAAATACCTACAGATACAATTGAATCGATCTGAAAAACAAAACAAAAAACTAAAATTTCAGGACCCTCCACCCATATAGAAGTAATCTAAAAAAAGAAACAAAAACTAAATTCATGTGCTATCCTAGCACTATAAATAAATAAAATTAAATGTATAAACTCATTTCTTTGTATTAACGTGATTTTTCAATTGAAATAAATGTTAAAAATGTAATAGTAAAATTAAGTTTGCATAAACATTTGAAAATATAATGTCAAAGTTAGAAAATTATATATTTTGAGTACTCAAATAACTTACTGTAACATGGCTTTCGTCTTAATAGCCGGATCATCTGGCCTAAAATGTTTATATTGTTCTACATCTTTTTCTAAAGCAAGTAGTTGTTTCTGCAGTCTATCACGTAGTGCGGGTAATGTATCTCTTATGTGATTTGTTAGTTGTTGATTAAGAACTCGTTGCAGGTAAGGAGTTCCTAATCTGTCTGCCAAGTGTCGATATGAAGGGTGGCTGATAAAAGTTTAATAAAATTTAAATAACCCAATAACGTGTAATTCATTTTTTATAAAATTTTTCTGTTTGAATAATTTAAAAAAGTACCTTAAAAAGAATGAACGCTCAGCTGCTAAGGCTGCTTTAATGTCTTTGCGTCCTTCAATGTCTTTTTGACTTCTATTAACTACACCTATGTACCCTCTTCGTAGAGGTAATAATTTATTTTCCAAAATATCTCTGGCATCAGTACCATCATCCATAAGATCCAGCTTAGTGATGACACCAATAGTACGTACACCTGTGATAAATAATAAAAGTTTAAATCATATTTTTAATTTTAGAAATAAGTAATAAATTATTATTAAATTTAGTAATATTTCTAACCCTGAGGATCCACCTCCTTGGCGAGTTTAAGAGCATCGCTATTAGCTAAGTCAGTATTTGCAGGTGTAACCGCTAAAATAAGACAGTTATCTCGTCTAATAAACTGGAAAATCATTCCTTTGATTTGATTTTCGATATCTACCGGTTGATCACCTATCGGCACTTTTGTCAGTCCAGGCAAATCGATGAGTGTCAAGTTGAGTACTGTAACAAATTTATTATCATTGTTACTACTGACATTATAATTGTAAATATTTTTATTTAAATGGGTGCCAAATACTCGGAAGTTTCGTTCAAATTTTTATGATTCAAGATGCTTAGTATTTTCTTGTATAAAGTTAAATATCTTAAGCCTCAACATTAGTTGTTTTATTTTAAAATAATTTAATTTTTGGTGAAGAGGCATTTCAAACGTAAGACATACTAAAAAAAATACATAAAATGTTGTTGAAAAAAAATACAAACCATTTGGTGAATAGACTCGCAAATTTATGGGAACGTTTGATATTCCCTTATTGCTACCGGTCAAGCGGTCTGTTTCTGCATCGATTTCTTTGCGCACATCATCAAAGTCGACAAACTTCTTGCCCTTGCAATGCAAAAATTCGGCATACTCTGAAAACAACAACGAAGAAATTTTTTTTTATTCAATTAAAAAACTAAGATAAATTGGTGAAAATATTTAGTGACTTTAAACTCAAAGCGAAAGCGCAGGGGTTACCTGAATTATTACTAGCAATTATAAATAAAAGCATGGATATGATGCAAGCCCAGTGGCAATGAACCCGATTTCCTACTTATCGTCAACTCTGTGGTGTATACGAATGCACAGGAAGCCGCAGTCTCGATAACGCCTATAATAAACGGGATGATGATGCACCATACCCACTACACTCGGAATAGAGGACGGCTTGATGATGCTGCTACAGCTACTTTCGCATTTTATCGTTTTTTTTTACTTTAAAAAACCGTCTACATATAAAAAAGAGCGTTACAGCAGTGATACACTATCCATTGTTAGATCTTCAGGACCGGATTTTTTATTTTAAAATTCTTCGAGATATTCTTCTAAAAAATCGTATTGGAATTATTAAATAATTTTTTTTTTAATATTTATTACTTTCTATGTTATAGTAGCATTAGAGAATGTAAAATTATGGTGCGCGTCAAAATATCATGGCGATAAAATGTTCAAATGATAAAATACCCACTTGAAGGATATTTAAAATTTTTTTTTAATATACGCGAGCAAATGTATAAATCGACTCTGAACGCTGCTCTTCTAACGAGTCTGCTCTTTTAATATTCTAAAATAAATTAAAAATAAAAAAAATGACCAGAACAGATTAGTAATTGTAAAACCCAAATTATATAGAAGACCTTCAATCATTAGTTGCAATTTCACGTAGACAAACAAATAGTTTCAAATATTTAATCGTAAAAAAACGAGATAAAAAAAAAAAAATTTTTTTTAAGTAATTGTCCTACTCTAGTTTCTCACAACGAAGTGACGAGTTTAAGTCGATGCTAGCTGGATAAACGGGACTGTCTGTTCACCTCTTTTTCACGGAAGAACGTTTCTTACCTACAATCAATATCGTGTGTTTTGAAGATTGTAATTTATTTGGTTATCAATTGTATTTGTATTATTAAGATTACTGTCATTACTATTTTTTTATCGAAACATTTTTTTTATATGTACGCTAAACGTTGAAACTAAAATATGTATAAGCAAAGAAGGAATCGATAAGCTGGCGAAAACACTACCTTAAATCACGCTGTCGTAATAAATTTAGTGCGTGAGCATAAATGTAAAGCAGAAAAATTAAGCAATCATCGTAATTGTTCAAACTCGGTTTTCTGCTAATCTCTTACGGTTTGATATCAACCATTGACTTGTCTCTAATAATAGTAAATAAGCCTTACAGAATGACCGAATATATATATTACATTAGTTAGCCCTAAAAAAGAAAAATTAAAAATATTGTTATTTTAAGTGACATAGACGTATATTTTTTGAACGAGGAACGCAAGCGAGAACTAAAGTTAAACGAACGCGATGATCACGTACGCGTCTGGACAGATCATCAGAGCGCAGCCGTTTATTAAAATTCGCTTCGCACTGGCTTATTCAGCTCCCCCGCTAATGGAATCAATATAAGGCTCCTTCTCTCCTGAGAAAATAAATTAATCAACGACGACAGGTCAATGGGTTAACCCGACTTCGAACACATGTACAATGTACGCAGCACCTGCACCACCAGCGGTACGGCTGTGGTGCTGGCTGTAGTGGTAGTATCATGCTTGATAGGTTTATACACTGAGTTAAGCAGTGTGTGAGTTTTACGTATGTGTGTATTTGAGGAGCTGGCTCGTCCACCCCCGAGGCAGCGTGGTGCGCAACCCCTCTATTATTGACCCGCGACGGAGATCGCGCAGTCGCTCCTAAAGAGAACTCGGCTGATGTTTTTGAAGGTTGGACTGAAAATCTTTCCTTCTTCTTTACTTCTTTGACGTTTTTTTTTTTTTTTTCTTTTTTTTTTTTCTTCGATGATGATTATAATTTTATTTTTATTTTTTTTAGTTTTAAAATTTTTTATAGGATCTCTGGCTGCATTTTGATTGAACTTTAAAGGGAAAAAATGACGTCAGTGTCGGAAAATTTTAAAGGGCAACGATTATCGATGCCTCAGTTATGTCATATCAACTTTAAAACCTTGAGTATTATTCAGTTCTTTTTTTTTTATCGAGTACTTCCTGATTACTGATTTTTCAAAAATGAAAATTTTAAACATACTTTCCTTACTTACTAAGGATTAGATTCATCAATATTCGTTGCAAGCATTTTTTGTGTCAAAATATTTCTTCAGAAAAATTAAAAAAAATTGAGTCTTGAAAAATTTATGATAAATCTTTTCTCTCTGATTCATACTATTAACTCAATTTCTACGCAGTAGCAATACTCAAGTTCACGCCCCCATAATCGTGTCGGTAGTTTATACGGTTCTTTTCGAAACTAACTCAGATGAAAGTTTTTTCTGGATTATATGAGCACTATCAGAAGCTTTAACAAATCAATACACTTAACGACAAGAGAAAAAACGCGACGGATTTCCGGATTTTTTTCAATGTAATTAGTAAATTTTTTTATTTAGAAAAACAACATATTTTTCCTAAATTTTGAGTTGATTTCTCGGTCAACTTATAAATAATGATTAATATTACTATTATAATGGTTGTCAGTAAATTCTTTCATTCACGCATGATTCTCTTTTTTATATTGATTAAGTTAAATGTCATAAAGTTTGTGTAGGCGCACGCGATTGTAAGAACCACACTTGCTACGCCTTTGCTCAAAATGAGAGAAAAAAAAAAAGAAAAAAAAAAAAAAGAATAGAGATGACGCGATATCAGAGTAGGTATAAGTAGTAATGAGTATGTTGAAGAAGCCTTGTCATACACAAAATGGTCGTTGAAAAACTTTCAGAGAAAATCAATTGATTTTATGTAGTTTCCTAGATAAAATTTTCTTATTGCATAGCTATTCCTGAAGATTTATTCTTTTCTAATAAGTCACTTTACGTTTCAGAGTCTTACGAATTGTTTTTCGTAGTGATTGAATCAATAAGCATACTTTTCAGTTGTTGGAAAAGTTTCAAGAAATCAAATTCAGACGACTAAAAGTAAAGTAAAACGTTAATCGAATTCAAATCGATGTAATTGTCAGATTATCTGATTGATAAAATAGTCGATACATGCAAGCATTGTAAATGAATCTTATATTGTGCATGATATTAAATTCGCATAGAATATCCTTGTATTGACTATTTCGAAATGAAGCATTCGATAATAGTGTAGACGAATGTATTTAACCGGATTTACTTGAAAGTACAATGAAAAAGGTTTAATGTTACACATAATTAATTATGAAATTGAATGCAGCTTATTTCAAATTATTTGTTGTTTAACTTTCACGAGCTTTTTTAGTAATGCCGAGTTTAAAAAGATCCAACTCTATATTAATAATAATTTTTATAAAAATGATAGGATGCTAAATACTTGATTCATAAAAAAAAAGTGACTTTCTTTTATTAACAAATTATGAAGTTAATTCTTTTGAAGCAAAGATTTTTACAATCAGGAGTTAATCTTTAAAAAAAAAAAAAAACGTAATATAGCGACACGAAAAACCGACTAAAAATCGACACCACTACATTTATATATACACTCTCGTATACACTTCGCTTCTAATAGGCGTCCAAGACGCCTTTTTTTTTTTTTTTTTTTAATCTTGTACACTTATAATTAAATGAATAATTACCGCCAACACTGTGAATCAACTGCAAGATCAAAGGCCTTCTGGTTACAATGCCAGATCCTCTAGGCAAGAAGTCTCTGAAAAGTAAAAGTGAACAAGTCAGTTTACAAATTTTGTTGGGGAAAATTTTTTCTATCTTTTTTGATTCAATATAGTTTTCACTAATCCCTTCCAAAAGTAGTTTTTATAAATACTATGGAGAATTGCACTCTGACAGATTATTTTTTAGGAAAAAATTTCAAATAATTTGAGTTTTTTAGTAAAACATCTTGATGATGCACAAAGTTACTGTGAAACTAAACAAGATGAACTGTAGCAGACTTTTAAACTGAAACAAAATTCAGTAAGTTGCATAATTTAACAGATCAATAATTTTATAAATATAAATTTCCTAAAATCTAAACTTTATTTTTAATCAAATCTTAAGCATCTTCCTTGTTGACAAATAAAATCTAAAAAACAGCACAGTTATATAAATACATATACATATAAATTCAAAGCTTTGCTTTTAACTCAAAACTTTTTTTTTTTTTAATTTTTTTATTTAAACTAATTTTTAAATAATTAAAAATCTATTTGGTCTTGTCTAATCGTAATTTGAAATTTTTTTTTATAATACTAAAATTACAAATTTAATGATTTTTTTAAAGACATTTTAATTTTACTGCATTCTTATTAACTGTACTTTTTGGTAACAGTTTTTTCTGATTGCAGTCTCAAAAAAGGTACCTTATAAATTAAAAAATGAATAAAATTGGATAATACAGCTTCCACTTCGGGCATTTTCAAAACTGAATTTGTAGTGGAAAAAAGAAAATTTCTTTATAAAAAAATTAAGCTTATCATTTTGGTGAATTATAAACAATGATAAGTAAAGAAAAAAATTAATGAAAAGTTGTAAGTAATTATTTAAATAGAATATTATAGTTTATGAGTTAATGTTTGAATTTGGGTCAGCGGGAAAAAATCATGAAATCATTGTCATAGCAATTTGATAACATGATTAATCTGCTTATAAAAAACACTTCATCTTTTAACTAGAAATAAATAAATTAAAATTTAATAACTGTTGTTGTCTCTGCAAATTTGAATATAATTTGAATATATAATTTGAATAGAATTTTTTCAGTACAAAAAACTAAAACTATTTTAATAATAATTTTATTGAGTTAATCTTACTGGAACACTTTATGGAACACAATTAATGTTCTTCTCAAAATTTTAAAATATTTATATTTTGAATTTAAAATTTGCAAATAAAAAATTGAAGTTTTAAAAAAATTAACTAAGTTTTATAATGTAGTACTACAAAACATGATTTAATCATTTGTTAGCAACATGTGTAAACTTTCAATGTGGGAAAACTCTCTTGAAAGAAAAAAATCATGGCATCTAGAAAAGCCTAAATATACACATCTTTTACCCTAGAAATTAGTAAACATGGCAAATATTTCATTACTTTTAACATAATCTAGCCATGAAAAAATCAATGATTGAATTCATTTATTAAAACATTTGTATTCAAAATAATGTTTGTATCGCTTTACTTATTTTAATGATCAAATATACTTTACTTATACTTTTGAAATTAATAACATTTTATGAGAAAATTGATAAAAAATAATTTCTGTATACTGATATTTGAGAAATTTAGAATTCTTTGACCTTATAAAAAAGGTTGGATACTTTATGATTCTAAAAATTTTACAACAACCCAAGAATCAGCTTGTTTACAAAATGAATATTAAAGTATAAAATTATAAATTTAATTTATGACTTAATATTTATTAAAACTAACTTATAAGCATAAGTAATTTAAAAATTAATCAAAACCTTGAGTTCAAAAATGTATTCAAGAGGAACTGGAAACACCAAAGTATTGATTTTATTAACCTGATTTTCATTTCATTTGAATCTTTAGTAAAAACATCCAGTAGAGTTTATATTAAGTTCAAAAGTAGCCTTTATCGAAAAAAAACTTACTTTCCAACGAAGTTCTCCAGGACAGACGATTTGCCCGCACTTTGACCTCCGACGACGGCGATCTGGGGCAAATCGAGTTGCATGGTGACCCCGAGTTGAGTGAAGGCATCCTGGAGCTTGTTAACGATTGGGATCAGCTGCTCCATACCCGTATTCCCCGCCATCTTCCTCCAGGCGTGTGTGAATCACCACCAGCGAGGAAAAAGAAGAGAGCAGCCCTCTTCTAGGCTACGATAAGCATGCACCTACCAGGAACCCGTTCAGAGTTGCGATCTAGTAGCACACGCACTCGTCTATCAGCACCGTTGGGGGACTATTTTACGAACACATAGCGCGCTGATATGTATGTTCCTGCGGTAGGTGCAAGCGAGTGAGCAAATTTTGCAAGATTTTTAATTCTTCTCGATCTCCTTGTTCTTGTGGTGACGACGAGGGGGGAGTAAAATGGCCGTTTTTTTTCTCTAGGCCACCACTCGAGGCGCGCGCGTATCGCACGTCCTCCTCGTCGGCTGCACCTACGAGTGTTGCTGCAGGTGCAAAAGAGCCGATGATAAACTGCACTTCCTCAACACATTTTCGCGACCCTTCGACAACGGCGACGTCGGAACGAACCGCGCTCCGCTTCTACTGCTGGTGCTGGTGCTACTGTGGTGGTTGCTCGCCACTCCTCTTTCTTTCCTCTGACGAACGTTGTTTTTTCCTCTTCGTGCGTAATATAACTATACACACCACTGGCCTCTGCTCCTCCTTTGGGGCTCTGGTGGGCTCTGGCTTCGATTGAGCGGCGGGCGATGCGCGGACTTCTCCGACGACGACGCCTCCAAATTTCGGTACTCAGTCGTTAGCCTTGATTTAACTTTTGCAAAAACTTGCACTGAATACTGTTAAAATATATTTAAAAATATTCAGACTTCAGTGGTTATTTTTCTTGGTTTTTAGAGTTTAAAAAAGCACATACCCGATTTCTTGTGATAATAAATTTTTGTATTGGCTCTCCGCTGCTGTAACTGCTCCTCTTTCTCTGTCTCTCTCTCTTCAACTGCTCTCCAAAGCAAAAACATGCGCGCGCTCTACCTATCGTCTGGTCGAACTCGCGGAGTTGCGTCTGCGTGGTTGTTGATCGTGTGTTTTTGTATTAAATTAAACTTGAGAAGAAATTTTTGTTTCTTCTTATATATTTGGTACCGCGTAACTTAATTTTTTAAACTAACTTTTAAATTTGAAAAAAATTAATTTTTTGAAAGAATTGATTGTTTTTTCTAACCTCAAAAATCGGTTTTAAATTTGATGTGTCCGTTAAAAGTCCTACAGTTTGCAAAATTTTGAACTTTGAAGCTGCGCACGCCCCGCGGAGAGTTTGGCGCCCACAAGTTCCATAGCAGGCAAAATGAGCCTGTGATGCTCGATCGATAAACGAAGCGTGTGCGCGTTGTTCATGTGTATATACACCGCCGTGACCTACTTTTCGGGAAAAGCTATGCGCAGATGACACGGCGAACCTGAGATTTTCCTTTAATTCCTTTTAAAAACGCTGTACTCCCCAAATTTTCTTAGTATGTATGTATCTGCTTTTTTCAGATTTAGTCTTAAGTTAAAGATTTTCAAAACATCGTTTGATATTAGCAACTCTATCAACTTAATTTAAAAATTTAAATTATCGACGTCAATTTTAAATAATTTTCAAAGTTTTCTTTACTCTTTATCGATAATCATCTCTTTAGGTGAAACTATCAACTGCAAAAAGTTTAATTTATTTTTATTTCTTGAGTTTAAATTTTGTTTTTTAAAACCCTTTTTAATCATCTCCATCTAATATCTGCTATCATAACTTTTAACGTTAGGCTAAAAAAAACTTATAGGACAACTTTTTAAAATTTCATCGTCTCATAAATCCGAAATTGGAATCTGTGGGGGTCGTAAAAACTTTTGCAAGTTTCAAACAATTTGCCTGACTCGTAATGTTTCGTACTCAAAATTTCCGAATCAAGTCTCGATTTTTCGACTTTATCAAGAATTACAAAGTCTTTAATTTCAGACTTGAGATGAATAATATTTTTAAAAAAGACAACAAGGTGTAGTTATTACCGAAAGAGTTAGGAAAAATATATGAAATAATCGTACTCAAAAATACAAGAACCAAATTTATTTATGTATATAAAAACATTTATTAAATAATCATACATAGATTATGCCGTAAAAAAGTATTTAATAAAAATATAATATAATTAGTTGTATAATAATAGTTTCAGATTTTACAGATAAAGTGTATCAAAACTTGAAATTTACTAAATTTTTCGATTGCTGTTAATTTTACCCAAAACAACAATATTATCAAATAGAGTTCATTTGATATCGCAGGGCTACTTTTGCCACCACAAATAACATTTTCTTGACCTGTGCTTACAATATAACAGTAAATAAGGCAGTTCTTTCGTATCGTTTACGAGATTCTTGGCAGTTCCGGTTTTGTTTATATAAACATATTTTTAATTTATAAGTAGTACCAGATTTTTGGATTGAAATATCAATTATAAAATTAGTGCGGAGTAAAATTTTGAGTCAAAGTCCCATGACTACGTCATCTGATTCGAATATCCAGACTTATTAGTCCGAATTTTAACCACATGAGTCTTTACGTCTAATTTCAGAGGTACAAAGAATGAGTTTTCGTAGTAAAAGCTAGGAGTCGGACCCATAAAACACCAGACGTATACTAGACAATACATAAAATACTATAGCAAAAAGAGTTCGCTGCGTTCGATTAGAAAAAAAATGTATACTCATCATAAATTACTAACGGCTATTTCTCATTCTAAATAAAATCTGAACAAATATTTAAGTTAAAAAATTTTGATCAAGGAACGTTTGCCATCTCTGGTTTTTAATACAAAAAACAAAAAAGAAAAATTTCTAACGGTTTGTTATATTTCAGTCCTATTATATTATCAGAGCTTACGTTTTGAACCTGAATGTTTTTTTTTCTTTAAAAAAAAAAAAAAAAAAAAAAAAAAAAAAATTGAAACAGAATTGAAATTTTTAACGATCTTAACAATTTTATCGATTTTTATGTTAAATTTTGTAAAGCAAAACTTCTCTTGCTTGCTGTGACCACTGATCACAATAAGCTTTAATTATCATACTCTTAAAAAGATAAACCCTAAACCTTTTTAACTATAATTTTAAACCAAAATTCTTATATTAGACCATAAATTAAGACCAATGGAAAAATAATATATTTTCCCTTCCAACTAGCGTTAACCCTGATTATTAACTTCATATATTTTTGTTGTCTTTGCAGTTTATAAGACGATTATATATCTTCGGGTCTTACGAAAAAGAACAGTATTGGACATTTCCTCAAGTAAAACTCCATTCAAAATTTTGGATACTATTTTTTCGTAAGACCCGACTATATGTGTATATATATATATATATATTTAAAATAATAATAATCATAATCATAATCATAATCAAAATGTAATTCTATAGTAAATATTTATAACGAAGATATGAATAAAACTATTTGCCTTGAGGTTACACATTGGACAATTGTAAAAAGGAAAAATTGAGTCTAAGCGATTGATATACTTTGGATATATTTTTTAAAAGTTTGAGCTCGGTGCAGTGACCTAGTGCACGTATCGTACAAAAACTGCAATAAATATTAAACGAGAAATAGTTATGTCATTTTAAAGTTTTAAAACTTTTCTTAATTGAGAATGCTTTCACTTGACTGTTTATGTAAAATTATTTATGCTGTACAATATTTGTAAGATATGTTGGAAAATTGAAAGAAAAATTTTTGAAGGCCATTTTGGATAAATTGCTAGTCTCTTAATGGGTATGAATAACGATGAACTAGTTCGACCTGGTAATCAAGTGTAATTTATACTTTTTTTTTCATTGACAAGTTATTGAATTTTATACTCATATAAATTTAATTTTAAAGCTTTGAACGAAGATATTTAAAATAAGACCTTGCGAGTCCGATTTCGATCAATTTGTTTAGAATGCCAAAATGTTAATCAAAATATAGTTTTTTTATATATCAATAAAATTAAGTTTAGCACAGGAAGTGATGAGTGAGAAATCGAAGTAAATAATTACTTTTTTTATAAAGCGCATTAAATTGTATTTAAGCTTTAAATTTAACAATTTGAATAATAAGTACAGAGGTAGTAAAAATCACTTTTGCTGTGGGAGGAACTCAACAGTTATTTTTAATTGTCCGGAACGGCTTTGAATTTTATATTTTTAAGTTTTTTTTATAATTTTTCTTACCCTGTAGAGTAGAACAACAACAATATTTTAAAATCATTTAGAGATCAATATTGGGGAACAGTTACCAATCATTCCATGGTTACGGATCGAACATTTGTACGACTTTAAAGTAAATTTTAGAAAGTGTCTAGGTACCATCGCCGTGTACCGTATTCGGTGCACGGTGCACGGTACACGGTACCAAATAAGAGTTATTGTAAACACTCTGTGAATTTAATTGGGTTATTTAGGATGGGCAATTGGATTTAAAGTAAAAACTAGTAGTTTCTTAAACTTAAGTGGGTTATTTGGGATAAATTATAGGATTTAAAGTAAAAAGCTACCGTGTACCGTGTACCGTGTGCGGTACACGGCGATGGTACCTAGACACAACCTAAATTTTAACTAGTTGAAAAAAATTAATTTTAAAAAGTATGACATGAGTAAAAAACGATCAATTTGCACAAAATTTTCGTTTCAGAATTTTTCAATTATCTGTATTTTCAAAGAACTAATTTAAAAATTAAAGGTCGGCTCGGGTGACACAGAAAACGGAATTACATTTTTATCAATTTTTTTTATTAAAACCTTTACATGTTCCATACATCCAAAAAAGTTGTAAGCAACAAAATATATCTTAAAGTTGAACTCTCAATCATAAGTTTTTGAAAATGTAAACTGACTACATTAGTAAAAAATAAGAAAATAACGTGAAACATAATACGTAAACTAAAGTCTATATAGGTACTTTTAGTAAAGAGTTTTATAATTTTTCAAGGGATATTCCAATACTATCTAACTATTAGATCTCATTAAATAGTTAAATTTTAATAATTTGTTTCTTCTTGCCGACAAGGCTTTTTTGTGATTGTTGATCGGGTGTGTAGGCAAGAGGTTAAAAAAGTGAAAATAAACATTATTAGCTAACTTTTGGTTTGAAAAATGATTTTCACACATACCTTTGAAACACATTTTTCGGTAGTACCAAAAATCTTTGATTTCAAATAATGTGCGTGGAAAGACGGCCCATAAATATATTAAGGGATTAAACGACAAATAAAACAAAAAGTATGAGAAAAATCAGTTCTTTTTTGGCATTATTTTTATTTAAAAAATATCTATGGTGTAATAATCATAAAAAATAATTCCTGCTCTCACATATTTCTTATTTAGTAAAAAAAAATTCAGAGTAACACTACGATAACTTAATTAATTTTTTACACTTTCACAACAGCTTTTCCATAATTTTTTCCTTTAAGCATCCCATCAAAAGCTTCAAACATATTTTGAAAACCATTAGTCACAGTTTCTTTGTATTTAAGTTTACCTTCTTGAATCCACGCTAGGTTTTTCTCTATACCCTCGAACCACCTGTCACTCCAACGACTGACAATGAATCCTTCCATTTTTAATTGTTTGAACACCATAGCAGGCTGTAGAATATTTGTTTTAGGTAAATTTGTACTATTATAGGAGGAAATGCTGCCGCAAATGGAAATTCTTCCAAAATTGTTCATTTGGTAAATGATCGCGGTGGAAATATCCCCTCCAACCTAAGAAATAATTTTGATTAATTTTTAAAGATTCAAGATTCTGGTTCTTATTAAACATTTATCGCTAAAAAGCTCTATAAAATAATTTTAAAGGATTGAGTATTTGCGGGACTAATTAATTCGATTTTAACGCGAAATTTTACTTATGTATGCATTGTAGATCATGTTAAAAATTAAAATATCAATTTATAGCCGAAAAAGATGAATTTTTTATCACGACTGACTTTGAAGAAATCAAATTAGCTTTCACTATGATGATAGGTGACGCCGTGACGGAACAATGTTCAAACGCTTCTCTAAGTTAAAATAAGCAATTTTATAAATGTCTCGAATTGTATTGTGTAAGAAAAAAATTACATTATCAAAGTAACAATCTACACCATTTGGTGCAGCTTCCTTAAGAGCAGCAGAAAAGTTTTGCTTTTTGTAGTTAATGGCTTGGTCAAAGCCAAGTTCATTGATAAGCCAGTTGCATTTATCATCAGATCCTGCAATACCAATAGCTTTGAGACCATGAATTTTTGCTAATTGTCCGACAAGAGAGCCGACTGCACCAGCAGCTCCGCTCACAACAACTGTCTCTCCAGTTTTTGGTTTGCAGATGTCCAGAAAGCCAAAGTAAGCTGTGTTACTGTTAAATAAATTATTTGAATTACTTTGTCGATAATCTATTAGAAGTCCGCCTTTTTTAATAATATTTTGCATTTTACTGCAAAAAAAGAATTCGTGAAGGTAGATCTAGTATTTTATCAGTAATAATAACATATTTACCCTGGCATCCCTAAAACTCCTAAAGCGAGTGAAGGTGATAGGTTTCCAAAATCAGGTATGATGTAAGGCTTGTCTTTAATAATCTGTTCTCCGGCGACCGGTACATCTGGATTTAGAACTGTGTGAGTTCTCCACCCCAAGTATCCTACAATTCTTTTACCAACTGGAAATTTTGGATTTTTAGATTCTACGATCTTTGCGACTTGAGAGCCTATCATGGTGTTACCCACAGGTAATCGAACTGTGTACGCTCGCATGTAAGGATCCACTGACAAGTACTCAGCTTGAACCAGTATCTCTGTTTACGAAAAAAAAAAAAAAATTTTTTGTACAATGAATTTGTATCAATTGAAAAGTCTCAAGAGTTTTTAATTAGTATTTTAACTGAAAATTTTACAATTAAAATCAGTTGATTCAAAATAGATAATTTTAATAAAATGAAAATGAGATACTCGTGTAAATCTTTTAATAGGGTAGAACATTATGTATATAAAACGGAAAACCATTAAAAACGAAAAACTATTTATTTCATATTATTCATAAATATTAATATTTTCAACGTTATTTTAATTGATTTCAATTGAAAATTCTTAAGGGGATAGTAGGGTCAAAAAGGTAAAAAAAAATCGCCATTTTTGAGTCGCCATTTTGTCAAAAATGAAAAAAATTTATGAAAACGAATCGATAACCCCGAGATAATTATGTATTAAAAGTGTGTGCAAAATTTGAATGTGATCGGTTCAATAGTTTTTGAGCTGGAACCGTCACCGTATTCAAAAAAGGTAGTTTCGAGAAAAACGAGTTTAAAGTTAACAAGTGCTCTCTACAGCGTTCGAAAGGTGTTTGACTCTGCCACTGCTCGAAATTTGCTCCGATTGACTTGAAATTTTAACACAATATTCTTTAGATGTGGTACTAACAGAATATGTAAAAAAATCGGTTTTTTGAAAATCGCTTGACCCTATACTATCCCCTTAAAGGAACAACTAGAAAATTATTTGAAATTACAATTCTGTCCGAATCCTTATCAAATCATGCAGAAACTATGCCGACCCATCCCCGATCGTTTTGGAAACTATAAGATATTATTTTTTTAAATCAAAAAGAAGGAGACACGTATTTTTTATTTTTTTCCAAAAAAGTCGAATACATCGAATATGGACTTTTGAATTTTACAGGCTCGAAACTTGATTTTGGACAAAATAATTTCCAGATTCTTTATACATTCCGGGATATTAATTTAGATGAAAATTTGTTTGTTCAAATAAAGGAGCATAAAATTATCTTTGAATTCATCTATAAAAAAAATATTCTAAGATGCTCGGTTACACTGAAAACTTCAAATGTGTTCTTCTAAAAAACCCCACATTTTTTTGGTTAAAATTTGTGTAAATGATAGTAGCTATTGGGCTCTATAAGAATATCCACAAGAAATTTGCGGTTTCGCCTTTTTAAGAGGTTTTTAACGTCTTTGTTTTTTAGGTATTTTTTTAATTGTTAAAAAATTAGTAAATTTTAAAGCATATTTTTCTTTTCTAAAAAATTTCCTACTCCAATTTTAAAATAAATTTTTACATCTCTATTTATAAGAATAGAGTATATTTTTTTAACTAACTAGAAAAACGGGTAGGGTCTGTTGGTCTTGAAACGAACTAATATTGAAATATTTTCTTTTCCTTCTTAAAAACAGTTTTACGCTATCCGAATCTCGGAAAAATTCACATTGACTTTCTCAAGTGCATCTAAGATCTGCATACTTATTAATGATCCAATTAAAATCTGCAAATTATTCAAATTCATGAATTAAAAATTTCGATTTTTGTATTTTGTGAATATTTAACCCTTAAGCGCCTGAAATGACAAATTTTTTTTTTCATTTTCAAGCTGAAGAATTTTACTGAAAAAATAAAAAAATCAATAAACAAATACCCTTGTCCACTATTTTCAAGTATGCTCTATACGATGGTGTAGTTTAAATTAATGAAAAAGATGATTTTCAATTGTTTATTAACAATTTAAAAAAAAAAATGCCGAAAAATTAGTCGTTTTTTTTTTTTAATCGCAAATAAAACAGGGAAAAATTTTTTTTTCGTCATTGCAAATTGTAGCAAACGTGTTTTTAGACTTCAAATTTTAATTCTTTTTTTTATTCGTCTCTCTACGATTTTTTCCGTCAAAATGGCGGCCTTTCAAAGTTCAACAAAATTTTTAGTTTTCACTAAAGATACTGTTTTGACGATTTTTGCGGTTTATTGTAATTTTAAACATATTCTGGTGATAAATTATGCTTTTAGTTAACTTTTTTTACTTAATTAAATAATTATATATTCAAAAAAACGAGTATCAATGAACAGATCATTTATAAGAAAAAAAATGGACTCATATATATATATATATACATACATTTTATTGATTCGTCATTTGTAGTACTTTATTTATGAAAAAATATGTATTTGAGTAATTGTGTATGCTTTTAAATGAAATTATGAAAGAAAAAAATATTGAAAATCAATAGTCACATCTAAACCGCAAAAATCGTCAAAACAGTATCTTTAGTGAAAACTAAAAATTTTGTTGAACTTTGAACGGCCGCCATTTTGACGGAAAAAATCGTAGAGAGACGAATAAAAAAAAGAATTAAAATTTGAAGTCTAAAAACACGTTTGCTACAATTTGCAATGACGAAAAAAAAATTTTTCCCTGTTTTATTTGCGATTAAAAAAAAAAAACGACTAATTTTTCGGCATTTTTTTTTTTAAATTGTTAATAAACAATTGAAAATCATCTTTTTCATTAATTTAAACTACACCATCGTATAGAGCATACTTGAAAATAGTAGACAAGGGTATTTGTTTATTGATTTTTTTATTTTTTCAGTAAAATTCTTCAGCTTGAAAATGAAAAAAAAAATTTGTCATTTCAGGCGCTTAAGGGTTAAAATTATATTAGTTTTAGTTGACACTTAAATAGTTTATCGTAAAAAAAAAATTTTTAAATTAACGATTTATTATAGAAGAACTGCAGATAATCGAAATGTTTAAAATTTATTAAACCACATTTAGAAAAAACATGTTTTTATTTTATTTTATTCAAATAAACGGGTTAATATCTACTTTATTAATTTTTAGTTTTTGCTAAGCCCCTAATTATCCAAATTTATTTCAAATAATGTCTGAAAAAAAACCTTTAAAAAATTAAAAAAAAAAAAAAAAAAACAATTTCAGAATTTAAATTACTATTAATTAAAAAAATTTCGAAATGATCGACCTAAAATTATTCTACAATAAGTTGCTGTAGACAAATTTCAAAAATTTATTTTTCATTGTAAATACATAGTTTTTTATACAAACCTCCATCATTGATAGCTGGTAATTTTTCTTCCACAAGTGTCAAGTCTGTTGGTTTGGGTTCACCAGAAAAGTGCTTGGAGAACACATATTTTTGAGACACTGTAGCTAGCGTTCGAGGGAGCTGATTTATCAGCTGTTTGATACGTGATTCTTGATGCGAAATAATCTTAAGCGATTTTTTCATAATGTTAGCCATTTTATTTTGTTTATTAAGTTGATTTAGTATGTAAAAATTCTATATAAAATATCACACGCTTTATAAAAAAATAATTATAAATTTTAATAAAGTAAAACTAAATCTAACTACAGGTAGTTTATACTTTGCTACATATCACATATAAAACTTGCGGTTTGCAGACGACTGCATACCGTGAATAAAACGATTTTCGTCCGCCAGGTTGCGCAAGAAATTGAGTCCTCTTAGGGATCTTTAGGTCTTCAGACAATTCAAATTAAAACAAATATCTTGTGTAATTATTACTGAGTAACAAAAAAATTAAAATAAAAGGGTTTAAAAGTTCTTATAGAGTCAATTTAGGTCATTTGATGATATAAATTTTGTAGTATACTTGTGTACATTCCTTATCGGATTGTATAATTTTTGAAAACTAAAAACTTAAAATCACCAAAACGATGGCTTCATTTCAAAATTTTGAGGAATATGTGTATTTAATCTTTAAAAGATGAAATAATAATACATAATAATCGTTTTTTTAGATTATTCACACTTCCGGATTTCCCCGCTAAGTGCGCGCGCAGCGACTTGCTATATATACATCAGATTTTCTCTTTTTAACTCTTGCTTTGCTCCGAAACTCCTATTTGCAATAGGTATTATAGGTACATACATACGATACACTTCATAATACTAAAATAGTCGACGACAATGAGGTCTACTGATTATCACTTAATGAAACCGGCATTCGAGAAAATAGTATAAAGGTACCTCAGACCATCTAAAATCAACCTTCAATATATAATCCATCACCCATCTTCCTTTCTTTTTTATACTACTTGCTTAGCTCCAATTTTTCTTACAACCCTCCCTCTCTTTAGCATTAGTTGAAAGGAAAAAAGTTTTGTACGTAATCAGTGTGAATGGCGATAACGCGACGACGACCGGCAGCAGTAGCTTGTGCAGCGACGAAGACGACGACGACGACGACGGGCCTATTTTTACGTCCGCGCAGTTGAGGCCGCTCATCCGGACGCACACACGCAGTCGGAAATCCAAGAAAAATCGTCTTAGTCGTCGTCCTTTTCACCGAGAGGAAGAGGAAAGTCAAAATGTCAGAAGTTGACAAATGGATTGAAATTGCTAAGGACTGCAAGTATCTGCCGGAAAATGATTTAAAGGTCAGTTTAAGTATTATATGAGCTTTTATTATAGGTTATTTGAGTAAATTCAGTTTTGTAAAGAAACTTCAATTGGCTTTTTATTTATATATTAATTTTTTTTTTATACAACGGCAGAAACTGTGCGAGTTGGTGAGTGATATACTTTTGGAGGAGTCCAACATCCAACCTGTACCAACCCCGGTCACCGTTTGCGGCGACATTCACGGCCAGGTAAGTGCGTATGCAAAGACGTTTTAACCTCATTCACAATGATTTAAGACTTATATTCGACAAACTAAATTTCCTATGGTTGAAGTGTTTTTCGTTTAGTCATTGCGAAATTTTTTATTTTGAGCTCGCCATTGTTGTAGATAGAATATAAATTAGATAACTTTTTAAGTTTTCGAATCGTTATTTATTTTTTTTTTTTTTGTACCTACTTATCACTATTAAACAGTTTTAAAGTTCTCAAATTTACTCTCAGTAAAATATAGTTTTTTTCATTTCATATTAAGTTTAAGTTTTTTTAAACACATATTTTTTCAAAGTGAATGTTATTATATTGTTTCTTAAATACAATTTTTTGATTTTAAATATAAAGATATTTGTTTTGTCGTATCTTATAAATATTTTTCTTTTACAAGACTTACATAATACTTATTTTTACAGTTCTATGACTTAGAGGAACTATTTCGTAATGGAGGACCTGTGCCTGATACAAACTACATATTTATGGGAGATTTTGTTGATCGAGGTTATTATAGTTTAGAAACTCTTACTCGTCTATTAACATTAAAAGCCAAGTGGTCAGACAAAATCACTTTACTACGAGGAAATCATGAATCAAGACAAATAACTCATGTATATGGTTTTTATGGTATGTTTACAAAACAAAGTTTCTTATTAAAAAACAATTGTTTATATTATTTTTTTATTTCAGATGAGTGTTTAACTAAGTATGGAAATTCAAATCCATGGAAATATTGCTGCAGGGTATTTGATCTACTTACTATTGCTGCCGTAAGTATCTGAAATTTGATCTAAATTTTTACTTTTAAGATGTAGTGTACTTAAGATTATAAAAAAATTTTTTTTATTCAATGACACCTCATGCCTTTGAGTGAGCCTTTTTTGAAATCAATATAAAATCAAATTATAGTAATTAATTTTTCATATTTTCAGTTAATTGATGATTCAGTCTTATGTGTACATGGTGGTTTATCACCAGTCATCAAAACTTTAGATCAAATTAGAACAATTGATAGAAACCAAGAAATACCTCATAAAGGTAAGTAAATAAATTTTTCTTTAGTAATGCTTAGTGTAAGACTATAATTTTCATAAGTAATTTTAAATCCTAACATGCTTTTATACAAACTGTACAATGTTTGACAAAAATAAAAATTATTAATGTCTTGTCATCTCCCGATTAGTTATCTTCTTTAAGCGTTAAAAATAACTTTAAATTTTCAGTATTGTTGGTTCCTACTTAACAGGAATATAATAATTACAATAATAATTTAAGAAAATGGAAATAGTGAAATATATTTTGTTTTTATTTAATTTTTATTTCTGCTAAGTGTAAACTCTTGTGTTTTGCTGTAATATTGTTATAATATCACACTAGGAATAATATTTTTCAACATTAATTTTTATAGGAGCATTTTGTGATTTGGTTTGGTCAGATCCTGAAGATGTTACAACGTGGACTGTTAGTCCTAGAGGAGCTGGATGGTTGTTTGGAGCAAGCATAACACACCTATTTATGGATATTAATGATCTAAAACTTATTTGTAGAGCTCATCAATTAGTGAACGAAGGTAAATTTATTTAATTTTTAACGATTCTGTTAGTCAAGCTATATTAATAATTAATACTTTATAACTTAAAAAAAAAAATTATTTGTTTATGACTTTGAAACTGTTACACATATTTATAAACTTACATTACCAATTATAAAGAAGGTTTATATATATATTTTTTGGTGCTTTTAGGTTACAGGTACATGTTTGATGATAAGCTTGTTACTGTATGGTCAGCTCCAAACTACTGTTATCGTTGTGGCAATGTAGCCAGTATTCTAAAAATTACGTCGGCTGATGAGAGGACCCCAATACTGTTTGATGCAGTGCCAAATAGTGAGCGAGTGATACCACCTACATACACCACTCCTTATTTCTTGTGATTCATCTGTGGATTCCGGCATGAATCCGAATTGTTCATACAACAAGCAGCTCGAAATGTAACGAGTATTGTTTTAATATTTCTCCAAATGGTATTTGTTTTTGATTGTTTGTTTAATCGCATGAAAACAAACTTACAATCGAAACAGTTGTTGGGACGACGGAGAATGATATTAATCTCTATCACATCGACGTTTTATAAAGTTTTTTGAGAGTTTTCCAAGATTTTTTATACATAAAAGTCATGAAAATGTAGTACCAATAAGGAAGAATTTACTGTTGTAATTATACAATTTCAACAAAGGACAAAGAAAGCTTCACGGTAATATAGCTTATATTGTTTTTAAACAAGTTACAAATTGCAATGTATTTGCATTTGTCCATCTTCAGAGAATGAAAAGAGCCTTATTGAGATTTTAAAAGGATCATCTAAACAAAATTTAATCCAAAACATTCCAAAAAAAGGCTCTATCACACAGTAAACGCTTCATTAATATGGTGTGGAATTCAGGTTTATCACTAAGTAAAAAACAGGTCTTCCTGAAAAAAATTAAACGCAAAAGGTCCACTATTATATTTATTATTTTTATTTATTTTTTTACTATTCACAGAGATACCCAAGCAAGTACAATTATTTAAAACGTTTTCATTTATTGAACTATTACTTTATTGATACTTTTTTGCTAGTAATATAAATATCAATGTTGACGTAAAGTATATGTAAAATTGTTATTAGTTTTATTGATAAATGCATAAAAAAGTTATTGTTTACAAATGAAGTTTATAGATTTATTTCCACTAAACCTATTATTATTAAATAGCATTTAATTAAATTTCAAAAAGTATTTTTATTATAATAGTTCAGTAATGCTAAATCATACAGAATTAATTTATATTTTGTGAGTTTATTTTAACGCAAGGGTATTTGAATTCTTTTAACAATCATAGTTTTTCTTACTGCATTCTCTGATAAAGAGAGTTTTACTGTGTGTGTTCGATAGCTCATAATATTAGCCAAAGTTTTAGAAAAAAATAAAATAAAAATAAGTATAATCTGTCATTGAACTAAAAACTATAACTGAAGTATTTTTTTTTTTTTTTTAATTTTTTATCAAGTTTTTACAAATCCGAATAGGCTGGGATATTTTATTTTAAAATTGCACATTGATATCCTTCATAATGCAACTATTCTCCAAATATTTTTATGAAAATAAAATGAAAAACAATTATGCTTGTAAATTTTAATTAATAATAACGCGGTAGCGCTGAATTAAACAAAAACTTCATATTCAGAAACAACCATTTTAATGAGATACAATGTGCAAGTTTTTCATTTTCAAATACATCCGTGTAATCGATCTAAATATAGTTTATTTTTGTTTGCATTAGGTAAGATTAAAATATGATAGGTAGTTCACTTGAATGTAGTTGGCCCTTGTTTTATTTTTTTTTATTTATCACTTTTGAAACTAAGTTAAATTGATTTTCTGACAGTACAAAGTGCAAATTTAAAAACTAATTGAAATGAACCTAATAGTGTTCAATTTATTGAATTAGATGTATATGTTGTAAAGTATTAATTATTTTTATTATTACTTTATTTAGATAAATTAGATACTTCTGTCAGTTAATTTTTATGTAATATAGCCTAATAATTCAATAAACTAATTTATTTTAGAATTTGTGATTAAAAATAAATAATGAACTAAAATTAAATTTTATCAGTATTGAGTGTACAACTTTCAATAACATACTGGTTTTACATAAAATCAGATTTAAATTTGTATTAAGATCATTAAAAATAATTATTAATTAAAATTTTTTATTTAAATTAATACAATTGAATGACTATCTAATCAAATTTAAACTTTAACAGATTGAAGGTTGTATAGACAAATATAAGGTTTATGAAATATTGAACCTTAAAAAGATTAGTACTGAAAAATAATTTTCAAACAGTGTAAGTAAAAAATACTGTTTTTAATAACTTACTTCACTTTATTCTTACAATTTTAGGTTCCTATATGCACAATTGAAAAGAAAAAAAAAAAAAAAAAAAAATTGTATGCTGTCATATATTATTACATAAAATATCAATCAAAACTAACAAAATTATTTTATATGAATTACTTTTACTACATTATAAATTTTTTTCGCTTAGTACTTTAGTGAATTATTATTATGTAAAAAATTTAAATTAATTAGATGACCGGAATTCTTGTCGTTTACACAAAATTATGAATTAGAAAAATTACTCTAGATAGTGTGTTCTTGCTCCTATTAGAGCAAAAATTTTTCTTGACGCAAAGAGAAAAAAAAAAAAAAAAAAAAAAAAAAAAAAACCGAGACCCTTAGCAATGTGCCTCTAAATTAGTAAAAATTGTGTGTTGTCATACAAATTGACTGTAATATAGAAGAGAAGACGATTTTACATGATTAAAGCGCACCTCTTATGTACCATATAAAAAACCAACGATATGTAAAAATATTGTTATATCAAAGGCGGAGGTGTAATGTGCATACAACTATAATATATACATAATAATATTGCGAGCGAGTGTGTAAATATGCTAACCTGAATTCCGACACCAATTACCGCACACAACTTTTTATCATAAATTGTAAATTATTAATTAGTTGAATGAATTAATCGTTGTGCTTGAGTTATTTTGTAATTTTATCAAAAGTTCATTGTTTAAAGGAGTATATGAATCTTAAAATTTGAAAACTTAAAATTCTCATTTCATTTAAAGTTTTATAGTTTTAAAATATTAATTTGATATCTTAAGAGTTTTATTAAATTTTAATGGAATTTTTTGTTTTATTAATAATTTAAAAGTGTGTAATAATTAAATACTTTAAAAAAATTTTAATGCAGGAACTTTTTAAAATTAATTTCAACAAACAATGCAAAAATATTTCTTTAAGAAATAATCTTGATAATTTAATTTTTATTATAAAAATTAATTAAAAATAAAAATGTTTAAATTAAAATTTTCAATTTATGAAAAATGTTTTAAAAACACATGTTTTAAAAACACGTGTTTTTTTACTTTGATTCGTTATTTACATCCGTTCTGCCTTTTCAAAAATGCAGCCGCAATATGAGTAAAGAAATAAAATTTGTATTTATTTTAGATCAAAAGTCTATTTTGATGAAATATTTTTAATTTTTCAAATTTTAATTTATTCGTTACCTCGATGCCAAATTAGTCTAGTTTTTTTGCATTGTTTTTATATTTTTACATTGCATTAAAAAAATATTTGTTAGTATACAAATAATTTTTTCAGAAAATAATTGAAATCAAAGGGAAAATTTCAAGTCAAAATTAATACTATTTTTTTTAATGGCTTATGCAACTATTTAAGTATTTTCCTGAAATAAAATTTTGTGTTTGTTTTGGGCAAGAAATAGCACTTTTGAAAGTTTTCGAAGAGTTATCCAAATTTTATAAATCACAACTGAAGCTGAGAGAAACCACTATTTTAAAATAAATATTTAAAAAGATAAAAAAAAATTTTTGAGTTGAAAATTAAAATATCAGAACTTTTTTTTTTGTTGCCAAACGTTTCTATGTCATTAATTATTTCATACAAACTTTATGAGATTCAAAAGGTTAATTTTCTACCCTTATTTATATACATCTAAAATCATTGTGTGTAATGAAGTTACTTTCACTTTTTAATGTTATAATTTTTTTGTTTGTTGCTACATTTAATAATCTAGTTAGATTACAGTCACCGTACTTATTGAAAAATTTTACAGCTTAGCAGAGAGAATTAAAAATTTTGAAGTCATTCAAACATTTATGATGCGATTTTATCAGAAAACTATAGTTTTGAACGTATGTAAACAAAATTTCAATTTTATTTCAATCAACTTAAATAAGTTTAAGTTATTTCTTTTTAATGTAATGTTTTTGTTATCATCTATGTGATACGAAAAAAAAAACAAAACAAAAAAAAAACAATCATTTGTGTCTTTGATATGTATATTCAAGCATATTTCTAGCTAAACATCCTGAATTGTTTCACACTTTTCGATGTACAATTAATATAAGAAATCACGTAATTTTCAATGCTTTTT
Source organism: Encarsia formosa (assembly GCA_038277355.1). Lineage (NCBI taxonomy): Eukaryota > Metazoa > Arthropoda > Insecta > Hymenoptera > Aphelinidae > Encarsia > Encarsia formosa. The sequence continues at coordinate 35,812,886 of CM076188.1, read as the reverse complement.
TAAAGTCAATTGAGCATTAAGCTGTGCTTGAAAAATTGAAATAATTTGCAGGATATTGTACAGGTAGCATAATACGAGGCTGTCAAAATTACCAGATCAGTTGCTTAAAAAAAGTATATTATTTTATGTAACCGTCATATTTTCATGCGGTTAAAATTCGGTGGATGATAAGTTAAAAGCCTTAAAATTTAAATCACACCAGATATAATTTGAAAATTAGACAACAAAACTTTAAAGCATTAACTTATTTTCACATCAAAATACTAAATGCTGTACTACCTATGTGTGATAAAAAAAATTCTAACGGAAATCAGCTACTTAATATTAAAAATTTTTTTTTTATATTTTTTACTATAATCCCTTTAATCAGTGCCTTTAAATACAGAGGATTCTTTTTTAATCCGCAAAGCAATTAGTCATAATTTGTTACTCCTGAAATTTTTTTTTTTTTTTTTCATTTTTATTTTTAGGAGTAAAACTACCGAAAATGTAGTAGGCTTTGTAAAAACAATTAGAACATATGTTTGTATATATTTCACTGATGCCAATGCTGTAGATATTCTCCCCATAAATTTTTTTTCTGCGTACAGCAGACGATATTTCTATAGTTGCTAATAAATTAAATGAATTTGAAAAAAATGTTTGTATGTTTATTTTTCTTTTATTTTGACATGGATCCGTATAATTTTTTATTTAAAATGAAATTCTACTTTGTAATTGAAATGACGTAAATTCAAGGATCTGAAAAAAATTATTTTTTTAATCTTGGTTTGGATCCTTAAAATAAAGAACTTTGCTCGAGTCCTGTAAGGGCCAGTGAAAGAAGATAATTTTTTATTCTTTGTTTATTAATTTTTTCCATAGCTTATTTATTCATACATAAAAAAGAAAAAAAAATTCGGCTCCAGTAAAGTTTTTTGTATTTGATAAACATAATATGAATCATTTTACAAAATTTTAAAATCGAAATTTTAATTGTTTTCGGAATAACACTGTGTCAGCCATTTTTATGAAATACTGTTTTTTAAGCACGAATGTTGATAAAATACGGATGACAATGGTTTTTCGAAAATAATCAAAATTTTGACTTGAAATTTTCTGTACATCTAGTGCAAGTATCTCTACATTTTCCATAATATTGTTTACTGTTTGTGTTTTAAATCAATATTTAAATCATTTTACTTCTTCTTAACACAGTGTCTTTAATCTGATTATTATAGTTCCTATATCATTTGTTTATAAAAAACACTAAACAATATTCTGAAAAATGCAGAGATACTTGCACTAGATATACAAAAAATAAAACTTTCTGCAATTTTGGAAAACCATTGTCAGCGATATTATATCAACGTTCGTGCTTAGAAAAGTTAATAATAGTATTTAATAAAAATTACTGACAGTGTTATTCCGAAAATAATTGAAATTCCGGTTTGAAAGAAAAAGATCTTGCAGAAGGATTCATATTACGTTTATCAAGTGCAAGAGACATTGCTGGTACTGCAATTTCTTATATTTTTTACGTATGAATAAAAAAATTATGGAAGGAACTAACAAACAACAAATAACAAGTTATCTACTTTTATTGACACTTAATTTGTGGCTATATTTATGGATAAATTGTATTTACTTTTTTTACACTTGGTAGAAAATTAAAAAAAATTAAAACTAAAAGAATCTACGTCGAATCTTTTTTAATTCTTTGTAACACATAAACCAACCGTCCCAATCAAGAAGCCTCTCCATTTAAAATTGTGAACTTTATCTATTATTAAATTAAGGTATTAAAAACTTGACTATTTTTTTTATGAATACTGAGTAATCGATCAAAGAAATTAGAAGTATTCTAGGATGCGGTAATAATGTTAAATTATATAATATTAAACTAAATTAAATTCAATTTCGCGCACCGAGTTGTGATCGTAGTAACGATCACACGAGGCCTTAATTTTTTACACCCGTGTTACGAACATTTTTTTTATCACAGTTGCGAACAGTAATTTTTTACACCTCGATATAGTGCGCAATGGTTGCTTGACGAACACTGAGCAAAGAGTAAAGTGTATAAAAAGTAATTTTAAAGCTGATTGGGCTGCTCGAAGGCCTTGAGGGTGCTGTGGTGCAGTAGTTTTTTCTAAGCGTTTGTAAAGCGACTACTTTACGCACATAAAATCGCGCCGTAAAAAGTAACCTTACGCATACTATGATAAAAATAATTTTTTTAATAAAAGAAAAATTTTAATTAAAAAAAACCTTTGCTAATATTACAAATTGAAACATTTTAATTCTTTTGCCAAGGTTTGTGTTATCACAATAATTAAAAAAAAGTTTTTTATTTAATATGTAATGCAACTGGTTTTTCATCACCTCGGTGGTTTGAGCCTGATGTTTTTAGAAAAGCCTTGATGACGTGGTGTATTTGATGCGTTCAGTATTTTATAATGCAAGGGCTTTTTCTAGCTCCTAAAGTTAAAAAAAAAAATCGCGCTACTGTTACAAACAATTTAAATCACGTGCCTTCGAACTTTGCCAGTTAAACTTTTTTACGTCGTAATTTGTTTTGATTGTTATCAAATGACATTAAGGTCATGAAAAATTTGCAACTAATCAAGAATTAAAATTTTATATTCTTAAAATTTACTAAGTGATTTTTTACGACTTGCCGAGCGTAAAACGATGAAGAGGCCTTTTCAAAAAAATCTCCAGTTGCAATAAAGTTTTAATTTTATTTCAAATCAGTGTTTTTGCTGACGATGCCTTACATTCATTCTTTTTGAAACATTTGCATACTACCTCATATTCAATAAACAAATACTACTAATCTATTTTTCCTTAGAATCAATAAAAAGCCATTTGCTTTGATCGCTAGCTAGTAGGAGAAAAGTTGAGAAATAATTTTTTTTTAAACTTTTCTAAATCAATAGGTAAAAATAAATAAAAAGAGAAGTTTAGTTGTAATTTTTGACAGCCTCAAGTGCGTTTCAAAAATTTTCAGTTATTTAATGAGATAAGTCATAAGAAAATAACAGATATAACTGTCAGTACTGTAATATATGATTTTTTTGTACTAGTTAATTTACTAACTATCTATTAGGAATTAATTAAACATATTTGATTTAAAAAAATCAAATTTAATTGACATTAAAAAAAAAAAAAAAAAAAAAAGTATAGTAAGCTAATAAGCGTAGATTATTAAACAATTTAGATTTGTTAATAATTTATAATGAAAATTTCATTTGAATCTGTAAAACTTTAATTTATTAATGCTTTTGCATTTGCTTTATAATATAAATAAAATTTATTTACTTAAACATATCAAGAGAAAACTTGAAATAAGTAGATAGACCGGTGTTTTATGGTTTTTCAACATTCTGCCAAGTGGAACCAAATTGAAGAGTTTAAAATTTTACAGTAAAACTTAATGGTTTTTCAAGTTAATTTTAAAATTTTTTGACAAAATATTAATACTTTAGTTTGGTTTTATTTGACAGCATATCTAAGAATCCCAGCTAAAAATGTAAATATTTTGTCATAAATTTAAAAAAAAAGAAAAAAAAAGTTAGGCTAAAACTTTATTTGTAAGTACAGTACCTTTGGGTGGAACATAAGAGTAATAGTTATTGTAAATACACTACTTTGCCTAGGAGACCGAGAACCTTAGCAGGGGAGGGGAATATTGCGAACGGCTGTGCATTTCGGAATCACCATAAAAATACGGAAAAAAAACTGCAGAATCATTCAAAAATAATATTTATTTCGACTAAAAATCTTCAGAAAAACAGTTTTTTAAACTCTTTTTGAACAAAAATTATTTTTTCAAGCTCCATAAATACCAAAAGAATCACAAAGAATCATTGGTGATTCTGGAATGTACAGCTTCTCGGGGTATAATTCTCTTGGTAAATGGAACTGGTCTTAGGGCTGTGCAAATACCACCTCACAAGTTGATTTGTCAGGGAAATTTAAGAAGGGCGGGAAGAAATTTTCTGAATTAAACAAAAAGGAAAAACCCGTAGACGTCATCAATTATTAAATAGATAGATACTCCTTGATATGTTTGTTTAAACTTTCATTGTTCATTTATAACTTGTAAATTGAAGACAGGAGGGTGGAAGGAAACGCCTGACATGGTTATTTAGGTTTACGGTGTTACCCTGTACCTAATGTTCGTTCAAGGTGCAGTTTCTGTATAGGTTAACTAATTTCTCGAAGATGATTCCCAGGTGATATCTGACTTTCAATCGCGAATTTCGGTCTTTGCCTCTCTACAGATCATAAGTTTTAAACAACCATTTTTTAGGTGTATTTACGAATATTTAATTTTGAAAGTTTTGTACCTACAAATTTGATCCGTAGGTACTGCACCTATGAATAAAAAATACTGCATCTAAATTAAAAGTAATTGTATATTTAAACACTGTGATTGATTAGAAAAAGCACAATTAATTTTTTTGGTAAACTATTATCCTTACAATATTTATTAATAGTTTTATCTGTGAAAAATGTAAACAAAAGTAATAACAGTGATAAAAATAAAAAGTAAAGTAAAGTATCAGTAAAATTTATGAACTAATATTAGGCCACCAATTGTTATCGCTTTAAATTCAATTAACACGGTTAGACTCGCTTGCAGCGAAAATATTTCTTACTGTAGTTTAATGAAAATTACTATAGTAGAAATATTTTTTTAACCATGCTTTACTTTAAATTTTAGAATATTTCCTGCGACTTTTTAATAATTTTAGAAACTTTCTTGAAATGAAAACTTTCATAAACCATAAGTAATGATGTAATTACTTAATGAATTCATTATAGTATTGATACTGTTGTCATTCTGTATTATAATTGTTCTATTAAAATTGTGTAATCATAAAATTATGTACTGATTAAACAATGTACAGAAAAAAAAATTTTTTGACATAAATAAGTGCGAAAAAAATTCACGGGTGATATATGTAGATAGAAATATCTTATAAGTTTGAAAAAATTATTGTTATTTTTATTTATTTGAATATTTGGTTCTAGGATTACTCTTGACATAAGCCCTTGTTTGTTCGGGCTTTTTTTTAGAAATTTGATTACTGCGATTTAATCCATCGCACATCTCACAAATGTATGTGTACCATTGTAAACGATCATCTTTATTGATAGTATGTATAATATAGGACTTTGTTATGTTGTCATATTGAAACATCTGTAATAAAAATTTGTAAAAGTACGACGTATATTATTGGAGTTTTTTATTTATTTTTTTTAAATTATAATTTTTTTCAAGCCACACCTGTAAATCCTCAAAATACGACAAATAAATATGTTAGGCATAATAATGATTACTGAAAATAATAATGAAACTGTCTTTATAATATAGTCAAAAAATTTTTAAGTAAAATAAAATTCAATAAAAATTATAGTAGTGGATAATTAATACTCATTATTAATTGTTAATCAGTTTATTTAATTGTATTAATAATATTTTTCGTCATGTATATAATAATTCTATTTACTTATTACTATCTATAAATAATAATATATATTGTATTTATGTTCATTATGTATAATATATTATCTACATTTATAATCCCTATAAAAGGCATCTCCAACCAGACTTCAGATTTATTTTTTTCATTTAAAATATCTTATTTATTCATAAAAATACAAGGGGTTATGCAACCTAATAATCCGGATGCCGTTTGCTTTTACATATAACAATTTATTAAAAACTATTTTTTCACCTTTAATACTAATAAAATTATTTTTGTAATTGTAACAAAATTGAAAAAAAAGTCATAAGCACAGTCATTTAAGATTTTCTCAAATTTTTCACACATATTTTATTTAAACTGTTTATGTGAACTATCAAATATACTGGTTTTTTTTTTTTTTAAATAGAATATGCAATAATTAAAAAATTTGAACCAAATCGAGTTTTTTTGAAAAATAAAAATGCATTATTAATGTTGATCGCATGATCAACCTTTAAAAAGTAATTTACCACGCATTTTTTTATATATAGTATAGTATTTATTTAGTGATTTTAATTAGGTGCATATTCGTTTTATTTTACTAGAAAATAAATTTTATTTTATTTATACATTATTAATATTTTTAATAATGTAGTTTTACATTTATGTTGTTTTTTTTTTTTTTTTTTTTTATAAATTGATACTAACACTTACTATGATCCTATACAGCATATTTACGAATATAAATGCGTTTTAAATTACTTCTTTATCATATACTAATGAGTTAATTACGATTGAAAAAAAAAAAATTTTTTTTTAATACTGATTGAGATTTTGAAAACAAAACGACACGATTAAAAAACACGATTGATTCAACTAGAAAATACTAAATTACAGATTGTAAATAAAATTGCAATCAAAGTAAAAGCTCAGTTAAACGTATCTGCAGCATAACGGCATCCGTTCACGGCAGCCAATCTCAATTACAAAAGGAATTGATGTTTTAAGGTTAAAACAAGATAATCAAAAGTACTTTCTTTAAACACGATGTTTATATAATATGTATAAATTGGTAACTTCGACACGCACGCTCGCACATATGAAAAATTTTCACGTCAAAATATTTCTGCTTTTGACAATTTTTTTTTTTCCTTGTCATTTTCATTGTTTTTTCACAACTACTTACTCAATTTTTTTCTGTCATTTTTGGGTTGACAAATTCTTTTTTTTTTATAATTGATTCATAGCCCTAGCTAATTTTAATTTTTCTTGAAAAAATTTTAGTGCTCTTTAACCAATGTATAATACGGAAACAACCAATTTTTACGAAACAAGCCGTATCAACAATAATAATCATTTTACAGATAATGCATTAGCAACAATTTATCTGATTTTTTTGACTAGGTTTCTAAAATTATCTTGAGTCATTTGGAAAGACTTAAAAATAAATAATCCAATACAAATTTTTTACGTTTTGCAATATTTTATTGAAATTCTCAACCCATAAACGAGAGTATTATAAAGCATTATGCATGGGAACGAGTATGTAATGTGTAAGTGCTTTATTTAATTTTTAATAATTTATTTTTTTCAATATGCGTATAGACTATCACTCGCACTTAAATATTACAAGTTGGGCACGATAATACTCTCGAAAGTAATATAATGCCCTAAAGTCTTGCTGATCCAGCGTTTCAAGCTTTATTGTAATGCAAAATTTTCTCCTTATCCCTCGCTGCATATTTTTAGGCGCTAGTTTAAAATTTAAATTTATACCTAATTATCAACTAATTTATACAATTTATGAGATTGTTCGACTTGGTAATTTTCATTACTATTATCTTAAAGAAAAACTTAATTTTTTCAATGTAATTTTTATGATTATTAGTGCAGAGAAACTATGTACACAAATTATGGGTAAAAAAAAGGTGTGTAAAATTTTGATCGTCAAATTAAGTAAAATACATGTTTAATTTACAAATAATCATTCCTTAATTTTATTTTCTCTTCAAAAAGTATTTAAATAAAAGATTGCTCTCTAATTTAATGTTATTTAAAAATAAAAATAGTTGATAAATGATAAAATAAAGCGATGATAGCTGACTGATGAAATTGATAATGAAAGACCATAGAAAAATATCTGTGCAAGCGTAAGCGTGATTGGGTCTAATAAAAAGATCGTAAAAAATACCAGTGGCAGTCATGTTCACGCTTCGTCGCATCCAATAATTTATTTTTTTTTTATGTATATATAGCACGAAAAACGCACTTTTTTCACGTCAGTGAATATATGTACACGTGAATGAGTCGAAAATTGACAGAGTAGACATGAGAGTTTATGATAATTTTATTTAAATTTCAAAAAGCAAACAAAATAAAACCCTCTTTTGTTTTGATATTACTCATTTTCTAATAAAAAATTATTTTTCACAAGTAAAAAACCAATTATTAGTTTTACACATTTATGAGTTAAATTTAAAGTATTATTACTTTAAGTATCATTTAAAATAAAATAAAACTAAACTGCTGTGACTACTTGAAAAAAATTACCGAAGAACAAAGTCGATCAATTTGAACACAGTAACAACGCTTGACGATGCGCGAGGGATTAAAGGTTGAAACTTGCATTGTCGGACTTCAGAATCCACAAAATAATTTACAAGTTTTTTTCAAACCGTAGTTTTCCATCAATAGTTTTATAAGTCTTTCAATATGGACAAATTTACCTCAGACTCGATTAAGCCTGAGGATTGTGTTTTTCTACAAACATTGTATTAATTTTTTATTTATTGTTATTATTATTATTATATTTAATAATATTTTTCTTCTTTTTCTTCTTCTTCGTACTCCCTTAGACGCTCTGTAGCTCATTTAAATTAATCAGATTTCAAAACTTTTTAGATAAGTTTAATGTAATTTATTAATAATTTAATTAAATATATTTATTGTTAGTTTCATTAAAAGCTATGAAGTTCATTAAAGTTAGGAGATTAGTCATTTCGATTGAAATTTAAGTTTTGATTTATGGGCAGTATCATGTGCCAAGATCTTGTCTTGGTTTTATCAAACTTGGGTTTAAATTTTTGATAATTATTGTTCTATTTGAACAAGTTGTAATAAAAACGCAGAATTACCAATCATAAAAGCAAATTTTTACGATAGTATTGATATTTTATTTATACTCTTTTCCATTTCATAGACAAATACTTGTAATAAAAACTCAGCCTTTTTAATAATATAATAATTACTATAATAATAATAATAATAGTAATAATAATAATAATAATAATTATAATCATAATCAAAATCGATCAGTCGATAGAAAAATAGTCTAAAGGTATATTGTATTATTTCGATTTAATTTCTTGCATTTCCAATTCATAACATTGTGAGCTTCAGCGCTTCGGTTTCCGAAAAAAAAATTTATTCTTAGACATTAATGATCCTGTTTTATGGTGGCAAGACAAAATGAAGGCTGTAACGGTATGATCAAAGTGATACAATTTTTGCCCTATTTTTTTTTTATCCTTCCATTCACAATTTTTGCACACAGACGCGCGCGCACACTCACACACACGCACACAACTCGCAGAAATAATATTCAAAAATCAACGCTTTCTTTTATTCATATTTTTAAATATATATTAGTATTAACTAGCTTTAACCACTGGTATACTTTTTTCTAGTAACGCTTCAATTAATTCATTATAACAATTCGAGCTTCTTATAATAATAACCGATTGATTACTTCATGCGACTGTATAAATAAAATCTCTTCTAGTTTTTTAAATTCAAATATAAAAACAAGGAAGTTCGATCTAGGAACTGGCCTTATGTCAATAAAGAATGTAATAAATGCATGCTCAAGGATTAAAACCATATATGTATTAATTTTTTTTTCTTAGTTTGCGTAAAGTCTTCTTTTACGCTTGATTTTAGTGCGTAAATGATCACTTTACGCACACTTAGAAAAAATTAAAAAATACAAAAAATAGCAGTTTTAAAGCTGATGGGACCACTCGAAGATCTTGTAGGCGCTGCTCCGCAGCCCAATCAGCTTTAAAACTACTATTTTTTACATTTTTTAATTTTTCCTCAGTGTTCGTCAAGCGATCATTCAACACACTAAAATCGTTACGTAAAAGATGACTGTTCGCAAACTATAAAAAAAAAATAATGTTCGTATCGCGAGCGTAACGTCTCGTGTGATCGGCGACCCTCGGGCGCTACGATCACACTCGAGCCTAAAGTAGCATTTTACGCTCTAGATACGAAAAATACGATTATTTTACTTTTCTATTTATATAGTAATTATAATATACTCTTTTACATATCACAAATTCCATGAAAAAATCTTACAAGTAGAAGAGATTTTATTACTACAGTAGCATTGATCGTCATTTTTTATGATTACATTACATTCTGACGGGATATATAATAAAGTGTATGTGTGTACGTGTAGATTTTTCATAATTTTTTTTTTTTTCTTTAGATAACGAATAACTATAAGATGATAATGGTAACTTGCATCATTATTTATTTTTTAAACTTTTAAACTAAACAATAATTCGTGAAGTCTCTTAACGCGTCAGTTTGATCGCGATTTTCTCTCCTTTCTTTCAAACGTTTTACAATTTTATATTTGAATAAATATAATACAATTAATATGCTGGGACTACGAGTAATTTTACTCAGCAGATGTGAACCATTATTCGAGTTTGAATGTAATTTTTCTTGGAGGAAGAAAAAAACTAACCATCAATTACAACTACAAAGAAGAAATTCGCGAAGTACCTGTTTTGCTTACTTCTGATAAAGAAGTTTAAGTTTAAAATTGAATACACAAATTCAGTCATTCCGACAATAGAAGTTCTATTTAATTATTAGTTTATAGCAATTTTTTATAAGTATCAAAAATATATTTTTCTTATAACTTACTTTAACGTCAATCATTTTTTTTTTTTTTTTTTGTCTTTGATTTAATATTTTTAAATAATAGCCCCAGCATACACAAATGATTATAAATCCAATAAATTTTTATGAGTAAATTAAAAATTAATTTCACAGTTTAATTTAAATTTCACGCAGATATAAATTTATTGAAAAGTCTGATGAGATATCGCTCGTTGTTCGACTGAGTGGTAAAGATTGCGTAAAAAACATATTTAATATAAACGAGTATTTTTATAGAAAAAGTTCCGTGGCCATTATAAGTATTTCTTTCTCTACTTATGAATAATGAAATGAAAAAAAATTTTTTTATAGTTTACAGATATTTTTCATTTTCGTGCGTTTCTCTCAGACTTTTTGATCAAAGTAACTGAACACAATCGTCGGAGTAGATTTTTTTTCTAGATAGTTGATACGTCATTACATTAATAGATATTTTGATCATAATTCAAGAGTGACCTTGAATAACAACAATTTATCTGATCTTATTATTTCAAAGTCATTGTTTTTATTTTAAAACTTTTATATAATAAAAACAATCCAATATATTTTTACAATAAAATTTATTTTTTTTAAATATAAAAAAAAAAAAATTTTCTAGTTCTTTTAAGTAAGAAATTGTTGATTTTAAACAGTAAATTAATGATAAAAAAATTAATTTTTCCGATCAATTCGAATGCATATGACGGCAATCTTTAAGGTTTCATCCGACAATTTGCTTTGGCAGCATTATGTAGTAATGTAATAGAAGTATAATAATTATATAAATCGGTAACTTGACAAAATGGTATACCTGCTAAGCAGCGAATATGACTTTTCCTATGGCTATGTAATGTGTATAACAACAGTATAATATTAATAATAGTGACAGTGATATAATTAGTAATTAATCGCGTTTTGACGTCGTTGTGAGGCTTTTTTTTAAGGGTTCGAAAAAAAAAAATTCAAGACCGACCTGCGCTTTTCTTTTTTTTTCTCTTCCCTTCTAGATAACGTGTACTCGTGAAATGTAATGTATATAATGCTTTTTACTTTATACATGCGGTGAAATGTGGCAGCCATAAGTTAGTATTAGTCTGCGTAATTAATATACGCACGCATTATTCTTAAATAAACACATTTGTGGTATCACTGGGACGCTGACATTTATAAAACAGAGTCAATATTATATTTATTATTTTTTTTTTTTCTTGTAACTTTTACAGACAATATGTTTACATATAGTTTTTAATAAATGTTGATACTCTCTGTTGTCGGCGGTTTTCTTGTATAATATTTGTTAATTTTTCATGGTTTTTTCTCAAAGAATGTAAAACCATGAAACTTTTATAATATGTAAGCTATTTTATCAATTTTTTTTGTTTTCTTACACGTTTATTGTAGACGATAGAATGGCGGTGTATGCTTTCTATAAGATTCTTTTTTAAAATAAGTGGTACCCTAAAGTCTTAAAATCTATTCGAATTATACAGTGTGAACACAGTGAAGTAGTTTTTTTGACTGCGCACAGAAATATACTATTAACTATAGTCTTTTAGTTACTTTGAAAAAGAAAACGAAAAATTCAGTCCTTCCTTGATTTATTTAAAAATTTTTTTTTCTGCATTCTTTTTACAGCATATTAAAGATTCTTTTTTCTTCATACGAATTTATTTTTTTATAATTAGTTTGTTTACTAATTTTTCTATCTTTCATTTCCTATCGACGATTCATGTTCACTTTTTCAATTAATTCAATTGATTTTTGACAATGTTTTTTTCATTGATTTTTTTAATTCGCTTCAAATATTTATAGTTTTGTACAACGCAACAAACACACACATTTACAATATATATATATATATGTAATTTATATATATTTATTTACTGATTTATTTTAGTTGTTATAATAATTATATTAATAGTATTATACACACAAACAGAGCCGGTTAAACGTTTGGCTCGACGCAAATTCGTATGCACGTTACCATAGCGTTGTTTTGCTTTGTTTGTTCAGTTTTTCTTTTTTTATTTATATATGTATAAATGTATAGGTAGTCAGCTTCAAACGTTAGCTTGTTTATTTACTATCTTTGAATTGCTGAGTTCAATAGGAAAGGAACGTAGAACATTTTACTCTCGGGTATTAAGGCTGCCGCCGATTGTACCTAAAAAAAAATCGAGGGTATTTAGAAATTTTTTCAAGATATAATAAAATAAAAAATGAATACAAAATTTAAACTTACTTCGGGCAATCTGATGAGAAGCTCATTAAAGCGACCTGGCTGCCCTGGCGCAGTGTGTTCTACAAAATGTTTTAAACAGCTCATATACCGTTCTTGTATTTGTTCTAGTTCCACTATACCACCTCGTGCTGTAACAACAATAGACGTTAATAACAATTATAATTATATTTATTGTTAAAAAATTTTTTTTTTCTCGCTTAAAGTTTTTTTTTTTTATTGACGATAAATTTTATTTTATATAAAACTTACATTTTGTATCTACCAAGGCAGCAGTAAAAGACAAATAAATTGAAAATTAATTAAATTTGTCCAAGATATAAAAAAAATTAAATTGATTTAGGATTGAGTAAAACAGGCAAAGTTGCGAGGGATAAATAATGACCTGTACGATTAATTGAGAGAAAAAAAGATGAATTACCTTGCGAAAGCATTGTGATAACTTTCAAACAGACGTACTCTTCCATTTTAAGTTTAACCTTCCTGAACATAAGCGTGACGTAGGTTATTTTTTCGACCATAAGACCAACATCTTGCCGAAGTTGATCCATCGGTATAGGCTGACCCATCATACTGGTCAGGCAGCTTTGCAACCTGAACATGTTGTTTAAGACCTGAAATAAATAATAAAATGAAGAACTATATCATATTAAAAGTACAAATATTAAAAAAAAAAAAAAGAAATGCATAAACACGGACCTCCTCGTTAAATTCAGCGGTCGTAGGGTCGTTGTTGGAACTCGAGACTCGTTCGGGTCCGTAAATCGCCTGGTAGGCCGAGGTGGTAAGCACCAGGAGTTCGTGCCACTTGTGCGTGAGCAGCTTTGTGTGCACCTCTACTGGGAGCTCGAGGTAGAAGGGAAGCCTCTTGGTCCACTGCACCAGCTTGTAAACTATGCTGTCACCAATCTGACAGAGCTTTTGGCTCAAATCCGACTTATGTTCTAGCAACTCGTCCAAGTTCTATAAAGTAAAAACAAAAATTAGTTATTATTTATTGAAATCCAAGTAACTTATTATTTTGTAAAACCCATTGTTACCTGTAACGTAGCGATGTCTTGAAACTCGTCGCAGTCTATAAGGGTTTGTATCATGGCAAGGGTTGAGTCTACAGAAAAATTACGATTTTGTGAACTACTCGTTACCACGGCATTGTCTAGCCTTTGTCGTAAATGCACCACCTGTGAAGAATCAAATACGTTCTCAATTATTTTGAACTTTTAAACAAATTTTCCGCTCTTTTTTTTTAGTGAGTGTTAATTTTAAAGCTTTTCATTTGTAGGATAAAGGATCGACGGCGTGATCTGGCTTGTCAAACAAACACATAATTTTCACTCGGTTAATGAAAACGTAGAAAGTGTGATGAAAAAAAAAATGGGAACCATGGAAAAAGTGTTTTGAATTGAAAAAGAAGAAAGGTAAAATAAGGTGAATTCGGTTGGTCGCAGCACCGCTCTGGGGGTCAGTGTCCTCTTCGCTGGCAGAAACTCGTGGCCGCAGACTTTCACGAGTTACGAAACTGTGCACGCGCCGTGCCGTAATTTTCATCGATGCCCATCAACTAGGTTGATTTTTCGAACAATTTTTTATTACCCTTGCAAACTCTATCATTGTCGTTGCATTGGTTCCAATATTTTATTTTTTGAAAAATTACGTATAAATTTTGTTTGATTGAAATTATTGTTGATGACGGTCTGAGACATCAATGGGTCTTGTTTGTAAATATTAAATAAGAATAAAGTCATTTATTGACTTACTCGACAAAAGTAGAAAAATATTCTCAGCCAACGGGACGGTCATCTTCTCTGACGTCAGAGAACAGGAGCCTCGTGGAGTTAAGCGCGCAGAAAAAAGCGAGAGCACCCGAGGGCAAACCGGTACTTGCTTACTTGCTTACTACACGATCACCGGTTTCACTTTTGGCAATGGCCTCTACTCTCTTCGGCACTCTTCTTCTCTCTTTCTACCTGAGCACAGCGCGCTCGGTCAAGCGATTTATCAGCTTGGGTTTCGCTCGACCAGCTGCCTCGGACCTTTCTCTCGTAAATATACCAATATTTTAATACCCTTTTTTTCGTCCATTTCGGTTATTTAAACTCACAGACAACTATTTTTCTTTCTTTTATTTTTAATTATGAAATTTTTTTAGTAATTAACACTTTGCGGAGGTCTTGAATTCTCGGATAAATGAATTTCAATTCTTTTTTAAAATAATCAACTGTTGATTTTTATGAGCTCAAAAATGAAAATTTTAAAACTTTATGAAAGAGAAAGAAAGAGATTAAGATTTTCAGATTTTTTAAATGTTGTCGAAGAAATCACACAGATTTTTTGCTACCACTTCTTTTGCTTCCCTTGTTTGATCGAAATTAATAAAACAGCTTTTTTCCCCTCCAATTGAGAAAGTTTATGGAAGCGCAAGGATATTAAGGATGTCGGTGATTAGCCGGTTATGCTTATGTGAGGTGGAGCAAAAACGACCGTGCAACAATTAATTCTTACTTTCTCTAGAGCCTCGTTTATTGGGTGGCCAATCTTTAACAGGATTATCACGGAAAATTGTTTTAAATCTTAAAACCATCGACACATTAAAATTACGTGAGCTGTACGGCTTTTTAATTGTTGCGTCGCTGTAAAGCTGTAACTCAAGAGCTTAAAAAGCAAAATTTCAGCGACAGATCCTTTCAAATTAAATCCCGTATTAAAAATTTTATATTAAAACTGACGTATTGTAAGTATGCATTTACATAATCCATCCGAGAAAAGTTTGTGACCCAAAGTGAAAAATTGCTAAACTTTATCAATATGCCATCCATGAAAATCGAATGATCTTTCGTAATAAATGCAGGAAAGCGCGCGATCGCTTACGCAACTGTCTCCTAAGCTTGCGAGAAAAGTGAAACTGCTGGCAAGTAATATTATATATTTCGCTGATTTTTGAAGTTGGTACAGGAAGCGTAACGCATTCTTTTTGTTGGCACGCATGAGTAATTTCGAGTGCTCGTGCACGCGAATCTAATGATTTTATCTCCCTTGATTCATAGTAAAGTCGGGGGGAAAAACGTTAAAATTTACACTCGGTACCAAAAAACTTGAATATTGAAAAAAAAAAAAAAAAAAAAAAAAAAGAAAAAATACACACTTCGGAGGGGTTGGTGAGCGCCGTCTTGAGGATGGTCCCATTGACGAGGTGAGCCGGGTGGTGGGCCGGGTGACTGGGCGCAGGCTGCGAATTGTGCTGCTGTCCGTCACCGCCGGAACTTATTTTGTGATGATGCAGAAACCCGCCGGTCATCTGAGCGTGCTGGTGCTGCTGCTGTTGATGCTGTTGATGTTGTTGCTGCTGCTGATGCTGGTGCTGCTGCTGCTGCTGCTGCTGCTGTTGCTGATGAATCGCGGCCGTGGCTGCAGCGATGTGTTTGTCGAGCATGGCCTTGTTACCGGCTCCGTTGACGCCGCTGGCGATGTGCGCACCGGTTCCCGCCCCAGCGCCCATCACCCCCATGTTGCCGCCAACGTTACTCTTGTTCGACTTCTTGTGTTTCTTGTACTTGACCTGTTGGATTTTTTTATCATTTTTTTATTAGTTATTGTTTGAAAAAAAAAAAGAAAGAAAGATATTTTAGAAAAAAGATTTGACCTTGTAGAGGTTGTAGACTGCCCCGGAGTTACGACCACCGGGCATTCGGTCCTCCCTCACAGCCTGGAGTACCATGCCCTGTTCAATGCACTTTTTAAATCTACAGTACTGACACCTGTTCCTTTGGGCCTTGGTTATCTCACAGCCTCCCTCCGCAACGCAAGTGTATACCCGCCTGTTCTGTACCGTTCTTTTGAAGAAGCCTTTGCACCTGAAATTTTTTAAACAAAAATTTACCATTGTTTTATTTTATTTTTTTCGTTAGATTAAAAAATTTCTTAGAATTAACGAATTTTCAAACTTTATTTAATTTATGGTCCCATAATTAACAATAATAATCCGAACTGACCCTTCGCAAGTGATGATTCCGTAATGAAGGCCCGTCGCCTTGTCCTCGCAAATCATGCAGATCATGGGTGTCTCGTCTTCCTCGTGTTCCTGCTGTACGGACACCAGGGCAGGCTGCTGGCTCTGGTTGACCAGCGCCTGCTGCAACTGTCCTCCCCCCGTTTGCGAGCTTACGGCGCTCTCGTTTTTCACCAGACCACCGTTTCTCATCCAGGACTGTTGCTGCTGTTGCTGTTGCTGTTGCTGCTGCGACCCGGAGGCCGTCAGGTTGAGCGCCTGCATCTGCTGGGCGGCCGGCAACTGGGTGAGGTCACCGGCCCAGAGCCTCTCCATGTTCAGAGGAGGACCCGTCGAGTAATTACCGGTGGACGAGGTTGGGGGCGCCTTGCCCCGGGACTCCTGCCCGAGGTTCAGTAGGAGCTGGGCCGCCGACTCCTCGCTTGACGAGCACGAAGCTGCCGATGCGGTTGCTGTCCACGAGGCCGCCGGGGGTGGCGTCGGCTCTAGCGCAGGAGCCGACCATATCATTGTCCGGACACCGCCGACCTCGCCCATTATCACCGTAGGGGGCGGTCGAGGCGGAGCTGGAGCCGCGCGCTGGGCTGGAGGCTTCATTTCGCCAGCTGATGAAAAAAAAAATGTTTTAGTCAGATTTTTTAAAAACTGATAAGTTATGAGGCGGAGAAAAGGTAACTCACCGCTGTTGTTTAGGTTGGCATTGCTGGTGGTAACGTTACCACTGTTGGCAGTTCCATTGTTGCTGGTGACGAGGTTGGCGTTGGCAGCTGCAGCGGCCGCGGCGGCGGCGGCGGCCGCGGCTGCAGCAGCCCCGTTGTTGCCGGTTACGTAGCTAACCGCACTGCTGATCACACCGTTGAGAAGTCTCTGGGTCGCAAAGCCCTGAACGCTGGGCGCTTGCGACCAGAACTGGTGGTGAGTGAGCAAGTGCGGGGGCACCGAAGGCGCTCTGGGCCTCGGACTCGCGGACGGGCTCTGGCTTGGGTTGTTGTAAGAGCTGGGGCTGCTCCTGTGAACGATCGACGACTGGCTACTGGTGCTGCTGTTGCTGCTGTTACTGCTCCCGTTACTGCTGCCATTGCTGTTCGGGGCGCTGGACGAGGTGCCGTTTATATTGTTGTGACCGTCTCCACCGCCGTCGAAGACCGAATTGTCGGACTGCTCCTTCGATTGAGTCGAACAACCGAGACTGTTATTGTTGTTGTTGCTACTGTTACTGTTTCGGCTCGTAATCGAAGGCTCCTGGCTTCCCATCGGCGTCGACGATGGTGTACTGGACACTGCCTGAACGGGTGACTGGGGTGACGTTCTACTGTAAATTTTTAATTAAAAATGCTTTCACTCGATTTATGACAAAGAGAAAAACAAACAAAATAAACCAACAAAAACTTACTTGACCGGAGTACAGGATCTCTGTTGTTGTTGGTGCTGCTGCTGCTGCTGCTGCTGCTGATTGTGGTGGTGGTGGTGTAGATGGTGAAGCTGTTGCTGCTGCTGCTGCTGCTGGTGGTGATGCTGATCCGACTGATTCTGGATCTTGGGACTGGCGAGATCCGGAAATACCGAATCCGGAGAAGCCCGCTCTGTCATCACTGTATCCTGCTGGTTCTGGGCCTGTTGCTGTTGAGCTTGATGTCGCTGCTGAGCCTCGGCCGCAAGGGCCGCACTCCGGTGCTGCTGCTGTAGGCTGCCCGGACTGGGGCTGCCTCGCAGGTACTCGGACTTGACCTTAACGACCTGGCAGCCTGGCGAAGCAGGCATCATGCTGTTACTACTGGTCCCGTTTCCTGGTGTACCTCCGCCACAAGACGAGGCGTCCGGCGACGAAGTCGAGGTATCGGCCACGCTGCTGTCACCCGGAGGTGGGAAGTTTATTGGTGAAGGCGAAGCCTCCTGCGGCTGTAGCCCGAGCGGCGAGCCCGCCGAGCCCAAGGATACCGGCGAGTCTGTTTATTCAAAAATAAGATAATTTTATAATTTCAATAATATCTACAAGTAAATAATGCTATGCAAAAATTGCAAAAAAAAAATTACACTTTTAATCGAGTCATTTTATCATGGAACTATAAAGCTCATACCGCAAGAGTTTATTTGTCGCTGCTAGATTCGTTTAGTTTTTAGCGTAATTTTTAGATCATTACTTTGAAACTCATGTTAAACATTTGGTTAAGCGGTAAATTATTCTACGGTAAAAACGTTTGAGGATGAAAAAATTACTTCCTCCATATGACCAATTTCAGTGATGAAAAAAAAAAAAAATCAAACATAAATAAAATAAAAAATTAATAAAGAACAAAGGAAACACGTGCATAAATGCACGTGTCAATGCACACAAATGTAACGAGGTCAATGGTCCAATCCACTGCTCCTGCACGGTCAACACATGGCCGTTTAGATTTGAAAAAAACCAGGAGTTCAACGATCGGAGTATATAGAATGGTACTCAATTTAGTTTGTTCATGTGTAATTGTATTTCTTTTGTTAGCCGAACGAGATGCGGGATGGTATCGAATTTTCGCGTTAATCAAATTCTGTTTAGCCACTGAGAGGACTCGATTCAATTTATCCGCAGATCTGATTTTTATTGACATTTTGTTGAAAGAAAATGTACTACAGTCTAACTAAAATCTATTTAGTTCATAAGTGAATTGACGATGTTGAATATTAAATTTTGAAATTTATTTTAAGAATGTTTTTTTATTGAAAACCTGTTCACATGATTTTCAAATAGAAAATGTATTTTTATTTTCATGGCTGATTATTTGAAAATCCAGAAGAAATCCTAGACAATTGGTGAAAAAGTAGGAAAAAAAAGGAGGAGATATCGATCACAAAGAAAGAGTTGTTCGATATTATAAAGCCACTGCACCTGGCGACAAAGAGAAGCTAGAATTATATTTCATTATTTCTCTCAGCGCAACGGCGGCGGCGTGGCTGTGGCGACGATGGTGGTGTAGGTCAAGGAAGGTATGCAGTCGACAAGGCCGGAGCTAGCTGCAGTAGCACATGAATTTTCTCGTGACGACGGAGTTTACTCGAGGCTATTAATAGTTGCGACAGTCAGTCGATCCAGCAGCTTTCCTAATTAGATCTCCCGTCGCTGCTACCTGCCGGAACGATCGACTTTGTGAAAAATCGTTTGGTTATTGACGCTAATGCACTTGTAGTTTATCAGGGTCACTTTATTGATTATAATTATGACGAGCCAACTGAGATAGAAATAAACATTGAGAGCCATCATAAACCTCTTTATAAATTCACAAAACGAGTTATGGTTTTTCTCATTTTATTGCAACTACCTGCTGAGCGAAGCGTGACTAATTATTGAAAAAAAAACCTAATTAATAATCTTCTCGTAAACAATTTCAAAGATCATTTTTCAAAAATTATGCAACAAATCAATTGTGTAATAAAGAAGGACACTCGGGTTGAGCGTTATTGATAAGTAGAAAAATCAGTGTATAGTCAGACGCAGGAGATTTTTGTCAAAAAATGAAGACACCCGTCCGAATTTGAATGAACTATGAATGGTAGGTTAATAATATGAGCAAATGCGGAATGAAAACAATAATGTGACTATCTCAGTCATAATTTAAAAAATAGCAGGGTTACTGTTTGTAGAATCGGTATGGAGACGAAAGGAGTCGCGCGGAAACGCCGCCAGGCGGCCGAGCGCTCGCCTCGGCGTGAGTCGTTGAACCCGAGCGCGTAACCGAGGCCACCGAAAGGACATTCGCTGTTGCTGCTTCGACTGCGTCATAACCATTCTTGTAATGCATTTTTTTTTTTTTTTTTTTCTTTGCCAACTTGTCTGTTTGAGCTGCTGATTTTTCTATCGTGCGCAATTTTTCCCTATAATTTTATTTTATCTTTTCTAATTGGTTTTTTCAGTTTTATATTTTTATTTATTTTTTCCTCAGCTTTTATTTTAGTTTAGCGGATTTCAAAAAAAAATTTTATGTTACGTAAGCTTCAATATTGAAGTTATTTGAGAAGATGTATGAACTTATTGAGCTGGAAAAAAAAATGAAATTTTTTCCCGACCATATCTTGACTCATACTACTTAAAGCCAATGCACAACTGTGGTAAAAATTTGTAAGGTTTATCTCATACAGACTTTGGAATAAAATTTTGAATTCAAAGACTTTTTTTTAAGTTAAAAAAAGTTTGGAAGTACTCAGTAAATTTAAATCTTACTCGTAAAAATTATAGAAACTAATGAAACGATAGAGCACATAATTTTTATTTAATAGCTTCAACAAGAAAATTAAAATTGTGAAGTAATTTATTGAACTTAAAAGTTTTGTAAAAAACCAAAATTATTTCTGGAACAGCGTTACCGGATGTATGACAACGTTCGTAACATTTTCATTGATCAAAAATTTTCTAAAGCATAAAGATCTGTTGCAAACATCATTTATATCAAAGCAAAAACTCGAATATTTCTTGATTTATCTAGTTAGTTTCTGATCATGTGTTTGATCTGTTTTGAAAAAATTTAAGTGATTTAAAATTTTTTACTTAAAAATACATTTAAAATTAATTTTATCAAATTAAATTAAATTTTAATCAAATTTGCAGTTAGGGCAAAAAATAAAATCTTTGAATAACATTGTTGACTTTTTAAAAGCCAATATTGAGTTGTAGTTGAGCTTTGTTAAGATCCTAGTATAAAAAAGTGAATTTGTCATTTTTCTAAAAAAGAAAACAATTTTTAAATTAAATTAAAAAAATTTTTTTTATAAATCTATTGTAACACACTAAGCTTTGTGACCTCATGTGGCCTCAAAAAGTAAATTCAAATCTAGTTTAAGTAATCTATTCATGAAAAATTGAAATTTTCAAGATTCAAAAAAAGTTAAAAAAAGAATTCACAAGTTTACTCGTCTAACTTCTGTTTTTAACAATAACAAAACTACGATTAAAACAACGGAAAATATTGAATAAGCGTTTTGAGCTATTGAGTTAGTACCAGTTGACTTTGTCAATAGATTAAAGAAAACGTATCTTGAAATTTCATGGTAATTGGTTTTGCCGCGGGTCATGAGTTCTTGCATCAAGTAAAAATAAAAAACTTTCACTAGGCAAAAAAAAGTCTATTTTTAAACATAGCAGCACACTTGAAGAAAAAAGTGCTGAGGTAGCATTAATTTTAACTTATAGATTAACATGAGCATTGTTAAAGGCGATTAATGCTTTCACCGAGAAATATTTAAACGGCCGAATTATTCCAGGCTCCAAAATAACTCGAAAAAGAAATTTTAAATATCGAATCCAACACATGTATGTAATTGTGTATAATGCGTTAACGCATTACAAGCGAGTGACTCACCGTTGCTACTACATCGAGAGTCGACCTTTCTCCTTTTCAACTTGAGGTCTTGAAACAAGCTCATGTTGTCTAGCTCACACGGGCTGCTCGTAAGGGTCATAATTCCTGAAAACAAAAAATAACAAACGTTAATTTTATTTGCATCAGCATTTAGTGTTACGTTATATGCATTTTTTTAAATTAATAAAATTTAAATTTTTTGCGGGTTAGAAAAAAAAAATCAATTCCCAAGCGTACTAAACGTAATTGACTCGATCGGATAGAAATAAATTTCGGAAACATCGAGATCAAGTTTGAAATTTCTGCGAATAAAATGATGTAAAATGTGGCATTCGCAAGGCGCATTTTTTTCCAAATACAAATTCAATTTCAATTGCGAATTAAATATCGCATTGAAAAGTTTTCAGAGAAAAGATTAAAATAAAAGACAAATAATACTAATTAGGGATTCCAGTTTTCGGAGGCACGATATGTCGTACAGATCTAACGGTCCGCTCGGGACTTAACTTCAAAAAATTTAACTTGACACGCATACTCTGCCGTTTGATCGCTAGCAGATATAATCATGTGTCGTTATTAGATTTTTTAGTACTCTCTAAGTTAAAAACTGGATGTTCAATCCTTATTAAAATATAGTTTAGCGCTGGTTCAGCTCGTCACCAGGGTTCTTAAAGTATCACTCGGCCCTTTTAATAATCCCTGGTGACGATGCTGGCACTCGTACTGTAACATAATAATTTGTGTAAAAAAATTCGCAAGAGGATAAACAAACGTTGTGAATCGGTGCCCGCGACCTTAACCTCGTATTATTAAACCGTGCGTACGTGACTGCACCTGCTGTTTATATTCGAAAATCCGCGCCACCTAACCACCCACCCACCAGCGTCCCAGTTCCGCCTCGCGACTTTTATCCACAATAACGCCAAAAAACCTCCTCTGATTTTTTTAGCTGTCAAAACTTTTGTAGTTTAACACAACAATCATAGGCATCTTTGGATTTTCCAAAATAGTCTCATTCTTTTGAAGCCTTTGGAATATCCAAGAGCTTCAAGGACAAACCGAAATGAAACAACAAAATTTTTGAAGCTCGCAATGTATGCTTCAAGTTGACGAGGTTGAACTGTAAGTAGTTTCGTGGACTCAACTCTACATATATACACGTTGGTAGTGTTTTAAAATTTAAAAGTCATAAATTTCCGTGGTTAAAAAAATTGGCCGAGTTAATTTGTCGCGAGGCATTACGAAAGCGACGCTCGAGAAATCCGAGGAAATTAAAAGTTGAAAAATAAAGAAGCCCGTATTTATTTCGAGCAACGGTGGTGGCCGCGACGGGGTTTCTCCACCGTTGTTTACGTCGCTCATCCGTTCAAGGCTGCCCGATCGGATACCGAAAACCGTAAGGCCCCGTCGGCGGGTCACGATTCCAGCTTGCGAAATTATCTGTTTTGATTGCGGCAATATACGCGCGTGTTGTCCCGTGAAAGCGACAGATCTCGACGATGCCCGGTTCAAAAATTGGCGACAAGTATCGTAGCTTCGGGACGGGGGTGTACGCAGCGAACACGCTGTAAGCAGACGGTCAGCCCGTCCGCGAGATGTCGCACCGCGGGTGGAGTGTGCACGTGCACTCGCGGTACAACGCAAGCGCGTAGTCAAATGGTCTATCGGTGGCAGGCGGCGTAGTGGGAGAGAGCCACTGGTGCGCGGCGGCCGCTCGGGGTCCTTGCTCCCTGCGCCCGTATGTGGGTCAGCAGTCTCGCGCCGCGCCAGTCAGCGGCAGCGTTGCAGCTTGCGTAACCGCGCGATGCATGCGCGCGCGCACCACCTATACCACTCCAACCAAATCCACATTTTACTAATTTCATTAATAACTCTCTCTCTTTCTCGATGCGGCTGAATTATTTTCATTTCTTAGCCGAGACTTTGAATTCTGACCTCTCGGACAAAGAATGCTTCTATTTTTTGAGAAAAACTTTCACCCCCCGAAACTCGCGGGTGGTGGGAAAGCGCAAGTAGCGAGAACGATGCTTCTCTCACGCACGCTTGTACCGTTAGTCGGTTCGCTTTCTTCCTTTTATTCTCTTTTCATCTCTTTGAGCACACCCCTTTCAGGATGAGCACCAGGCCACCACCTCGAAGCACAACGATTCGAGAACAATAAAGGGGAAAGAAAAGAAACATGCAAATTTATCTCCGAAGCGATGCGTGAGACCAAGGGCTATCATCCTTTACGTAACCGATATTTTGGCTTTCATTTTTTTTTTTTTTTCTTCTTTCCTTTCCTTTATCCCGAAGATGGAAATTGTCTTATTCTCGGATACCTGTTTTTTATTGCGATAAACTTTATGAATTTCTTTTAATTTAATTTTGCGGTATTTTATCGCTCCTGAATCAACTGGTACTTGTACTTTGAAAAACTCACAATCAAATTTATTCGCGAGAGAATTTCCGGGATAATTGAAACGATAAAATAAAAACATTTAACGTACTTTTAGCACGTTTATTCGTAATTTTTCAACGCGCCGGACTGGTTGTGTAATAATTTTTGTGGAGTTAATCGACAAATTAAATCGAAAAAAAGTTAACTTCCAAAAAAAACCAGCTCGTAAATTACAGCTTATTTTTCTGGACAAAACCCTAATTACTCGACGGAAAAATTTATTAACCATAATGAATTGTCAATTGAGCTTAACCCTTTGTACCTTTTGTTCCCTCGCCACAAAGTTGAATTCCAAAAGGACCGGTTTCTCTAATTGAACTTTTTTTTGTGAAAATTGCATGCCATCTGCGAGTAAATTTTAATATTTTAAAATTAGCAAAGTTACGAGCCCAAAACCTTTCATACAGTTACGTAAAGGAATCCTTCTGACTTTCACGGCTCGTCAGAGATCTGTTTTAGAGATTCTGCACGCTTTTTGGCTGTAGTGAAACTGCTTCTCACATGCGGGCTGTCCGGATGATAATGAAAAAAAAAAAAAAAAAAAAAAAAGTTTTTTTGTCTTTACAGCGAACCTGGCACTTTTGATTGATGGCGACATTATTATTTATCAACTTTCTCAGAGGTTTGGTTGCGATTTAAAAAATAAGAAATCCAATTTTCGTTTAAAAATCTAACAGTACCGTTAATTTTCTGACTCCTCCCACCCTTATCTCGGTTCTTTCGAGTTAAAAAAAAAAAAAAACTTATCTTTGACGGAAAAAAGTAAGTAAGAAAGAAAGAAAGAAGGAAAATAGGGAGCAAGTGTGGTAATGGTGCTATCGGTTGTTGTAAGTGTATTTATGATAAAAGTGCTCGCAGCTGGTATCGGTAATAACGGCGCTCGAAAAAGTAGGTGATGACGGGGACTAGCTCGCAGACGATTAAACAACTAGTAACTTCGCCAACGTATTTACCGCTATGTTGCTTATAATAGTGACGGTGAAAGTGGCCGCTACGGCTGCTCTCCCACGCCGCGCCACCGTGACATCCCAGTTCCTCTCCTTTTCGCAGGGTACCATTTTTGACTTAATTTTTTATTCCCATCTCAATTTAATTATTAAAACAACTGCTTGACTGTGATCACCACATTGTCAATGTACGACTATGTATATTGTATTTTATGTATTTTTATTTTTATATGTATTATTGCAACTCAAGTGTGATAAAAACATTGTGAGATTTATGATATTAAGCACCTAGTGCGAATGGATTATTGATTGGAAGAAAACCTTAGCGACACACACACGATTGTAATCTGTACCCTCCTTCGGGGGGAAAGTTATTTTTTCAATATAAAAATTTTTCTCAATAATCCTTGTTAGAACCAGCTTGCTGTAATTTAAAATTTATCAATCCAGTTATAAGAAGTTGATTCTCCAGTACTGTATAAACAGACAGGAAAAAACTCTTGGTTTTCCCGGAGCGTGTGTAACTGTGAACGCGTTGGCGTCGTCATCGTCGCCATCATCCTCTTACGCGCTCACTTCCTTGAGCGCGTGGATCCAGTCTGATTACGTCGAAAGAGAATAGAAAGTGCTCTACGGCTTCACTATACGCTGTACCCACAGTCAGACGCTTCCGATTCGTACACCGTACCCCCTTCCCAGTACTGCTGCGCTACTTAATTCCCTAAATACCCTTGCCCGCCTCTTTTCATTTCCTTTTGACTATGTTTTCCCAAATCTGATGTATAACGAAGGTATTTTATTTTATTTTTTCATCGTCAACTTTCATTGCACGCAAAGAGTACTTTTTCTTTCTCCCAGAGTTTATTCAAAGAAATTATAATTTTCATTAACCGAGAAAACAAGACTGTAAAGCTGTTACTTCTGATGGCTCTCTTTGAGCAACCAAAGAATAAAGGAGAGAAATTTTTAGTCGCACTTAAATGACTATTCCCGGTTTTATTTTTTTGAAAGTAGGCGTCCACAATTACGGATTATTAAATTGTGAATCGATAAGCTCTCGATCTCAATAGGTTACTAGTTCTCGAGCCTATCCACCAAATTTTATGTTTATAAGTAAAAAGTGCACGTTATTGCGGTCTAAATTAACTGTTGACAAAATAACGATTCAAACTATTTTCTTTCTGAAGAAATTGTTGTGCTTTGCGTACGTCAGTTGTAAATTAAAATTAAATTATAACGAAAGGTTAAATTTTTCTAATTAACGGTTAAGTTAAAAGTTAAGTAAAAGCGAAACAAGGAAAACCGTGTTTTTCATATCGAAAGTAAGCCAATCTCCGCATTTCGTCTCGAGGATGAAAAGTGGCCGCGCCGAAGAAGATAAGACGTTAATAAAAATGTGGAAAATGTGAGTAAGGACGAGGAGGAGGAGGAGGAGTATAAGACACATCTGTTTCTCTTTCCTCCGCACGAGCGAGTGAGAGTCAGCGGCTCGAGAACCGCGCGGACGTTGAACCTTTCGCGCAGTGAAAGTTTCTATTATATCGCGTCGAGCTCGGCCTTACCTTGCCGTTTTCCTGCTGCAACACAGCCACGAGTCCTCGTCGTCGTCGTCTCGCGGTTGTGTCATAAGACACCGTTTTTTTCCGTACCCTGCTCTTGCTTATACTTTTCGGTCGTTTCTTTTATTAAAAACTCGATCGCTTCAACCAAGCAACGATTTATGATTTCCAGTAAGCTTGTATATTGCAACTATTAGACGGAGGATTTTCATCGGGCTCATTCCAGCGCTTAAAACAATAAGTTTATCTTAACGCCGCATCGCCACGTTGTTTGTATAAGTTTGATGGTTTTAAATCAGCATGATTTACAAAAGGCATAGTTGGTTTTAATGAGTACATAAATATTTCGAATCGCGGTGAAAATAAGCCCGATAAAATCTCTTTTAAAGCGTTTTGAGTTAATTTTTTTTTTTTCATTACTTTCTTACAAAAAAGTTTTCACGAGTTTTCGTACGGTTATCAAAGAGATTTTTTTTTCAAATTACCAAGATCGTCGTAAAATTTATCCCGTTTCATATGCTCGGATATGATTTAACGAGCCTTGAAAAGATAAACTTCCGGTTTTTATCAATAAGGTCAGAAGTCATGGAACGAGTAAATTGCGTCGTCGAGTTTTCATTTTAAACCTTTTTTTAAACGAGGCTTTTGTAACACGGTTATAAGTAGGGTGAAGGTGTAGTTTATAATTTATGAGAAAGGTTTAATTGAAGTAGCGTCGTTTTGTTTTAATTAGCGAATTATCATAGTATTACATTGTTTCCGATAGGATAAATGACACGTTTATTGAGGTTGTTTAAATTACGTTGAGTATTGAATGCATGATATCGGTATATCATTGACTTTAAAATGACGCGAAAAAAATAGACTTATTCATCGGTCTTTGATTTTATTTTACTTAAAGTACGATCATCATAATCATTCGTTCTAGCATGATTTTTGAAATTATTGTACGGTACGAGAGTTGAAGAAGTTTTTTCAGCGGAGCTTAAAATTCTTGTACGATAAGCACCTGTCCGATACTGCAGCAGGTGTGTTTGCCGTCAGATAATACAATGCTGCTGCTGCAGGGGACAATGATTATTGTGAAATCGGCCTCGGTGGTTAATGACCCGAAGGCCGGCTGGCCCCGACGACGCACAAAAAGCGTTTAGGTGTACAAAAAAAAAAAAAAAAAAGTGCCGCGGTGTCATTAGCCTCCCCTGAATTTTTCATCGCTCACTACTTGGGCAACCGGCTGCAGCAACTGCAGCAGCGGCTCAAAGTGTTTGCTTTGCGCGAGATTATCTGGGTCAGCCTCGCTGCTGCTGTACAAGCTTTTTGACTTTGTGAGAAAAACCGATCTGTCTTTCGAAACACTTGTGCGATCAACAAATTCTGTTGCGAAAAAATTTAAAACAAGTTAGAGGCTTGAAAAAAGAAAAAAAAAAAAAAAAAGGTTTAAGTACCTAAGTGTCGACCGTGTAGGACGCTCATCTTGGTGCACATCATATGTACCGTGGTGTTGGAACTTTTATCACTGCCGACAGCTACAATAGCTGCCAAAACTGATTTTAAACTGTTTATTTATTAAATAAAACTTGATTAAACTAAGGTAATCTTGACTCCACAATCCATGGTTGCGCTGACAAACAGTTTTGTATAAATTAAATTATACCCACACACATGGCACATGTTGAACAAAAAACCATCCACTTGAACGTAGTCTTCCGAAAGGAACTGAACAAGAAGATAATAAAGTGATAACAGCCGTGTCGGCGGCGACGAAAGTACCGTACGCGCGGGAGGCTCGCCGCCGAATGGGCTGCTTGTATTTTTTCGGGGGCCCTGTAACGCTCCTCCTCTCCGGAGTAGTGGTGGCGGTGACCTCGATATTAAACACACGCGGCCGTCAATGCCAAAAAGCCGTGCACGCGGAAACTTTCACTCTCTTGGTCCTCCTCCTTCCTCTTTTCGTAGCCGAAGCTGGCCCCCCCCCTTTTTTAGTCGAGCGGGCCGAAAGCACCGGACACTTTATTTGACTAGGGTCGATACGTCTGCTTCCATC
Organism: Encarsia formosa; assembly: GCA_038277355.1. Taxonomy (NCBI): domain Eukaryota; kingdom Metazoa; phylum Arthropoda; class Insecta; order Hymenoptera; family Aphelinidae; genus Encarsia; species Encarsia formosa. The sequence continues at coordinate 35,783,927 of CM076188.1, read as the reverse complement.
GCCCGGGGAAGGTCACGGTTTCACTTTGGACGAGTACAAACGAAAGTGGACGACGCGACCGAACGAAAGTAGCGGTTCGTCGTCTTGGTCGTTTGCGCTGCGCTGGTGATCCTCTTCCGCGTCGAAAGTAAAAGTGAGCCGCCAAAAATACCGGTTCACCCGCTCAGCTCCGTCTCGGTGGCTCCTCGAATCCCGGGTTATTGCCACCGGTCCCTACCAGCTTTATTTGTCTCTGCTCGCCTTTTTTAAATGCACCTCTTCTACTTCTTCTTCTTCCCGCCGTTGATGCGATTGAGTGTCGTATTACTCGACTGATCGTCTTGTTTTTTTTTTTTTTTTATTAACTTTTAAGTAAAAGCGTCGAGTCGAGAGGTCAATCGTTCCTCTCTCAAGAAAAAAGCGCGTAGGAGCAGTAGAGCTTGCGCGGTGGCTGTGTGCCTAGGTACCTACAACCACCGCCGTGGTTGGCTTCGTTATGCTCGCTCCGGTGCACGCAAGCCGTTCTATCTCCTCCTCCTTCTCTCTTGCTTCGTTCGTTCACTCGTTCGGTTCGCGGCGGCGGTGGCGACGAGCGGACGGCCCTGGCACACTTACTAATGTCAATCACACCGGCTTGCAAACCCGACGCCGCCGCCGCTGCACTTCTGCACGTATGCAGTAGCTTCTTTCGCTTTTTTTCATCGGTCCATACCCAACCGATCTTCGATCCACCAAATCATATACTCTCGTGATGAAAAAAGGATCTCTGGGGGGTGCGAATTTCCTAAATCTTGGAGACTCTCCGGCCCAATGGTATATTGCCACTCCCAATGCATCTAAGCGCTTACATAAGGCTTGCACCGAACACACATTTACACACACACATAGATGCGAGCATTGTTGTGCGCTGGTGCGATGTCGTTCGCTCGCTCGCTCTCTTGCTGGTGGTGGCCCTGAACCCTCCCGTTTAGTCGAACGTTCGCCCTTAACCCTCTACTGTTCCTTTCAACGCCAACTATTATTGCGACGTGGCAGCCTAGCTGCGCTTAGAATTATCATCGCGTACGAACGATTGGATACTTCGTGCTTACTTTTCCTTTTCTATTTTTTTTTCTTTTTTCATTCTGTTTACCCACTTGTTGTTGTTTTTGTTTTTTTTTTTTTTTTTTCGAGTATCTTTTTTAAGTTTGGGTCAATCGTACTTTCGTTTTCGTCGTGACAGTGACCAATAATACAGTTACGTAAAAACGTTTTATACTGTAATCTTTTTTTTCAATTTTGGAAAACTCAATTTTTTTTTCTTTTTTATTTCGTCATCGAAAAAAAAGCTACAAGTTATTCAAGAAAATGCCTGTCCCACCAAACTCAAGCGTAACTACTTTTTCAAACTGAAACTTTTGTCAAAAGCATGGTGGATTTTTTTTATATGTCATTTTGTAAAAAGTCCTTTTAAAAGTTAAAATTAAGCCTGCCTAATTCGTACATCATCGTGAAAAAGCACATGATCGCGGCCATATTACAGAAAACAAAAAGCCAGGGCGTAATAAATACATCGTTAACCACCAGTGTTGGTGCTGTTGATTGCAACAAAAGTGTGTATTTTCCTTGACGCGCGCTCGTAAAACAGTGCGCGCAGGCGCTGCACGAAATTCTCGTGCATCGTTCCCATTCACGGATCTTTGACGTAAACAGGCGGCGAGGCTTAAATTGCCCAGCTTTTGGCCGGTAAAATTTAAGCGCTCTGCTTCGGTCACCGAGTTGATTTTTATTTTTCTCAACTCGGAAGGACAATAATTTTGTTTTACTCGAACTTCGAAGAAAATTATTAGGAAACAATACAATTTCTTCGACTAGATGCACTCAAAAAATCTGCTTAATGCCTCTCGGTTTCTGGAAAATTTAACTCATGGTTAAACTCGTGCTTGATGCTTCTCAGAGAGTCCAGATACACAATTTTAAAAAAACCTCAATATGACGGAAATAAGACTGAAAAGTTGTTTAAAAGAATTTTATCGAATCTGTCTATTTGCTCATTTATTCTGGGTTAAAAGAAGTGAACTCTAAATTGAACTCGCATTATATTCAATGCAGAAGCAATGCACTCACTATCAAACTGATAGCATTGACCCTCTTTTAGAATGAAAATATTCATTTTGTAGAGCTATTATGAGCTTCGAAAATAATGAAACGGAAGAATTTAAAAAACTTCTGTTTATTTGATAAATTTCAAAAAAAATTTATTTAGTAAAAAAAAGTAAAAAAGAGAAAAACATAGTGGTTTGATGAAATTAATATCAGCTGGTATACGATAAAAGTGCGAATTGAAAAAACGTGAGTTGATGGCATGCGTTTTCTAGAAAATTCATCGAGCAGCGCTAGAGTAAGGCCGTCGTCGGTGCAGTGCGTCCGTGAGGCGCTAGCGAGCAATGATCGACCTCCGACGACAACGACGACTGCAAGTATAGGTAATAGCTACCAAGTATATAGGAGCGGTCTGGCGAGCATGTCGTCACGAGACTTCTATGCTTTTTACACTGTATACCAATCTTGTTTATGTTTTACCATTACGATATTGCTGTCTATTTTTTTTTTTTTTTTTATTTATTGTCGTTTTTTTTTAATATCTACATGTCTTAAATATATAAAAAGCTCTTTATTATAGTAACTTTCAATACAAAAATTGTCACGTTTGACGAGTGACGCGAACAACGTTGCATTTATTTACTTTTCTTTTAACTGGCAACGTTTTACCTTCCTCATTGAAAAATAAAAATTTCAGCTGTAACAAAGCATCAAAAACTCTTAAAAATGCAAGAGGCTTTTGGATTCACAGTTTTAGAAAATTTTAATACAAAAGTGAACAACTTGGCGCTGTGCATTGTAACAATAATAATAATAATAATAATCACTCGATTATATATTTGACAATTAATTAAAATAGAATCAATATTTTATCAAAAGAAAATAAAAAAGAATGATTGATGATTTTTTTTTTTCTTTGACCATTCGAACCCATTATGTTAAAACGAGAATCTTCTTAATGGATAAGATTGATAAAAATATTCTTTTGCAGAAAAGTCGAGACGAACGGCGTAAAAATTAATCGACGAAAGAAAAAAAATCAGAAACTACAAATGTGAATCTGCTAAAGTTTTGCGAGTGCGAAAAAAAAAATTATTTAAAAATTTTAATTCACCAAGCTGTCCAACGAAAAAGAGCCATGCATCACTTTAAATACCCGAATCCTCGCCTGGTTTCACGGTCACCTCGGAACGCGAAAAAAAAAAAAAAAAAAAAAAAAAAAAACAAAGAGAGGAGATAGAGAAGTATAGATTCGCATTAGTGTGTAGCTTAAAACCCAAATATTTGAGCGTCGCGCCGCTGCGAAAATTTTTTTTCCAAACAGTTGGCTGCTAAACGCATCCGAAATCTTCTACCGGTTGGTCCACGCGCGTGTCAAGGTTACAATTTATTCAGGAAGATCGAGAAAGGTCGGCTCATGCTGGCATTGGCTAACGCGATTTGCCGTTTATGGTGTCAGTGATGATGCACGATATATGCTTTACCGAGGTTTTTATAATATAACCAGTTTTTATATATTTTTCAAATTTTTTCCGATCCCAGTATGTGATTGCGCAGAAATAAAAAATTTACTTCCCTACGACAAAAGTTTAATTTTAATTATCAGTTTAAAAAAATACTCAGAAAAATTTTCAATGTATTTGTTTAAAGTATATTTTGTAACTCAAAATCTAGATTTTAAAAGTTTTTTATTTTTTAATTTTTGTTCTGCATCACTAGGTTTTCTCAAAAGAGAATTTTTTTTTTTCTTCCTCCGCCCTTTGGGCTTTTGGTTCATAATACCTCAAGTTACACAAGATAATTGGCTTGCAGTAATTAAAAATAAAATATCAATCTGCAGTAAATTTTCAAGTTTAAAATTAGTATAATGGCTAAAAAAAGCCAATACCGTAAGTATGGGAGATCGGAAATTTATTTTTTAATTTATAACAGCTGGTTTGGACGAGCATTATCATTATTTAATCGAAAAATAAATTAAAATTTACTCATAGACTCGCGAGTAATTATTAATTTCATAAAAAATGTCGCCGGCAAATTATCAGTTTAATTGAACTAGAAGCACAAGAGATAAAATTAGTGCCTTTTAGATTGACTCGGGTCACACATGCCGATGGTCTATCCTAGCCGGTTTGAGCTCGCTTTTTATTGATGCCCCCTTCGATGCATACCATTAATTATCTATCCAGCGAGAGTTTTTTTTTACTCACGTTTGCGATTATAAATGAACTGTTATAAATTAAATTTATTTTTATCACCAATCGTTTCGCTAAAAAATGCAAACAAATCCAGAGAAATCTTTGGAGTAGTGACGCACTACAAGTTCCTTGTGCGAGTAAACATGGTTACGCGACATGCGAATTGAGAGAGCCACTAATTACGCGATCTTCGTTGTCTCGTACTCTTACTTGACAGCTTTCGTCACCTACATGATAAGAGTATTCAATTTTATTTCACTTTTGACTTTCTCAATATGCTGCACAATCGTGGGGAAATTTTATTTTATGTCTGTTGGGAGAAAAAAAAGTGCCCACGAGTTTATGTGAAACAGATTGCTCGGTTCGTTTTAAGCAAATTTTCCGGAAGATTAACAATAACATGCGTAAGCATGAAAATGGTAACAATGGAGTTGAAATAACAACTTCATTGAGACAAATTGGAAATTGTCATGAGAAAAGAAAAAAATTCATTCATCCGGCAGTTTTTTCTGCAACCCTGCAAAGCAACTTTGAGTTTGTTGCCTTTGAACTTTTTTTTTTCAAGCATTTGTCTTTGTTAGGTACACCTTGTTGTTTAGAAACAGGTGGGTTTTTTTTTTTTTTTTATTATAAAAAAAAACTGCAGTCACTGCACGTTTACTGAACTTTGTAAATATTAAGAAGCAGGAACTATAAACCAATAAAAAAATCAATGCATTGGAATTTATCTTATCTCATAAACTTCTCAACCTGAAAATTTTTTTACTAAATGTTGTTCCTGTACATTATTTGTGTCAAAGAAATTTTTATTCTTGTGATTTTTTTATTGTTATTTTTTTTTATATCAATTGAATGACATTAAATTTTGAGTATTGCCAGAATCAGCTAAAGAAAATATTGTTCAAATCTTTTGAAGTATAGTTACTGAATCAAACTGAGTGATTTTTTTTAAAGTTGCTGCTTTTTAAAAATACCAAATCAATTATGCTAAATTTTTCTCGATGATAAATAGAAAAAGAAAACAAATAAAATCGAACTCCCGATTATTTTTTTTTTATGGAGCTTACAGCATACATCAAAGTTACATCATTAACATGAAACATTAATGACCGAAAAAGATCGTTTTTTGAACGGAATTTTGAATTTCATCGTAAATTGTAACGATGAGTTTACAGTATGTAAAATATTCGTGAAATCAAGTTTCAATGAATAATTTATGATCGAAGTTACATACAAAGCGCATCCGTAAATTTTTCGCGAGATAAATTGAAATAAAAGTGGTAACCTCCAAAACTACAAGATTTAAAAAAAAAACACGCACACCAAAAAAAACAAAAATACAAAAAAAATGACTGCATAAATAATGATAATAATAATGACAATGATAATAAAGATTCGCAGTGTCCTTGAGTCGAAATTTCTTCCTCATCGTGTAACCTGGCGTCCTTGCAGACTCCCAAAATTTGCTCAGAGAGTTCGCGCCCGTAAAAAAATCGGCGCGACCTAGACCTTACCCGTTTTTTTTTTATTTCTTCTTAAATGTATTTTTTTCGAGTTTTTTTGTTCATTTTAATGTAGCTGTTGGCATGTTATGGACGACTAGGTGTGAAGCAGCGACGAGACACAAGTACAAACAAACTATGGTGTTTTGGGAAAAATTTGAGGTGTGTAGTGCGTTCTTTACTTTGAGGCGTTGAAGGAAGTGTAATTAGCGACTCGGATGTAAATAGTTGGACAGAAATAATTTTAGAAATTTTTTTAAACTTTTTTTTTTAATTCAAAAAACAGTTTTTGAAATGAACAATAAACGTACATCACGTTCATTTAGAAGTTTTATGAGTTGGTTATTTATTCTGTAAACTACATTAAACCTCTATTTATAGTACCTATCATTTCATATAGAATACACGTGAGTTGTTACATTGTAAGAATCATTCAGTTTAACGTCATTATTTAAAACTAATTGTAGATAAAAATAATAAGTATTCAAAATCTACATAGTTAATCGAAACCAATTTCAATTGACAACGATTCTAATATAGTCAACTTCTAAATGCGATTCGAAAGTTATTTTAAAAAAATATCTCAAACCACTCTTTGTAAAATAAGAAGAGTATGTAATATATTGCTATTTCTATTGCCCTCTTCAAAGCTTTACACTGCTGTAACAGTAAACTTGTTTCACGCATTTAATCTCTCACTTTGCTCCCTAGTTACGTAAATTTACACACTCCATTCATATCATTTTAGCGCTTCAACTACTAAAAAAAATGTTTTTATTTAATAAGCTTGAAGGATCCTCTCAAGATAAACTGCTTGAAATTAATTTTGATATTTTTTTGAAACTTTCTTTTGTTTGAGAGCAGACATCACGAAAGATCAAAATAATTATTAAATGCTGAATCAAATAATAACACAATTTTTTCAAAAGCAGTTCATTAAGAAACGTCAACAGGAATATCGAGTCAATGTCATTTGCAAGGGTATAAAAAATAAAAAAACTAGAATCATACAAAATTTGAATAACGGGTGAATGAAGTAATGTTTGTAAATAAAAAGCAACTCACATCTTTTTGTGGTTAAAACATAAAAAAAAAGAAATCCTCAGCAAGCAGGTGTCGAAAAAGAATCTCCTGTTGCTCCTCTTCCTGGATCCCGCGATTCACTTTCACCACCGACTCGTAGATCTAGAAGCGGGGGCGCCACACTCTGCATCGGCATTGGTGCAACTCGACCGGAAGTTCAAGAGATTCGGCCACCAGGAGGAAGAGGAGCCGTTGTCCACCAAAAGAGGATGCATCCTCAAGTGGGTTAGTCTTTGTCCCTGTGACAACCGCATCCTCTTTCATTTTCACTTTTTTTTTTTTTTTTTTTTTTTTATTGTTCTTGATTTGTAAAGAAGTGAGAGTAAGGAAGTACAGGGGGTTGAATCCTCAAAACTTACACGTTCACAAGATTTTGAGCCCGCGTGGACTGGGTCTGAAAGGTTCGGAACATCACGATCACCGGACACTTTAAGGTGGGCAACACTTAAACATCACTAAAGCACTATCTTTGGATTATTAACAACAACAACACTGCAAGAAGTACATAAAACAGTCGGCTGAAATCTCAATTTGACTCGAGCGACAGTAGTAGTGATGGCTGCTCGTCTTATAAAACTCATTCGCGAAGCTCACTTGGCCAGCGGGGGCGCGTGGATCCTGAAAAAGACCGACGAATCCTCTGAGTAGTTAAACTCTTACGTAAAATGTAGGTCAACGCGCGGGCTTTAGCGAACGAGCGAACGATTTAGAAAATCCACCACCCCTCTGCGGGTGATTACGCTCGTCACAGCGGAGTGCGATGCACCTTGCTTCTATCGAGCTGCTATCTCTTCCTCTCTTACCGCTGTCTGCTGCACACGGCTGTTGAGCTTGTAGAGCTTGCACTAAACTTTTTCCTCGTTGCTCTCTTCTTGATTTCTTCTTTCGAATTTTCAATCGCGCACGCTTGAAAAGTAGAGGACAATTAATCTTTCGGCTCTCGAGGCAATATTTTGAAAAATCCAAACTTATCAAACTTGCGGGGTCTTCGAGAGAAACAGAGAGTAAAGCACGAAAAAGTTCATCGACTCCAACTTGGATGAGAACGAGAAGTAAACGAGGAGGAGGAGGAGGAGGAAGAAGAAGAAGTTAAAAAATCCGACACTAATTGACGCGGAATAAATATCAGTCGCGCAGAGAAATCACACCGCGAGCGCTCGAGTGATACGTGTGTGAATAAAACACACGTACGTCGTAGCAGGCAAACGCACACTCGAGTATTTCAACGTTCAGTGCCGAGGCATTGGCAGTGCTTTTTTGAGATCAAGGAAATTTCTCTCTCTCTCTCTCTCTCTTTCTCTCCTTCTGCCTGGCTCATTTCTGTTATTCTTTTTGTTGCTGTTTTTTGAGTGCGTGTATAAATATGTTTTTGTACACGTCGAAAGACCGTTTGTTTTCTAGCTCTGGGACGCCCGGCAGTTCGAGCTTTCGGCAGTGGAGACGCAAAGAGAAGCAGAAGAACGGAAAAAAGTAAGAAAGAAAGAAAAAAAGTCAAAGGTACGTCGCACGGTTGATTATCGAAAGAGCGCACGTCTACATCGTGCTTGGCACGTGAAAAAGCTCGATTTTCGCAGGCAGGAAGCGGCAGCCAAGCTCGAAAGCTGCTGCAGCTGGCTCGGGCCAAAGTAGGGCGACGACTGGGTGCTCCGCTGCTACTCCGGAGTGCACCGCTGCCACCGCTGCTGCTGCTGCGCCGCCGTGCACCTCCTCGCCGAGAGAGCAGCCACCCGCTGCACTTCTCCCACCCTGGTGGGGAGGCAATGGGAGTAGGAGGAGAAGAGAGCATAAAACCCCCCTAGTCACACTGTATATATATAGCTATTAGAGAAAGAGTGAGAGTTGTTTTAGCGGACCAGGTGGGGAATCGAAGCCGCCGACGCTATTGTGTAAGCGCCGCGTCTAGGAAGTGCAGAAAAACTCTTATTTTCTCTTTTTCCCATAACCACCATCCACCCTGGGTGCAGCTTAATTAGCGACTCGAGAGCGCAAGCAATACAGCTGCCGAGGGTTAAGTTTGCTGACCCCCGGTGGATTATTTTCGGATGACGTAACGCTTATTTGCGTCACAGTTCAGCGGGAAAAGGTCGCATTATTTTCATAAGAAAGCGATAACTTTTGGCTCAACGCGATCGTCAGCCGAGGTACAAAGGCGAAAAGAGAAAGCGGCCGTGCTCTTCCATCATGACCGAGCGTCGCGTCGGGGGGGCCCGCTGGGCCCATCTCCCGGTCGCTGCTAACCCGAGTGTACAGAGTTCAACTACTCTCCCTGGCACGGTCTAGGCCACGAGTTCGGCCGCGTTTGATAACCGAACAAACTTTCACCCGTGCGCGCTAACTCGTGCGCGGGTGGACCCGCTTCGGGAGGGCGTTGACACCTAACTACCCAACTACACACACCGAGATACTACTTCTTATGGCCGTTCTTTTCAATTTTAGGTAGCTTTATTTTTTTTTTTTTCTTTGACCAAGGGCCGGCTTACCCGATCCTTCGAGGAAGTGAAAGTCCAGTTTTGGGGATCATAAGTGACTTTTTTGGGCTTCTTATTAGTGTTTTAATTTTTTTCAGTTCAACGATCGGCTTTTTGAAAGTTCTCGGTTGCGAGTTACGAAACGATGCCTCTTTGCCGCGGATTTTTCAAATTTCATTCTTGCATATTTTTTACTTTTATTTTTTTTTCACTAGTATAGAAAAGTTTTAAATATTATGAGTAATACTCTGTTAAAAATTTTATAACGCTCTTTGCGTTACAAAACCATAGTCGTGTAAATGATTTCTCTCATAAAAACAACCTGCATAATCAATGAATCGCACACGTTACTTAACGCTTAAAATTCTCAGGAATAAAAACGCAAGCCTATACGTCGATTATACATAATAAAAACTAAAATTTTTGAAAATAATTTAGCACGCCACTGAATTCAATTAATTTTTTTGCAACGAATATCGATAATGAATTTTTGATCCCTTTACGTAATGATTGAATCGAATAAGTCGAATGGTTCAATTAAACTCAAACCCGTAAAGAATATTCATTATCATTTATGTTTTGAATTTTCGACAGGCTTTTGTAACTTGAAACCTTCATAAAGACGTTACAACACATAAAAGAAAGTTAAGGTCAATAATCTCACAAAATGAGTGCTTTGAACTCCAGATAAAAATTACACAACCATATTGCGAAGTACCTCTGTTAAAAAAAAAAAAAACAAAAACTTTTTTTAAATAAATATTTGAAGCTTTTATTTAAATAAATTATCAAAATTTATTCTAGACCGAAAAACGAGATTATTTTTTGAAAGCATTCATTTTATTTAAAACAAAGGAGTTCTTTTTGAGTAATTAAAGTAATTTTTTTGAGTTGACTAGGAGTCGAGTGGGCGCGCGCCGCGCAGAATTTGACAAAATTACAACCTCTAAAATTTATTGTTGATTAATAACCAAGTTCACGATGAAGAACTCGATAGATGACGACATGCTTAACCAATAGGATCAAAAATAAAAGTCTTAAACTCAAAAAACAATATCGCTTACTCAATTTCAAGAGTGGAACCGACTGAGGAAGAGTTTTTTTTTGTTACTTTCAATCAATTTACTTTTATTTTTATTATTATCAATAATATTCTTTTTTTATGGTCATTACTGAAGATGGTTCAGTAATTACATCTTTCCAAATAAAATTCTTATTCTATTTAGTAGTATGTCTTTGGGCCAATTCAGGTTGTACAAGATTTTTTTTTTTTTTTAACTGAACGAGACATACAAAGTTTATGTGTTGTTTACGATGTATGAGTATAACGTTAAATTTATCTATACTCAGTCGAATAATTAAGGTTCAATCCAAAGTAACTTCGCTTGCTTCAGTAGTAAGAGTCAGGTACGGTCAGACAGATCGCGCAGAGATCGCAAATTTTTGCATATTTTTATCTTTGACAGCAGCATTAAATTTTTTAAGATTTGAAAAAAAAAACGTAAATAAATGAGGATGTAAAATTTTTCAAAAAATCCTTGATTTGAAAATAAAAAATCAGCTTTTCAAGACGTATCAATTTAAAAAAAAATTGATAGAACGAGAGAGAGAGAGAGAGAAAAAGAAGTGTAAAACAGACATCCGCTTAGTTGCTCACATAAATTCGCATCGGGTTAGTCGAAGGTCGTCCAACTATAAGCAGAATCGGGCTCCTTGGCGGGTACAACGCGTAAAGGCGCAAGGATCACGAGTCATGGCGCGCACTCGTCCGAGCCCTGACCTCAAAAGAGGCCGGTTTTCTCGCACGTAAACGCGTGAGAGGAAAATCGCGGAGGAAAACTCCGGCCAGCTACTACTAGCCGATCGGAATTCTTTATTATCCTTCTCAGTTCGTTCGTTCTCTCGTTATCTCGTCTTTGTTGCCTGCTTTTTTTTTCCATCTAATGCTGGCGCGCTTACCTTCCCCTTGGCGAGGACAAAGGAGGATGCTGAACTCTGCGCCATCGTCTATGATACTCTATGCGTGCGTGCAGCTGACTCGTAATAATACTTCTTCTTCTTATTCACCTTTTTGAATTATTCAGAGACTATGAAGATTATGCAAAAGGTGCGACTGTGAATTTTTTTTTTTTTTTTTTTCTTTTTACGTAGAAATCGTGAATATTAATCTTCTTTTATTTTTTTATTAAATTTTTTTTATATATTGCTTGAAGTTTGATGATTATTATTGAAGCCAGTTTAAAATCCACAATTATAAAATCAAAAGTATCTTTAGTATTTTTTTCAAGGTCATTGAAATGATCACGTGAATTATTTATTTTGATTAGAGTTTTTTTTATTAAAAAAGAAATAATTTTTTTAATTTCACCTTTTTCTTTGGACTAGTTAATGATTATTTAAAAATGACAAAAAATCGGACAAAAACTTTATTCTTTTCCAAATTAAATTTTGATATGAATATTGGTTGCCATAATAGTGGGCTTCTTGGAAATAAGTTTGACCATGCTATGGTATTTACGTGGAAACGCGTGTTTAAGATAGACTCCTTCACAGTGTTTTGTTTCTTCTTAAGCCGCCAGTTTTAATGTTGTGCCTATTTTCGCGAGCTTACTCCCGGCTTTTGCGCTTTGTCTACGTCTCTATTCCGAATTGTGACTTTGGTTTCACTACACTAGCTCTGTTTCCATTACTTTGAGAAAGGTGATTATCGTTGTCGTTTTCTTTGATCTTAAGCGATAGATTTTTCAAAAAGCTTGCTTTTTAGTTTCAAAAAGAACATAATTGAAGTGACTGTTTTCAATTTTAGCGAGTCAGCACTTTTTATTTATCAGAACGATCATCGTAGAAAAGAAAAAACCAAATGGTTAATTTAATAGGGTGCTCAGCAGCTTATCTCTGCATTTCAGCATAAATTTACCAGAGTTTAGTTCAATAAAAGACAAAGCAACTTTCCAAATTCGATTAATTTTTACTCCTAACGTTGTAACAATAGAGTTCTTAAATACAAACAAAGTAGCTGACAAAGGGAGTGCGCGTTTTTAAAAAGTGCTTGTTCATTGATGCAACGGCTCTTACCTCTTTTCTCTTGATAATTTTATCCACCACCGACAGTGGCCGCTATTGCGTCGAGTTAACATCTTCCTCGCAATTTCATTGAATTTTTTTTTTTTTTTTTTTTTTCTCTTTTTAAATCATCATTGTCGCTGTCTTATCGAGTTATTTGCTCGAATAATGAGGTTGGGTACTTTTTTTCTTTGCGGTAGGTTTTGGGATTGTCATGTTATAAGCGTTGACGTAATCGACAAACTGCGGGTTGTTTAAAGCGCGAAAGGTTTTTTACGATTCGGTTTTGTTTCTTTCTTTTGTCAACAGTTTCAAACAAGTTATTTCATTATGGCTTCTTCTGATTAATGTTTTCCGACTTATCTGGTTGATAAACAGCATTTAAAAGAATTATTTTCAAACCTACATTTATAAAAGAGGATGTATTTTTAGAACCCGTATTTTATATTTAGTTGAAAAAAAAAAAAAAGAACTGTCGATGTCGAAGAAGAAAAAGAAATAATTTACAGAATCAGAGACAGTTTCTCGTCGGTTGTTCGCAATCTGGACTTATCGAACCTCACACGTGGTCGTGTAACTCTGATTGAGTACGAAAAAGCCCTCGAAGCCAAATTGCGCGTAAAAAAAAGCTCAACTCGGAAAAGAGAGAAAAAAGGCGAATAAATAAGTACGTAAGCGCGGGCAGGCATCACGCGTGCGTAACTAAATGAAGAGTAAAAAAAAAAAAAAGAAAAAAAAAAGAGAGAGAGAGAAAAGAAAAGGAGAAGCGAGTTCTCCCCTCTCGCGCGAGCCCCACTGACTCACAGAACTACTTTCCCTTCTTCTTCCTCTGGCTGTAGCAGGCAGGCTACCTCCTTCTACATAACGGAGGGGCCGCCGCCGACGCACGCTATGCCATCGGCGAGCCGCAGCGGCGTGTTTTAAATACCGTTATTCATGCGGCTCAGCGAGAGTGAAACTCTGACTCCTCTTTGGGGGGACCCTATACTTACCTATACGAGCGTCTTTTTACTCAAGCCCTAAAGGTAGCTTTTTTTTTAGAATCCTCGATGCTTTCCCAAAGTGATCACAATGCAGCTGCACTAAATCAAAAGTATGGAACAATGGAATACACTCCGGTAATACCGAGGGTAATACGTATCGCATAAATCGCGCGTTGTAAATACCCCGAAGGCTTAAGAACCAATTTATAAGTAATCGACAGGTGGAGAGTGGTTATTTGAATAAGTGTACTTTCGCTTCGTAAATAAACAACGGAAAAAGTTAAACGCAGAGATGGTTAACTCCGAGAGCCTACCTTTGACCCCATCGACGCTGGGTATGTTTACGTAAGCGCGTATCAAAGACTGCTCAACCGAAGTTGTTCTCGAATCTTCGGTCTTGTGGGGTGCATAATATTCGGGCGCGTAACGTAATGATCTTTGGTAACGCACGCATCGGGCAGCCGGTCGTTGAACATGACCGCGAAATAAAAAGTGGCCCTCAATTGGCCGGCTGGTGCCCACCGCGCGACTCGCCGCCGACTACGGCAGCTGCTACACGTCTCTTTTTCTGGGTCAAGATTCAAGTTCTTTGGTTAGCGCGAGCCGAGCCACCGGCGCGATCGAGTGTGTGCTTTTAAATTTTCGATTCTTTCGAGATACTCATCATGGGAATAACCGAGCAGACTTATTCGTATACCTCGTCGCGGTCATTATCGAAAGAGAAATTTTCGTGAACCGACTTTTTTTTTTTTTCATTTTCACAATATTTAAGATTGATATCCTCGGGTTCGTTGACTCGGGCTACGGTCGCTTTCTTTTTTTTTTCGGGACCGCCCGCCAACGAACAACAGCAACAAAAAGTCATCGGTTTCAAAAACTACACTCTCTTTTTTGGGTGGGCATTTAATTTCCTCTTGCATAATTTCGAAAAGTAATATTCTAAAAGTGTAAAAAATTCTCGCAGGTTACGCAAGCCTTGGTCTTTGGTTAATATTCCGTGTACCGTGAGATTGCGGAAGAACTCTTAAGGGTCGAGCGAATAGATCTCTGCAATTCGAATTGTATCGATCTTAATGCTAACACGTGTTTGATCGCTTGAGCAGATAAGCGCCTGTAGCTTTTTTTAACCTCACGATTTCTCCCACGACATCGTTGTCACTGGGATTGTTGAAACGATGGTGAAATTAATCATTTCCTACGCAGCATAACTCAAGAGAAAATGAAGGTTGACTGAAGCGTGTAGTTCTTTAAGTTAAGGAAAAAGAAGTTTTAGTATTAATAGCCCTGCGTTGCACAACTATCGTAACTGACATTGCTTCAACGTAGCCTCACAAAAACTACATAAAAATCAGATAGTCATTATAATTACAAAATCCTAAAGTTTCCTCCAGTAGTTACCTACCAGTGTGACTGGTTGCGTAATTAACAATTTCTAGTTTTATTTATAATTTATTACGAAAGTTTCGAAAAAAATTTTAAATATTCAGACGCCGATGCAACTTTGAATTTTAAAAACCCGTAAGTGGTGGGCCATGAAAAACGAAAGGATGGCAAAAAAAAAAAAAAAAATACAAGACATCCTTTTTTAACTCGAGAGAAGGTTTGCAAAATTAAATGCTAGATCCAGATCGAACGATAGGTGGCTCTTACGTGTACAGAGGCACTGATGATCTCGAAAAACTAGCATATGTGCACGTTCAAAACAAAATGAACTACTGTAAGAAAGCATCGCACGAGCAGGAAAGATTGAGCGAGAAGTTGAGAGAAAGTCAAACTTGCATGATGCACATTCGCTCATTATTTTGTCGAGGAAGAAAATATGAAGGTCTCTGTATTATATACTTTTCAGACAAAAGCAAACAAGTTTTTCGATTTGTTATTTTCACCAATGCTACTAATCATTTTTCCAGACATTGTACAAAGTAGGAGAGTTGTCATTAATTTTAAATAAAATTTATAGTGTCAAAGGTAACGGATTATTTTTATAACATGTTAAGGTGTAACTTTCAGATCCGACTACTGGTTCGAGTCCAGATCAGCCCATTAGAATATTTTGTGAAATTATTTTGAAAATTATAGTTTTCTTAAATGAAACTCTTTTATTGAACTCTTAAGGTGAAGACGTAGCAGCGTTGGATGTAAAAAGTGGCTATAAAATATAAATAAAAGGGAAAATGTAAAAAAACGCTCTGTAGCGCGCTAAGTGCTATTTTTAACAATTTTTTGATCCTAATTACAGATTTATCTATCAAGTATTGGCCTCAGGAAACTTGGAAAATCGTTTTCCTCCCGTTAACCATGTGTAGCAGACCCTTGCATCGTCTACTAACGCACGCTGAGTAAATGCACGAACCGCACATGCACCCCATTCCCATAACCTTTAAAATTTATTTCATGCAACAAAATATGCAAAGAAAAATATAAATTAGAAATTCGAAAAGCAGCAGGCAGAAATAAATAATTCTTCTTTCTTCAATAATTAGTAATTATTTCTCCAACTGCTTAATTAATAACCTACAAATCATGCACAAAAATTAATTACCATCTTCATAAATATTCTTCACTTTTTCGGTTACTTTATTAGATGCTGTTCTTCTTTTTCTTTTTCTTATTGTCTTCCTTTTACTAACACTTTGAGCTACTCTCTTGCCGTCTCCCAGTAAGATAATTGATTATCAATAAAAGAAAAATTACATGCTTAGACTGATATTTTAAAAAATAGTAATTTTCATGCATTTGAGTCAAGTATTAATCAAAAAGCAGAAGAATCTAGATTACTGAGAATTAATAAAAACTAAATGAACCAAAATAATCAGAGAACTTACAGTTTACACTTGGTGTACTGTACCCGTGTGCACCTTCGCTCACTAGCAGACGACATACACTACTACAATTTTGCTGAATAAGAAGAGAACCGATTTTCCAAGTTTCCTGAAGTTATTTGTTAACCGATTTTCATCAAATAAGGCTTAAAAAATAGCTTAAAATATTATCTAGCGCGCTACAGAGCGTTTTTTTCAATTTTCTCTTTATTTTTTTTTAAAACTGCAATCGACAAATTTTATGAAAACGCGGTTACGTCTTCACCTTAACCGAGATCTTCGAATGAGAAAATATTGTTTTGACGAATTGTGAAAACTATTTGGGTTTATACATATAATGTAATGAGCAATTATTTCTGTTACGGACGTTACATTTTGTAGTTTTGAAAAGCTGTAAAATGAATAAAAATGAAAATGGTGTAAAAAATAGTTTCTAGCAAAATGCAATTTAATGAATACAATATGTAAAAATTATACTATATATGATTTATGAATTAGATAAGACGCACGAGTCAAAATTAGCCGTTACGGGCGTTACATTTATACGAGTAACGTCCGTAACGCATATTTTTGACTCGTGCGTCTTAATGAATACAAAAATTACCCACAACATAATATTTTAGATTAGTACTCATTAAATTGCATCTTATTAGATACGAGTTTTGACATTTTATTCATTTCAGTTAATTTTACAGATGTGTAAAGCTTACAATGTAACGTCGGTAACAGAAATAATTGCTCATGAAAATAAAGACACGATCCGTTTAGAAAAAGTTCAGCATTATAATTAGAACCAGACACGAGTGCAGTCAGCTAGTTACAATTGTAACTAAGAGCTACCACAGCTGCGAAACCGTGCCTCGTTAAAATGCTTTTATGCGTCCAATCCGGTTGTTGTCGTTTCTATTGTTAAACCTTAGGTCGTTCGAAGGGAAATTTTTAATTTAACGAATTGACGGGCGCGTAAGTTGAAAGTAAAAATGTAAAAGAAAATTTATTTAAACGCAAAGCTTTAATTAGAATAGCTTGGAGGCCGAAAGTGCATCTATTTGTCGTCAACGTGTGGACACATGTGGCCGGTGGCGGGGCGCATCTCGAAGAGCACGACCGACGAAGAAGACGGTAGCGATGGTATGCCCGGGACGAGAAAAGCTCACGAGACCCAGTTTCAGGCCGAGCGGTCACGCTACGTACGCAGCAGCAGCCCTGGCTGTTGGATCTTGGGATATCGTTTCGCAGAAATCTAAAGTCGTCGTGGAAGATCTAGAATTCTTCGTTATACCAATCAAGCCGCCTCCTCTAGGCGAAGCCCTCTTTTTAAATATTTTTATGAGCAACAAAATGAACAAAGACTTTGGATGATTTGAGGTAGAGCTGATTGTTCCTCGATAATGGTCTTAGTAGTTCTTCCGGCCCAGGCAGGATGTTACGAGCCAGGAAGGCGGAAAAAGTGCCATTGCGACGCTATTTATTCGATGCGCTTTCGCCACGGGCGCGTGAAATTTTCACACGGAGAACTTACGTTATGGTTTTGTTTTTCCAGCGATGACTCGCGATGTCGAGGTCGGTGAACGGCAGCTGACTCTTACCGTCTTCAGAATAAATCAAGGAGGAAGTCGAACGAAAAAAGAGAGACAGAAGATCTTCCTACAGAGAATTGCCTTATAAAAAATTTCGATAGCTCTGCCTAATTTGGATCAACGCAAAGTAATTGTTAACACACAAAGGTGAATATAGCCGACTTGTCGGCTCAGAGAGGGGAGAGTAAAAACAATGGAATAAGCAAGTCGAGAAAGTACCCCGAGCCTATTATTGTCTTTAGCGGCTGCAGCCTACTCACTTCCTCGTCGAGTCGCGAACGCGACGTAAACACTCGGATCCAAGTTGTTCTTCCCATAGCTTTGGCCAATTCACACAGCTTCTCTGGTGCTGAGGCCAAAGTGTTTCAACTACAGTACTTATAGTCTATAATTTGATGCCATACATCTTTCAGGGGAGTGTATGTAAGAGCTGCACTTATAGAAGTTTGCTGCCGATGCCAACTTGCGATTCCACCGGATTTTACGTAACTATCATATTTCCAGCAGTCGGACCATTATGTAAAACTTACTGCTGCTGCTGCTGCTGAGGTTCTATACTTCGGTTGTTTGATTTCATGGTATAAGTAGCTACGCTAAATACCTGTAACTATAGTGATGGAGATGGATGTATTGTAAGAGGAAGACTCTAGTTACATAAACACACCATCGCCATAAGTCTTTGAGATTCATCACGTTTTTCCAGCTTATTTTTAATCAACTTGTGCACAATGATTGCTTGTAATTTTAAACAAGGCTACTTATTTAAATCGTGATTTTCACAGCTCAATCATGGTGGTGGTACAACAGCCATTATTTTCTCTGTAATAACAATGATTTTATTGTATTCGCTAACCTTACGAAAAAGTGATAAATGATTATCGAACGAACAGCTAATTTAACTCTCAGAGAGGACATCAATATTATTGTCATTTTTAGAAAAACTCATCAGTCTGAAAGAAAAAAAAAGATCGTGTTCACGAGTTACGAGCTAAAAATGGGTGCTGGGCGGAAAGAAGAGGAAAGGGAAAAAAAAAAAAATAATAATAATTTTTACCCGTGAAATCCACCGCCCACGCTCTCCCCCCATAGAGTTCAACGTCCCGCAATCGCTTAGCTCGAGTTAGGCTCCTCCTTCGTTTCTTATTCTTAGTCCGTATCCTCGAGTATTTTTTTCAAAACAATGGGGAAAGTTTAGACGGAAGAGGTGTTTCGCACGAAGAGAAAAAAGGGAAGGCTTTCACTTTGGTTTAACCCGGGCTCCATAATAGACGAATCGGGTGCGACTAGACGCGAACGATATGGACGCCAAAGGTCAAGGGCTTGACTTTCACCGGAGGTCATGCTTTCGTGGCTTGGCTGCTGGATCACACAATTATACTTCTTTCGGTTTCGTTGAACCGTTACTCGCCGCTATGCCGTCATTGGCTTTTTTTCTAAATAGGCCAAAGAAAGTTAATCTGGATTTTTTGAGTCCGACCTGAGCCAGTGATGAGATGTTCCGAAAAACACACTGATTTTTTTTTTTTTTTTTTTTTTTTTTCTCGTTGAGAGAGTGCTGGATACTTTTTCTTTTTCAAATTCTTAAAATAGAACCAATTCAGCGAGCAAAAATTAAAATCGAGATCTTCCAGAAGTTCGACAAGACAGTTAACTTAGATTAAAAAAGATGCCACACTCTCTCAAAGGAAATTCTAATCAAGTAGATATTGAAATCTGATGCTTCGGTCTCTTAATTATAACTCATAGTTATGATCAATCTACACCCTAATAAGTCATAGATTAAATATATTTGCATAAGTAACTAATCAACTCTGTTAGTTAAACTCGTACGACTCGGGTTCATCATAATACTTATCAACGAATTCCTTTATTAGATTAATTCCACTTTGAAGACAAAAATTTCAAAGTTTTGCTTGAATCGATTTTTATGAAATTAGATCTCGACTTACTCACCAGCAGAGTTCGTGACCTGAGAAACATTGTTTTGACGAAACATTAGTAATCATTTTCCAGTATTTTTAAGCGATCTTCCATGAAGTCAAATTGGCATTTTTAGCCCGTTTTTCAAAAAAGAACGGCTTGTTAAATAATTTAAAAAAAAAAAAAAAAAAACTCGTCCTTGAAGCCTATGTAGCTTTCAAAAAAAATCTTCAACCTTTCATTCATTCTCTTTTTTAAAATAAATTTTCAGTAAAAAATTTTCTTGAATCGTACTTTGATAATTTCGACCATGTAAAATTATTAATTGTCATCAGCTTTAAAAATGCTAAAAATTGCTTTTAAAACTTTCAACTTTTCGAAAAATGAAGTAAAATTTCTATTTTGACTAATAGCAGATCGCTTAAAAAAGCCCAATGGCAATTAGGATATTAATGGTTTCGGTTGTCATTTAGTTCTACAAAATGATCCCCAACGTATCGTCAATACTGGTGTTCCACAAACCGTGAGCTTTCCTGGTCAGTGTTTGTATCAACGAGTTGAATCTGATAAACTAAAAATTCAAATTCTCATAAAGTTGCGTTTTTTTTCGACATTTAGTCAAATTGATTGCAGTAGTTTTAATGAGTAAACTGTAAACTTTGTCACGTCAATAGTTCATGATTAACATGCTTGGTTTATAATTTTTTCATTAACTCAAAATAGATAAATTATATTCTTTTAATTTTAGTAAAAAAAATATAAACTTTTAAATTTTCTATTTTATAAATTGAAATATTAAAAACGATTTTTATCATTCATACAACTAGTTAAGATTTTAGGATCATAAAGAAATTCAATTTTTAAACGTCAATTTAAATTTCAGTTGATTACTAATTGAAAAGGTGGTTGATTACTGTATCACAAATAATTTAGAACTTAACTTTTAACTATGAAATCTAAATTTGAAATATTCCGACCGTATCCAGTCCAAGGACATTGGTTTTGTGAGTATTGCGTACTCTTGATATTGGCAATGTCGGCGATGTTTTAATTTGGGTCGGTTGTTAGACTTTTTTACGAGCGAAAAAGGGTTTTAAAAATTGAGAACCAGGGCGACTTTTCACCTTTTTTTACTCTGTTGATTACTTGCAAAGAATATTAAAAATAATATAAGCAGCATGTCAATAAAAACGATAATATAAATTTTTTTAAAATTCATATTATATTTGAAACTTGAAAGTTCAATTTTAAATAAATGTGAAAATAACATAAATATTTAAAAAATGAAGACGAAACAAAAAGGACTTTGTCGTACAAATAAGGTCACCTCCTCTAGGAACGATGGTGCGATGATGAAAAGAGAAGCCAAATCGAACCTTCCCCTTCTCCCCTCCCTCCCTTCCCCATGAAAAGTGCAGCACTCGGAGCGAGGAGATGAGAAAAAAGGCGGAATGGTGGGGATCCAGCCGTGCATCAGCGAGCGTCGAGGGGTGAATTTGTGACGTCACGATTTTCGAGCGCAAGCGCAACGAAGTAGGGGTGCAGCAGAGGTGAACGACCGACCTAGACTCGCAGCCACGGCGGGTTATGCTGCGCAGGCCTCCGCGCGCGTGTGTGTGTGTTTGGGTGTGAATGCAGCAGCGGCCCAGCCTACCTACCCCGCCGCGACTAAGCTAGACGCTGTCTGCCCGGTGTTCATGAGGATATCCCAATTCCGATGTCCTGGCAAACTTTATTCCCTTTGTTAATTCTTAGTATATTCGCCAACTCCCTCCTGCCCCTTTTTGATTATTTTATAACAATAATCTTTTTCCCCTTACTCTCGATGAATGTTGAGTAATTTGTAATAAATAAACGAGAATAAACGAGCAAAACAGCCGTTAAGGGTAGCGGTATAAAAATAAACAGATAGTGTAATAGACCCTACGAAAAAAAAAGAGCGGGTATTTAAATAGAATAGGAAGAAAGGAAGAAGAAGGATCGTTCCTCCTCCCCCGACAAAGCGAGCGTTCTCTCCACGTGGGCGCGTATTGATCCCGCGCACAGCGACAAAGAAGCGCTGTGCGCGCGCGCGAGGGTTGCTTCTCTTTGGCGCGAGGGTCGTTCACCCCGCTTCTGGGGAAGTTCAGCCGGAGCCCGAGAGAGAGACAACAGACCACGGGGACTCTGTACTTGACCCCGAGGATCTCCGCCTCCTCCTGCTGCTGCTGCCGGCGCTGCTTCCTACCTCCCCGCTGCTGCTGCTGCCAGTGCTCAAGGGAAGAGACGAAGATCTCGAGTCTTTGTGGGGAATTTTCTTTTTTACTTTGGTTTCCATCCCCGTGTTGGGTGAGTCATAACGCTGCTAACACAACCGAGAACCGAACCGGCTTGATTATTTCTCTCGCGCCCTTTTCATATCTCGTTCTTTTCAACGCAGCGCTAAATTAAGGAGCGAGACAACAATGATAAACAAAATCAAGCGCGAGGGTTTTTGGTTTTTTAACCCGAAATTTCGTTCGATCGGTCAATTACGTACTTTATTTACCTGTCTCTAAACGACTATCTTACTCATGATTATTACAGGCAAGGATAAATGATCAATTCATTGTACATACTATTCTCATCTACGTCCTTGTGACAGCTTACCTAGAACAAAACAAAACAAACTTTTTATTTTTCGTCATTATCGTTTGATTTTTAAATTAAATTATATATTATTATTTGTACATTTATTTATACTCTGATTTTCAGGATGAAATTTAAGGCAGATAACGCCAATTATGAAATTTTCTTTTCAAACAACCACATACTCTGATTGAAAAAATAGAAAAAATTTATATACATCCTTGGAAATTTCAATCTAATAAAACACTAGCGTTCGAGTGTATAATATTAACCGAGCACAAAAGTTCTATTCTTATCTATAAGTTATTAATTTATGCGCTTACATAAACTTGTCAAATGAAACATGAGACTACAAACTGAAAGGAATAGATATAAGAATTAGCGGAGATGCAGAAGCGAAACATGAATTTATTGTCTGTAACTTTCAATTCATTAATAATTGCAGATGCGCATTGTATTAACAACGGAAAAAATGATAAACGTGGTTCGAAAAATATATATAGTAAAAAAGGTGGGTAACCGTATAGTTTTTCATAGGGATTCTCGAATTTCCATGCGGCGCAGTTGGCAGCCACCGCGCACGGAACTCGAGAATTTCCAACGGAAAAATGTTCTTTTCATCGGCAAGCTGCGAAGACCGAATTTTCCGGTCTAGCTCGAGCCGGCATCGATGGCGGCTCAACTCGCTGAAAGAAAGGAAAAAAAGAGAAAGAGCCCTGCACACAGGGATGAGGGGGTAAGATCGAACCCTCGAAGCTCACCCCACCGAAACGAGCCCGCGCTCTCGTGTCAAGGAAAAAAAAGGAAAACTCTGCGGGGAAAAACTCTGGGGGTAGGTAGGTAGGCTCATCGAGGAGTTTTCTCTCGCCCGCTTTGCACGCGACGCTGCTCACACGCCTTTCAAACTTATGAGAAATTTACCTTTTTCCTTTTCCTCGGCCTGTTTAAAAGTACCCTTAAGGTTTATTTGTTGTATTTTCAATTTTTCACAAAGCAAATGATAAATGAAAAATATTACAAAAACTAACATCATCAAATAAAAACAGGAGCGAAAAAAATTATTCGAATCAACAAAAAACAAAACTGTGAGGAAAAAACCGTAGGCGTAACGTTACCCGCTTGTGTAATTTCGTAACGTACGAGTGGCACAACCCCCATGAACAAATAATATTTCGGGAGTGCGTTAACCCCTGAGCCACCAACGTCTTCCTTCTTTCCTTCCACTTCCATCCTCTTTTCGTGGTATGATCATGAGGAGGACACCTGCCGGTAACAGCAGCGGCGGCACATAATCGCCGCTGCACGTGGCCAACCCCAGCACGTGTAACTACTTATGGAACGACAACCAACGCCTTGTTTGACTCAACGATCCCGCGGAGGGCAAAAATCATGCGAGAGGAAGCTTACGCGACTGTGATCGATTGAGATTCTTCGTTTAGAGCTTTCTCTTTCTCATGCCCACCAGGTTTAC
Source organism: Encarsia formosa (assembly GCA_038277355.1). Taxonomy (NCBI): domain Eukaryota; kingdom Metazoa; phylum Arthropoda; class Insecta; order Hymenoptera; family Aphelinidae; genus Encarsia; species Encarsia formosa. The sequence goes on along the minus strand of CM076188.1, from coordinate 35,760,172 downwards.
ACTGTTGGTAATTGTTTATCAAGTTTATTCAATATACCGAAACTCATTCATAATCAGTGCTATTAATAACATCCCGAGTTTTTTTTCTAATTAACACGTTTCTTTCAGTATGCTAATTTATTATTTTAAGACGTTAAGGCTTATTTTGGATCGTTCAACTTATTTTAGGTTCTGCGTTAGGTCACAGGGATATTTTTACTCAGAGCACTAATGAGCTATGGAGGTTATATACCCCAAATGACTCAAATTTAAATAATATTCTTCTTTCACTTTAATTTTCAATCTTATAAAAATGGTGCAGAGAAAACTTGAACTTATAATTTAACCAGCCAATTCAAGTGTAATTCTCATTTCTATTCCTCGTCGCCAAAAAATGCCTACATTTATCAGACAATATAAATTTATAGCCCCAAAGTTACATATTATCGAGAGGATAAACTCTTTAAATTAGCTCTACATGAAATTTCTTCTATGGTATCAAAGCTTTTCGTATCGCTATCCACACAAACCACGCGATAGAATCGCGAGAAATTTGAGTTTAGCGATGAAAAGACCATTTGATGGTTGATATAATATACAACTGACCAAGTATTTCAAGCTTTGCAAGAACATTGAATTTTCAATTATCAAGTTAAACAATGTTTGCAGTTTAATTCATCAAACAAATGAAACATACTTTTTCAAATTTTATAATACGTCACTCAAGAGTTAGTGTTGCATAATTTTGAACCTTTTAACAACTAACCATGCATTTTTTAAGAATAAAAAAAATTTCACAATAATTAACTTTTCAGAGAGAAAATTTCTTTTTGAAGCTTCAAACAATGCTTTATGGATCACGGCTATTAAAAACTAAAAAATTTACTTTTACTCAATGACAGAAATAAAAAATTTAGGTTAATTTTGATTTGACAGATATATTAAAATGGAATCTTAGTAAAAAATCGTGTGTAAAAAGTACCTCTGTGATGGAATCTAGGGGTACAGTCAGAAAGGCCGAACAACACCATAGGTCTGGCTCCGGCAGCAGCCCCAAGAACTACAAAAACAGCTCCGGTAATGAGCAACAATGTCACCGAAAACAACACCGTAAAAGCGCGTAAAAGACATAACGACGAGCCGCGCAAAGCTCGGAGTAAAAAAAGCGTAAAAAAAAGGTCTTCCGGGCTTGCTAACCTAACGACTCAGCACAGCAGACTGAAAACCCCATGGATGTTAGGGAGCATCGGCCTCGCCGGTTCGCCCCCTCCCCTGTGCTTCGCATCGGAGAAGTCAACGAACTCTGCGTTGCGCGGCGCCACACCACGAAAATATTGGGCGGCCCAGGCTGCTCCTATACCTACGTCGGGCGGCGCGCAACACTATCGAGCGGCAATGCCAAGGGCAAGGGCGCCCCCACCGCCACCGCCGACGCCGCCGCATGATCCTTCCTGCTCCCCGCTCCTAAGTGTGTGCGTACGTTTGGGGGATAGGCCAGGGTGCGCGCACGCGCCCTGCCGTCTTCGTCCCCGCGATTCCTGTTCCTGCTTTTGCGGGAACGAATCAGCTGTGCGAAGCTGCCTCTCCCCTCGATCATTTCCCGTATTTTCATTTAGGCCTGTCTGTATTATTTTTTTTTTCTTTTTCTTTTTTTCTCGTTCTATTTTTATTGAATAGTTATCGGTTGTCGACCCTCTGCTGCAGGGGTGAGCGTTTTAGAGGTAGACCCAACCGTCAGGGCTTGTTCAATTTTCTTTGTCGGGACTTGTGCAATCTTGTTGGCGTTTAGTAGTTATGGATATGCTAAATCTCAAAAAAGTGTAAATGAAAATAAGTGCACAATCACTTGAAACAAAAAGCAAAAAAATTCATCCCCGCTCAGGCTCGTAATTTCGTAAGACTCTCGTCACCCAATCAGGTAGGCAGTCAACAGTACAGAGGAAGAAAGAAAGAACGAGAGGAAAAAATAATGTAGAATTTCATACAGCCGGTGTTGGTCGAATAAAACGGCACGCGAAGGAGAAAGCTGCTGCTCTAGCGAGGTTAACGCACTCTGCAACAGCAGCAGCAGTCTATGTAACGATGATGTTTCTCTCGCGGCTGAGCTTACGTAAACGCCGACCGCCGAGCTCCAGAGTACACTTACCGACTTAGAAGGTAGCGTTGTAGCTTGCAACCGATCGCGGGGGGTAACTGTGAGACTTTTTTCTTTTTTTTTTATTTACCTAGTGGTGACAACTTCAAACTTAATTGTGCTTCTGGAACCCTCTTTTTTCATCGTTACAAAACACGCCAGACTTATAATATTGTTTTTTTTTTCATTGAAGTAGTACAAATTAGAAAACCAGTGAAAATTCTCATTGTAATCACGCAGTGTTTAGAACCTCTTTTATTTTTTAAACTATGAACTTTCAGTAATGGTTGTTAATTTAGAAAGTCAATTTTTTAGTTGAGTGGACGACTGTTTCCTAATTACTCATGGACTTTGATGGCTTTACTACTTGGTCGCTCAAGTATTAAATTTTCTAAGATGCACTAAATCAATCGGTTTAAATTAGATGAAATAGTTCATCCGGAAGTTGGTTGATTATCTTTCAGCACCGCTTAATATTATGATAGTAGAGATATTGAGTTGGAAACTCAAAGACAAACAGCTAATGAGGATATCGAAAAACAGGACGTTGATTAACAAGACCATCAAAACGTCAAAAGCGAAAATTCGAACAATCGAAAAAAGAAACACATATTTCGTGCCAAGTAAATCAAAAGCCAATTACTTGCTTTCGTTGCGCTCCTCAATTACATCGTGCGGGTCTCGTAAAAAAAAGGCAAACAATCACCCTCTTACCACGACTTTTTTTTTTCGTCCACATTACCGTCCCGAAGGAGCGAGCGCGACCGGTCAATAAAAATTTTCATTTCCTCAAAACACTTTCTTCCCGCGGCGCGCAAAACCGGTATTTTAAATCGAACCCTCGTCCGATAAAATAAGCGATCAATCAACAAAGGTCCTTGCTCCTGCATAACTATCGCGTTTCCTAAATGATCTATTTTAAAAAATCGGTTTCCCACAGTAAAGCAGCGGGAAGTTGAGAGCCGCTGGTTGAGAGCCGACGAGGAGAAAGTGGCTCGCTCGCGGACGACCGACCGACATATTTTGCGCTCGCTCGGCACTCGCGCCCGATGTATCACATCACACGTGTGTTTATGTGTAAATGTGAGCGCCGCAGTTGCAGAGAGCTAATAAATGAAATGACGTCAAGGTGGAAGTGCAGACGAGCCGGGGAAAATTAGTGGGAATAGATTTTGCCAACTTTATGGAGAGCCAGTTTTCGCAGTTTAAAGTTACGCCATTTCTCAGAAGATTATTCAAATAAACCTGTCAAATTAATCTTCCAGTCTCGTTTTATGATTACATTATCTATTTTTAAAACATAAACAAAAAATGTTGTAAAAATTAGAAGAAAGTAATTGATTCGAAAGGAGGGAGGAAGGCAATTAGTTAGCTCGTGCGGGCACGTACGCCCCGGCGAACGTGATCAAAGGGTCGTTCCCTCATTCTTATTTAACGGTGGCTGCCGACTGCGAATATGGGTCACGGAGCTGCTTCTTTTCAACCGCACGAATCGCATGAATACTAGGGAGGAAAACAACCTGTTAATGAGCCTACGATACCATCCCATGGCTTCTTGTTCTTCTTCTTCTTCTTCTTCTTTGAAAAAAGTAGCGTCGTTTCAAAGCCTTACTCCCTCCGTGGGGAGAGGGTTTGTCGAGCGAGATGACTTCTCAAATATGCCACGCTTCTTCTTTTTTTTTTTTACAAATTTTCTGTTTACAAATCTGTTCGAGTCAGCAGTTTTTAAAATTTAAAATTTTTTTTCATTACGAAAAATTTTGATGCAAAATAAATCGTCGAAAGTCAATTAAAAATCTAAAAAGATATTTGCAGTTCATTTGTGAACCAAAAATTACATCAAATAAACGTAACGCGAATGCCGATCAAAAGAAAATTAGAGATCAATTTTGAAATTTTATCCTGTGACTAGTAGTAATTGCATTCTAAAGTGTATCATGAAGGTTTACTTAGGGTAAAAAATTTCAACACTCTTTTTGTTTTTAATAATTTTCACTTTTTGAATTGTTTTTTAAAGTATTTCGTCGTGTAAGCTGCGAATGATAATTTTCGAAAGGTCCCCGTGACTTTGTAAAACGCAAACTGGTTTCAGTAACTTTCTTTACAAAATCAGTTCATTCACACAGTCACTGAAAAGTTGATTGGGCAGTAATCGCGCTGTACGAGGTGATTACCCTTATTAAATTAAAATAAATAAATACGTGCGCTTGCTTACGCAATTCATAAATTTTTACTTCGTAAACTGTTATTTAGTTTTTCACTCTTACTGAATAATTCATAACACTTTTGAAGTCAGTCGAATGAGATAAGTAAATTTGAAAAGTAACAAGTAATTATTTTTTTATTTTCATGGATTAAAATTGTAATCTTAAATCGCCATACCTTAAGGTTACTTTTAAAGTGGTGATTGTATCAATCAGTGCAACATTGCATTTTTTGCACTTTTCATGAAGATAAAAGTTTGTTGATAAAACAACGCGCGTCCAAAGATTAAAAAAAAAAAAAAAATGTTTTCAATCAGTTCTTATGTGAAAACTATAAGTACTTTTTGATTTCTTAAAAGTGCTTGCATTCAGCTCATAAAATCTTGTTATTTTTATTATCTTTTTAAAAATTTTTCAAAGAAAACTTATAGGATGAAAAACTTCAAAAGCAGGTATTTCTTCTCGTCGACATGAATTTACGCTCGGTCCGTCACCCAAGCAAACACAAAAGATAAAGACGCTCGCGTGCGTTTAACTTTCGCCGGGCAGTGCAGGCCGCCGAAACCGCAGTAGTTTCCGTTCGCGTGAAAATTTACGTGACGTGCATACGGGGTCGTAGCGTTAGAAAAATATATAATCGTTGTTTTGTTTTTTTCTGTTTCTCTTTTTTTTCTCTCTTTTTTAAATGGAACGCACAATGAAAATTACTTGTGCATTCTAATGGCGCCGCAACGAAGGTGAAGTTTGTTTCGAAGGTTTTTGAAAGTAGTTTGATGAAATAGATTGTTGTTCTAACGATTATGTTGATACTTCGAATCATAAAAGATTTCACCGTGAAAATTCCTTTTTTTTCTCTCTCCGTTCAATTGGTTTTCGAGCTATCAGCTGCTAAAGGATTGTTACGAAATTTTCTTTGTGAAATAAATTACATTTTCTTTTTTACCCAAGCTTTTACATAACTTTGATTAGATTTTCTGGCATATTATTCAACTTGGATATTGAAAAATCTCAGACTTCATCTTCGTTTATTTACCATACAAAAGTTAGTGTATCAAAAAATCTAAAGTGAAAAACACATTCATAAATAGACCATAAATCACGCGGAAAGCACATGAATTAGTCTTATGCACGAGGAGCAGATAAAAATTCGAAATCGTGGATCTCGAAAAATCGTGCATCCCGTCTTAAACACTCAGCGGAGAAAGCTACATCTTTCGGTTGCTATCTACTTCGTATTCTTGTGCCGATCTATAAATGTTTCAATGCAACACATTGAGGAAAACATTTAAATAATTTTTCTCATAATAAATTTTTTGGAATCACTCCTAAAAACTAAGTCTCATAATTTAATAACCAATATTGATTTTTTTTTTTTTAGCTTATAAACTATCGTCAACGGAAATCAAAACTTCAATAGGAATTACAATTTTCAAAGTTCCAAAACAAACTGTTGAATAAAAAAGAAAAATAATATATTTTATATCAGTATTATTTGAGAACTTCTGTGGTTTAAAGTAAATAATAATTCAGGGTAGAAATTCGATGGCCTGAAAATAAAAACAAAAAAAAATTTCTTACGCAAAAATCGCAATGTATACGACCATCAATTTTTTTTTTTTTTTTTTTGAAAATTTTGACCTCTTAAGAATTTTTGCAAGTGCAAGCTGTCTGCGTGTGGCAAATGTGTGTATGTGTATGTTGACCGCATCGAGCCTCTAGTGCAAGCGAAAGTTCCTTACGTCATTTTCTCGTTTACGTGTATAGGCAATTTCAGCAAAAAACAATTAAATAATACATTAATCTAGATAATGAAGAGATTTTGTATTTCAGTGGAAAAACTACCCTAAACTTCAATCAATGAGCATTATTGAAAAAAGCAGCCTGTCGAGAATAATATTCAGTTTAACAGGTGCTAAAGACAAGTAACTCATACCGTCTCAACTAAACCTATTTTCATTATCATAGTATTCTAACTTTTTACTTACTTTTCCGCAAAAGGTAAAATTTTAATTAAAAAAACCAATGAATATGATTTATTCGAGGAAAAAGTTTTCTATTTTTGAAAGTCTCGAGTTGTTTTTGTTTGAAAGCTTACTAGGCAAGCGACGGTTTGCATTCAAAGTTAATTCACTCGGCCGTATCTGTTTAACCTACATTGATAAACTTTTCCTAAATTTGCCAGAAGTAATCAGGATGAAATTACAAATTCAAGTACGCGCTTTTTTCGTTAGTACAATAAAGAAAAAATTTTCAAGTCCAAAGTATGAAACGTTACGGTTGTCCAATTAAAAAAAAAAAAAAAAAGTAGGTGCATGTCCGAGGTAATAGGGGTGGACGTAGCAGATAAATTAAGTTAAAATAAATCTTTGAGATTGCGCGGGGCGATATTAGCTAGAGCGGCCCTGAAAGTAACAGGGGGAGATGGAGGGCTCGGAAGAAGCGATATCCGTTGGTGCAGTGGTCGAAAGCCAAAGTGGGTCTCGATGAGGCCGGCTTGACCTCGAACGTCAGCCACCCTGCACCTAATACCGTAAGGAGCACTGGTTCAAAGTTTATCCATGAACCCTGGTACGCTAGGAGTTAGACCTGCTTCTCAAAACGAGGTCTCTACTCGCCAACGTCTAAAGTGTCAACTTGTCCCGTTTGGTTAAAGCTTATCCGAACCGACGTTTTAAAGCTTAAATTTATCACTTTTATACCCGCTGATACTTTTACAACCAAATTTACATTTTTCTCCTCGTTGAATCATCGGTAAAGCCATGAACAATCGAAACATCGAAAAAAAGGAGAAGCTCTGAATATAATCCCACAAACGTCGGACGGATGGCTAGAGATAAATCAAGTCAAGAGTCCCGCGAGTAAGGGAAAAGAAAAAATCAATGAAAAGCTTTGGATCGATTATGAGCGGAGCTTAAGCTGCGTGCGTCCGCAGCGCCACCGAGTAGTGGTAATAAGCTAGAAGAAGCAGCAGCGGGAGAAGCAGTGGCGCGGGGTCAAAAACACCGAGTGGCACGGTTTCTAGGCCGCGCTATCTATAAACCCCTCTCCTCCTCCGCCAAGTTGCCCCAGACGCTTTGTGCATGTGTGTAAGCTCTAATACCACAACCACTAAGCACTGCAGCTATGCAAGCGGTGCAAGCTGCTGCTGCTGCTGCTATTTTCTATTATGCAGCACCTATCCACCTACCCACCATGTTTGCCATCATGTTGCGGGGTTGCTTTCGTCGGCCATGTTTTACGCAGTGTACCTATTTGGGTCCTCAGCTTTTTTTAATATCCAACTAATTTCTCAGTTTTAAGAGGAGGGATTGACTTACTGCGCACCTAATTTCTTTATTCTATTCCGATATCTCACTGAATCTTCCCATGCAACCAGCCATGTTGTTATCCAATACGGCCACTTGCGTGAAACTGTTGAATGACTTTCGTTTACAATAGTCTTCCGTCTTAATTTTACGATTTGATAATTTTAAAACATTTTCGTCGTAAAAATGGGGAATTTTTATTTTAATTAATAATTTAAGTGGTACTAAAAAAACCAATAAAATATGTGTAAAAAAGGACTGCATTTTTCATCGGAACCGAGAGTCAATGTACCCCAAGCGGTTGGTTATGTAACTGGTTGCAAAACGCTCCATCGGCGTGGATCCATCTACAAGATTCTCGACCATCAGCTGGAGAAAGTGGGGAAGAAAAAAACCACTCGCCGGCTTCAATCCTCGAAGTACCTTCAAGTACCTTAAAAATTAATTATTCTCGTGATTTTTACAAGTAAAAAAGACAGAAAATGAATGAAAAATATCAAGATATCTTTAAAGGTCGAATTTGTGGATCGGCTTTTACTTTTTGTAAAGAATGGTGATTAAAAATTATTAAAAAGAGAAGTGAAATAACTTAGTCACCTAATCAGTCGCATCGCATCGCCTTTTGGTGTATACAAGAGTAGGCACACCATAACAATACGTTAGCACCGTGCTAAACAACGGCGACAAGTCATGGCCGTAGATTCTAGTCGTGTGTATTTCTGCACTTTCACTCGTGCGCTGTTTACGGGCCACGAGGAGCGCCTTGCAGCTCAGACAAAAGCCTCGACAAAAGCCCCCGCTGCTAGAGGAACAGAAAGCAAAACGACGATTTCACGATTCATCGGAGACGATCATGGGATCCACATTTTCTACTGGGCCAATTTAACGAGACCCTCCTTGCCCCGAGTTCGTTGACCTTTGGAATATTGCGCGAGGATCAAGACTTTTACTCTCTCCTGGGTCTTTACGTTGTGACCTCGGCCGATAAGCAAGGCTAATTAATTGCGCTAGAATTGTTGTTTTTGTTGCTGTGGGTCATTATGTAATTTCTTGCGTGCGATATACGTGACTCTCTTTTAAAAAAAAGATTTTTTTCATTTTACTTTAAAAATATTTTTGGTTTTCAAACTGCGCGGATTTACAAAATATCTTTGATGGATTTTAAAACTAGTTAAAAGGGCAAAGCTGAAGAGGAGTGAAATCCCACAAAAGAGGAGGCAAGATTACAAGAATCGGTAAAAGTTGAACAAAGCAGTGCAAGATACTTAAAAGTTAGAGCTTCAAACGGGCGGGGCATTCATCAAAGTCACCCTGGATAAGTCTTGAAGTACCCAAAAATGGCACTTGGTGGTGTGTACGCCTTCGTAACGAACTGGATTTAAACTGACGTCATTGCGCCTTATTTCGCCTCAATTCTCAGTAGTAATGTTCAAAGCCGACTTCTCTCTAACGGGTCATTTCTTTTCCTGTTGCGTAATTTCCTTCGCTAATTATCTGTCCACCGCTATTGCCGTCTATCGGTCCTGCAAAAAAAGCCCTGTGAAAAACTGAACCGGCAAAAGTATATATTTTCTCTATCCTCTCTATCTCTCTTTTTCCCCGTTGTATTGCAGTTTCTGTATACCTTTTTGGGGTAGCTTCAAAACTACTTTCATTTCATGGTCTTCTGCTCGTTTTCTTCAATTTCTAACCTTTCATACCTAAAAGGAAGTAAATTTCTCACGATTTTAATTGGATATTTACGTAATTTTAAGAAAATCAGAACTTATGCCCCGAGATTGTAGTCTGATTTAGCCTTTCTATTTTTTTAACTTACTATAAATCAGTAAAGTAAGCAATAAATCTTCTTTATTTTATTTTCATCTTTGTTAGATAATTATGGTTCAATTACATATAATACAATCATTTTTAAAACAAATTTTTTTTACATTTAACTTTTTTTAATAAAACCTAAATTTGCTGTTAACAAAATTGCTCAAATTTAACATTCAAGTTTTGAAATTTATCGAGTAAATGATTGACCTTTAATTATTTTAATAATTTTGGATTACGAATGCTTACATTATTATTTCATACATTGAAACTTTCTCATTAAACTCAATTTTTATTAAATTAAAGTTCACTAAGCAAAGTTCAATTTCATTAAATTCTCACACTCTGTTTTAAGCTCGATTTTAAATATTTTTTCTGAGATTACTCAATAGCTAATTTTATTTTTCTCTTCCATCATAAGAAAGTCTGCAAAACTAGCTTTTGAAAAAAAAGCTTACACGTCAATAAGACGCGTTAGTTTTTCCGCTCATTAAAAAAATTTTTTTTTTAATTTTTTATATGAGTCATTCGACGTATAATTTTTTATAAATATTAACATTGCAGTACTATTTAATACGTATGCTGGAGTCATAGTTGACTGTCATATTGTGTTTAGAAAAATATAAATATTTTCCTGTAATAAATCCAAATATTTTATTATTATTCACTTAAATAAATTATTTTTAATTAATACCTTTGAGTGATGTTTGGCCATAAATTATTTTGCAGCAAGCATATTAACGAGACAAAATAATCCCCCTGCTTAACCTTGGGTTTCACTATAAGAAATACCAGTAAGTTTAAAAAACCTTATACCCAAATCTATCTCTTCAAAATCTTGGTACTGATAAAACTTTTTTGTTTCATAAATTTGATCTCCTAATAGAAAGCAAGAATTTTCAACCAGACTTATATCCAAACAACACAGGTTCATGGGACACCTAATTTTTAGAATGGGTAACACAATGGCCTTAGATGAATACAACTATTCAACAATAGTAGCTTCAATCAATCTTCCAGCAATCAAACACTTCGTGTCATTAATGATCTCTGGCTGGTTCACAAAATATTATTCGACTTCAAATCTGATGCCAACACTAAAACCTTTTTTGAATTCAAACAACCTGCCTGCAACTACAGAAACATAAAAAATTCCTTGGTTGAATCTTACTTAAGAAATGAACGATTCCCAACCGTATGAAAAATCGCTGAAAGCTACCTAAACATATGAGAAGAATCAAAGACCCAAAATCTGTTAACTCAAGTGTAGTTAGAGTACTTTGCATAATTGTAGTGAATGTATAGTATGGTTAAACTACTTAAACTAACTAACCTTTTAATCTTTTAATGATAATTTTCCATGAGCTTTGTGAAAAATTTCGCTAAATAAGCTTATTGAGATTTTATTTATACTTGTTTGTATTTTTCTATCTTAGTGATTAATCAATACATACTTTGATACAATTTTTTAGCGCCAAACCAAACTAAAACAATTTATATCATTTTTTCTTTTTCATAAATAAATTTAAATTTTATGTAAAAGGGCCGCATGGCTATTTTTACATTAAAGGCATTTTTAATTGAACCAGAATATCGTTTGCGTTAGCATGTTTAAAAATTTATTTCAATTATTATAAAGGAATGGTTTGGATAAATTTAGAACTATTAAATTAGCCTCAGAAAATTGATAAATAAAACTACCGAGTCACCTATCAAAATATATTAACTATTGGCGTCCACCAAATATTTTTCATGTACAGTTTATCTGTCAAATTAGATCACCAACTTTTGACAAGATAAGTAAATAAATGACAGTCGGTGACAGCATTAAATTTCATTTAAAGGTAATGAAAAGTATCAAACTTGATACAGTTTATGACGTGACTAAAAAAAACCAATTTCAAAGCTGAAAAACGGTATTTCTTGTTTCACACAAATGATTCACTTTAATTGAGCAGGAATTTCCGACTGTTGCCTAAAATTCGACCTTGCACGTGTTAAAAAAATTTCTCTTTCGTGAATAAAAAACCCAAAAAAACAAACGCCTAGCCTCGTCGACCTTCGGATTTTCTTAGTGCAATATGTATTTGTTAAAACGCGTAAGAAAGCTATGCGAGCGAGAATACAGTGGATAAGTCAAACGGGCAAGTGGGCCAAGCGATAATCGCAGGCGTATCGGTCGTATTCCACGTGCCATTGACTCTCGCTTAGCTGTACTAAAACTCAATCCAGATGCGTTACGCAACGAGTGAAACCCGCTAGCGCGCTCGCCTAAGTTTATTGCCAAAGTTTTTCGGTCACGACGACCGCCAGTGAACTCTAGGACTCTCTGTGTGTCTGCGTGAGACTATCGTTCAAGATTAGGAAAGCTTTTAATTCACGCAATAATGTTCTCTATTATCTTTCTCTTTTTCTTTCTCCATCTTTCTTTTTTCTCTCACTGTCCCACATTGACCGTCGAGGCGAATTACTATGCTACATTTCAATGGATCCATGACTCAATGTTTATTTATTATTGTCCATTTCAGGCAGAAATGAGGGTATACACTTTTTATTTTAAAGGATGGACCAAGTCTTTGATAGCGGTACATCCAAAGTTCAGGGTTTACACAATACACATAATTAACGTTCAGAGCTCCAAATTTGTCATTTCTTGTTTAAATTTCTTCTTAAATATTTGGAAAAATTTGTTTCAATTATAATCTCAATTTAGTACCTGATGCAACTAAAATGGATTAAGTAAGCATTAGATGTTGGATAAACAAAGAATTACGTCGAAGTTTAATGAAGTTTGGTTAACAACCGTCATTTTTGTTATGATTGATTGCACATGGAAAGCGAAAGATTAAACTGAGAAAACATTGAAAGTACGAATCAATGAGATGTACAGCATTGGTAAAACGTATAATAATGGCACGAGTCTGTAACAAAACTTAATTGTACAATTGATTTAATTTTTTCACCTCGTTAACAACTGTAACGAAAAAATTCGCACGCAGAGCGCACAAAATAGCAGTATAGAACACAAACGCAGTAGAGGAAACGGTGCAGCGCTAAGAGTGGTGCACTGTTGTATAACCGGTGTTGTTTAATTGGGTTACGCACGAGGAAATGGCCCGAGCGAGCGAACGAGGCCCAACCTCGAATCGTCATTCCAGCCAGCACAATCTTTTTTCTTTTTTCTTTAATTTGCCTAGCCCAAGTGCCCCAAACGTACATTTAGCCTGGGTTGCGTGGGTTTCTATTATAAGAATGGCAGTGTGGACGGAAATATAAGGTAATTTGGTTTAGTGAGATCAACCAAAGCATCGCAGACTAATTTTAATATTTTTAATCAATTTTTTACAACGACGTACTCAAATTAAAACTTGATAGTATTGCGAGTAAATTGATGAATTGGCGGGGTCCTTGTCAAAGTAAAATGGTAATTTACGACTAAAAGCTAGGAGGCGAGAGAGAAAAAGAGAGTATTTAAGAGAAAGAGAAAACAAGGCAGAGAAAAACAAAGGAAAATGAATAATAAGTGATAAGCCTAAAACGATCGTACCCGTTCGTTATCGTTCTGCAGCGAACGAATGGCGTGCATGCGGCACCGTAAATAGGATATACATACATAGCGCATGTACGCGCGACAGGTAGTCAATAGTTTCTCCGCTTACGCAACACGCGATAACTACTTACTGCAGCAGCCACTACCACAGCAAAAAAAATCGATCGTCTAACTGAAAAAGAAAAAACAACACGCTTACGCGAAGCGATTTCATCTAGCTGGTTTTACGATTCGATTACGATCCTCGTAATGATCGTTACCCGCAGTAGTCGGCATTGTTTTGGCCAATGACTAATTAAGATTTCTTTTATATTATCCTAGCGTGGGGAAGGAAAAAAATTCATACGAGATTATACACCGCGCTCTTGAATGAACTTGCAGCCTATTGAAGTGACGTAACCAATGCAATATCGTGTGCGATGAGAATCGATGGACGCCTTGCGCTGCAGGAGTTCACGGCGGTTCGGCGCCCCCCATCTAAGCCACAAGGCTTTATTTAATTGATGCGCGCTTTATGTTGATATTATTTATAGTCCGGCCTGCAGCAGCCGTTGCATTTATTGTGTCGCTGTTAAACGCGAGGAAAAAAAATTTCAACTTCTCTGTTTATCTTGGAAATTCACTGATTTTCAAATATTATTTCTTTTTTTTCTGGAGATACGGCTCTTGCGCCCGATCAACAAGTGGCTCGCTAAATGCAGTCCACAAGATTCAAAAAGTTTTATTATCTAGCCAATACTGAGAAATAAAGTCATTCATACGTGTTTTGACACTTTCTCAAGAAAATTTGTAAATATGCTCGTATGGATGTAGGTTTCTCTCAAGAGAATACCGCAAATTCTCAACCGATTTCATCATTCTCATGTAAATGCTTTAAAATATTCCAGAGTTTTACTTTACCTAGCTAATATGTGCTATATTTCGGATTGAAAAGTGTAAATAAACTCGCCGTTAAAAACAATTTTTCTTTAAGATCACTTCAATTTATTATACATATTACAGGTTGACATGAAACATTGAAAAATAATTTTTTTTTTGTGAAAAATAAAAGGTACTTTCGATGTCTTGAAAAGAGCATCAGCATAGCAATCATAAATGCGAAGATCTTTTTATAGAATCTGTTGATTTGAAAATTTTTTAGCAGAAGTATCAGACTGCAGGTAAAACATTCGATGATGCGCAAAAAATTTCTAATTTAAAAAGTAAAAGGAGTGTTGAATTTTACTTCGATACGAGAGGCTTTATGCAACTAAGCCTATTACATAATCCCTGAAAAATCGCACCTTGTTAAAACGACAGTGAAAAAAAGATATCGGTGCTGGATAATAAGCTAATAAATCATCGAAAAAGTCAAGGTGTACGAAGTAAAAAGTACCAAGTAGTATGGCTCGAGTACGGTACGGCCCGATCCTTCATTACGTTCGTTGGTTTGAGCACCGCTGAAGCGAGCGTGCGCACTTGCTTGTATATATATACTGCTGCACTGCAATTCTCGGGTCGGTCGGCGCGTCTCCCTGGCGTGCCAACCAGCCAACCGAGGAGCGAAGTTATGGCGCGGGCGTTGCGCAAAGGTTCGAAAAGTTCATGATACAAAGTCATATTACGAAAAACGCCCCGCTCTCTTGCCGAGTTAAGCTGCTCTTAGGCTAGCGCCTTATCGTCTTTAACACAATTTCATCGTACATCTAATCTCTTTCTGTCTTTTCGCACGTCAATTACCGAGCTCTCAGGTGCAGTGACCAACGAGACGGACAGCGAAGGTCAACGAGGGAAGAATTTGAGTATTTGGCCGTAAGTCATAGGCGAGGATATCGCGCGGCTTTTTCCGACGCACGCTCGACCTCGCGCGTAGCTATCGCTTCGCGCGACCTCGCCGACTAGAAACTACCAAGCTTTTACGACTTGGACGTGACTTTAACGGTTAGAGATTATATGCACGCAGCTCTTTCTGCTGCTGCTGCTGCTACAGGATACGTCTTATCTTTTTTCGTAACCATCCCCGCGAGCTTTTCATTTTGTAAATCTGGGCTAAATTTTATGTCACTGGGGCTTTATCCCGACGACTTGCTGCTTTGTATGAACCGTAAATTTGAGAATTGCTTCTCGACCTCTGCGATATTATAAGCTTTTCGATGCATGAATTTTTCATAGCCGCATATCCTTTGGGGTTCTTTCTGATTGTTCCACATCCATATTCTACGTGGAAAATTTCAAGCAAATGACTTTTTTCTTTTTTTATAGGAAAATATTTAATTTGGTTGATTTATAACTCATTAGTCGTTGATTAGAAAGTGCACAAAACAAAAATAATTCAAAGCTGTATATTCAATAATAGATTTGTGTTCATAGCTCATCTGTTTTAGTCATATTTTTGGCTGAATAAAAAACTCGTTATTAAAAAAAAGAAATTGAGATACTCAATAAAAGCATGGACTACGCATCGCTCTCTTGCGTAAGTGATGAAAAAGCCACCATGCATCCCCGAAAATAATGTAATGATTAATCAAAGCGGTAAACAAGAGAGTTTTGTCGTGCGTTTATGTGAAAATCTGCGATACTAAAAACGAGTATTAAATGCAGAAATAGAAGAAGTGGAAGATGAAGAAGAAGAAGAAGAAGAAGGAACAGCAGAAGCAACGCGATTCACCTCGGTTGGCCTAAATAAACAACCGAGAATACATCGACCTGCAGCAGGCAGCAGAGTGTTGGAGCTTAGGCTATTTCCCTCTTTCTATTTATCCTCGCCGTCTATACTTGTGTGCGTGCATGCGTGTTTTCTATTATAGTTTGTGCACCGAACGGGTTATTATTAAGCGCGAGACCTTTATAACTTTGTTTTGCCGAGCGACGCGCTTTGTGGGAGTTTATTGTTCTTTCCTTTACCGAGCTTTTTTCTCCCCAATCCTAGTGTTTTCGATTCTCTAAAGCTCTCGCTCTACGAGCTTTTTTTCGCTCTTTTTTTTTTTTAAATCACTGAATTGTCTCGATATTTTGTCCCATGTTTTAAAGTTATTTTTGTTGCTATTAATCAAAATATTATCTATTTTAATTAAATGATCGAACGAAGTATACTCGTTTAAAGCGTGGAAAATAATTTTTACAACCAGTTGAAATATTGAAAAATAAGTTTGAGTATTTGTAAAACAAACACATTTATAATATGCACCTTCTAAATTTGAAAGCACGTAATAAAACTTTGATAGTATCAATTTTTTCAGTATTTTTTATACTGCTATGAAACGGTAGAAAGGAAAAAAAAAATTTTTTTAAAAAGAAGTAAACGCAGACTAGTTACTTAGTCGGTGCTATTATCGCTCGAGTCGGTTGATGCGATTTTTCCACCTAGTTTTTCGAGGTATCGACGCTTTGTCGCACTCTAACTCGCGGCACGGCGTGCGACTTTTTTTTCCGGCCTACATATGCGCAGTTCTTATCGGTCGGTATAACCCACGCTTAGCTTGTGAAAAAACGGGGCTCGGGGAAGACGGGAAAAATGCAACGCTGCCCCCCGCTTTATCACCTTTAGTCACATTTCTTATCACGCTTTCCGTCGTCAATGCATCGGCCATTATACTCTGAAAACACAGAAATGCTGTCATTGAAAATATTCAAGATCCAGTGCAGACCCTTTTCATCGAATGCAACAGATTTTCATTACGCTTTTCGTCATTAAACTGTAAATTTATTTTTTAGTTTATTGAATTTACTTATTTGAAATTGAAAAATACCACAGTATAAAAATCGATTTCAAAGTGATAGACTTTGAAAAAAAAAAAAAAATTGAAAATTGGTTTACGTGTTTCACACTTTCTGAAGCGCCTTAAGCCATATTCAATTTGATGCAATTGATATTTTACGACAGTTCAAAATTGAAAATGTACCGAAGCAAGTAGCTGTAAGGAGAGTTAAAACTTGGCAACTCGCCAAAACTTTCATTATTTAATCAGAAATCAATTCAATTATACTTCCTTGATAATCGAATCACGTTAATTTCTCTGATATAAAATCGTCTTAGCGTCAGGTTGTAACATTAATTAATACACGATCATTTGGTTTTAGCATAAATACTGAAATGAAAAATTTATAACTTGAATAAAATTATATTTATATCATCGAATAATACATATAAAAGTTATGTTCAAATCAATACATACAAACGATTTTATTATGAAATTTTCAATTAAAAACTTTGACAGTAACATTGATGAAGCATGCAAAAACGATAACAGAAAGAAGTTGCAGATGATAGTAGAATCCAGAATCTTTTCAGAAATTCATCGAAAATTTGAAGATCGTTGACTATTTAATGAAAAGCCGACCCTAGAGGCTTCTCTGAGAACTGTGTTTGCACAATAAACATGTCGTTTTGAAGAGATACACAAATTTATCAACCGATTATCAAATATTTTTCTTTCTTTCGTAGAAGGGAGATTTAAAAAAAGCCACAACATCTTTTTCACAACAAATTGATATTTCCCTTTCTATCTAAGATATTAACAATTTATTTTAAAGCGTCTTGTCCACGACTTTATAAATGGGTAAATTCATTTAGTAAAGTTAAAAATAAGAAAAATGAAAGCAATAAGCACAATAAATAAGCGAGCAATAAATAGAGGAAAACATGAAGAAGCTGTCGCGGTATACTCTTCGTTTTTCCTCTCTCTATTATATTTGCGAAGTTGTAGCGATGGAAAGAGCAAAACGGAGGGGATATTTTTTTCAAGGATTTCAAATACTACTTGACCCAGATCTTGGAGAATAAAATGCTGCTAGCACTTTTGGTTTGCACTGACGCCAGCGCCTTCGGCGTCAAACAATTGTTTGGTAATTATTATCATCGGAAAAACAAAAAAGCATCATTAAATTTGATGATACTTCCAAAGTTGCAACACAATTTTTAATCTTTTTTTTATTCAATAAAAATAATCCATAAATTTTATTCTTGTAATTTTCTACCAGTAATAAATAATCAGGCATCGAGAGACGATTTTCGAGTTTTGCAGAACTCTATGGTACGTAGCTTCAAGATTACGGCCGTGGTCAATCGCAAAATTTATGCACGTGACCTTCTCTGATTTATAAAGTATATTTATTCCAACGTGCGAACATGAATAGCATTACGAGATAATCATGAGAGTAAAAAATTGTTTATAACAATTTTTTTTCAAACGAAAAGACGTTCTGGTACGATGAAAAATTTTTATGGTCACCGAATGACATTGTAAAATGATTAGTTCAAACAATTTATTTTCAACTCTGCGATTAAAAAAAAAATTATTTTTTATTTACGAAGACAAATTTTACCTGCCAATAATAATTTTTTATATAATTATTAGCGAAAACTTTTTTGATTTAGCGTCAACTATTTATTACACTGATATTATTGTAAAAATTGACCTTTTAAATTTACTGCGGTGCAAATAAACTAATTTCGGTAAAATTAAAAAAAAAATTGTGACCCTCCGTCTTAGAGTGTTTTTAAACAATTGAATGAATTTGAGTTGAAAAGAAAAAGCATGTTTGCTGTTCACCAGTTTTTGAGAAGCCGTAAATAAAGCAGAGAAGGTTAATAGAAAACATAATCTCACAACTGAATAAATATCCTTGATACTTTTCTAACGAATACTTACTTGTTAGTACAAAGACGTAAGGTTGAAAAAAAAAAACTCAAACGTACCACAATGACAAAAAACCATAAAAGTGTAAAAATTTCCATATTTTATGGAAAAATAAGATCTAAAAGTGGGTTAAAATTTGATAGGAATAAAGAATTTGAAACTAATCACAAACAAATTGAATAAGTTGCGAAGTTGTGAAATTATGGATTTGGTACCTATCAAATTAGTTTCGAAACAAAATCCAGTTGCAGACTTTCTGGACATTGGAATATTGTGCAGCTTGGTAGAAGAGCGTGACACACGCGATCAAGGAGCGAAGTAGAACTTCCTAGACTCATTTGGGCCGCATTTCTGATTTGGGGCCACAGTTTATAATTTTTTTTCTCTGATGCTATAAAAGCATTTAGCATTCAATATCTTAGTTGTAGAATAATTATACAATCATTGTTAGACTTTATTATTGTTGCAACTGAAGAGCAGTCCATCATTGTAATTATGGTGAGTACAGGTTTCCCGCTTAAAGTAAGTATATAAGAGGTCCCGTTTGAATTAATCTGTGATGTTCTAAAGAAGGGAAAATATTTTTAAACAATAATAAAGAAAAAATATGCTTTGTGTACGGTTTGTATTTTGAGAAAGTGAAGGCAAAAAATTATGAACAAGTGCATCTTGCTGTGACGGAGAGGACTAAAAGTCACGACTTTGAAGTCAGCAGAAAGTACAAATTTGAAAGAGAAATGCAGGAACATAAAATCAAGAAGGCGTAAACGCTTTTTATGGATCGTAAACTTCAAAATCCTCTGTACCTTTTTTCGCGATTTCGCTCAATTTGCTTAACAATTGGATGTTTTAGAATTTGCAAAAAAAAAAAAAAAAAAAATGTTACCACGCATAAAAGTGAAAAAAGTATTGGGATTTAAATTGAAAGTAACCGAAAGTAAAGGATTAGCTTTGGTACGAGAGTACATAAGCGGTGCACGATGCAGTGCACCTACGCTACCTACGCGTAATGCATGTATATAGACGGCTGGTGTTGCTGGTCATGGACGGACGACGAGCCGAGCCGTTCGAGTCAAGCGGGTGGGAGGGAGCGGCCCTCGCTGGTGCTGCAGTGGCAGGCAGAATTTTCTTGGTGGTGGGAGAAGGAGGGTTACGTGGCACGAACGCGCGCAGCCACAGCCACGGTATCGGTCATTACCTCCGAGCCGCAAGTAGGTCAGTCGTCGCTCGCACATGCACCAGGGGGAGGAGGAGTAGGAGCTAAAAGAACACTAGCGCTGCCTAGCCTATAAGTGCCTACTGCGATCATCGGATCTCATGCATCAAAGCTTCGTCGTAGACCTGCAAATTATATTTTTTATTTCAATTTGTTTGAATTCGTCAACTCCGATCTATCTTGAACCGTGGTTTGAATTTTTAATCAAAAACACCAGTTGGATTAAAAGTTATCGCGATTCTCTGCAGCAATTCGTACTTCTACTGCTACTATGTTATAGCTGCATCGCGAAGCGAACGAGCACCGACATCGGATAGAGACCTTGGATTTTCCAAGCTTGCCGATTGGCTCGTATCGCGCGTGATTCGCTGTTGAACGTCCAAGACCTATCCGGCTCTGTTTATCTCTTTTTTTTTAATCCGGTTCTGCAGCCGCTGCAGTTCTGATAATCGCTAAACAGTCGTTATTTAGAGTTCATTGGAGCCGAAGGTCGCCAATGGTATCGTTATTACTGGCCCGAATTACACCCACATGTTCGGCTTGTTGGCCAGTACCTTCTCATTTTAGCAAAATTATTATTCTACAAAATTAACTGCCTCATTCGGGAAAGAAACTTTTCCAAAATTGGATGATATTAAAATCTAAAATTTTGAAGTAGTTTTAATAATCTGCCTGAGAGTCAAACTCCGAATATCTATACACACACGAACTGACCTGAATTTTGATACTCTTTGCGAAAGTATTGCGTCGCAACCAAAGGTCCAAAATCAATGTTAAAAAATCTCATTAGCTTTCTTGAAGTATCTTTGTGTCTGTTTTGACACTTTCAAGAGCCTCTAATCGATCATATTTTTTGCGAAGTAATAGATAAAAATAATTCCAAATAAAAAAAGTATTTTTGAACAAGATAAATGATAAAAATTATTCTAAAAGAAAGATTTAAAATGAATAATAAGAAAAATAGAAGAATTAAAAGAGTGTTGGGCGTCCTTCGGCGAGAGAATCATCATAATCATGAAATAATCGAAGAAAAGTATGGCAGGCTGTAGGAGAGGAGGAGGTAAAAAAAGCTTTGCATAAGTTAACAAGCCATGAAAATGGTGAATAAGTAGCTCTTCCGTTGGGCCAGCGCCTGCGCAGTTGCGTCGGGGGGGCTGCAGCGCACGTCATTCTGGGGCAAAGGTTGAAGAACGCTGCTGCTGGTGTGGCGGTAGTGGTAGCGCACACTCTCACCCTTTCGTCCTCGACCTCTATAGGGTACTTTCATCTTTCACCCCGGTCGCGCCAGTCCCTCCCCTTCCCTGATTTTCCTCCTCAAACTCCCCGGACTTTTTCATTTTTTCAATCGACGAGGGTCGACGTATCGCAACGGGGTCGAGGTTTTCCTCTACTGCTGCTGCATTTCGGTGTGGCTTTTTCTTTTTTACTTTTTTTTTTTTTTTCTATTCTAAAGCGCGTTGTTGAGGATGTGTGCAGTGGGGTCGACGATTCGCAAGTGGGTCGAGGTTTCGCAGCTAACTGTGGTGAGGGGGCAGTGCTTTTATTTCGAAGGTTCGCGATGGCCGCCTGCACTGCATCGGTGCTCCGATAGATCGATACGGGCGTGCTGTGATTTTTACTCCGGGAAGTTTTAAACATTTTTGCTAAAACTTTTCCAGTGGAAGAGGGGGGACTAAAACTTGTAGCTTAACTTTAACTGTGTCGATGCACGATAATGAACCGCACGCTTGACCATGTATGAATTACAAACTAATATTATCGTTCTAATGTATTTCAAACGTGCTTGCATATGTGTGACGCGATGCTCATGCATTTGTATGAGATAACGCGTCAAATACTCGACGAAAGGTCAAAACTTTATTTATTACATATTCTAACATTAATATTCATCACTGATAAAAACTACTTACTCGAATTTTCTTCGATATCCAAGAATCATTCTTTCCTCTTCTGTTTTTTCACATTATAATTGAATTTTATTTGTGGCTAAAACAAGTTTTATTTGTAATTATCTTTGTTCTTTTGTGATTAATGCAATGAGTTTTGCTCTGTTTTATATTTTAGATTTTAACTACTTAAAAAAATATCTTAGGAATAATTTTAAGTTTCAGAATTTTCGCTCGAGTACCAACCTTCCTGTAAGTCTAAATCCTACCTTAGTAGATATTTTCCAAAAGTAGATCGCAAATCGTTCAAAAAATCAGCCACTGTTGCCTGACAGCTTCAGAGAAAAAAAAAAAAAAAAAAAAAAACCCTCCTAAATCCTTTCGACATCTTTGATTTCGTCCACTTGACTCACAAAAAGTCCCACTTCCCGACATCCTCTTTTTTTGAATCCCCTCAGATGCAGTTTCGCGGCCAACACTACAATAAAGATCCGGGAATCAGTTCTTTGTGAGATACTGATGATGATGATGATGAAGATGAAGATTAGTATTCTTGCAATGAAATGCTAGATGAGATGAATGAGGTCATAAGGGATTTATTTCTCTTCTTTGAATATTGAATAAAATACTATTTTTATAATTTGTTTAAAGAAAAATGATTAGAATTAACCTGGGAATTGACTTTTTTATATCTACAGTTAAAAGCGTTTTAAATTTTGTCACAATAACTGTGGAAATCGATGTATTGCTTCTCTTTCAACTTGGCCTCGAAAATAAACTTGCTAGGTCAAAAGTTTAGCTGACGTTTATTTTTTCGAGTACGTATCGGTTCATGAATGCATCGTTTAAACATTTACAGTCGACAACATGAAAATGAGCGATAGGTGTAACAAAAAGATAAATGTGTTTGTAGTTGAGAAAAAAAAAAAAAATAAATAAATCGAGCGTAACCCTTTGGTAGTTAAATATAGCATCAGGTACTATCGACTCGGAAGAATCTCGCGAGAGTAAAGAAATAAGGTTAGAGTCATCATCTCGAGGATCACAATCAAGCGGGCTGTGTGCAGCAGTCTGATTACGATCGGGTGGCTCAAACTCGAGCGGCCATAATTCTCTCCATACCGCTCGGCGCAGTGCAACCCTCGCTCTTCTTGTTCAAATGGCATGACGACGCACGAACTGCGCCAGGTCATGAATCACATAGTGGCCCTTCATACTGGCCTGCACCGTGACCGAAAATCTGGTCAATGCTGAAGGCTTATCGCGCACGCGAATGCCCTAAGCTAGCTTAATCTGATGACTGACAAGGGGCTATTTTCTACTATCAACGTCGCTTGTTTCATATTTCATCACTTTTTTTTTTCTTTTTTTTTGTTTGGTACATGAATATTTTAGTCAGACTGACTGGACGCTAATTTATGAATTAGTTTTGAATAAAGTCACGATGGTTGGTGAATGAAAAAATCAAAGGTAAGTATAGGTTAGCGAAGAGACGTAGGAACTTGGAGAGTGCAAAGAGTGCGGCTGATAAAGGCGTCTATTTTAGCCTCCGGTGCACGGCATAAGAGTATTATAGAAGAAGAAAAAGAAGAAGAAGAGGGTCGCATATAAGTTCGCTCGCTCGCAGAGCGCAGTAGCAGTGCCGCTCAGCTCGGGCACAATGCACGCTGACCCATATACGGGTCGTTGCTATTTCAGATCCATCCTTTTCCATAGAGGAAGGTCGCTCTGTGCCGTCGCCGCCGCCGCCTCCCCCCATTCCACCCGCCCGCTAGCCTAGGAATACCTACGTATGAAACACTCGCTGCAGCCGCCGCGGTGCGTTACGTAATCGAGCTGATGCTTGTTTTCGCGTATTCTGCTGATGCTGCTGCCGCAGAGAGAATATCGCGATGCGTTTTCGACGGGATGCGGCGAATTATTACGTCGGTTAGGTCACTCCTGAGGTCCGTCTTTCCTTTTTTTTACCCACTCGTTTTACTTCACCTCTATACTTTACGAAAAAATAATGACCTCAATTAGTTTTTTATATTTATCAAATAATTTTTCAAGGGTATTGCTCAAATCATTTCGCTTAAAATAATCAAAACTCAATGATCGTTTTCAATGTGCAACTCAACAAGTAAACTTTTCTCCAAAAAATTTGATTCTGTTTTCATTGATTCACTGATAACTTACGGTACAAGTGTTTAGTGTTGCATTTCAATTCAAACAGATTTTAAATAACACGGTGAATCACGGGATATTATTGTAAACTTTATTTTTGTACTTGAAAATTTATCAAACTATTCAGATTATCTGATTCGCGAAGAAATCCATTTTATCAGTTTATTTGATAAAGTTTTACTCGGTAAATAAAACTGATCCAACTCTTAGCCAAGTTTCAAGGCAAGTCTGACCTCGCTGGATTTAAACTACTTAAAAATCTCTACTCCTCTGATAAAGCCCGCAGCGGTGCATTAAAAATCAAATACTTCGCCCAATAACGTTGTGATCGAGACAACTTCTAATCAAAAAGTCTACTCGGAATCTAGAACTTCTTTTCTTATCAGAGGTCTTGATCTTACTTTAAAAAGTGGTTTGATCGGTAAAGACTCTCAAAAGCCTGTTTTAGTAGTTGATATTTTGAAAAGTTACACTTGAAGTTTTATTCATTTCATTAACGCGAAGGTTATTCTACTTGGGCCAAAGATGATAAAAAGCAAAAACGGACAAACTCAAAACGCTTAACTTGGTCTCAAACTCAGAGGAACGCCAAATTTAAGAAGTTGTTTCAAGAAGGGAATTATTTGAACCTTAAAGATTAAAAGTTAAAGGCAAATATCGAGATCCGATTGCAGCAGTGAAAAACCGCAAAAAGTGGTATAGCATCGATCCGGTAGTGTATGTCGCGGTTAATCTTAGTTGCGTCGGCTCGATCTATTCGCTGATATTACTTTCACCACCGACCCAACAACCGACCGAACGAAGTTTTTACGCAATACCTGCAACTCCTGCACCGTAAGTTGGTTTAGCATTCGATCATTTTTTAGAGCTACTTCGCCTTTATAATTTGCATCCTCTAGCAAACTTGCAGAGGAGCGTGTAGCTTTTCAATTATCATCGAATGCTACTAGTGACGTGTGGCAGACATTTGTCAATCTTTTTTTTTTTTTTAGTTTGAAAGCATACGCGTAGAGCGATTTTTAACCTTGCTTATTACTCGTACTAAAACTTGTGATGGACTATTCAAAAAAAAAAAAAAAAAAAAACAAGTGAAAATGATTAGATTAATATCAGATGGCGCGGGTGGAGTACAAAAAAGTATTAAAATTACGCAAACTTGTTCCTCCCCACTAGTATGTACGCAGATACCGGTACTTGGTATCGTATCACCACCAATTTCATCCCAGCACAGCGCAGCAGCTTTCTCTTTCATTGCTGCTGCCACTGTAGCTGGCGCGCCGCGCTTTTCCTGCTTGGCATGGCACGTAACTAGCCACCGGTAATTAGCCTTCCTCTCGTAAACGGCGGAAGACGTCATCAACTCGTCTTGTATAAGCTGCCTTTTTTTTTTTTCTTTTACATTTTTTGTATTTTTAGTACATAAATTTTTTGCTCGGTTATATTGAAATTTACGAGTGAAGTGATATAATATAGTTAATTTATTGACCAATCATCGATTTTTTCGGACATGAACGCCCTTGTAAGTCCAATTTGGAGAACAAAACCTAGTAAGCTATCGTAGAAAATTTGATTGGCAAAAATAGCTGTGGAATCGGGAAACTAAAAAAATACATCGCTGCGCCAACAGCTGGAGCAGTTGTGTTGCGCCGTGACTTTGGTCTAAGCGCGACTGCTCTTGCACCTCCCGTTGGTGCTCTCCTCCGAGGCCGGCGTTGTTATACCACCACCACCACCACCACCTCCGGGAAGGGGAGGGTCAAGTTGGAGGAGAAGGAAGGGAGCGCTCGATGCACCGGCAGCTCCCCACCCTGAGCCTCCTCCTCCTCCTCCTCTGCAGGGAGGGGGAAACGCTCTTCCCCTCCAGTGCACGGCTGCGAATTTGTTTTTCTTTTGTAGCTACGGCATACCTACTAGTACCCTCGCTGAAAGAGCTTTTTGCGCGCCTGTACCCACCGCCCTGGGAGTAGCTTCTTTGTCTAGGGTTCAGCGCCGCTATAATATTTTTTCCAAGCTCTAGACGCTCTCTGAATATTTTAAAATTCAAAGAACAACGATCTAATGTGATTCTTTAAAAGTTTCTATTTTTTTAATTTTACTCAATTGATTTGAAAAAAAAATCAATGTCAACTTTTTACAAAAACTAATTTGAATTTTTATTCAAAAATAATTTGAAGTAATTCTGTTTACTTTTTAGGAGGACGCATATTTTTTTAATCGAAAATTGAAGAATATTTTTTTCTACAAAAACTCGCTTCAATAAGATCCGTTTTATTTTTTAAATTTTACTTACTCAATGGGTTTGAGGGATAGGGCAATTATCAGTATATCAAGCTGGTAGACTCACCTGAAACATCAAAAGAATAATAATGAAAATGTGAAAATTGCAATAAAAATTTGATTATTAATTGATTGAAATTAGAAAAGAACTTCAAAATAATTTTTGTTAAAAAACGAAAAAATACAAATAAAATAAAATTTATTACAAATGATCATGAGAAATTTACATCGGTCTTACAGTCTAACCAGATATGCGAATCATTATAAGATCCTAAGTATGGATCATCTAAAAAATACTGTACAAAAAGAAAAAAAAATTAAATTTTTGCTCACAACATGAAATTTTAACATTGGAAAAGGGGTGTAACATGCAGTTTTTCGCGCAGGCGCGTTGGTTTTCGTACCTACGTTGGTCGCGGAGAAGGGGTGAGGATCGCACCGGCTCGATAACCGCGGGTTCAATGCACACCTCTGCCATGCAGCGGTGGTGATGTTCGTGCCATTTTACCGAGCACCCTGGCATTCCGTGAAAATTTCAAGCCCTGACGTTAAAAAACCTTCCCTACTCTTTTCTCAAAAATGGCTTTTATTAAGAAAATACAATTAATTTCAATAAATTTGGAAGAAAACGAAAGAAAAATAGTACCCAGACTCCAAAATTAAAAATTAATTTAAAAAAAATAGAAATTTGGCTGTTGCAGATAGAAAAAAGTAATTAAGCTCTCTCGCTATGACCCAGATACAGGAGGCGTAAAAAAAAGCCATTGACTAAAAAAAAAAAAGCAGAGGGTAAACGTATGATAAAAGTTTGAAGATAAAAAAGCTCCGTATGTAAAAAAAAGCTCCCCGAAAAGAGAGCAGGGAGCTTTGCGCGCAAACGACACCCCTCTTCCGGGGAACCTTGACACACTTAAAACACAGAGTGCGCATGGGGGAATCAGGGGCTGCGGCGACCCCTCGCAAAAATTTAACGCGCAAGGTTTCGGGCTGCAGCACGCACATCGGCAAATCGATGATGGCTTACGTGCGTGAGCACACACAGCTCGGCCCCCCCGAACCTCACCGGCTCCGTGCTATCGCGCACGGATGACTTTTGCGACGTTTCTGCTTTCAGCAAGGTCACCTATTAAGAGGATCCAGCTGCGACTCTATACCTTTCCTCAATTCTTTGGGTTTTCACTACCGTTTATTAATTGTCATTAGCTTGCAAGCTCGTAAAGTTGCGGTAACGGATACTGCAAACTTAATCAAAACCAGAAGTTTATATTTAAACAAATTTACGCTCCAGCGAGCTGACCTATTTAATATCCACCTTTCAATACCCTTTACTGGCACCAGCATCCTTACATAAGTTCGATGGGAAATTGCTTCGTGTCGTAATAAAGTCGAGGAAAAGATAGATGCCGTGTAATACTGGTGTACGTTCGAGCGAAAACACTTGACTTTTAAAGGCCCCTGCGCTTCGTTGAGTAAATTTATTATTCCACTATAGGTTTAATTTTTTTAAATTTATAAATCAGCTTAAATATACGAGAAAAGTAAATTTGAAAATAAGCTTTGGTTTATTTTTACGTTGGATTTAGTTTACTCTCAAGCTTCAAATTCAAGTATTTAAACTAAATTAATCTTAAAATAGTAGATTCTTCATGTATTTTGAATTGCCTTGAAGAAATTAACAAAAAATTTTGTTGGTTTACAGATATGTCACATCCGGTGATTTAATTGAGTGACGTAGCTGCAGAGGCTTAGTCGTGCTCATACCTAGCAGGGGTTAAGGACCTCAAGCGCAAGTAAATTCTACAACAAAGCTCGTAATTTACCCGGCATGCTTATTTTATCAGTTAAAAGCATGCACACTGTTTCGCAAACAAATGTATCAGCCTTTACAATGGTAAACAAATATTTTTTTCACAGATTTTATTTAATCTTCAGACGCACAGAGAGTGCGTAGTGTAAGAATACCTACAGTGAAAATATATCTCGATGATATAACAAAGTTAACCTTGTAAAGAACTGTATTTACCCATGAATGTTTTTAAAAAACCAGTACAAATTGTATTCGTCATTCATAAAAAGTATGATAAATCAAGTGTACTAAAAGTGCAACGTCAAACGCGAATTTTGACTATGAAATGAAAAATTGAGACATGAATTTTTTTTTATAGAAGGTACAAAAATATTTGTCAATCAAATTTAACGAATGCAAATTGAACGCATCCGAGAGAGAGAGAGAAGATGTCACCACCACCAGAGGGAAACTCATCACCGAGTCAGCCTTGGGAGCGCTGCATCCCCGGGAGCAGCCGATCCGGCGGGCTGACGTCAGCGGCAGCGTTACTACTATCTATATGTTCTCCTTATCGGCGTCCCGGTGAGCTGCGTAGACCGTGAACGAGATCCCAAATAACTCAGCCCATCGTCTTTTTTAATTTCTCTTTACTTTATTTATTTGCTCTTTGCAAATATCTATTTTTACTTTCTGAAAAGACTATTTTTTCTATTCAAATAACACTATGAAGGTGTGATTTAGCGAGAGTGCTTTAATGTAAAACAATATCGAGGATTGCGCTAATTCAAGTGAAAGTTGTTTATCGGGCACATTGTTCTCTCTGGTGGTAAATACTGTCGCATTATTTCATTGTGCATTGACAGCTTGTAAATATAGACAAGGAAATTTAATATTAATGTTTATTATCTTTTATATTGTCTACACGATGCATGACGGAGAAATATGTTTTTCACTCTTCGTTGCATCAAACAATTACAGGGACATGCTTGCTATATAAATTTTATACCATCAAATAACAATCTCGGGTGAGAATATTCTGCGATTTGAACTCAGCTTTGAAACTTGTTCGATCATTCATTCAAAGGTTTAAAAAACTGTTCTTTCCTCGCGACTCGTAAATTTTTATAACGCAGTCTAATGCGTTCCCTTTTTGTGCATCCACGTATGTATATCGACGTTACCAGGCGTGACATCTGGTGCTACTCTTTTCACGCTTGTTCTGAGCGATGGAAGAACGTGAAGACGCATAATTCACCTCGCTCCCGCGAGGGTGGGAAAATAAAGAACTCCTAGTAAAAGAATTGACACGAGTACTGTAATTAAA
Organism: Encarsia formosa; assembly: GCA_038277355.1. Lineage (NCBI taxonomy): Eukaryota > Metazoa > Arthropoda > Insecta > Hymenoptera > Aphelinidae > Encarsia > Encarsia formosa. The sequence goes on along the minus strand of CM076188.1, from coordinate 35,730,912 downwards.
ATCGTATAAAAAAATTAACATTATATGGAAGTTTTAACAAAAACTTTATATTTTTATTTTTCCCTGGAAGAAGAACTTACAAACTAATACATTCAACTTCAAATATCTTGAATAACTTATTTTTTAAATTGTGGTTTTTCATGCTTGATTACTATCCGATGAATATATATCGTAAAACATGGTATGAAGCGGATCGATCTAAAAAAGTCTTGCATTTTTTAAAAATCAATTGTCATCAAACGCGGTAGTAAAAAGGAGGTGAAATCAAACAAGTGTTCAAAATAAAAAAAAATGAATGAAAAAAAGAGCGGAAGCATTTTCCAAAAGTAGCTGGGGGGTACGGAAAAACATAAGTAGGAACTACCCCGCATCCAGCGATGTAAACAAAGTGAAGAGAGAGAGAGAGAGAGAGAGAAGCGACGCGACTGGCGCTGCTGGCTTTGGGGTCGTTGAACTCCCGGCGGCAGCAACAGTGTAGCTACTGCTACCACCACCACCGGTGCAGCTGCGCCGATGGTAGTTGGTAGGTAACAGCACCGCTTCTGGAGAAAATAATGGCACAGAGGGATGAAGGTGGAGTGGGGGAGGCTGAACGCTGCAGCTACGCCACACGGGAGCCCTGGGAAACGCTGGGTAGACCCCCCCGAGGGCTTGATGAAATTTTCGTCTAAGAGGATGGCTCTCAATTCTTACTCACTTTTCTTTTTAATCCAATTTAAACCATGATTAAACACTGTATTAAAAACCTTAATTTTAAGAGTCTCAGGGAATCGCATTTATTTTTTTTTTCAAGTTCAAAAAGGTCTCATAAAAATAGGTACTCATAAAAATCAAACCTAGCCAACTTATTGGAAAAAAGAATCTGAAATAAAGAAGGTGTAGTAAAAAAAAAAAAAAAAAACAAAAACAGAAGCTGTCAAAAGGAGGAGCGTAATAGCTCAGCTGTGCGGTGAGCAGGATCCTCTTTCCCCTCTCGCGGCCCGGGCTCGTGGCCCCGGCTCGCTGCACGGGGGGATGCGCGCGGTGAACGTGACCCTCAAAACCAAGTGAGTGCGTGCTGCAGCCTCCCTCCCTCCGGCTCTTCTTTGTGTATCCTGCAGGAGCCGCCTCCGGACCCACCCTCTGCGTCCCGTTTCAAGGTGTCGCCCCCGCCCTCTATCCCCTCCACTCTACTACTCGCTTAACTTATTCTTCCTTCCTTCCTCTTTTTTTACTTTTTCTCATAAAGTCCTCGCTTTTATGGAAATTTTGCATCATTGTAATGGATTTGTAATTGATACAACGCAATTTTTTTTTTTTTTTTTTTATAATTGCTTCGTTTTATTTAGTGATCCAAGAAGTATCGGGTATAACCCTGTTTCCCGATAAAATATAGTGCTTTTACGATACAAAAGAACTATTTTTGCAGTTCACGTATCGCTTGGATCATCTTATTCCTTTTTTCAGAAATGTTACGTCAGCTGCAGGAGCTTCAGAAGCATGAAACTGTTAAATCATTTCTCTTTGTATACAATATCGGTTATAATCTAAAGTTTTTTTTTCATCTTTTGTTTGAAATTTCCACAACTTCATTTAAATTTTATAAAATTTTTTACCCTTTTCCATTTTTGTTAAATTCTTTACCACTAAGAATGGATCAAAAAGTTTCTTCAAATTTTATTTCTTATTGATTGTGAGTAGTTGAGCTATTCTGATCGTTTAATACCCACATGCCAGTGTTTGGTAAAAATTTTATAGAAAATTAGTTGGCGAAGAACTAAAAATAGGTTTTAAAGCTAAATAGATAGAAGTCTAGTCTCTTAATTATTTTTTTGATCGGGCGCTCCAAATTTTATTGAGAAAGCATTGTATGTATGGTTTTATCTGCGAAAAGAAGAACAAAGGTTTTAAAAACCAAAGCAACAATCATTTTTAAATATACTAAACAGCTTTGAACTTTATGATTTAATGCTGTTTACTTATCATACCCTTTAAAGTTGCATCCAAGCAACCATAATTGAAATACTTGGAGAGACCATATTAAAATAAGTAAAGGTCTAATAATAACCCTTTGTATTACTAAGTTAGTAAGCTAAAATAAGGATCAGTGCTACCCTTTCCGATAACTAGAGCCATTCGCTCGAGGGTCGTCAACCCCTGTTTTCACTTCCGGTTAGAAATTCTTCTGATCGAGCTTAGTGACGTCGTTGACTATTGTTTCAACATCTTGTACAACCCTTCGAGAGGGAGAAAGTGAGATATATAGAGTCCAGGCGTTGCAACATCACCAGAAGCCATGGGGGGTAGGTCAACGCACGCTTTGTTGTCGCTTGGCAACCTAACAGGTCTTCCTTCCATCCTGTACTCGGCCAAAAACATATCGGTCGAGCCCTTTTTCGTCTTACTTCAGTTTTTTTTTTTTTTTTAATCTCTTAGCTATTGTTTCAAGGAGGGTAAAGCGAATTTCAATTATTATTCTGAAAGGAGGAAATATTTTCCTCGCTGTGCACATGTTTACGTGTTTTATGTACATACAAATTATCATGTGATACAAATGAGATATAAAAAAGTAATATTGTTTAGTAAGAACAATAAACTTTATAGATTAATTTTTTAACAGAGTTATATTGCAATTCTTGAAAAAAAAAAATCAATATTGAATTTAAAATTTTTAAAATAAAAAATAAAACTGGACAAGAGTTGAAAAGAAACAGCTAACGACACAGAAAATTTCGTGAAAAAATACAATTTAGGTACACAGTGAAAACTTTACCATTGCCGTTTAGAAATACCAAACTTCCCTTTATAAGATTGTAATTTATTGAAAAACAGTAAATTAGAACCAATTTTAGGTAAGGAATTTTATGTTTAAAAAATGCCATCAACACTAGTTTTTTTTTTCATCATCCATGAAGCAACGAGAATCAAGCATAAAAAAAATGATAAAGTGGTTTTGGTAGGGTGAAGAAAAATGTGTCAAGATCTCATCATTTCATCATTAACAATAAAATCTATATTAAAATCTAAAACCAAGCTTAAAACTTATTATTCACTAAAGAATTTTAAATGCACTAAAGAGGAAACTAATATAGATGATACCATTTTCATAGAAGTTTACATATTAAATGCGCGCTTCTGAGGGGCTAGCAGCACAATGTACTCTCCGTAGAAGCAGTGTGCGCACTTACAACGATGATCATCGGTTGACTCATCGCAATTAACGAAGCTCTATTTTCGTTGTTTGTCGCGTGCTTCCATTGTAAAATGCCTGGATTAAAATTTTTCTGCAAATGAGCCGGTTAATTTAGCTTGTAAAGGTTACGATTGGTAAAAATTTATCATTTTTTTAGATTTAAAGGTTTTTACTTATTCTTCTAAGCTGAAATATCTCTCATACTACATGAACAAGACAATAATTATTAGCCTGTAAACAAATTTAATTTTTATTCAAGTTACTAATGTTGTAAAAATTATTTTAAAAAATGATCAGTTGTGCGCATCACTATCCAAATAAAACCGTACTTATTTACACATTTATTCAAGTATAAATTAAATTAAAAGCGACGAAACACAGAAAAAATAATTGAATTTTAATAACGCAATGATATTTTCGGTATCAATCAGTCACGGTATCACTTTTTATAGAAACGAAGAAAAAGCGGAAGACACAGAAAAGATTAGATAAAAAAAAAAAGTAGCGTCTTTTATTAAATATAGACTCGAGGGGAGTCAGTGAGCTGAGTCGAACTCAATATATCTTTAATAGGCATAAAATGACACTCATTCTTCCTCTCGAGGCGCAGGCTTAAGCTGCTGGTGGTGGACGCGTGTTAGGGCAATCTTATACGTTATTTTAAACTGACACTCTCCGCTACGCGGACATTAAACAAACGGAGGAGCGAATCGATAAATTTCATTTTACTTGCCTACACCCGGGCATTGACATTGACAAAATTCTTTCTCTCCCGCTTAAGGTCAATGAATTGTTACGCAAGCGTTATGAACACAAAACCGTTTTTTTTTTTTTTTTTTTTTTTTTTTAATCAGCAGCTTTGAGATAACAAGCGCGTGACTGATCGTAAGCTTTGCACTGTTTAGTCATTTTCTCTCTCTCTCTTTTTTTTGATTTTTTGTACAATACATGGTACAACTTGGCATGTCTTTTTCAAAAACTCATTCAAATTTATAGATTTTTTTTTTTTTTTTTTTTTTTTTTTTATTTGTATTTTACATTGTGGGGCGGATTAGATTTAGAACACTTGTATAAGCTTATAGATATAGGTTTGATTCTCATCTACCTTATAGCTGTTGATTAGAATTTAGTTCTTAGTTGGTAGAATTTTATTCGCTTCAATTTTATCTATTAATTAGATTTGAAATTACAGGTTAATTCATAAAATAAATAAATCATAACTTAATAAACTAATTTGGAAGTAGTGAAAAGTTATAATGTGTTTAAAATTCAAATTAGAAAGTTGATCATTTATTCTGAAAACAAAGCATAAACAAGCAATATTTGATGATGATTATAATTTCAATGATACTGGTGTTCGACTAAATAATTTAATTAAATGTGTATATTAGTAATTAATAAATTTGAAATACAAATTTTAAGTCATTTTGTAAAAAGTTTTATTTTATATACTTACATTAAATAAAATCTGAATCATCAGAAATAATCAGTAAATATTGGATAATTAGTAAAAAAGTGTTAGTTACAAACAAAATCAACAAAGAACAAAACAATCTAGTGGATTCGCGTCTTGACAAATATGCTCATTGAGTCTTAAGGCTTAACAAGTATGTGTTTGTTATATGAACTTGAAGCACTTTACTCAAACTTACAATGAAAAAATCATTATAAAATATTTGATACAGAACTAATGTTTAAGTACATTATATTATTTAAAAATTTGACTGTTAGAAAAAGTGCTACTCAAAGCATCCACATGCTTGATTTACAGAAAACTTTTTAATCAAACTATCGAGTAGACATTTACCCCTTGATCAGAGCAATATTCAAATAAATTAAGATTAACGAATGTATTGACGAGCGCAGTCGTAACAATAGAAAATAAAAAAATGAAAATAAGAATAAGAATTTGGAAAAACATCCCCAAGGTGCGGAGAGAGTTACACAGGCTGCGAGGTCGACGACCCGTCTAGTCTCTCGCTCTTTCTCGTGCACCCCGCAGCAGCACCACCACCACAACGTGCTCGTCTAGTGCTCGGCGCTCGCTTTCTTTTATCTCTCTCGCTCCTATACTTGCATTCAGCGTTTCGTCTATTTCTTTTCTTCTGTGCGCGTGTGTCGGTCTATTGTGTGCAATATACGTGCAGCACGCAAAAGATGGGATAGACTAGGCTACGAGCGCACTATACCTAACGCCTATTCTCCCAGTGCACGCTGTTATGGGGTGTAACCTTTTTATGGGGTAAGCTCCCGTAACAAGCAGCTTACGTGGCTTAACCCTTTCCTTCTTTTTCTTATTCATCAATTTTTTATCCTTCTGTGCATTATTTTTTCACCCGTTCGTTTATTTCAAAATTAAAATATAGTTTTTTTTCACAGGGATGATACTAACATGCAACAATAAAATAACTTTATTATTTGCAGTTATTAATGACAAATGTTCACTTAGTCGTTTTCATGTTTATTTTTCGAAATAGATCTATTATTGATAAGGCTGGAAAATTAGCCTGCACGTAGTACCTTTCGTGTGGTGTTTATATTACTCTGAGATTTTGTTTTAAGATTAATAATTCGAATGACCAGTTTTAATCGGATTATAGTCTCAAGCAAATAATTTTTTTTTTTTAAACAAAGATGAATTGACTATTGTTAACTAGTAACTATTTTTTACTTTATTTCCCAGTTGCATTGAAAATTTTTAATTTATCTAAAATATCGAAAAAAAGCGATTTATGCCCGACGACTGGTGAAGTGGTTTAAAGATAACGGAAAAATCAAAAAAATTAAATAACTTGACGTAATTCGAAAAAAAAATTCTTAAAAGCAGGTTCAAGTTAATAAAGTGGTAAATGTAATACCTACCACCGGTTCTTTGGGTAAATATAAGTCTCTTATGAAGCACGAAGTGTGAGAATAAAAAGCCCCCGCAGCACAGATAAGGACAGGAGAGCTTACATAAGGCTCCAGAAGAAATGCGAGTTTGTGGCGGGGCGCAAGCACGTGTGTATCAGTGTAGGTTGGTTGTCGGGGGTGCAGGGTTTTCACGGTCAACTGGTATTGATTTTCCGACGACTGCGACGCCTCCGACGGAAGGAAGAGAAAGAGAGAGACCGAGAGAGGAAGAGAAGAAGCTAGTGGGAGGAGTTCATCCGAAGGGCGTTGAACTCCCCGCGACCCCGGCCCTGCCTGCCAGCCTTCCTACGTCTGCGTAGCTGCCAATTCTTCTTATTTTTACCTATCCTTCTTATCCTGGCGTATGCAGCCTTTTCTCCTCACATTTCGTCATCGTTCCGACGTTATCCCCTTCCAAGCACAATACCACTATTTATACATTTATATATTGCATCCATTTTTTGACTCACATTGGGAGGATGGAATTGGATGAGCTCAACCGTTTTCCACCTGTACGGATTAAGATTTCCGATTAGTTGCGAGTAGACTCTTCCTATTATCTGCCTTGGCTCAAGACGAGTTTCTAGATTGAACGTGAAGAAAATCGATCAATAAAATAGCCGTACCGCGTTACTAGAGGAGGGCCTCACAAATTCAACTGAACTTTCAGGCTTTGTTTTTTAAGAGTTTTAATTATAAATTCAAAAATCTCGAAATTTTACTCGAAAGATACATTTTTTCAAGTGATATTACGGAAAAATTAATTCTTATTTTTACAGTTTGATTCTTTTAGTGATGAACACAGAATCGAAACATCTGTCATGGTGCGAATAAATTTTTTTTTTTTCAATTGTAATTTTTGCTAATTCATCATTGATAAATATATCATTGATTTTTACACATTTATATTTTACGCAAATAAAAACAAGTTTAATTTGGAAAATTTTGAAAATGTTATTCATGGTCAAAAGTATTCAAAAGCTTTTTTTTTGCTTTTTCAAAAACTCAATATTTATTAGGCTAGAAAAGCTATTATTCATTAGTCATTTTTTGGGCTTTATTGTGCTGCGGAGTGGATTTTTCTCTGCGGTATCGTTGACTTATCGAACATAATAGTACTTTTTATTCATCCAGTGTGATTCAGTTTCGTTGATTCAATACATTACTGCAATTTCCGTAACGTTCTAAGAGTCGGTGCCTACTCTAGCCCTCGAAAATACGAACTTCGGCTAAGAGCTAAACAAGACTCAAGTTGCGTAGAATGAGGAAGACCAAGAAGCAAGGCGAGATTTAAAAAGACCTTAAGGAGATCAAACGAGTATGGTGAACGCTTGAGCAAAAAGAAAACTCTAAAGTGATGTACGTCTATTTATTAAGTTTGGCTTTGAGGTGTAAAGCCAAATTTACTTTTTATCTGCTTTGGAACTAAGTTTATTTATCATATTTATTATTTTTCGTTTGCGTTTATCATATGGATAATAATGGAGTTTTAATTTCAAAAAAATTTTATTTTCTCATCATACATGAATTGCACATTTACAAAGGTAATTTATATGACTCACCTTATTTAAAAAAAAAAAAAAAAAAAAAAGAGTTTTAATAAATTATAGCTGAGAGATGAAAATAAATAAAAGTTAGGGTATAAGAAGTTTGAAAATAATATCGAACGCCGTTAAAAAAAAAAAAAAAAAAACTTTGAAACGAGCGAGCTTTGTGCATCGCAGGCGAAAACAAGAGGGCATCCCCAACAAAAGTTCGACCTCAAAAGAGAAAAGAAAGAAAAAAGAGCACATAATCTCGCAACAGCGGCAAGAAAAGAAGAAGACTCGCGCTCGCGGAGGTGCCGCGCGTATATTTCGGTGCAGTAGCAACGCTGCACTCGTGTTGCTGGAGGTCAATGCCCGTCCTTACACTCCCCGACCCCGAGAGAGCAAGAGAGAGACGGACGCTCGCCGCGCACATCGAGCCGCGCCTGCGCTCTGACGAGCTTTCAAGCTCTCAGCCACTGTAAGTACTGTATCTCTTTCTCTCTCTTTACATTCAGATGGCTTACCAAAATGAAAAGAACGCATTGTCTCCTTTAAAATGCACTTCGGTCATCGATTAACATTTGAATTCGCGCGAGATCTGCTTTATGCACCAGGAGCCTTTTTCTTCGCGAGAACTGATTCTCGGCTCTAGATAGCCGTACTTGTGTGCTCGGATCTATTTATAGCTTCAATTGTATCCTTTTTCAATTTTTCATTTAATATTATCTTAATAAATTCTCGGTTAAACTTACGTGATAAATTTCATTGTACTCAGTCATATTGATTGCACCATAGTTTTACACTTACCTGAAACATAAATTAAAAATTTCTACATTAATATTAATCAATATTTTTAAATGAAATAATTTTAAATCAACAAGTTAAAGATAAAATCAATTGAATTAAGATAGGAAGCCTTTTATTCAGTGTCCGATCATCAAAATAATGATTATATTTCTTGAATTTCCAGGAAACCATTCGAATCCAAACTTCTAAAAGTTTGAATAATTTTGATAAAACCTAAATATGAAAACCAACATAGCTGCATTAATTTTATTCTTACTTTTATTTACAAACAGTATTTCCATAACCGACAAAACAATGAAAAGACCCAAGAAAATCGATCGTACAAAGAGTTAACGCTGCTTGTAAATCAAACAGGAGTTTATCGTCTCCGTCACCAATGAAAATAGGAAAAGCCTGAGAGCCCAAGCCGCTGCTGCTGACTAACGTTTATTACGTGAATGCGTTTTCTTTGTGCTCGAGAGCTGCAGATGCAGTTTGGGGTGCGGATTTCAATTCTTTGTGCGATTTTTTTCGAATAATAGGCTTCGGCATTATTTCTGGTTCCCGTGCGAAGAAAAATCTTACCCAAAAATCTGACAAGAATAAAGTAATAACGGGGGTACTTTTGTTTCTAAAAGACTTTGTTTTTTTTTCAGCCTTTATTTAACCGAAATGTGAAAATGATCTTTGCTACCAATTCGTTGATATATTAAAATAAATAAAAATGTATCGACGCACCAGCCACGAATAAAATGACTATAAGTTTTCAGCTTATAAAATTCGCAAGGGTCATTGTTTTCGCGACTGGCGTGTCGAGAGGTATTTTTTTATACCTAAACGAATTGATAGCAAAGGTCATTTTTACATTTTTTTCCACAGGTTAAAATAATAAAAGAAGTGGTTTAGAGATATTTTAGTCGCCAAAAGTACGCCCGTTGTTATTTTAATTAGTGGCAGATCTTAGGCTAAGGTTTTCCTTCGCACAAGCTATCGGATTTATCTCGTCTAATTAAAAGAAACTCACCTCAACTGTTACAATGTCTGAGGCTTGTGGATAATTTTTTTTTTTAATTTTTTTTGTTCGCTCATTCATTTTAAACTTTCGATTTTAATTTTAGTTGAACTAGGATCATTATTTTAAAACTATCTTTTCTGAAAAAAAAAACTTTGAATTACATTTTTGAAGCTTTTATTCAGCTTCATGAATAATTAATCAAGTATATATACGACGTATAAGGTATGTACATTTTTTTAAAGAGAATAATTGGCTTTTAATTGACGTTAAAAAAAAAAGTTACAATCATAGAAAAAGATCTTTCAAAAGGCATATATGATTTAAAAAAAAAAGAAGAAGCGCCAGCTGACTCACGAACTAGAAGATACAGGTAGCGTAATGACTCGCAGTGAAGTAATACTCTGGCAATGACCGGGATGAATAAGAAAACAAGAAGAAGAAGAACGATAATAAGAAAAGCATCACTCAAGAGTTGCACCGGGGGTCTATCCCTCTTCCAGATGCAAATATTTCTTCACCCCTATTTTTTACTTTATCTTCTAATATACTGGTTTTGAAGTAATCACTTATCATTTTTCAGAAACTTCATTGTGGCTTTCTACACGCACTTAAAATTTGATTGATTTTTGAACTACCCCATCTTTCACCCATTACAGAAGAAAACATTATTTTTTATTTTCAGAGACTTTTCGATTGGGACAAGCCTTATTTTTCAAGTAAGAATTCTGCTGGAATCAGTATAGCTCGTAAATTGTCCAGTCTGGAGCTCTTAAATGATGAAAATATTCACGAAGGGTAAAGTTAGCGAGTGGAAACAATGCTGATTCAAAAGAACCCTTCTTGTTTCTCTTCTTCATTCGAAGGACTGAAGAAAATAACGCGGGAGAACATGGAATAAATAAGAAAAAATAACACGTATTACGTTTGCTTTTGAAAGAGAAAAATTAATTAAAAGGTGCAAGTGACTACTGACGCTCTTTCATTTGTATGCTTTTCAGCTTTGCATATTAAAATATTTCAACTTTAATTAAATCAATTAAATTTTGAATTACCGGATTGTTATTTTGGAAATGGTTTGCATGAAAATCTTTAGTAGAACCAGGAAAGTACGACGTTTTATATATCTATTTAAAAATGATTCATCGTCAATAAAGGAAGCAAGAGGAAAGCACAAATGGCCCGGGTAAACGCCAAAATTTGCCAGCATCCGATCGTAAAGTTTTGAGAGTGCAGCAACATCGTTTACGATTGCGAATTCTTGAACGTAAACACAGACGAGCGGGACTGAAATACAGAAGCAGACTCTAAGAGATTACACTCCTGCTTTTGAGTCACTGCAGTGCAGTCGCTTCCGGATTTTCAACTGTGCAGATCAATTCGGTAACGCTTAATTAAGTTAAGACTTTTCTATTCAGTTTTATCAATTTTACTTATTGACCTAACTTATTTCGAATAATATATTATAAAAAAAACTGACGAAACAAATATAAACATCAGCTCTGGAGTAAGTTTTTGAATCCCTATAAACAAACATATAACAGTTGAAATTTGAAAAAAAATAATTTTTTTATCTATTCTAAAATAAGAGGAATGAGCATAAACAAAGCTCTCGGGTGGTCATTGCCCTGCAGTAGCGAAGAAACCGGCAAACTGCAATAATTGCACGCGACTGGAACAGCAACAGTGCTTATGTACACACTAGAGTTTACTGCTCAGCCGGTGCTGCGACCCGTACATCACATATCGCTACCGCTGGTGCATGCTTATTATACGTACACTAGCTCACTGTTACTAGCCTATATGAATGCGATGCTTTTTATGGCGTGCTGGCCTCTGGATTTTCAATCGTGGGTGGTGAGATAGTTACTCATTTTAATTTTAGCTTTTATCGTTTCTGACTGCTCATTACTTTTATCTATACGATCGTTCATTCAATTATAATATTCAAACAATTGGAGACTTATCATCTATGAGTTCTAGCAGATTTGCACCTTCAATTTTTAATAATATAAAACCATGACTTTGATAACTTATTTAATAATAAACATCATCCTTGTCTACGAAATCTTGCGTGCCGAAAGTCAAGTGAAAGTCTCTATTCAATGATGCAGGGGGAGGATTTTTTTTCTTCGTGCAGCAATGCAGCATACTCCATTGTATAATACTTGCTCCAAGCTAGTTTGGCGAGGTTCTTTTAATCAAGTGACTTTGAGGAAGCTGGATTTTTGCGTAATTTTGTTGAAGAATTTTTCCTCCATACTATGGTCAGTTGTTTACATTTCTTATTTATTACATGATAGTTTAGAACTTTTGAAAAAATCATCGATCTTTCGAAGAGAAAACAAAGATTTAGATTCATTAATTAGACAATGAAAGACCGAAGTCAAGAATTTTTAATTGAAAAATGACATTACCACTTGAAATTGATTTGCTCAAACTGGAATCGTAAAACTATAGGTAAAGAGATTAGACTCTAAAAATTGATTCAGTCATGAAAAAAATGGCCTCTCGCCTGATTGTCAATAAGTTTGCCTACTGCTCTTGCTGTAGTTACCGATCATGAGAAGAAGATGAAGAGAGATCGTGACGCGGAAGCCGGCTTCTCGGCGCACGCTATAATTTCTCTCTTTCACCATTATGATCTACTTCACTTGCTGCATTGCATGCGCTTTTCTTCTCGGCCGATCTTTTCAATTTATACGAATAAATTTAGCTCATCCCATCACTTGTCGTATAAGCTTGACTCAAATAATCCATCACTGTCAACGTCGTAATCCAACCGGCTTCCATTAACACCTTGATTTCATATTTTGCACGAAAAAATGAGAATGAATAATTTAGACGAAACAGGTAAGCGAGAATTCGAGCGCGAATCAAAGCCGTGGTCAGCGCACCAGCAGAGTGCGTAATGATAATAATCGCAGTAGCGTTACGTTCAGGAAGCTGCAGTCGGTCTCCCCCTCGACGTAGAGGCAGCATCGTGTGGGCTACTATGCTATATAATGCCGTATTGCTGCAGAACGCTTACTTTCACTGCTGACCTAGTGGGGCTGCTGCGAACTTTGTGCGTACACACAGGATGGACGGACGCACGCGTGCGCCTTGTACCGATAATCGCGTCTTTTATGCTCGCGGATATCAAAGCGCCTTTGTCGTTTAACTCTAATCGCTGAGCTGTCGCTATATTGCAACCCCTTGACTTCGTACCCTGATACAACCGTTGGTTAATTTTTTATACAGTGATGGCCGATCTAAACAGAATTAGTGGTAAATATTTTCTACGTTAATATACCCCCTTTTTTTTCTTTGTACATATTTACGATATTCATTCTGTATCTAGCTCTACTGATGAAAATTTGACGCTTGTAAGTTTATGAAACATACTAGCAGTTTCTTGTATTTCAATATAATGTGCAATCGACAGTATTGCCTGCTAATCTCCCGATTCGTACTTTAAATTTCGGCTTTACTACTCCAATGAATAAAATGAAGTCTGAATTTGGTATTTTGTTAAATAATAAATGCTATTTTTTCATTTAAAAAATTAAGGTCCAACACAAAACTCAAACAACTGTTTGAAAGGGAAGAAAATTGCATGAATAAAATTTATAAAGCACCGGTTGGCATAGAAGCATCATGAAGAAAGAATAGGAGGATGGAAAATAATGGGAAAAAAAAGGGAGTGCGGGTCAGTAACCAGGTCACTCGCTCTTTTAATAGCGACCGGCTCTTACCGGAGCTTGTATAGGCTGTCACGTGACGGAAAAAGTCGATGACGTAACCGCGCGGCTCTGGCTACAGCGAGCGCACAGGCGGTAAATGAATAAAAAAGAAAGAAGAAGAAAAAAAGTGCAGCAGCAGCGTTGGCTTCCGCGTTGCAACCTGCGCAGCGGCGACCGAGACTTTCTCCTCCTGCACAAATCGCGGCTTAGATCATGTAACCAAGGCTCTTTTGTGCGCTGTTTGTTCTCGAACGCCGCGGCGGCACTTCGCGGCCTCCTGATTGATTTATTTTGTGGGTGAAAATTTAAGGTTTCGCTGCAGCTCAATTTGAGCGTAGTTTTGAGATAATTGGACTTTTTTTCATCGCTGATGACTTTTCTAGCACACCATGGTGCCGCTTTATGTAACGCGAAATTCCTTTTTGATGACCTATTCTTCTGCACATTAAAATTTTAATTATCCTGGCAGTGTCGTTGCGCAATCCTGATATTCGTAAAACTTCAAACTCACGCGATAAAAAAAAAGTTTTTTTGTCTAAAACGAGTTGGTGATTTGGGGTAAAGACATTGGTATTGCGAATTTACATTGTTACTTGAACTAGAATACGGCCACACGATAATGCGCCGTTTGGCTGCGAAAGAGAAAGCTTGGTAATCTAAGCCGAGAGAGCTGCTTTATTGCTATAGTCTTTATTATAAGGGTGGGGCGACATTGTCGTACAGTCCTGGAGCAAGCGGTTATCTGATAAGTTGAACCGAGTTGGAAGAGACCAACCAAGGTTTAGGTTACGAATATGTCGCGTTTAATCCTGCTGCGGTGCTCGCCAGGATGCAGGAAGCTTTCCCGTGCGACCACGACTATGCAATTTTACAGATACGTAATCACACATTCGGCATCGGTGACTAGTGTTTGCTTTTAAGTAAGAAAGAATAAATTATATACTTTGTTATATTGAGAACTGATAGTTTCATTTGGAGACCCTAATATTTCAGGCCATCCGAAATTGAAAAAGTCCTCTCTTCCTGCGGGATTTCGCGGTCGATATCCTGCGAAGCGCTCGCTCGTACGATAAGCTCGTAAATCCATGCAGACCGCTTACAAATCTCTCAGCGACGCGACGAGTCCTCTATTTTTTTTACCATCTTCCGCGCTTTTTATTTCACGAATGCGGCCGATGCACTTCGAGCTTATTTTTATTCCGGTGTCGTCGCTCGCTTTTTTTCGATATTTTTGCGCGGGACAAGTACAAGCAGGATGCAAGGGAGAAGAAAATAAATTTAATGTGACGAGTAATTTTTAAGACCTGGTGAATCAGAGTAGTCGCGTCGACGATCGTTTCGACGAGCTGTATAAATTTCAGCCAAAAAAAAGAACACTTTCGAAAATTGGTTTGATGTTTATTTTTTCAAATTGCCGAAAAATTTTGATGTTTCAGGGACGTCACGACTAGATGATAACTAAAGCCGTAACAAGCTTAAATACGCGCGCACGAGAACGTTTAAACTTTTAAAAATTCCCAATCTCAAACTTGACAGTCAAATGTCGGGAGCTCCCAAAAGAATCAACTAAAGAAAGAAAAAAAAAAAAAGAGTGAGAGACCGGTGGCAAGGGAGCAATAAACCGGACGAAAAAAGCTCGAAAACATTCTCTCACAGGGGGCGATGGCTTCTTGTGAGTCAAGAGAAAGAAGTCAAGAAGAAGAAGGAAAGAAAAAAAAAAAAAAAAAAAAAAAAGAAATACATAAGAGAGAAACGAAATGGTTTTAAAAAGAGCGAGAATGAACGAGCGAGTTATGAAGTGGTGCACCCGCGAGCTCGCGAGCTTTGAGGGGAAAAAAAGAAAGAAAGAGGAAGCCGCGGCTGGAGACCAGAGGTATTAATTCTGCGGAGAGCGACGATTCTGATATTCTGGAGACCGCGAATCGACCGAGAGCTTTTTTGCTCGATACTCATCCGGAAGATAAATGACGTACCTGGAATCTATCTGTTATTCGGTTTGCACTTATGCTCCCTCTTAGGAGATTAATCACAGCAATCAATGAAAATAATCATAAAATTGAGTATAGTTTACTTTTAAAAATTACAATATTTACTTACATTCGTTAAAACAGGTTGATTGAATGGCTCATTCTAAATCGAGTGGGTTTTAAAAATAAAATCTCAAAAATTTCAATAATTCAAGAGAAAAGAAAAACACATCAAGAGAGAGAGAGAGAAGAGGAATGAACTCAAAAGCCACACCCAAAAATCCGCGAACGGTTTCGGCCGTGGACACACGCACTTGACCTCCAAACCGAAGCCGCGGACGAACCCTTGAATTTTTCACGGCTAATATAACCAAGGCAATCGCTCCGAGAGCAGGCCACATTAAGAAATGGAAAAAAAAAAACGCGTTACGCCCGCACGTGCGCCGGCCCGGGGACCCCATTAGCGGCTCCCCCTCCAAAAAAAGAAATGTCGCGTCGGATCCGAATTAACGAAGTTGGGAGGGGGGAGGACCATCGTTGAGTCAATAACCATTGCCATCAGCGAGAAATGCACGAGTGGAGGGATCAAAGCTGGGGGAGAAAAATATCTTCTCGTTAAGTCTCTCTTTTTTTTTTTTTTTTTCTTTTGGGAGGTCAACGAACTACTTTGGTGCTCGTGCACCACCGCCAAGTGTGATCGATGAATCACAACTCGCTTCTATGATTGGTGCCGGGGCCTCGGACGCGGCTCTTGCGTAATGCCTTCAAATTTGTGCAGCCTTTGGTAACATCAATTTGAATGTCAAATCGTCGTTGGCACTCCGTTCGAAAGCTTCTAATGAATTTCGAGACGAGTCGCGCCACAATTTTTTGGGGTGAACTTGACACTGAGCTTTCATGGCTGCTCTCGATTCAACCGATTTTTATATCATCAAAATCAAATTTCAGCCGCGCGGCCTCCGATTCTTACTTTATTCGAGTTACAAGAAACAGAAAAAAAACATGTGATCCGTACCGCGTGAACATGTGCACAATCGAACGCTTCTTGTGTGTTAAATCAGACGTAAGCGAAACCAAGAAAAAAAGATTCGCAACGAGTTGGAATTATTAATAAATCAAGCGAGACCCGAAACGGTAAAACAAGGAGTTTAAAAATTATCCATTAAAACGATCAATAAAAACAAACCTCGTAATCGCGAGTGATTTAGAGCTCCGGGGTCAATGACACTGCCAGAGCCAGCTTAAAAGTTAAATGAAAAAAAGGCAGCAGTTTAATGTGTATACAGCGCGGCGTTACACAAACCGCATGTTTAATTTCCCAAAGCCGCGCGTGAACTTGGCGGTGATAAGTTACTGATATCGCGTGTCCGCTTGTCTCTCCCAACGATACGGAAAAGCTAAAAGTTCAAAAACCTTCGGCTAACTATACCCATGCTGCTAGTTGTAAATGGGGAAACAAAAAAAAAAAAAAAAAAAAAAAAAGAATCCACTGCTCTCTTTATCACGCAGCATACGCCCACTCTTCCGTTCGTATTTATTGTTTGCGCACCTACGCACACATCGAAGACTCGGGCGTGGTTTAATAATGTAACGGTCTATCAACGACCTCTGATAAGAGGTTTTTCACCTGGCCTATCGATGATAACGACTCTGAAGTTCAAGTGTTCGCTCGGTCCGAATAATAAATCTATTAGTCACCGATTTACGTGATTTTCATTTTTTCATTTTTCTCTGTTTAGATTCCTGCAGCGCATAACTTTTTAAAATAAAATGCGCCACATTTATCACATCAGCGCGCATGATTAAGTGCCGTTACGTAATGCTTCCAGCGCCAAAAATATATAATATCCGTCGCCGATGTACTTTCTATTTTTTGCGCTCGTGCCGCCTGATTTTTTTTGTTTTAAAATAAAAGAGCAATTTTTCATCGGTGCAGTCTTATTTAACAAATTTTTCACTCTCCTCGGCCGATTATTTGCAACATCATTATTTACAGACGCTCGCAACGTCAACCTTACCGACTGCGGCCTCTTAATCGTGGAGCGGCAAACTCGCGTAAAAAAAAAAAGAAGAAAAATAATCGAATCCAGGAGATCGCAAGTGTCAGATACTCTTTGGGTATGGTAAAATCGAAAGCAGTGGCGGTAGTCGCAGGAGTGCATCGTCCTCGAGGAGAAAGTTGCAGAGTTGCGCCACAGTCGCTCATAGGCCGCTGCTCGTAGATCAAAGCTGCGTGGGTTTGTGTGAATAGCGTGTACCACTTGCGCGATACGTTTCGTAATGCCATTTTTTCGTCAGCCCATGGGTTTTGAACTTCAGCTTCAGAACGCAGTGGTGTTTACTTAACGATATTCGCTATGAATGACTACTACCGGAGAGTCTGCGTTTATATTCATTGCAGTACCAACTACCAGCGAAATAGAGAAAATTCATGTATCCCGCAATACCAAGATAAATACACTCGACTAATGAATGAAACAAGCCAAGATTTTGCAACGACCAGCATTTAACTAAACTTTCGTGCAGAAACCTTGACTATTTCACCCATCGTACCGAAAAGCATACGGTTGCGCAAAGCAAAGCGTTTCCCGCTAAAAAAGCCAACGCAGAATTTTTCCGACATGCTGGTATACGGTGCTAGGAGAAGGCGAACGACTGCCCTTCACCTCCTGGAGTGGAGTAGCCACGTAACGCCGTGGACGCACCGAACAAAAGGATCGTGCTGCAATAG
The DNA here is from genome assembly GCA_038277355.1 of Encarsia formosa. Classification (NCBI taxonomy): domain Eukaryota; kingdom Metazoa; phylum Arthropoda; class Insecta; order Hymenoptera; family Aphelinidae; genus Encarsia; species Encarsia formosa. The sequence continues at coordinate 35,713,098 of CM076188.1, read as the reverse complement.
CGCTCGACTGCACCACCTGGAGGCCGCCGTGGATTTGCAGCCTTTTTATTATTTATTCCTCTCCTCCTATTGCACCAGACAATCACCTGTGTTCAAACCGATTTACCATGAGGTGTCAATTCACCTTACCATTCATCTTGATTTTTTTTTTCTTTTTTCAACTTCGCAATGTTATTGAACAACTATAATTGTTTAAGTGACTTTGACTAATTATTCTTTTCCACGAATGGTGACAAATTTAAATTGGTGGTCCTTGAATTTCAAAAAATAATCTGAGAAAATTTAAGGTAAAATGAATTTAAATGGCTTTGAATTTACAGAGTGTGTTTATTTGGGTACCTTGCGTGCTAATAATCATACAAATCTTGCGCTGCCTCGCCGGTTTGACTAATTTTTTTTTTCTTCTTTTTTATCATATGTACCGGAATGGTTATGTAAAAACAACACTGTAAGGTGACTGAACCAATAAATGACCAGTTAAGACCATTAATTAAGTTAAGACAGTCACGTAAGATTTTGTTTGTTTTTTTTTTTTTTTCTTCTCAGTCGAGAAGTTTAAGGTGGCACTCTGTAGTTCATAAAAAAGTGGAAACTCAAACGTTCTTATGCAATGGTTATGTAAATTAGATTCAAAACTCTGACGGTTTACTAAATCGAATGTAAACACAAAGTGTACTTTGCGAACGATTTTTCGCGCAATTTATTTATCTTATTGATGATCAACGATATCCACGTAACGTGTTATTAAATCATTTTTACCTCTCTTTTTGTTCTCTTATATTTTTTCTCCAACAATCTATTTTACCCTTTTACTGGTTTATTTAAAAGGTTTGGAAATATTTTAAAGAAATTATAAGAATAAATGAAACCAGTTTATTGCAAATAAAAAACTAATCATCGACGTTTATACATTTTACACACTAAAATAACTTTATTAAATTATTTTTCAGATACTGAAGCAAACAATTAATAAACCTTTACTATAAAAAATATGAATATTTCAAGGATCATCAATGAAACTACCTCAAAATTAAGGAAACAAAGATATATTTATTTAATTTTTGTTGCACATTTATGGCCAGTATTATGTGGTTACCGTGTAATTTTAATACAATAGGTAAGATGACGACAAAAATTATCAAATATTTCCAATACTAAAAAAATAAAATAAAAAAAAAATACCTTGAACATAACAGCATTTAAGGTATAAAGTACTTAAATGATAAATTTTTCACGGGTTCGATTACAAAAGCGCATAGAAGAAAAAAAATATGATTTACGCGAATAAAAATAATAACTTTGTTCAATCTCAGCAGAGGCTTATCTCGGCTATAAAGATCTCGAGGAAAAACAATAGAGATCAAATTCGCACTCCATAGGACGTCTGTACGTGCAGGTGTAATAATTGAAAGCTTTGGGTACCATGCCACCTGGTATAAGGTTAATAGCTCGTAAAGGAAAAAAAAGAGGTCACATGCCTACTGTTATCGGGCGGACCTTTTCCTCGTCTTGTATTGCTGTGGGAGCGTGGCTCGAAACGACCATCAATTACTCGAGCCCGATAAACTTGACTGCGCGTCGCGCGACGTCCGACTAGGGAAAAATCCAAGACCAACTTTTCTCAGACTCGTCTCGCCTGAGAATCGAAGTCTTCCTTTCCCTTGTATATTTAAAAAAAGATACAAGATAAATTATCGAAAGAAAATTCGGATGCTGTATAAATAATTTTGAAGAAACGAAATAACAATATAATAGTCGTGTCATAAACAATGGCGCTGATAAAGAGATAAAGACAAGGTGGAAGGAGCGCGAGCTGCAAGGAGAAAGGTTGTTGCATATGCAAGGGTACCATTTTCCCATGAGTTATTATGCGCAGCTCGGCGAAAAATATGCACTCAACTACTAAGATAACAATATATGAACATGAATACGTGAAGGTGCTGGTATTACCGACTAAATGAGATGCTAAGGTTACGATGGTTCGCACGAGCTTTTTCTACATTCGGCTCTGCTCTTTTTTGACGATTTAATTAGCCTATTGTTTCATTCAATCCCTCTCTTTCTCTCTCTCGTCATAACAACTCTACGATTTATCCTTTTATTTTATAAATTGGCCCCACTGTTTCAAAGTTAAAATCTATTGATTCCTTCTGGCCGCAATAAAAACAATATATCTTGGCAGTTATGACGTAAGCTGATTTGGCAGAGTTCTAGTTTTATTTCTAAATAAATATTTAATGCCCCAGACACAAGTGATTCTTTTTTTCATTTGAGTAAACCCATGAAAACCCTTTTTAACATGGCAATTAAATTCAAATCTTCGTGAAAACATTCAAAGTGAGAGAGAAAAAAAAAAAAAATCACTTACGTGCACGTTGCGTATCAAAGTGCACCCCAGCGCATTTCTCACCCCTTAAATTTTATTAAAAGCTCGTCGAAAGTATTAAAAAAAAAAAAAAAAAATTCTGGCCTGAGTTGAAAAAAAGAAACAGAGGGGAGGAGAGCGACACAGACAAATATTTATAGAGAGCGTTTTATCAACGGCTCGTTTACTCGCGAGGTGAATTTCCTCCGTGAGGTAAAAAAATAACGATCCGCGAGGTAAACCGAGACTTTTATGAGACTGCGAAGAAGAGCTTTTAATTATTAGATTATTAGTGTTTTTATGTTTGAATAAATGTTTTTTATTTTGTTTTTAGGAACAGTTTTAAAACGTAACTATGAAATTGAAAGTAATAACCCTCTGCGGTGGTTATTATGGTACAGTTAAGGCACCGTGTATCTATCGGTAAAAAAGCTCTTCCTAATAATTGAGCTCATAAACCGTAGTTAGGTGCTCGGTCGTTAAACGATCAAGCTATAGCGTTTCAGCATAAATCTTTCTTTTTATTTTTTTAAACTCTCGATTTAATCTTCGTAGCAGTACAGCAGGAAGCTTGATCACGTCGCTAAATCGTTGGTTAATTAAACGTCAAATTTGCAATAGTTACTTGCTCAGCCTCGTGCTCAGCTGATCAAGTTTTCATTAACGAACAATTCTGGAATTGTAAAGATCAACAAAATACCAATTAATAGAATAATTTTCAAATTAGTGCGGAGTTTATGGCTATTTCAACTATTTATCTAAGTAAATGAATCATTACTTTCTTTTTTCCTATGCGACATTGATTTTGTAATTGAATTTTACAATGAATCAAAATTTAGCAAAAGTATCAACCACTTCGATTGAATATTGACAACAACGTTCTGCGGATATCCTGACAATTTGAGTATCAAAAAAGTGAATCTCAATTACTTCTAAGTCTGGTCAATTCGCCAAAAAATCCGAATAGATTTTTTTTCTGATCGAGAGCAACACGCACCATCTAATCTAGATTTATTGGCGAACGATCAGCGATTGTCTGGGATGCGCGGGTCGAGGAGTTAGCTGGTACGCGTTAATATTATAATGTCTGCAGTGCAGCAAGAGAGAAAGAGAGTGCGATGGCCTAAGCCGCCCATGCAGCAGCGACTTTCACTCGTTCGCGCTGCCTGGCTCCGGAAGCGTGCGTGCGATCGGCTGCATGAGGTGTACCGCAACCGAGCCAGCTTTCTCTCTTACGCGAAGATGACGCGTGCCTCTTTTTTTTCCTGCCCTCTCTGTCTATCCTCCTCTCGCTTCCTCTCACTCTTACTTTCGTACGGTATGGGCATCGGCCAAATGACTCAATGACCAAACTCTTTTTCTCTACTTTTGATCTTCCGCCCCAATATTTTATTATGCATCTCAAAGTTTAAACTCGTACCTCAAATGCGAATTCATGATTTATCATACGAAAGATAAGCCCGACGAAATTAAATTGTGAAATGAATATTTAAAAAAAAAACAAGAAACTGTGTCACGTAGATTAAATTCTTTGTTTTTGTGAGAAAGGAACTTTTAGTTAAAAAGTTAACAAAAGAAATCTTAAACATGAAAAGTGATTTAATGCAAGTATAAACCTTGTTTCACTTTGAGTAAAGCACTTTTTACTGTTAAGCGAAAAAATACATTTCGCTCTTTAAGAGCTATTGATATTTTTTTTCCGTACAAGCCTTTGTGCGATTTCGGGGTTCGAATGCAATGATAAGCACTTTTTTAAAATCGAATTTTTCAAATAAATTACTTGAGCCATTGATTTTTAATCAAACTCTTACCAAAACATTAATCATAAAAGATGAATCTGAAATAATGTATTAACCGTGAATGTAAACTCGATTAAATCACCTTAAAAAAATTTCACTACTTAATGTGAATAAAAAATGCTACTTTTTTCTTTGCCGAGTGTACTATGAGAATAGAAGGTTATGGCTATTTACGTAAGGCACTTTTAAACATTATTTCTACGCTGGTTATTAGCTTATGTAACGAGAAAGGCGAATTTCTAATTATCTTCAATGTGAAAAGTCTGAAAATTCTCACTATAAAAAGCATACAGATTCAAATTTAAGAAGTTACTTTTGTGCATAAAATACTCTTTAACTTTAATACAACAACTACATAATTATATCTAAGTGGACAATTAAGGAGCTAAAAACATTTCTTTCAATCAAGGTAATTGATCGTAAACAAGAAAAGCATAAAATATAAAGTAATATATGTAAAATTAAGAGGGAAAGAAAATAAAATTATTGAACTAGGAAAGAGGTTGCCAATATCCCAAATGTTTCAGATCAACCCGGAAGTTTTAAAACCAATTAAGCAAGGAATTCGAAAAGTAGAATTTGGACTCAAATCATTATACGGTCTCTGCCATTATTTATTCTTCTATGCCTGAATGCAAAATGAAATTTTTTGGTTCTGCAAATAAACGAATCATTTAAAAATATAGTCCTGAATATCATTGGTCACCGAATCTATGATATGGACGAGACATATGACCTCTAGACAAAGTTAAATGGAAGAATAAATTTGATTGAGATTTATTTGCTCTGTCACTAACCTCGATCATAATCAAATTTTTAAGACAGCTTACTATAAAAAATAAAAATGCTATTTCTATGCAAGGGTGACACCAGGGGGCCAAAACTGCCTAAAAGCTAAAAAAAAAAAAAAAAAAAAAAAAGAGAGAGAGAAAAGTGACATCGTCGGCAACGGTGCAAAGAAAAAATAAACTCAGGAGCCTTAGGGGGTAAGACTTCATGCGTCTAGGTGATTTTCGAGCAGCTGTAATGTGCCATTGTTGTTTATTATATATATATATATATACATATATATATATTACTTTTTTTACCGATGCTTTTACAGAAACAGCAGTCTAAGTGAATTTTAAGGTGACGAAAAAAAACAAGCTCTGCAGAAATTCGTCATTTTGATTTATATAGCTTGAAAATTGTCGTTTCAAAAAATTTAATTAAATGATAACTATTTCGTCTTTATATAAACTTCTATATATGAAGGGGACTTTTCTAATGTAATATTACAATTTTTTCTGTGGCTTAGTATCATAAATAAATAAAAAATTCAAATTTAGTGATGCGTTGAGGAGGTGTCTGATTGGACCCGGACCTCATCTACTGTAGTTTATTCAAAAAGGTGAAAAATATTAAAAATAAAAAACCACTTGATCTGCTCAATTGGGTTCAAAGTCGATCGAACTGAATATATTTTTGAAATCGGTTGTTATTGGGTAAAAAAAAGTTTTAAAAACATGGTGCAAGCTCTCCAAAAGGAAGTGGAAGGGGTACTTAAACCCCTTTTGTTATTCGTGCTCCGAGCTCGGTATAGTGACGTCTTCGTTATTCCAGCGAGCTCTCGAAGCTCCCCTCCACTGCAAGCAGCGTCGCCGTCGTCGTCGACGTGCAGTAGTCGTCACGTCTCCCCTCCACCTCTGGCAAGCGCCCGACTGGTGGGGCGTTTTTTCCCCTCTTTGGCTGTTCCCGGTAGTGGCGGTGGGGCTTTACTCCCTCCACGGCTCCCCGGCGGTTGGTGCTCGGTGTCATTGCCTCGGTGCTCGGGGCGGCCAGTGACTCCATCACTGACCTAGTGCCGAGCGCGCCCGAGCCCGACCGAGCGCGAGGACGTTGAACCCCTCGACCGTAGCGCGCGCGCGCCTCCGCCCGACTGCCTATATGGCGACTAGACGCTTGCTACTGCTGTTGAGAGCTTTTTTTCACTGGACTACGACGCTTTTCAAAAATCAGTCTGAGCTAAGACCACACTCTAACCTTTTTTTTATCTCCCGAGCTAGTCCAAAATTTATCTAAGTCTATCGGCTTGCAACCTGCAAGCTCCCCATTTTTCAAGTTCTATTGACTTGTACAAGCTTTTTATTGCATCATCAACGTTCAATTTCAAGGCTAGAATATTTGGAGAAAAAAAAGATAAGTTCAAGTTTAAAATGCGGATACATGATATGTTTGTGTAACACATGTACGATAGAACTGTCGAAAATCGATAAAACTTGATTTCACCCGATTTTAATACCATCAACATATTTGTAACATGCTTTCATCAAAATTTTAACTTTCAAAGACTCCTGTTGTCTTTTTTCAGAATTCTGATGTTTACTAATAAATATTAATTAAAATTATCGTAACATAAACTTTGATAAAATAATATTGATTTTGATTAAAAAATGAGTCCAAAGTTCTCTAAGTTTACTCATTAAATGTCAAAAAGATTTTAAGTTTCATATTTCAACAGATTTTTAATTAAAATTTGTCATCTCTATTCATATCCAACAGTAAATCACCTGTCGCGAGTAATATGACACATAATTCTTAGCTCAAGCTAAAATTTGTCAACGCATTCTTTTGGTGCTGCGAAAAAATTCATAGTAAATACATGGCCGTTTTAGGATTTGAATCTGTAGTTTGGTTTTTAGAGTTATACTTGAATTACTAAAAATTAAAAATTATCCCAAGAGGTTGAAAAACCCATTAGTAGAACTATCAGTAGCTCGTTTACTATAGATTAACATTTTTTTTAATGCGTTACTTTTCAACCAATATAATAAATTAATAGGTTAACAATCAAAGATACGAACGTCTTCAAAGACATTTAAAAAAAATAAAAATAAAAAATAAATAACACGAGAAATCGTACTTTGAATTTTTAATAAAAATATAGTTTGACAAGAAAAAAAACAACTAAAAATCAAAGAAAATGTTTTTGCACAAAATTAAATAAAAACTCAAACAGTGACAATAATAAACACCGTACCAAACGAAGAAACAGATAAAGTAAAATTGATATGATTAGCTACATATAAAAAAGTGTAAATTGTAAAGTCCCCACTTAATGTCGCACGCAACCTATGATGCAGAACGAATATCCATAATTATGAAATCTGGGTCGTCGCTACAAAAATATATATATTTTGAGCATAAATACTTTAGCACGCAATACCTGCTGCACCACGAATGTAATGTAGACATAAATCAAAAACTAAAAAGAAATTTTTTTGTATTTAAGGAACTATTTTTGTGGAATGGTTAATCTTCTATAAAGTTTAAAAAATCGATTATTTTAATGATACCTCCAAAAAAATAATAATACGTAATTTTATATCATTTCAATTCAAATTTTAACTTTAGTCCTCAACAAATTCTCATCTTTGAGTAGTTTCTTCAAAAATGTTCATTCTTCCCATTAACGACTATTTCATAATTGTACCTATAGTACATTCGCGTTCTTCACTCGTAATCTTGCAAACCAATTCAAATGCATCATTACGAAAGCCTCAGACAAATATTGAAAAAATCAGAGAAATTGGTGATAAATCGTGTAATTATTTACAAAAGACTTCTGTTAACATAAATAAAAACTACAATGGTATAAAAAAATGTTTTTTTTTTTTTATAAAATTAAGCAGTTTTAACAATAGTATTCAATAAAAAGGTCGAAAGGTAGTTTCAAACTTTTGTAAAATCATTAAATATTCATGTTTGTGTAAATCATTCAGGTTTAGTTAAACGAGTAGTAATAATAAGATTTATAAAACGTAAATACTTTAAATTAGCGAGTAAAAAACTTCAAGCAGCGAGGTCAACGCGGAATTTTATTACAAAATGTATAATTTGTACAGATTGATATACTTTTGTACGAGTTCAAGTTAATTTGTCACGCTTTTCTCTACTACGAAAACGACGGAATCCTCGGAATCTATATTACATTAAAGATAAGTTTCATTTATTACCATTAGACTAATTTTAAATCAATTGTACTTGGAAGAATTTTATTAAGAAGTCGAACTTTTTTTCGATTTCAAAAATCCATTCAAAGTAGCTCTATTTCAAAGGTTACATAAGCTGTCGAAAAAAGAAGTTTGACCCTTCAAAGAGTTAAGAGCTAGAAAAAAAACAGCGAATTGAGAAATCAAACTCGATATTTATACTTCGTCTGAGGCGATGCCTTGGACTTCCTTTTCTCGATCACCTTTCGCTATGCTTGACTTCGCGACCAACGTTACGGCCGATGCACTTTTACTGATGCATCAAAAGAAATAATGAAAGAATAATGATAATAATAAGCAAAGAAAGTAAAAAATTGAATTGTGAATTGATGATGTAAAAAAAAAAAAATTTTCTTGTAGATAGAAGCTTACATTTTTGTGGCGACGATGATTTGCCATCAATGCGATTGTCAGATCCTCTTCCTCGTTCGATCAAAATTAAGCCTTTAAACAACACCACCAAAATCCAACTCGGACTGTCTCGGGCACTGCTTTTTTTTAATAAAAACACTATCGAACAAATAATTTTTTATGATTTCACCGTCTCAACAAATCACAATAAATACTTTAATTACAGAACTTCACCGACTACACTAACGATCATCATCGTCATCATTAGCACAATAATCGATAACATCGTATCCGTTCGTTTGTTAATCACAATCACTATTTACTTCAATTCTTTAATCAGACTTAGCCATTCAGGGTTCACTGGGCAAAGGAGTAGGCAAGTACTATTCCAAAGACGTGTTGTCCTGATGCAGAACTGGATGGAGAAACATACGAATAAGACGTGAGGGTATGTCAAGTTTATCTTTTAAATAGATTACAAGAGTGAGCTTTAATCTCAAGTTATTAATATTACTTTCTTAAAATCTCAAAGGGCAAAAAAGACTGAACGCTATTTGAACCTGGAAAAAAAAAAAAAAAAAAAAAAAAAAAAAAATGAGGAAAAGGTACCGGGGGTGGTTAAAATAGGTTCGGTCTTGTTTGCACTTTGCGCGGCTAACATTGAAAGCTCCGATGCGCGAGATGAAGGCCCCCCGCGAGAGAAGGAAAGAGAAAGGACGCGGGGAATCCCTCGCTTACAGGCCGCGCGCGTCCATGGTCAGGAAAAACGCCGGTCGAAGTTTCACTTTTAAAATTCCAGCGCGCGCCACCGCGATACCGTTCGAATCGTCTCCGCGGTACCGCCGATTTTTACCGTTGTGCACTCTTGGTTTCTATAAACCGCGCTACCTGCGGGTGTGTACAGTTTTGAAGGTCGAATACCGTCTTTACCTTTTTAAGCTTTCGAACTTAACAACTATTTTCAAACAGCCGATTTGAATTGAGAGTTACGTAACTCGAAAACGGCTAAAAATCAATCATCCGAAGCCCGATCGGTCACTTCCGGTTGAGATACGCCATCGCGTAGTTACGAGTAAAAGCGCCTTTTCCGGGTCTACCCATAACCACCGTGGTACAGCGGCGGTGGTGCGGACTGCAACTTCCGCATCGCGACGCGGTCACGTGATTCGATAAATAAAAAAACTATCTTTTAATTGTCTGCTCTATCTTGACCGACTGCTCACTTTGTCACTTTGTCACTTAACAATTAATAGGAAAAAATATGAGTTTTCGTTTTACGAAGGAAATAATGATATTAACGAATTCAAGTACGCACTGAAAACTATACACAACCAGATAAGAAGTAGCGCAGGTATGATTAATTCGATTAAAAAAAAAAAAAAGAAAAAGATTGTACACTTGAGTCACTTTGGAAAAACAATGAAATAAAATAAGTAGATGTTAAGTTCCTTCTCTCGCAAAAAAAAAAAAAAAAGGTGTTGAAAAAAGGAACGAGCGAAATAAAAAAGAAAAAAAGAGTAACGCCTCGTGTTCGAGATGACGGCCGTATATCGGTGTAGATAAGGTAAAAACTTGACAATAAAAGTTTAGGAGTGTCCATAACGCGCGGTTTCCCGAGCGCATCTAACTCTATTCGCGGCTGGTCTAGGCTAGGCGCGCGAGGAGAAGTATTAGCCAGCTACGCGAGAGAGAAAGTGCAACGCCGCTGCCGCTGCACCCTTTCTCCTATGGCTAGCTGCATTTAGCGAGAGAGAAGCGGGGGCCTTCCTCTCTCTGTGCACTTCCTCGTTCGCGAGCCGAAAGCGTGTCACTAATATGGAGGGGAGCTTTTCGTTTGTCCCTGCCCCTTGCAAGGTCGGACCTGCATTTTCGGCTTTTTCTTTCTTTCTTTCTTTACTCTTAATCAAATCATCATTTTAACCGTTGAGATTTTTTTTCATTCCGATTTTTTCATCGTTTGTATTGTTACCGTTTAACTAAACTTTCTAGACCAATTTTTTTTAAGCATCGTCGTCCAGAAATAAAACTGCTAAAGTAATTAGTGGTTTTACGAGTACGCTAATCCTTCTAATCTGGTTGAACGATCTTGCATAAACGATACTCCCGCATCGTAAATTAATTTTAAATTTCTCGAATCAGACACGTCTGTTAATGCCGTTGCAAAGACTAATTTTTTATTTAATATCGAGATTTGTTTGCATCTAAAGTCTTTATCCGTTGATGATAATCGATAAAAAACATTACGAACACTCGTCGCGGATAATTTCATAAGTCGCAATCGTCAATTTATTTGAGAATAAAATGAAATTAAAAATCACTCTTTTTTGATATGATTAAAATAAATGAATGAAAGAAAAACCAGTGATGATGGAATCCTGTTGGAGTTGAAATTAATACAGTCTTTGTTTTTTAGTAACGGCTCGATAAAATTTCGCCACACTCTCACTGAATTGAAATAACCTTATCACTTGAAAATCAGGAATTAAAATGGCTGTTTCTTTTTTTTAAATTACATAAAAGTGAACATGTACGGGGAGCCTCAAACAAGAAGAGAGAATAAAAATTTCACTTCCAAAAAGCACCTCATCACCGAGTTAAAAAAAGGAAAGAAAATCACAAAACACCTTACTGATGTAGAGGAGTTGGAAAAAAGCTTGACAGTTAGTTAAGCACCATAACCAGTTAAGCACAAAACTTGAGAAGTGCAAGATCGCACGACAACAACTTTCTCTTCCGCGTTAGTGGACGAGGACTTCCTGCAGCAGTTAAAGCCATCGCAGGCACTTTGGGGGATGAAACACTGCACACACAAAATAAAATTGATCACACAGAACTTGAAACACAGCCGCGTCGTCGTAATATTAAGATGAAAATTAGTAAATCCAAAAGGTCGGGCTCGTTCGCGCGGCGCTGTTCGAGCTCGTGTGCTGGCGGCAGGCAGCGAGCCACCAGGGTCAATGACCTCCTCTTCGTCGTCGTCGTCGTCGTTGCTGCTGCTGCTGCTGTTCGCCGTCTCGCTCGCTCCCGTTGATCCTCCCCGCCACCGGCTTCTAAACCATAACGCACACACATGCGCACCGGGAGAATTCGCTGGTTGCCCCTCTTTCGTATTATCGGGGATAGCACACCCGCGCCTCCGTCGACGTCGACGACTACGTCTACGTCACTTTTCCCCCTCCCACTTCCACCCCTACCCCGCTTTTCCCGATGATGGCTTTTCTGTCTCGTTCCACTTTTACTCCTACTCGCTCCCTCGCGCTCACTTTCAAGCGCTGCAGCGCCTCCCTCCTTCTATTCGTTTTCATCTTCCTTTTCTTTGTGTTGTCCATTATTTACCAACATCATTTTTTACCTATCTCCGAAGAGTCTATTAATTTATATTCAATTCGCTCCAAGTGCAAGCTTTTCATAAAATGCATTTTTTTTTTCAATTTAATTAATTTTAACTGTTTATTTAATTTCACAGTATAAAGTAATAAATTTTACTGATTTATTCTCAAAAAAATCTCTCGGCCGCAAACTAAACTCAATAATTTTTTTTCACCGTGTAAAAAAAAAAAGTTACATCAATTAACAATAGAGTTTTCCAAACGCATTAGTTGAGGGGGGAGAAAAAAGGAAAAAGTACGTGTCGGGGAAAAAGACGACGGACAATGGCAGGCTGCACCGCGCGGTGTTGGCGGTTCGATGCGGGGAAAACTCACCCCCTCGTAGCTTTTCCTTCCCCCTCCCCCGGACTTTTCCCCCCACCAACGGTGGGCTCGCCAAGGAGGGGATGAAACGCGGGGAGCTGGAGGGGAGTGGATTGCATATATCGCGGCGCGAGTTCACTGGTACAGTGTACCCTCGGTGCAACGTTCGCTGCAGCTCCCTACCAATACTCTCTTCCTGATTCTGTGGCATGTGCAGCGCGCGAGCTTTTCTTCTCTTCGCTCGCTCTTATTTTTCCTTTTTTTTTTTTTCTTTTTTTCTTTCTTTTTACCTAGGGTGATGTATGCGCCCCTTGTGTTTCGTCTAAGAGCATCAAACTACGGGCCTTTTTTTATCTTCTCTTCTTTGGTAGTTTCTTCTTAACACACCATCGATGAGTTTTACACTTTCGATGCATCCGTAATCATCAAATACATAATTTTTTTTAGATATTTTTGAATCATTCAAAATATCTACAAGATTGTCCTAGTAATTTTTCTATTGTATTGAATTTAATTTATATATTTACAGAGGAAGGCAAGAAATATTTATTTTTAAAAACTAAAAATCAAATAATCTAGTAAAAAAAACAATGATGATAAAAATTTTCAAGTTGAAAATAATGAAAAAATACGTTAAAAATCTGAAAAAAATTACATAAAATCTTTGAGGATAAACACAGACGTCGATTCACATCCAAACATGATCCTCGAGGCAACAATATGACGCCTCGGAAATAGATGAAATACCTAGACAAGCTGCACAGTCCTAAAAATAGACTAGACGAACAAATCGCGAGCAGCAGCAGATGGCAGCAACAGTGGGTCCAGAAAAATTTTTTTACCAAGTACTCGCTCTAACATGTACAGATTAAAATTCAGGGTCATTAGTGTCCTTGCTTTGCCACAGTCGGGGGAAGGAGGAGAGGTTTGGCTTCCGTTTGATCTTTTTTAAGGTCAACGCCTGCTGATGCACTCCGCTGCACGATTATGGGTGTGTACATAGTGCGAGTGGGTGCGCTTAATCATACATTCATTTTCAGTTTGTCGCTGTAAATTTTAGTACCAGTGGATAAACATTTTTTTTTTTTTTTTACTGTACAGACAGATAAATTTGCATTGTTTTTTTAATTAACTTTTAGGTAACAAATTCTGTATTTTCTATCATTCTGATGTTTTCAAATGTAGCCAACTTAGAGTGAAATAATCCAGGTACATAAAATAAAATATCTGGAAGAGTAGTTCAGTTTGTTTAATTATGTCGAAAAAGACTAGTAACTAAACAGCAGCATTTAGTTTTTTCCACTTCGTAGAAAGCTTCTTAAATATAAAATCCGATGAAAAGGTTTATTGATTAAAAAAAATTAGAAAGTTCGCCGTTCCCTTCTTAATTTTACAATAATGAACGTTTTGCTAATAAATTACTTTAAATAAAGCAATAACGGCAAGATATCAATATTACAGCTTTAGCGTACAATGCTCATGGAATAAAAATAAATAACTCGATTGAATAAAAAAAAAAAAAATTACACACTTTGTTAATCTCATTTGCGGTTGCTGCATTATATCAAGTTCATCGACTTATCATTGCATTAGAGATTCACTCATGACCTCCATGCAATAAAATCAATAAAAATATAAAATAAGTACATTTATATTAATGTAAGTAGGTAAATATTTGAAATCTTTCGCAATAATAAAGAACTGTGCTATCTGACCCGGTAAATTAGTATAAAAAAAAAAAAAAAAAAGATGTTAAGTAACCGTAATGAGAGAGCCGTAAAAGTGCAATTACTTCCGCGATTGCAATGATTATTTCGAACTCTTCGATGAACTCTTGCACGAATTTGTAAGATTGACGAGAGAAGACGGTGCTCTCGCGAGAGAGAGAGAACGCTGTAAAAGGGGAAGGGGCTTTATAGGACATTGACTTTGAGATATCGAAGCTCCGGCGCGAGGTGGCCTATCTCAGACTTATCTTGGTTGCTGTGAACGCGACTCGCAGAGACTCTTATCTTCCCTTCTCTCGAAGCAAAGCGTTTGACGATGAGGTATCACGAAATTAATCGATGAGGGTCGATCGATACTGTTTTCTTTTGGGATATATCATCGATAATAGATTTTGAAAAGAGCCCTAGTCAAAAACCGAAAAATAATTTTTTTCTGGACCTCTTATAAAAAATAAATATGTATCAATTTTTTGTATTCGTCTAATCTACTTTTTGTAAGAAATTTAACAACCATCAAGTAATGAATCAATGGAATTGCTTAAAACATTTTTTTAACTTCAATATTTTTTATCAATAAATTAAAATATCTAAGTGATAAAAAAAAAAACAAGTTGTTCAACTATACTTTATATAGCATATTCTAAACAAAATATTTACTAGGCAAAAGAATGCATTGCCTGACCGATCAATAACTGAGATTTACTAATAGTACATTTCGATATCAGTGGCTAAGATTTATTGATAAAAAGGAAAAATAATTAAAAAATTAAAATTGTCTGAAAAATATATATTGAAAGTAAAAGAGAGTATTTGGAAGAAAAAATTGATAAAAGTAGTATGTATGATAAAAAATTGATTAACGTGAATTCGTCGAGTTGTTTTTCGAGTGTTAGAATGTCATTATCACGCGATAATGACATCAGGACCGCGAAATTATGTACAAGGTCGCCCCTCCACCACCTCATTCGATTCAACGCCAGATACAGATATCAAGCGCCAAATGCGTGCGCGTATTACCGCACTCAAGTCAACGACCCTCTCGAATTTCTTTCTTCTCTTTCCTCCTTCTCCTCTTCTTTCTTTTTTCATCAATCTCTGTGTTATATTTTTGTCTTTCTTTTTTTTTTTTTTTTTTTTTTTTTCTTCACGACAATTCACGTTTTATTTCGATATAATATTATTTAAGTTTAGATTATATTGTTTCGCAATCGATTATTGATACTTCAACGTCTGATTTTCGTTCAAAACAATCTTTGCCTTTTTTTTAACATTACAAAATTTTAATTTTACTTATTTATTTGTGAAAACAAAATAATTTTTACTAGATTTACACTATTATACCTGGAGAGAGGATGATTAGTTTTTACAAAATTGTTCAGTTACTATAGATACCAATTATTAAAAATTAGTACCAATTAGATGATTTTTTATTTTTATTTTTTTAATGCAGGTACCGATGTTATTTACCATCAGTGATACAGTGTTCATGACTGTATATTACTTTTTATATTAGACTTTGTTACTTTTATCAGTAACAGCCACTAGAATAAAAATAAACTGTCAAAGCGTATCACATAAGCACAATATGTATATATATATATATATATATATATACTAGGGGTACCCCCCTGCTCGCTTCGCTCGCCAACCCCCATAAAAATAGTTATAAAATATGGAGTTTTTTGACAGTTAATATTTAACATGTTTTTTGAGTTGAGTTTTTGTATTGAATAAAAGTTCAAACATGTTTAGGTAAAATTGTTGAATATGATTTAAATTGAAAAAAGAAAATTTTATATTATGGTGAGTCTAAAAAAATAGTTATAAAAATTAAATAGTAAGTTAAAATACTTCAAGTACTTGAAACATGTTAAATATAATATTTTTTAACCGTTTTGAAGTACTCCTTTAAAAAGGGCTTTTAAAATTACGACACCTCTAGGAAAAGCGCTCTTCAAAGAGGTTAAATATGGAGTTTTTTGACAGTTAAGGTGCTCGTACAGGAGAAGCTCCTATAATTTAAAATCAACTCCTCAGGGAGGAGCCCCTTAAAACATGTTGAGAATAAGATTTATTGACGTTTTGAGGTGCTCCTCAGGAAGGAGCCCCTTAAAACATGTTAAATATAAGGTTTTTTGAAGGTTTTGAGGTGCTCCTCCGGGAGGAGCTCTTTAAACTACGGCTCCTCCGGGAGGAGCCCACTTCAAACATAATAAATATAAGGTTTTTTGACGTTTTAAGGGGCTCCTCCCGGAGGAGCCCCTTAAAACATGTTCAATATAAGGGTTTTTGACGTTTTAAGGTGCTCCTCCGGGAGGAGCTACTAAAATTGGCTCCTCCGGGAGAAGCTTTTAAAATTAAGAGCTCCTCCCGGAGGAGCACCTCAAAACCTTCAAAAAACCTTATATTTAACATGTTTTAAGGGGCTCCTCCCGGAGGAGCCGTAATTTTCAGAGCTCCTCCCGGAGGAGCCAAAAAAAAGAGCTCCTCCTGGATATAACTATATAATATAGGAAGATATATATATGTGTGTGTGTGTGTCTTTGATAAGGGACAGTGATAAAAGAATTTTGAGAATTAAAACGTTCGATAATTTAACCGTGATGAAGATTGAAACTCTGTGCCATGACCTTCGAGTTCATTAATGTACCGATCAAAGCATTTGACAAGCTATTATTAATTTTTCATATTGAAAAATATGTAATAAAAATAGTCAATGTAAAATAGATTGTTTTTGAATGCGTCGAGTAATCCTAACCCTTGATAAAATGTTCAATTTACGAGTGTAAATTTTAAGTCTTTTCAAGTGTCGTTATGGGTAGAACATAGATGCAACTGATTCTTAGCAGAAAGTAGTAATATTTATTTTTTTACTTCAATCATTCAACGATTTCAAATCTCTATGTAAACCATAAAATTATTTTTGAAAATACTATCATTAAACTCCAGATACGATTTTTTGAAGCTTAGATTACTATTGTGACCCTCTCGAAACTAAAATTTTCCCGGTTTTAATCGGTACAAACCAGCTAATCCCTCAAAAGTTGTTCGAATAAACATTGTTTACAACCTTAACAAAGATTTTATTCAGTTTTATTTCACATACTTTTAAGAATCGATGAGAATTTTAGGAAATTATTGAATTTGTTTATTTTTCAACGAAAATTAAGAGCCGCAGTGGCTCCGAGCTAGAGCGCGCGCCTTCCAATCTTGGGGTCGTGGGTTCGAGCCCGGGTCTCGGCGATTTTTTCGAGTGTTTTTTCACGCGTTAAAATTGTCGGGATTAAGTCCACTGTAGCTTAGGTGAGGTAAGGATGCCCTACATCACTTGTTCCAACTCGGACATCCTAATGGCCGACTAAATTCTCTCCGAAAACATTGACCAGCCGCGAGTCCGAATCGGAGGAATAAAGTCGACCGATGCCCGACCGGAAAAAGTGTGTAAGGCTGACTACTTAACCGGGTTGAGCTTGAGTATCCCGATGCGCTTGCGGCTAGTAGGGTCGACTGAGTCCCCGAAAACCAAAATGCAAGCATCGCTCGAGAGATTCGCTCAATCGGGGTTTCTTAAGGGGGTTATTAGAGTAGGGACACAAAAACGAGAATTGGGCAGAAACCACGTTAAAAAGCATGAGAAAGGCAAAACAGAGACAACTGTATAAAACAACTTAGAGTAGGTGGCGTGGGTCCCTCACACATATGTGGTTGATACCCCCCTTGTAATGGGTCTTTACCCACAAGCGAGGTTGCCAGGAATACAATTTAACAATTTAACATTTATTTTTCAACGAAAATTAAGTGCATTTAGATTACAAATATAAAAATAATTTATTTCATAAATCAGAGTAAAAAACATTTAGTGTGCATTTGAAATTTTTAATCATCAAAGTGGTTTTGTTATTACATTAAAACCACACGGACAGAAAAAATACAGAAATTTACTGTGGAGGACACGAGAAACTTGTGTGCTGCTAAAGCACGTAAATTTTCTGCGAGCGCCACACATAAAAATCGTGTGTTAGCTTTACGCAGAAAAAATCTTAAGCGCACTGTATTGGAGCCAATCAAAATCACTCCGGTCGCACCTGATTGGTTCCGCTACAGTGCCGCTTAAGATTTTTTCTGCGTAAAGCTAACACACGATTTTTATGTGTGGCGCTCGCAGAAAATTTACGTGTTAGCTTAACACAGTAAATTCCTGTTTTTTTTCTGTCCGTGCATGTAACGACAATTAAATTAGCATTTAAATACCATTAAATATTTCATAATAAAAATTCATTATGATTAAAATCATCTCTTCAGTAACACGTGTGATTATTAATTTAATTGAGACACGAAAGTTTCATCATTTCCAATATATCTCGAGATTCAAAATTTTTTCATGGGTTATATTGAACCCTATAATCCAACGTAAGTAACATTCGTCTCACATCCTGCAGGGGACGATGATCTCCTCTACACGATATCATGATGGCGCTTCTTTTAAATTTGACTCTCGCTTACCCGAAAATAAAATTCTGTCGCTGGTGGTGAATGACACTCCCAAATCCGAGGTATATACCGAAGATGGTGCATCGACCTTTTCAAACAGAAGTCTTCGCTTGTGCGGCCGTAAAAAGAAAAATCGAAAGAGAAAAATATTGTTAATGAATAACTTAGCCAGGGATTGTTAAATATCTACTTTATAATATTATTTACTTTGTAACTTATCAAAAAATTTTGAGCAATTTTTAAAGTGTTAGCATACTATGTAATATATATTATGCAATATAATAAATTGTAAAATTTTAAGCTGTTATATAAATTAATAATTGCATGAGCTGCAGTGAAAAAAAATCATTTATTGAAAAAATTAATAGAAAATTGAAAACTGATGACTACGATTGAAATTTTATTCTAATTTTTTACTATTCAGAAAAAATTGTCAATTGAAAATCTTTTTCGCGACTGTTTGGATGTTTCAATGGTAGTTTTTATAAAAGGCTTGTCCTATAAGTTTACTGATCTGATTCATTCTAATGCTTATGTATAAATATATTGATAGAACTGAAAAAAAAATTATATTTATTTAATTAAATAAATTTTTTTTTAACCTTTTTAAAAAGCCATAATTATTGAAACTATTAATAAATCTAATAAATGAATAGAAAAATTAAAAAAAAAGTTTTAGAACGTCAATTTAAAAAATAGTATATTGCATTACAAGGGAGGAAAGATGAACATTGCCGCGCTGTGGGACTGTTCACCTTTTCTCTCGTGTAATGCATACTATTTTTCTTTATCTGAGGTCGAAAGTACGCTAATTAATTGAAATAACCATATTAACCTCACTTCATCTGGTAGCGCAGGACGTGGCCATTAGTATATTACCTATTCCCGCAGGCGAGATGAAATGAAATCGAACCCTCGAGCCTAAGGGAAATATATTATTTTTCGTCCTTCTAACCGAAAACAAGGGGCGAAGTTCCGATTTTGAGGTTAGAGGGACGAAAGTTATTCTTTCCTCCCTGCGAGTTGTTTTCAAAGACTCGTGGGTTTTATTTTTTAACTTTTTTTTAAACATATAGTTACGTTTTTGTTTGTTGGCAGCAGCCGCATTTGTCGACACGAGCGCAGCGAGTGTTGACGGCCGGCTGCTGCCAACAAAACATAAGTTGCAACGCGCACATGCATAACCGCATAACTTAAATGTAAACATTTCTTTGCTAGTTACATTATTAATTTTGAAACATTGATTTTAATTTGTTCATTTGGGACATTATGCAAAAATGAATCTATTTGTTTGTTTGCGAAAACGCCCACAACATTCGTGCGAGGAACTGTGCACTTCAATCATTAACTTTTGTAATATTTATTGACATTATGAGGTACATAGACCTTGAAAATTATCTTATACCAAATGATTTAAAAAAAACGTGCTTTGCGTAGTTTATCAGCCAATAAAAATATTTAAAAATGTCTAAAAAAAAATAATTGAAAAGTTATGGCTAACTTTTTTGGTGATACTGAAATAAAAATGATTGTGATTATTATTAGTATTATTAATGAGGTTATTGGATGGCATATTTTCTTTTTTTATTAATTTTTTATTATGATAAGTACCTACACATGCAATTTTCTATATGTAAAGCGCACGTAAATCAATCGAAAATTAACCAAAATAAAAAAATTAATTTACATAGCCTCATTCCTTATTTCGTTTTATTAATAGAACTGCTGTGTGATCACCACGTTATTCATAAAAATTAACACTGTTTTTCCATTTATAACTTTTGTATCGTTAAAGCTTAGTTTTCTTAGTCATACGATTTTTAATAATATAGTTATAAATTTTTCAAACACAAAAAAACATTGTTAGCATGCATATTTCCAAAAATTTTTGTTGAGCACTTCAAAATTTGTTTCTTTTTAAGTTATTTTATTTGCAAAAGGTGCTAGGTTAAAAAATTTATGCTGCTGCTATATAAACATATATAAATCAGGGAGTTCGAAATTTTTTTCATCCCGTTGTTATGCTGGGCGCGCTTGTTTACCTACCAACGCGGCAAAGTCGAACTTTCGACTGAAAAATCGAGGAGGAATGTACGTACTTTCGACCATCGGATGAAGAAAATATTCTTTGAATGGAACTCTTTTGCTTTTATGTATCAGCAAATGATTAATTAAGATTGAAATTAAAATTATAAAAATTTACTTGGCATGAAAAAATTTGTATAAGTGGTCTAGCAATACAAAATAAAAACAAAAATAAATTCATTAGAACTATAACATTGAAAAAGGCTTTGAAAAAGAAAACTCAAAAATTTTTAATGTTTAATCAAGTTTATTTGTTTGTGTGGATCTAATGTTTCATATATGCTTATAAATACAATTTTCTATAACAGAAAAAATATATACGGAACTTAGGTAATGTACAGGCTGCAAATCCTATTTATAAATAGATATTTTTGAAATTATATGTCAGTTGTATAGCATCTGTTTCAGTAAGTGGTTAAATATATTAATCTCATATGTTGTAGATGCTTTTTTTAGAGAAAAAATGCTTAATCATCATAATTCATATGAAAGAGTGTAAAAAAGAGAAAGAAAATCAACGAAAAATACCATACAATATACCTATACAATATAACTACTATAATAATAATTAAGTTTTTTATTTTCTTGAATAAACATCTCGACTTAATGACAAATCAATTGTACACGTTGACGAAATAATACTTTTTTCATGAGGATTAGACTACTTATGTTCTAGAAAATCTTTTTAAGGTTAATACTCTTTCCATCCTGCAAACACATTCAATCACGCACATCGTTTAATATAATCTAGGATAATATATTATATAATTTTATTATAAGTTTAGTGATTGTGATGTAAAAACATAACGCTATCTTTAGTATAGCGATCAAATAACTTAATTACCAGAAAGTGAACACACGCACACATTTTTATATCTTTTCTTATGGTAGGTAAAAGTGTAAAAAACGTACGTTTCGTTAATATATATTTCCGCCATCTCTGTGTTTTTTAAAAAGTTTCTGTGTGCAAGAACTGCGGATTTATTTAAATATATAGTATATATAATTTTTGTAAAAATTCTTCAGATATTTTTCTTGTGAAGATTATTTTACGCAAGTCATCATCTCGCTTAGCTACTTTTTGAACCGTCTACTTTTACAATTCATTATGAAATAAAAGAAGAATGAAAATACTTTACATGAGTTCAAACGATATTATACAATGAAAAATTTTTTTGTTTGTATATCTTTGGTAAAGACTACTAAATAAATATTATCGCTTACAAAGTACAGTTTTTACTTTTAAAGTTCCCTTAACATTTTTCGCATTAACTTAATGCTAATTTTTCGCGTCTTTTTAGAGTTTTACTCAATTTTTAAAGTACGCAAACCTAATTTATAATATATAAAAAGGCAATTGTCAAAAATGAACAAAATAATAATGATTTACTTGGTAACATACCTTTGATGCAACAAAAGTTTTTTTACACCAATATCAACGATTTTAGTTCATGCATAAAAAAATGTCACATATTAATCATATAAAAATCAATAATAACTTGTGTTTCGAATTATTATCTGTAATATATCTAAATTGCAGCGTCAATAATTTTTAAAAAATTATTTATAAAAGAAAAAGATATTAACACAAATTGAAATAAACAGCAATGAAAATTTGCCTTTTAAAAAATACACTTTGTAAAAACTGTACATAATAATTTGAACTTGCAGTATAATGTTCGCATGTATAAATTTTTAATACACGCAACTTAATAAGTTCATGAATCTTTTTATTTAAATTTTTAAAATTTAAAAATTAGAATCGATCATATCATTGTAATAATTAGAAATTCTCAATTAATACATAATACTTAAAAATATCTTTCTTTATTTATCTTGCCCTATTGCTCAGTGGCCTTTATTACTTTATTACGCGCGTATAAAAATGAATCATATGAATTAGAGTACATAATGAAAATTTTTGAAAAACAAATGATTTTTTATTACCGTACAATACATCTTTTAAAATGAACAGAAATTCGCCTTGTTTTTCAAATATCAGTAAATTTTCAATCACACAGCACCAAATAAATAAATAAAAATGGCAAAGTAATCCAAAAAACTTAATGTAAAAAAATTAAAAAAAAAAAAAAATTAAAATACTGAAACATTTGACAAGTTTTATCAAATTTTTTTCTGTGCTTACTTTAAACAAATAAAGTAGGTAATTTAGCAAAACTGACTGATCTCAAAAATTATTGTTTATTACTCACGAAATCATTAAAAAAACTTTTTCGTGATTATTCAACTAACTGTAAAAACAAGTCAATTAAGTTTTCGTAAAAAAAAAATTCATACGAAAATTATCGCGCATAATTGCAATTCTAACTTCCATCCCAGTTAAAAATAATGTTTGATATACTTTATTTGAATTGAAATATGAAATTTTTCATCCTATACTCCAAAACTTTTTTTCATAATCTTTTAAACAATAGAACTTAAAATAAATGATCTACAAATTTTTCAGTTTAAAGCATTATTAATAAGTATACATAAAAAACAAAAACTTTAATATTTTTTTTTAAAATAAAAAATATTAAAAAAAAAAAATTAATAGAACTCCAAGAAAGAGAAAAACTAAAGAAAATTTTTACTTTATGAAAAATGAAAATGTCTGTATAGGTTTAAAAGAAATCAATATTTCAATTGAGTTAGATGTTTTAAACATTTTTAAAACTAGAAAAAATGTAAGTTCGATTTCTACTTTTCAATGAAATGTCTAGGCTACTTAAAATTTCAACAAGTTGAGCTTTTAAGCTCGCCTATGTCGACGATATTTTGTAGCATAGCCGTATTGACATCACCGTTGCCACTTCCGGTATTATTATTGGTGTTTGAGGTATTGCCATTGGTACCACCAGACGATGACGATGACGACGTCTTGTTTGAGCTATTTCCACCGTGATAACGTTCCCTCAGGGTGCTTAATGCGGACAACAGTCTTGTATTCGACGACATGAGGCGCGAGTTGGCCGCGTCCAGTGCGGCTATCTGCTGCTCCTGAGCGTCGATCACGCGCTGCTTGTACGACAGCGCGGCCGACATTTTCTGCTGCTCGCGACGCAACTCCTCCTCCACGGTTATTAATCTGAAAAATAATAAAGATATTAGTCGACATCAAAATTTTTAATACCCAGCAAATATTTACATAAGGTTTATCTTGGTGGGCTTTAGTGATTGTTTCCAATTCGGTAATATTACGAATTTTGTGTTTAAAAGCTAGAATGACTTTTAAGCAAGTAATGCATACTTAAATAAAAACGTTTTTGTGAAATATATTATATAGTAAATAAAAAAATTAATGAGCTAAATTTATTCAAAAAGTGATGAATCTAAGTACCTATAATTTTAGTATTTTGTCATAGATAATTATTAAAAATCATTTTAAGAACTTTTTACACTGGATCATTCAGTTCAATACCTAATGGCAGCTTTTGAAAGTTAACAATGGAAAATTTTAGGTACATATAGATTCAGTACCGAAAAAAGCTTTGGACCGATATAATCAATAAAGTATGTTGTATGAGTGACCATGACAGATGTAATTAAGTATTGATGAAAGACTAAATGTAAAAAATCATGAAAAAATTAGACAAACAAAGTTAATAATGATAAAACTTAATCTTAATAACTGTTACAGCAAGAGTCTGTGAAAAAATGATGAGTAAAATAAATTCAACGTGTTGTACACAAACACACATAAATATATTTAATTCTTACGCATTGTTTTGTGGAACGAAGAACAAGCATTTGGTGTGTAGAGCATACTGTGATTTATGAATATATGTATACATTTTTTTCAAATAAAAACTCAAATTACGTCATTTTTAAGATTTATCATACCAAATCAAATGCTAAACACGTAGGTAAAATATTAAAAATGTAATAAGCTTAGAAATATAGTTTAACTCTTACACCAAGATCCAGATTAAGCCAGAGTTTACCACAAATGCAGCAGATAGAGTACACAGGAAAACACATTCAAATGTTATTTAAAGATATTAATATTTAATATTTCAAACAACAAATTTATTTCGAAAAATTTGTTAAGCCTTTTTAAAATTACATAATACTTTTGAATGTTGACTGTAAAGATTCATAACGTTCTTTTATTTTACTCTTTATGAAACATGATAAATTGATTGATGATTATTGAAAAGCTTTTAGATCAAAGCACTGATGTTTTTGACAAGCAGAAAGAAGTAATTAAAACGCTTAAAGTTTAGTCGTGAAATAAATATAAGTATAATAAATTTGGTAAAAGTAAATATGAAAAAACTGTTCATCTTTATATAGTTTAAAAAGAAAGTTTAAAATTAATTCAATTAAACTTATTAAAGAATTTTATTTAGTGCATACAAATATTTTTAAATTTTCAATTTAAATGCATAATTTAAAAAAGATCATAAATATTTATTTAACTAGAATTGATTATATAAATTAAAACTAGATTTACCTAGTGCAAATATACGTTATTTTACATAATAGTGACAGTAAAACTGATTTAAATCATCGAAAATTATCTGCATGAATCTTCCAATCATTAGTTATCTTAGTTAATAATTGAGTAGCAAAAGCCGCGTTCGGTTAGCCTCAAAAATTAGATTACAACGCAAGTACGTTTGATCGACGACGCGTGAGAATAGCGATCTATAAATTGTGCGTTAAAGTTGGTAATAGATTAGTACCTGGAGATAATGCTCTTCATTTTGGTATCTGGACCATTGCCCTCGACGTCACCGTCCTCAACGGCACCAAGGCGAGCACGTAGTCTGTCGACGCTGCTCTGCAACCTCTCGATTTCTACCTCGTACTGAAAATGCGAATACAGCAAAGAATCCTTTTGTTAGTTACACGGTTAAGATAATGAAATTAATGTTTTTTTTTTTTTTTTTTTTTTTTTTTTTATTAAGTATGTTACTTTAACAACGCGTTAAAAAGTTGTTACAAACAATGTTAATATTTATTAAATTGAGTTTCTAAATTTTTAAATTAAAGTTATAAAATTTAATTTTCTTGCAAATGGATTCCGATGATGATGAAAGTCGAAGAGTTAAGATTATTATTCAATTTTGATTTAAGTAAGATTGTTAAAACTTTTTTAAAAACTTAATTGAAAAAGCTCTTGAGTGAATTTATCTGACGCACTGTCAGTTTTACTTTTTTTTTACCAGCCCGCCTCTTTAATACATAATTAACCCTATAACCATATAAGTAAATATGAGTTTAAGACCAAAATAAATGATTGATAATTATTTGATAATAATACCTGATCAATGCTTCTGTGACTTCGAGATTTGCTCCTTCTTGTAGCACAGCTTTCATCCTCACTGGTATCTGACAGATCTCTTGTGGAATCTAATGACAGTCTTCTTCTTAATTTTGTACAACATATGTTATTTTGTGACTGTTCGTTATTGCTTGGCCTTAACGCAGAGTTGTTTTGTCTCCACTGATGTGTTTGCAAGCCATTCCTTTGAAGATTTCTCGCATTTTGTTGCAACGGTGGAGATGGACTAAGATCCACACCTCTGACACCCTCAACTCCACCATTGCTACCATCTCTTTCATCTGAGCTGCTGCTGCCTCTCCTGCCGTTTCTACCATGATGATTCGATTCCATGTGGTAAACCGGATTGGCGAAGGCAAGTGGTGCGCCATTAAGAATATGTGGGTTGGCATTGTTGCTCGTCAAATCAACAGGACTTGAACTCTGGCTATAAGCAGCAAAGCTTTGGTATCCCGAGGAAGCAACATTACTTAATTGCGAAATTGATATCTGTGAGCCTTTTTGAGATTTTGATTCCGAAACTTCGTCATCAGCGTACCTCAGAAGGTCTGAGAGCTCATCTAAATTTCCATTGGCCATCTGAGCGGTAGCATTGTTGGAATTTTTTGAGTTATGATAATTATTGTTAGGTTGATGGTTATTGATAGACAGTGTGATATTCGAGCTTGGATGATTGTTTGCATTTATCGTCGTTTTCGTAACGTTGTTGTAGTTTTGTTGATGAGTTTGATTTGCGTTTTCTTCTTTGTGGCAGTGATTTCGACTTGCTGATCTGTTATAATTATTATGATTATAATTGTCCTCACACCTGTCATGAATATCCAGATTTTGAAGTCTGGCAATGTTAAGTCGGTGCTGTGCTAGTGTGGCATTATTTGACTGATTATTAGTAATATTATAGTTTGAGTCTTTGAGATTATTGTGACTTTCTGATCTCGCGGGACTGATCGGATGGCTCGACTGGCAGTGATTAACGTTGGCTAAACTAGCGCTGGTGGTAAGTCTGTAACCAGCTCCATTTCGGTTGTTAACAAAAGTTCTCTGATGCTGTTGATGGTGGTGTTGTCTAGAGATGGGTGTAGGCGATCTAGATATGAAAGCTGGTGGCTCCAAAGTGTAATCATCAGAATTTATCTGCAATTGCAATTTGCCGTTGGTGGGCATATAAGTGTTCCTCGGAAGGGTGGCAGCCCTTACTACGTTGGGGCTTCTAGTTTGGGCATTATTTGTATTGTGACCAAGAGTGTTACTCTGTAGAATTTCTGTACTGTCTCCCATTGTGCCGTTTATCGTGCTGTGGTTACTGCTGAGGGTGGAGGTGGCGGAGACTGAGAGGTTTGTATTGCTGTTGGCGATCGTTGGATCGTTGTAGCGAAAAATATTGTTCTGGAGGTTCGGATAACGATGAGTCGATGATACCGGGCTGGGTCCGGGTTGGTCCAAGGCTTGCGAGATCCTATCAAGAATTTCGGGCAACCGAGAAGGTGGCGATGAGGGCGAATTTGATGAGGTTGTGGAAACACTTTCTCGAAGGAGTGCATGCAACAATGAAAGCTGTTTACCCAAATCTATGTAACCGTCGTATTCTGTGGAGCCATTTGGTGTGTCCTTCATCGTTGGACTCTGTAAAATACAAAATAATTTTTTAAATCAAACTTTTATACTCATTTTGGGTATTTTTGAATTTAAATGCTTCATATTATCGCTACTCACACTTATGAGTTGTAAAAAGGTCTTCATAGACGGGGCTTCACGTTCCAGGACATCGTTCATAAATTCCATAAAATTTTCTTTTCCCTGGAATCTCGTGAAATTTGCAAGTGTCTGAAGAGTCTTTGCGACCAGAGTCAAATTTCTTGCTGCTTTTTCATTCGGATATTCTGAAATAATTAAGTAAAAACTTAGTGAAATTATGAAATTTTACTAAACAATTAATACAGAATACTACTATTATTATTAAGACCTTTTCGAACAAGTAGAGTAAAGGAAACATCTTATTTTAATACAGAATAAGTGTAAACGGTAATATATCGAAAAAGTTATTACGTTTTTATCTTTAATTATAAAAGTAAAGTGACGTTGGTAGCATTGTAAAATTTAAACTCTTGCAAAAAGTAAGAGACTAATAACCAAAGTAAGAGCATTAACTGATAAAACACTGCATTTAAAGTTATTAGAGTTGTGAAAAATTATTCAAATTTTCATAATGTTACCTTACTATGGGTTAAGGTAAAGATGCCAATTATGATTACAAAAATCGCTAGTTTTCAGCATTTTGAATTTTATTGAAAAAACAAAGCATATTAGACTAAATCTTTTTTTACATACTTAAATTTTAGGTTCTTAGGAACTTAAATAATTTTTTTTTTATATGATAATTGTATTTATTTATTGAATAACTAATGTTTAAAGTCAAGACCTTTTATGCCTCCGTTTAAAGTCAAGGCCCCAGTTTATTAGACAACTTCAGCTTTGGCCCCAGTTTATGGAACACTTTTACACGTGAAATCCCGTCTGTGACTTAAGTGCACCAGTTGATGGAACGGAATCGTCAAAATTCGAGGGTTTCATCACTCCCAAACACGAACAAGTTAAAAATATAACATGAAAATTAGATAAACCGTTCCATCAACTGGGGCATGTAAGTCACAGACGGAATTTTACGTGTAAAAGTGTTTCATAAACTGGGGCCAAAGCTGAAGTTGTCTAATAAACTGGGGTCAAAAGGTCTTGTCTTTAAACATTAATTATTCAATAAATAAATACAATTTTCATATAAAAAAAATTTATTTAAGTTCCTAAGACCCTAAAATTTAAGTATGTAAAAAAAGATTTACTCTAACATGCTTTGTTTTTTCATTAAAATTCAAAATGCTGAAAAGTAGCGATTTTTGTGATCATAATTGGCATCTTTACCTTAAATTAAATAATGGTTTAAAATAAAGATTTTCAAACGTATTATCTACGAATCGTTCAAGTAATAGTAGTCATTTTTTAGTTCAGGTAATGAATTTGTTAAAAAAAGAAAAAGTTGAAAATTTACCGTGTGTAATAT
Organism: Encarsia formosa; assembly: GCA_038277355.1. NCBI lineage: Eukaryota > Metazoa > Arthropoda > Insecta > Hymenoptera > Aphelinidae > Encarsia > Encarsia formosa. The sequence continues at coordinate 35,684,212 of CM076188.1, read as the reverse complement.
TAAACAAGGAAGGACTGAGTATAGCCGGACACAAGAATCTTAGGAAGATCGAGGCGGATATGAGATTATCGGCCATGTCTTCTCGTCCCATGTCGGCGAGTCTCTCTCTAAATATGCGGAAGCACTCCCTGAGTTCGGCCGGGAAATGCGAGTGGCTCGCGAGAATCCGAGACCACGCAAGCTCAACGGCTGCTCGCAGATTCTGCTGCTGCTTGTGTAGAGCTGCGACGGAGGCAACTTTGAGCGGATCGACCTCGCAGTCGCCACCTTCGACAGCGCCTCGGACAACCGGGCCAAGAGTCTCCTGAAGGTAGCGATCGCCCGTCAGCTTCAGATAAGCCTCCATGGCTTTGGTCGCTAAACTATTACCTCTGAAAGTCAGTCTCTCGTCATCTGTAAAAATGAATTTACTATTAATGTCAAGAATAAATCCAAATAATTACGATTTAACATTGTATTGATTGATAGAAGTACTGACCAATTCTGTGTATGTCCATCATGACAAGATCGGCAAGAAATTGAGGTGCTCTTTTTTCCCGTTGCATAACAGCGACGAGAGCGGTGGCTATATCTTCCTTGGCCTTTACTCCGATTACGGGTTCTAGCTTTTCGCACAGAGGTCCATAGTCGGTCTTGAGGTACTCGAGAAATTCTTGATAAACCTGAACTGGCAATATGTCGACAGACTGGAATCGACACTTTACCCTTAGAGCGGGTGGATCTTTGAGTGGGCCTTTTTCGCCCACGACTGTGTACCATTTCTCTGTCAAATAGCGTGACGTCACGTTGTGTACGGGGATGTTTACTGAACCTAGAAAATATAGTTTTAAATTAGTTAAATAAGAAAAAAAAAAAAGTGCTTTGCGGTTTAGCGTATTTACAAACACATGGATGAAATACATCAAGAAAATTTATTACGGGGGGAACGAATTTGAAGATTTGAGAAAATTATCTCCAGTACATATCTCTAATATTGTGTTTTCGTTCCCCCATTTTCTACCTATTTTCTTGTAGAGCGCGTGGATCAGATTGTGCGAGCTCTCGATGAATAGATATACAATGAGAGATGGGGGCTTTTCTTTTTTAACGCGGAAATTCTATTTTCTATGCGCATCAAATAAATAAAAAATAAAGAAAGAAAGCTACGCTTTAAATGACATCAAATATAGTTTCCTCCTAGGTTTAAGAAAATTTTTAACTTCCGACCCGCACGACTGATATAATTTATCGTTGTTTAAAGAAGTGCTGAATTTCACATTGGGAAAAGAGTTTTATTGAATTTGTTAAGTTTTTGTTTGAAAATTTTTAAATAACAATAATTTAACAAGAGAAAACCAATGAAAAAAATTCCGTTAAATAAACTGTGAAATTCGCTAGTTCGTGATAGTGATTGATCAAAGTACTTTGTACCGGGGTGACATTAGATCCGAAGGGTCAAGAAGGTAAGAAAGACGTCAGCGACCGAGACGTTTGTAACAAACGAGGAAAAATCTTGAAAAATCAATCCGAATCCAAAAATACGAATGTGCAACTGTAAATCATCAATCCTAGTGTGTATGGGGGATGGACAATAGGGTAGATTACTAACCGATCAGTACGTTCTTGTCCCGCTTCTTCTTGCGATCGGCCTCACGGTAAAGGTTCACCTGGATCGTATTAACGGCGGGCAGGTGGTGGAAGTCGAATCTCTCGCCCCAGAAACAGAGCTCGGCCTTGAGCTTTGCGGTGGTGCGCGCGTACAAGGTCGAGTCTAGGCACACCTCGCAAAAGTACCGCTTCTTCGGGGGCACGCCCTTGGCCTCCAGCAGCCAAATCTGCAGAGAGTTGTCCGTCCTGCGGGTTTGCTCCGCCTCCGGTTGCACCGACTTTCGCAAACTGCAACAGTTAAATGGACCAGCTTTAGCCAAATGCGTACGTTCGAACAGCTTCGATGCATCGTTAATTATAACAGCCCATACCTATCTACTTTCTAAAACACTTGCTTGAATTTACCTACAGCGTTCGTGGTTTTATGTTTTCTTTCAAAACATGCAACTCATGAACAAACCAATTGATATTTACACTGACAAATAAATCACGTTTTATGGTTACTTTTACTTTCATGAGTTACGAAAATTAGAATAATAGGTCGTCTGTATTTAGAAAATTCAATATTCCCCCACACCTGAAGTAGGTTTTGTTAAAATAATACTTAAAAAACTTTTTATTAAATTTATGCAATCGTTAAAAGTACTGTGAAAAGAAAATATTATTTGGAAAAATAAAAATCATGCATCGAGACCACCCACCGACGATCAATCATAATCCCAAAAGAATAAAAAAAGCAAACGCGTCACCCAAGCCCCTTTAAACTCCTCCTACCAGATGCAGTCCGGGAGGCGTTATCTGCTGGCATCGAACCTCCGGGCGTAATCAGCTTACGTCATCCGGTCGACGCGGTAATACTATTAAAACGCATGAAAAAAATAATAATGATAATGATAATAATAATAAACAAACCTGAGAAGCCACTGTTCTTTCTCATGGCCTGTGCGGCAGCTGAAGATCTTGGGTCCGCCGTTGCTGGGCGTAACCTGGAAACAGTGCGGTCGTCCGAGTAGGCTGGGGTGAAGCGGCGTCACGGCCGCGAGGTCCATCGAGGTTACGGCCTGGCCGCAGAGCAGCGACTCGTGGGAGCGACAACCCCGGAGTCCGGCAGCCCCGGAGCCGATACCGCCGACGCCGGTGCCGCCGCCCCTCTGCTTCTGTCGCTCTAGCTTCGTCACGCTTTTCGTCCGCTTCAGAGGGTTCGATCTGAACGATCGCTTCGAAAAGAAGTTCTGAAAACGTAGTTTTTAAATAATTAGCTAACATTTCAAACGCAATTTGGCTTTAAATTTGGTGCAAGTGTCAAAATCCTTAAAACGCTACAGCACTAATCCCCGATTAAAGTAACACCGAAATTTTGGCTTTGAAATCAGAATGAGCAATCTGTCGGATTACATTTGAGAGATTAAAAAAAAAGAGATCGGTTTGACGATATTCAAATGATCCTCGTCAGCTCGTGAGTTCGCACGAGCACTCACTCTCACCTTAGAAATTTCAAGGTCTTCAAACAGATCAAAATTTCTATTCGGTTTCACAGATCAGGACTAGCGAGTCGACCCGAGGAAGAAATACGACTGCTACTAAGTCCTCTCGACCGAAGCATCTTCTAGTTGCGCTTGCGGGTGAAAGGTGGAGTTTAGTTCAGATATCGCATGCAGCAAGAGGGGGAGAGGAGCGAGAGTCCTGCTTGAGAAAGAGAACGAAAGTCCTGCTTGCTGACTAGTGTGGCACGCATGTACCTAAACCCGGAATGCCACGGGCTCACTTGCAATAAAATGGAAATCGCGAATAATCGCTAACTTATCGTGCGAATGGAAAGCCAATTTGAATTTACAGTGATTGATTTTAATTTTTCAACGGTCCAACTTGCTTATATCTACGCGTAAACATTAAATCTGCATGTACACTCGGATAAACATGGTAACTGCAACCGTATTTATCTGACCAAGCTACCACAAACCAGGAAGATATTTTTAATTGGTCCTTGTAAAATACTTGCGAGCTTGCGAGCAAAGAAGTTAGAAAGTATAATCATTATTTTTCTTCCTTCTAGCGGCCTTGGTCATAACTGGTCTTGGTCATTCTCGATTACTGGACGATTTTTTTTGCTCCCTTATTTCCGACAATTGAGAGATCATTAGAGCGCGCACGTTTCTCCTCAAGCTATTTGAAGAAAAGTCTTCCTTGAGATCTGGTTTTTACCTTTTTTTTTTTTTTTTTTTTTTTTTTACCCCTGGTCAACCAGGAAGAAAACAGGGTTGTGTACCGTATGAGTTGTTACATTACGCGACTGGTCGAAGATCCAATGGCAACGCCAAGTTTTTATTTCCTAGTTTCTTTCGGTCGGTTCTCGGGACATTTAACTTTGCTACAGTGTTTTCGATCGAAAAGTAACGGGTCTTACTGACTGTTAGTTGTTTTTAAAAAACTTTTATAGCTTTTCGTACAAATTCACACACACACACACGGTGAAAAAATGTATACCTTTTAACTAAAATATAAATAATGACCCCGTATTTCCCAGATTTATATTGGTATTTGGCCACAGCGACCCATTAAATTGCGTTTTCCAATCAATGAACGTATCAAACTTTTTACCGATATCTACTTTACTGATTCTTTAATTCCCTGAAATCCAACAGCATTGTGCACTTATCCAACGAATTATCCCAATTTCTTAAAAGAACCCCATTAAATGACATTTTAAAAACTTAAGAAATATTTGAAGTGTATTTATAAGTTTGAAATTCAAGTGGATCATTGCTATGACGATGCTTTGTAAAAAATAAAAATCGTAAAAATTAAAAGAAACGAAAAATTCTTAAATCGCAGAAAAAAAAATCAATATCTGTAATTGTGATCAACATGTTACTCAACTACCTTGTTATCTGAGCTATGAAAGATTTAAATTATCTTAAACTATTGAAATTTAAAGTATGAAATATTCAAATAGTTTTTGTTTTCTAAACCGGTAATACATCATAGTTCGAGTCATAGTTTCAATTAAAAATTGAAATGAAGCCTTTATGAAGAAGTTTATTCTTCAAGAAATTGAAATGAAAAACCTATGATAATTACCCTGGTGGTGAAGTAACCGATGATGACGCTAACGACTTTATCGCCCTCGCTGTTGTTGGCTTCGACGCACATCCTCTGCTTGGTCATGGGCTGAACCAGGAACTCGTCGCGGGACCACGGTATTTTGTTTATTCCTCACACCATCAATATACTCGAGACACCGGAACTCAACAGTTCTACGCTGCGGTTGAACAAGGGTCGCATCGCGCCCACGTGACTCGACAAAATTCACTCCGACCGAATGCAACAACAGGAAAAACACTCCTACGAATGGTGCATCGACGTATTCAGGAATGCAGCCCGCATAGCAACGGAACGCGCCAAGGGTTATTGATGGTTTTTCACGATTGGGAGGTGCGGGAGGAGGTGGTAGTGACCGTTGTTTGTTGTGATGGCTTTTGGTGGCCTCTTTTTTTTTCTTACTGGTGGTTCTTACTTGTAGCGGAGAGAAACAATTTTATACTCTATCTTCTTTTCAACAAAACTTTTTAAATCACATTTTAAAACTTGTTAACAATAAAATTCTGTTCTATCACATCTTCAAAAATAATCACAACGGCAACGAAAAATTGTCAGTCGCAACAACGATTGCAAAATTCACTTAATACTTTTTTTACGAGATGAAATTCCTCTGTAAACGCGCACTTACGATTTACGCTCGCGACATCATCAACTTTGCAATTATTTCTGGCTTCGCTGATTTTTCCTTTCTCCTGATTTACGCACGTCTGCTAAGGCCTAACGCGATGACTCAATAATTTCACCGCTGCAATCAAAAGTATAAAACTTTGATAGAGAAGATTTTCCAATAAAAAAAAAATTATTATTCACTTTCACTGGTTTTTGTTTTTAAATTTAACAAAACAAGGCCACTTTGGTAGACGGTGATTCCCCACGCTAATGTGATTCCTCGCATACCGAGAAGGAGCGAGCGAGACAGCAGGTTGGTATTTTCGGGTCAGCCGCGGGTAAGCAAAACTTGGACTTGTTTACCAGGAAGATTTTGTAACATTGGTTTGATGAACGATTGCAAGAACAATTGGATCAGCGCAAGCCACGGAACGGCTAACTGTAAAACGGTTCGACGCTTTTTTAACGCCTCGGTTGGTGCACCAACAGCTCTCTGGTCTTGATCTTGAAAGATTTGCGCCTCACCGCCGGATGTTGTAGCCACTGTTAAGGTTTCTTCGGTAATAACGGTTTTATCTTTTTCGTAACACGTGTTGCTCCAGTTTATTAACACTTTTCAGTTATAAATTTGGGAGGTTATTCTTTAACAAAACACCTGCTGTTTCACTTGATTACTGGAGCAATGTTCGGTAAACAGGTGACCACACAAGTCGAATATTAAACAAAAATTCAACAACATTAACGAGCGGGAGAACAATTAAAAAGAATAGTCTAAGAGCAGTAAAAAAAATGAGACGCGAGTGCCATGATCCGGTAAAGATCCAGCACCTGTGGCCGTGTTGGCTCGGCAGAATCTCGGCGTGGACTGAAACGTGCAGGTAAGAATTGCGCGGTGAGCGCGCGCGGCGCGGGCCCCTCCATCACTTCGTTCCCTCTATTGTGTTCTTCTCGTCGACCGGCGGCAGCGGCGCAGACCCCGACCGAAAAACCGGCGGCAAGGTCCTCTCTCTCTCTCTCTCTCTCTGGAGCCGTTTTTCCGTCTCTCTCTCTCAGGCCTTAGCAGGCAACCCGAGGGTAGTTATATAGGTAGGTACCACTGCGCCGTCTTTTTATACACAAAAACGTCTTCGAGGGGTTCTCGATTTTTCGAGGGGTCGGCCCACTTTCTTTCTTTTTCTGTTTCTTTTTTTTCGCCTGCCTGCGGCTGTGTTAGTGCGAAAAATGCGTTGATTTCACCCCGCTGTGGCGCGAAATTTTTACCTCGAATTTGATCGAGAGATTTTTTTAAAGCGATAATTGCACTCGTTACTAATATTAAATTTTCATCGATGCCGGTATTTTAAAAACTTTCAAATTAGGATTGTAGCTTAGTTAAAAACTATCAGAGTTTCAAGACTCTTGGCATGGTTATTTTAATTTCAATAACCAATCATGTTTTTACCTGCAATTGTATTTTAAAGACGGTTTATTTATATTGACTAAAGAAACTTTTTTAAATAGCCACCCCTTTTAAAATTATTGGAACGCAAAGCTCAAGTATACGATCCGTTGAGTTCGTCCCTGACCTGATCCATACTTTGTAATAAGTGCATCCACACATGTTAAAATCGACAGTTCAAACCAAGACGAGAGTTTATCCGAAATAAACTTTTTGGAAGAAAATGACAATAGCAGAGTGCTTCTTAATTTTATATAATGATCTCCATCGGAGATTTTTCGAAAATGATTCACAGTGGTTTTGACTTTTCCATTATTTACGACTTTGTTGATTATTTATTAATAAATTAGTCTCCACTTATAAATCTTGATATGGCTATCAAATATAAATAATTGGTTTAAACCCACTTATTACTGACTAGAAAATTTACACTGAGCTGCATTAACTTCAAATTGATGATCAATATATTTTAATTTAAAAACAAATCGTTAAAAGTCAGAAATTATTTAAGTCTCAATTAATAAGTTTTATAAACATAATGCAAGAACATAATTGCTTTATTAGAATTCTGAAAGCTCGAGAACGTTTATTTGTTTTTATTAAAAGAATGAATTGTTTTTTTTATTTTTACAAATTAAGTTCATCAAACTTTTTAATAATTTACTGAATTCATGTGTCACTCTCTCGGTGATCTATAAATTATTTATAACTGAATTTTAATAAATTAAGACAGTTTTCAAATAAATAGATAATAAAAACTTTTTTCTGCGATGACATAGCAATTAAAAAAATTGAATTGTGAAAAGTGTTTTATTTTTTATTAATCGCACTACTACAAACATCTGCTTTACCTAGAGCCAAAAATTAATAAAACAAATATTTCAAAAAATCCAAGATAAGATAAAAAAAATTACCTTTTTTTTGATAAGGGGCTTTTAATGTGAATGAGAAAAAAAAAATTATAAAAAAAAAAAAAAAAAAAAAAAAAAACTTATAAATAGCAATTTGTTATAAACAAATTAATAATCAAAAAAATTATTATTTGTTATAATTTAAAATTCTCATTGAATTAAAAGTATTTTATAATGATTACTGCACCTCTTGATAACAACTGAAATAGGCAGTCTTCCGGAACGACTGTTAAGCGCCATTTTGCCAATTGACCGTGTGGCCTAATGGATAAGGCGTCGGACTTCGGATCCGAAGATTGCAGGTTCGAGTCCTGTCACGGTCGGATATTTTTTTTTTTTTTTTTTTTTTTTTTTTTTTTTTTTTTTTTTTTTTTTTTAAATAATAATTATTTTAAACTTTACAACCAAGTAATAAATTGGATAATTATTTACAATTTTTTTACTTTATATGTATGAAAATTTTTTTAACTAGCTTATCTTTTTCATGTTAAAAACTAGACGAATTGAGCTCAAATTATTTCTTTTAACACATTAAATTAAGATAAAATTTATAATTTTTACAAAATTACTCCATTAATATTTGTCAATATGGAATATCTGAAAAATTCTTTTAAACCAATTTTCTATGATTTTTATTTTAAACAGTGAATTTTACTAAAACAAAAAAAAAAAAATAAAAGAAATTTATTTCAGAAATACATAGCAGTTGAATAAATAAAAAATTCATGTTACATAATTCTTGTTACATGAGCAAAACGTCTTCGAAAATACCCAATGATCAATCGGTTGATTAAGCTAGATATTTGAGTTCAAGACGAGAGTCAGACACACACGGTCGCCAAACCAGTTCTCGTCCTCCCTTTGTTTTTCGCCACCCTTTCGCGCCTTCTTTCGTCTCAGCGTCCCTTCTCTCCTCGTCAACCGCCAAATCGACGATTAGCTCCCGCTTCCGTGTCTCCTAACTTTTGACTTCTGATCGAGCGAGGCATTTATCGAGGAAAAAAATAAATTTAATAATGGCAGCAACGGCTTCATTCAGATGAAGTGCCGTGTTTTTACGTACGATTAAGTTTTAACCATCCACCAAACAATAGAAGGATTTTATAATATGCAGAGCCCTCCACCGATTAAGGTACTCAGCTGGCTTCAAAGCATCTGATTACTGAATTTGAATTTAATATTACTTTTTTTTTTTTTTGAGTACAAAAGCAGGATTAATTTTTTTTTTTTTTTGATTTTTCGTCTATACTCATAGGAAGCCATAAGTCGTACAAAAAATATGACCCCTTCGTTATGATTCTTATTTAAATTTGGATTACGTAAAGTATTAGGTACTGACGTAAATAATTGAGCAATAAAAAAATAATAAAAATTTGATCATTTACCTAGGAAAATAGCAAACACATAAGATAATTGTTTAAAGATTAGACAATTGACTTGGTAGCATGGTTGTGCAACAGTATCAAAAAGTAAACTTTCGGAATAAAGTATTCGAAGTCAACTTCAATAAATCGAAAAGTCACGAAAATCAACAAATCTAAAAATCGCAATATACGTAAGCGCAGGGTATTTCGAAACGCGTATGGGTACAGGTACGATCATGGGATGGGGGGAGGTAAGGAAAGGTGCAGTGGCTCGGGATCGATATTTTTTCTTTTCTTAGCTCTCTCTCTCCCGCGGCTGCGGCAGCCAGGTCGTTCCCGCGGATTCTGCGGTCATTTATAAGCTGCTATATATAAGCTGTTCGGGCTCCCTCGATTAGCAATTGAATGCGCACGCGGTTTTAACTTTTTTTTTTTTTTTTAACAACCGTACAAGTATAAGCACGACACGTTGAATTAATGCGTATGATTTGTGAAATTGCCCCGCAGAAGTGAGAGCTGCTGGTTTTCCATCTTTTTCAATTTCAAGAAATTTTAAGTATTGAATTACGGTTTCCATCAATTCATGATCCAACCAAATTTTACTCATTTTCGGAAATATTAAAAAAAAAATTATAAAACCATTTTTTAAATGGAAATATTTGAAAAATTCACCTAGAATCGTAATGACTGCTAATAATATTGTTCTCTTTTCTTCTTCTTTGGATATTGGCTTGTGAAATTTTCGGTTGCGCGCTTTGAGACGACCACAAAAATTATCCACCACAAAAATTTAAATCACCGCTCGCCAAAATGGGCGTATTTATCCCGGCCCATCGGTGAAACTTGAAAATCCCGTTCGCGAAACAGACGCCATAAAAAAAAAAAAAAAAAAAAAAAAAGAGAGAGAGAAAAGAAAAGCAAACAAAGGTAGTACTTCCACGAAATCTTTTCCAAAATCCAAACGGAAGCCGGAAGGAAGGTATTCAAAAATAATTCCTTCGAAAACAATGATGTCGGTGTAAAAAAAAGGGCTAATCTTTCATTTTGGAGTGTCCTCCCACTTGGAAGAAGAAGAAAAAAAGGAAGGCACCTGCAGCAAAGTTCGAAGTTTTCGACTTCCGGAACGTACGTGATTCCGTGATCCGAAGACTCAAGAGAAAATAGTATAGATGCACCAAAGAGCGAAGGTCGAAGCAGGAAACGTGCTCGGAAATAATAGGTAAGAATGTACTTCCGGCGCGCCGGGCGAGGTGAGCTAACGTTGGCTAGTGAAAGAAACAAGAGTTGAGGGTGGGTACTTCTTTTTCTCTTTCTTTCATTTTTTTTTCATCGGAAACTTTAGTTTGAAGGTTGATTTTTTTAGCCCGAGGAAGTGATTTTACGGTGTTTAAGACTGTGGTTTATGGATTAACACGCAACGCCAAGAAAACGCTAAGTTTGAAAATCTACCGAGAAAAGTAAATCATCGCGCAATTACGATCCCAGGATCTAGGTCTATAAATTTTTATTTCAGGATGTATTTAAAAATAGATGACTTTTTCCTTAATTCTTTCAGTTCTTATTTTATTTATTTTTCTTGTTATTTTTTATTTTCTTAAAAAAAAAACTCGCGATGGTAATTTAATATTAATTCAAAATAAGTCTCGTGCATTTTTTTCAGGTAACAAAAATACGCAGTAATACCTTTTTTAAGTTAGCCCAACGATAAGAGTTTATTGGACAGGTGTAATTTCAACCTTGAAGACACTGAAGATGTCCGAGAGCATATGAGGTCGAAATTACACCTGGTCTTTTGAACACTCATCGAGGTACAAGTTTTAAAAAAAAAATTTAACAATAATCTTTAGAAAAAAAAAATAACAAAATTTAAGTTTACCTGTAATTCAATGACCTGTTGTTTGGATTTAAGATATTGCAACTCTTGTTTTTCAACGTCACTTGAACCGAGTACGAAACTTACGACATTACATTAAAAATAAATAAAACTTTAGAACTGAGAAAATTATGATTTTTATCTTATGAAAAGGAACAATGAAAGTTAATGTAAAGAACGAAAATAACAGCAAGGTCGAGTAATGACAGTTCAGCAGAATAAAGAGGAAGGCGCACCGCGCACTTCCGTCCAGTCGGACAAGCGGGCGATGTACGACTGAAGAGCGATGATATTGTATCCAGGGGTTGTCGTTGTTATTAGCCGGGTTAGCTGTTGCGACGCCGAGCAGTCGGCTTGCTCTAATTAAAGCCGCGCGCGCCAAACCGAGAGACAGAGGGTAGAAAGGTGGCGGTGGTAGCGCTGGTCTGGTACCTATATCGAGCTCGGGACCGAACGAGTGCGATGAACCTTCCCGACGCCGCCAATCATGAATATTCAATGCTGCTCTTTTTACCTTTCGGGAAGGGGTTGCTACTGCAAGAGGTGCACGGTGCATCCCCGACGAATCTTATGAGATCGGGAATTTTGTGCCCTTAGCTATATGCAGCATCCTGCCGAGGACGATACTATTATTAACTTCCGTCGAGCCGATTAATTGAGACGTTCTTTATCACCAGACGAAAAATTAATATCGTCTAGCTATCAATCATGTCTGCTTAATTTTTAACGTGACGAGATTAATGACCAGCATCGTACGTAAAGTTAAATAAATCTTTCTCTCCAGTAGCAGACGCGTCATTTGTCGTGCGTAGTTGAGCGATCGTCGTTGATCTTAACCCTTTGTCGGTAGGTTGACGATTCTTATTCACGCCCCATTGGGCTGTACACGTGTTTTATACACAGTATTTTTCCCGGTCCAGTGACACTTTTTACTGAAAAATCACCTGCAGGACGATCATTTGTGCTCTGGACGTACAATCAAAGTTTTTATTTTATTTTTTTCGCTTCCATTGTCCGCGCGTAAAGTTCGTACGTTGAGATGAAAAACTTTTTTACGGGCTATACCGGTTCGAGAAAGGGGGCTAGATTTAAATGTGATAGCGGTAGGCGTATTAGCATACTGCACATTATGCTGCACCCGAGCGATGACGCGAAGGGAGGAGGGGTTAAGGGTAGCTTGAGAACAACGATGCCGAGATTATTGTGATGCATGTAATAAAAAGCTTATTTGATCTATTCACGGTTTATTATCGGTATAATAAACCATTGGACAAAAGTCAGATCGAGATTGAGATATTTGAGACCGTACCAAATTTCGCATATTAGACTTTACAGGTGTTTTTGAGGCACCGGCTCTGCGTTTTGTATTATAGATCAATCCGTTTTCAAGGACAATTGTATAAATTATTTGAAAAGTTATTCTTTAGAAAAAAAAAATTCTCTTTCGCGTTTCGAGTATCGCAACTAGTCTTGCGAGATAAAGTAAAAAAATTAATCAGACCGGTCGGTAGGTCGTTTTCATGCAGTCTGCATCTGTCCTCGGGCGCAAACAAATCGATTTTCATCCCTCGGTAGCATTGTGTCCTACCACCGCGCTGATTACGTATGCCAACCCTCGAAGAAACATGTCAAGATGATTTTTCAAATGAAGTCGTCGGAGGGTTCGAAACGAATTTATTCATAAGCCCACAGAGAGTAAACAGTTTATTGTACGGTAAAAAAAAAAAGTATATAAGAGAAAATATAAAAGTATCTTAAGTCAGAAAGTCAAGCGAGGGGAAGAGAATTGAATAATTAAATACGAGTGAAAAAATGTCGGAAGGGAGCCGCTTGATTTCTGTGGAAGTCTACGGTGGACCCTTCAAAAACCCATCAATCATTCTCGGACATCGGTCAATCGAATTTTCCGCCGCAAAAAAAAGTAAACCGATAAAAAAAACCCCGGAAAAGCTGAAAAAAGATCTCGTGGAGGGTCAGTGACCCGTTAAATATTGTGACCGTTTGCAATCTCGATCAGTCGAGTGTCTGCTCAGCTGCTTCAATCCCAGCGTCTGAACTGCTTTATTTCACACGATACTTCTCCTTTACTTTATCTTCTTCCTCGGTTTCGAACCGGAAACTCGAACGGATGGATCCAGGTGAACGCTGGAAGGGAGAAACGATCGATGCGCGGAAACACGTCGGGATTTCATTGACGCGATCACGTCTCTCGGACAATTTTTTTCACCTTCCTGCCCCTCAGTTTGTGGTGGTATTTCGTGATTGGGATGCATGTTAATGAGCCGTGTCGAACCTTTTTTCTCGCTTTACCCCCATGGCTTATGATTTTCTTTGACGAAAAGAGCACCGTCACCCGGAAGATTACACGTGGATTATAACTACTTGGGTGGTTTTCTTTTCGAGTGGAGAGAAAAACTAGGGTTTTCCTCGGGGCGGCTAAAGGGGTTGATATTTCGTTCCGCTTGTTCATCAAGTGGTATGATGAAAAAAAAATTTTTTTCTTTCAGTTTGAAAACAAAGTTTGTAAAAAAACCGTCGTCAACGTAGCAGAAAATTTTTTGTTGTCAAGCTAATTTAACTGGAGTGTGCTTTTCATTTTGACACTTGTAAGTATGTTTTAAAACTAGTTGTGCTAGGTAGTGTACTTACGACAATGCGATTGGGAGTGACGTCGAGTGGCCGGGCACCGAGTACGGGGGTGGCCGGAGCACTGCCTCTTCTGCATGCTTTTTCGTACGAAGTGTCTGAAAAAATTAAAAAATCAACGTTATACACTGTTTTTTTATATTTCATAAATTTTTTTTTACTATTTTAGACAAATTAGAAACTGATCGTAATCTTGAAAAACTCCAGCGATTTGTAGCTGTCGGATGAGGCAATTATAATCCGTAAAGAAAAAGAAAAAAAAATTCGATCCAAGATCTCGAGCACATCCTTCCCAATTTTTTTCCTGAAACCTTTTAGGTTCTTGTTATTTTTTATTGTGGTGTGTTTACTTAAGACCGCAGTTTGGGGTGAATAAGCTGCTTATAAAACAGCCAAACACACGAAAATTTATCTTTCCCCCTTTCAATTTTTTATATTGTCTTTCATTTCCGTACCCATCAAACGGACTGTATTGATGACATCTTCCTATTTTTTCTAAACTTCGATGGTAAAAAAAGGAAGAAAATCTCGAGGCGCAAGGTCAGAAAAATATGAATTATGTTCTTAATGATATAAAAAAAACCTTCCAGGGTGCTGGAATGAAAAGCATCCACAAGCCTCACGCCTGACTTGAGCAAAGACACAAAAAAAGGAACGCGGAAAATTGTAAAGTGACAAGTTGACATTGGGGTAGAATGAGGATGAGGGGTGACTAAGAAACGGCAATTATGGTTGCAATCAATAGTACAGCTGTGTACGTATGTTTTTACGTGTTTATGGAATTTGAAGAAAAATGTCGTTACGAAAAAGAATTTTTTTTTTGGCAGTTGTAAATGTACTTGCGTTTACAAATTATATTTTTTTATTTGACAATTAGATTAAAAATATCGTAGGGTTGATAATGAATTTTATGACGACAGAATAAGTATTTGATTTTTTCTATTCGTATGATAATTTAAGTCAATAAATATGCAAAATAATCCTACAAGTATGACTAAATAGAAAAAAAAGGAATTATTATCCGTAAAAAAAGTACCGAAAACCAACAGATAGGGTAGTCGGGAGAGAAGTAAAAATGATCGCTGCAATAAACTTGTCGACTCGGCAAATTCAACGGTCGGTCTCTAATCGGGCGTGACGGGTATTTTTTCTCTCCGTCATCTCATACGTCAAGGATTTTGCGTAGGGTCCCCAAAAAGTCACCCCGCGCCAATCCCGGCGTCCTCGTATACCAAGCAACCGAGAAGGAAAAGAAAAAGCTAAGAAGCTAAGCTGGCTGTCTGGATGCTGCTTTTTTTCCTCATAGCTGGTAGGTAATACCAATGAGGGTAGCTAAGATTGAGACGGTAATTCTGAAGGAAGCGTTTCGGTGATATAAAACCATTAAACTGTAATACTGCGGTTTCGACGCGAATTTATAAATCGACGCCACTCGTACTGTATAGACACGATATGACGATTTTTAATTTTCTACAGCTGCACGTACAAATTATCTGGGGAAGTTTTCAAGGGATCATTAAAATTTAATATATTTCTACATATTCAAATGCCGTCGCTATATGTACACACATTTTTTTATCACGTGTATATTATAATGATCTAGCTTGTTAGACAAGTTTGGAGCGCCCAAAATTTTTGAAGTTAAATCAGTTTTAGTTTCGTACGACGCAAGCGTTTTACCGAATCCCAAAAAAATTTGTCCATATTATTGAACTGGTTCATGAAACTCGATTATAGTCGCACATGCACACGTTACTGAAATTGAGCATATTAGTATGTAAGCATGTAAGCACAATTTTTGCTTGATTTTTTCCAGAGAGGTTATGAATGTGACGTAACCCGCAGAAGAAATTAAAAGAAAAAGAGAGAAAGAGAGAGAGAGGGAAAAAGAAAGGACTACTCCACAGGAGTCCCGTGTCCTTCAGCTGTTAGGACATAAAGGTTCTCGCTCTCCGCAAAGATGAATGGCGAAAATTTTGAGTTTTTCTGGGTCTGAAGAAAAGAGAGACAATGAACAGTGCGACAGGACTCTAATAGCTTGTGGTTTTCTCTCTCTTTTGTGCGCGTGCACTGAAGAAGAGTAAGTATCTGCTGCTGCTGTTTTTCGCTTTTGAAATATTGGATTTTAAATGATCATGCATTCGTGGAAGAGTGAATAAATGCAAAATACTTTTCTCTCAAATTTGTAGTAACGATATTTTTGAAAAATTATCCCGTTTTAGTGGTATCCAAACTAAGTGGGGTATAAACAGAAAAGGTGAAAAAAAAATCAAACGGGAAAAGTCCGTTACAGGGCGAACGTCTCGGTTCGACGCCGCTGGTTTCCGGTTTAACAGGAGGAACTGCGGGATAGGTAGAGGATTAAACGCCCTCTCGTCCGAGAAAGAAAAGCGACGGCGGAGGTCAAGAGCTCTCGTAATGGTCAGCGGTTTTCGAGACCGGGCCATTTAAAAACCTAGCCGCGATCGCGCGCGTGCCACGATCCTGTTCCTCCCATTATTCTCGCTCTTTCATAGTCTGAATAAACGCAGTAGCGTCCTTTTCTTTCTCTCGGTTTTTTTCACTACAATTTTCCTTATATACCCTCGTGTGGTTGTTTTTATGTTGGTGCGCAGCTTTGTCTATTATTTTCATTTTCTTATTTCTTGGAGAAAATTTCTATTTGAATTACAAAAACACGAGGGTACTTTTTCCGATACTAAGAACTATAAAAAAAATTTAAAAAGTTCTTTTGTGTTCAAATTCAAAACGTAAGGATTTGTACCTATGACCTCAATAAATGGAAAAAAAACTTTCTTCTATACCATCGCATTTTATTCGTTTATAATATTTTTATTGCTTGACATATTTAATTTATTTTATTGATTAAGAAAATATATATTTTTTCATTTATTTAAATAATTTTTTTGCGAAAGTTTTCAAAAAATAAATTTAGTTTTAGTCTTGTTTTTCTCGAGTTCACAACCAAATTGAATCCTTTTCGCTGTTTTCAAATTCATTGTTACTATGCCATTAACTTTGAAAAATATATGTAGACAACGCTGTTTCACGTGAAGTTAAATAATCTTCTATACTAACAAAAAGTAGATAATTACAAAAACTTGCAATTTTTGCGGTTTTTAAATAATGCTTTGCAGCAAATTCCAAGCGGTCGACGAAAAATTACCCAATATGACCGAGTTTCCGGATCAATGAGTTTGCTGATAATCACAATAAATTTAGGTCAGGTTATTCAGAGAAATATTGTTAAAGTGCTGAAGCTTCTCAATTTCTTTTTGTTGAACTCACAAGATTGATTAAAGTAAATAGAACTGATGAAAATTCCGTTTTTCAATGCCAAAAAATTGTTTAAATATTTAATTAATTTTTTTATAAACCATTGAAAAATTTGAATAGTAGATATCGAAAGATTTATTCTCTAGTGTAAGGTTCAGAGAGGTTATAGTAGCAAAAGACATTTCCGCGCCCCTGACATCCAGCAAACATTCATGCACGGTCGGTTCTTGTGTCACACTATATCAAGGCGTCGCGGTCGCTTCGAAAATTTATATCTTATTTGTTAGAATTTTAACCTTTTATCATTTTCTAGTTCTATTTGTTTTTTCTTTACTCTTTCTGAAGTTTGTCATTAAAAATATATATTTAAAATTGAAATGTAATGAATAAATACGAGTTGTTGAAATAACTAAAATAGAATGCAAGAATGAATAAAATTCCAAAAAACTCGTAACTTTAGCAAAGATTTGAATCTCGCGTGTATGACTAGTCGAAGTATTAGTACATTCTAAGTCATCCCGAGCGTGGCGCGTCATCAGCGGTCATTACTGCCGAATGAAAGGATAGCGATTTGAGGTTAATGGACCGTGTGTACCACCTTGGGAGGACTTTAAAAGTTTTCCTTTGGAGATTTTTTCTTTTTTATTTCGGGGAGATATCCGTCTCTATTAGAGATCGGCGAAGCGTGCGCTTGGTTAATAGCATGCTCAGTCGGTCGGCAGGATTGAACTACTTTACGAGGGATTAAACTCTTTGAGAGCCACGCGAATCGTGCGAGTGGTGCACTCTGCCAATTAAACCTACGATCATTTTTCAAAACAGCTAATAATTCTTTGTAATTTTTACCCGATAATGAGTTATATATTGTTGCAGATGGCAGATGCTGCACCCCAACCGATTTAATGTGTAATTTCGGATTCAATCGATTATGATTTAAAGCTTTCACGAATTTTGTTATGGAAGATTATAATTTCGAGTTATTTATTACCTAAATCCAGTCAAAATAGTTTACTTCAGTACTAAAAAAGAGTCATTTCAATTTGAAATTTTTTCAACTCATTAATTTAAATATTAACAATTATATTTAGATGGGCTTACGCCCGTGTACATATTAAACAAATAAATAAATAAATATAGATTTAAAAAAACAACATTTTTTACAAATGAAAATGAAAAATATCTTCTTGTGTTTTCTATTGAATCTTGTCTTGAGCAGGAATTTTTTAAATTATCGAGTAACTTCAATGTCACCAAGTAACGTTCCGATGATGTTTACGTATAAAACCGGTAATCGCATTTGCTCGAATCAAGCGGTGACCACGGCGATCAAGCATACATATATGTATATAGTACGGTACAGGACTGCAGCACGCGCATCCAACAGGTGACACACCACAACTCGATCGCGTGTTGGCTTGAAGCCGCAAAAAAGTAAAATAAAAAAGCCGCACCAGTAATAAGACGAATGATAATTAGGCTGCAGACCCGATACCGTAAAGACATAAGTACCGTGAATGGTATAAAAAAATAAATTCAGCCTTATTTTTTAATTTCTATCCATTAAATTTCTGATTTAATTTTTCAAGTGATTTGCAGTAAATACCTCAATTTGGATTTAAGATCTTCTTTTAAAAGTAATACTTGTTCTCTTAAAATATCTAAACTTCAATCATCATAGTGCTTACGATTTTTTAGGACTCCTTTTTAGATCAATTTAAGTTCAAGAAATGAGACCAGCATTTGCATGGTTTGTGAAACTTAATAGCAGATTTACCGACTCATCTCCGAAGCGCATTGGATGAAAAACTATTTATTGGGCTTGCATTACCACCGGAAACATTGATATAAATATGCAATTTACCGGACTGCCCCTGCATCTCGGATTTAATCAAGGTTTGTAATCTCAACGCACGGTAATAATGATGGTTTTTACATTTTTTTTTCAGATCGATACAGTTTTTAATCAAAGGAAAAATTGCCGATTGGACTCTGATCAAAAAATGAGTTGAAAAAAAAAGAACATGGGGATAAGAGATACAATTTAATGCCAGCGAATTTTTCCGCAACTGAATTTCTACATTTCAATCCAAGAACACTAAACTTGAAACTCCACCCCAAAGCCCACTTATGTGCAATGCAAGAGAGCGATTAAAGCTTAGCACGAAGATACCAGACAGCGATAACTCAATTACCACTTGAACGATTAACCTTACCGGAAAAAATCAGCCGCACGCTAAGCTTCAAAAGCTTGGTAAAAAAAGCTATTCAAAAGAAACTAAAGATCAAGAAATAGAAAGGCGTGTACGCGCGTTCACAATATCTACTAATCGCTCTGTAAGAGAGGGGTGCACATAAAACTTTTGATTTGGTAGCCGCCGTGTACTTTTATCTTGTGCAACTGCCTTAAGAAAACGCTTTTTATGAATAATGTTTTTTTGACAGACAAATTTTTTATCAACTTGAAAACCTCTGGAAGGATGATTTAAAATATGATAATTGATTTTTAATTTACCGTCCACACTTTAAATTCATAACACGAGAACAATGGACTCAAAAAAATTCAAGTTTTAACACTTCATTTTAAACTTCATTTTTTTTTCTACGTGTTCTTAATAACTTCAACCCTTCCCTTGTGTAGCCCTCCGAAATTTACCCGTAAGCAGCTGCGACAGCTTTTGCTCGGTTAGACTCGACGATTGAGAAAAGGAGAGAGAGAGAGAGAGAGAGAGAGAGAAACATTGTAACCGACTGCTGGAGGGATGATAATTATTAGGGCAATTGGCATTCAGGACGGAGAAGCGTTGTACCTCCACGTAGTGAAGGCGTGGCTCGTGCGGCATATAAATAATACGAAGTTTGAGAGAAACCCTTTTTTTCATCGCCTCGTATTTCCCGTTTAAACTCGAGATCGTTTTTTATAGCCTCGGCATTTCGATCGAGTGGCACGTAAAAGTTTCATCAATTATCAGTTCGGGTAGGTAAGTGATAGCGACTCGATCCTTGCACAATGATTGTCGAACGAGGACAATTAATCAAATAGGTTGGCGTTATGTTACTCGACGACTCGACGTGTTAAATTGCTGCGCATTGTACATATGGCCACAGTTCTTAATAATGCCTGACTTTATCATTGGACGCTTCGGTTGCGATACCTTTTCGAGTGTAAGTAACCAACCGAATGCTCTGAAATATGATTTGACTTGTGACATTTTTTAACTTTCTATTGCATCGTCGACAAGAAAAAAAAAAAGAATTAAAAAAAACCAACAAAAGAGATCAAGTTTTAGACTTATAAATCGTAAGATCAAGATTTCAGTCAAGCACGCCGCCACCGTGCTGTTATTGTCACGACAATGGACGATTGTGATTTTCAGGGTCGACCTTCTGCATTCCGCGGCGAAGTGACGCAATCGCGCGATACCGATAGGGATCTGTTAAAATTGACTTCTAAAGATTTATAGACTAGTTTTCAAAATCGCCAGTTGAAAGTGAATTAGTCAACTTTTTTATTGATTGACAGCAACCCACGAAATTATGAAGTAACAACTGCTAATCTTTTGACCAATATAAATACTCTTCACTGAATGTTGATCGATTCGTTGAATCGACAAAAAAATGTTTTTTATTTATTAATTGGGAAAGAAGTTTTGAAAGTCTTAACGCTTTCAAAAGTCTTATTGAGGATTTAAACTACCGGCAAATTTACGCCGTAAAAATTAAAAAATTCCTATACTCTAATAGTTACTACATACTATAGTTAATTTTATATAACTCTCCAGCAAGGATAAATATCAGCGATTACGTTTTACCTGCAAGTAAAATTAAAAATTATATAATGTCAAAAAAAACCATTTTATATTTATCCTGTATAATTTTGATTTACTCATAACATTTCTAACCTGAAGTTCGAATGCATTTAAATATTTAAAGACTACCGTTTATAAGGAAATCTTTGACGGTTAAAGTTCACAAAAAGTTGTAGATTAACATATTTATAAATTAAGAAAATAGAAGCAGATATTAGAATAAATGAGGATCATTTTTTATATGAAAATTGCAGTTAAACAACTGAAATGTGTGATATAATTACTATTAATCTGTAAATTGATCAAAATTTTTTTATTTTTTATTAATAATAATCTCGTTTAAGTATTGAAATTTGAAACTAGCTGCAAAACTTACGCATACAATTTCAAAATTTTTATTTCAGTGTGAAAAGTTTTTTGTTAAGTGAACTGACGGTGGTATGCAATGGTAAAGGTTATTTTTTTTTAAATTTTCACTCAGAATAAAGCATCTAGTCATGGTAAATGATGGCTTAAATAAGAAAATTGAATGGTAATTACTAACGACCTTCGAGTTTCTTAGTAGTATGAACGGCTACTTGATTCGGTAAATTTAGCTTACCTAATGTAATCAGGTTTAAATTTTTGACAGATGAATATAAAAAGATTTTGTAACAAGATATAATTTAATGAGTACAGAATCTATTGTATGTTAAAAAATTATTAAATATGAGAGTATTCATATGTTTACTTTTTACGTTTTTTATGTTAAAATTTTCATATGAATAGACAAAAAATAAATACGAATAAATTTTAAAAACTTCAAATATGAACTCATTAGTATAATTTCTTGAACAAACTCCATACGAACAGTGATAGTGAATTGACATTTTCTTCTTAAAACCGGTCTATCTTGCCCCCGAGATTTCAATACTTGAAACTAGACTTTTTTGTTTATTTTTTACTACCATAAACTTTGTGAATCTCGTCAAAAAAAAGGAGTTTAACTGTTTAGTGAAACTTGCGGTTTTATCAACAGTTTCAATTTTTATATTTTAAGTAATAAATGCACAAAAGTGTTTTAAATTTTGAAAATCGAACAGGTTTATTTGAAAACAAGATGAATTTAAAAAATGACATGATGTATATCGACATTTACATCTGCAGAGAAATAGAAAACAATGAACAATTCCAAAATAAGTATCTTTTTCATAGAGCTCATTAAAATGAGTCTGTTTATCTATTTGCAGTTTTATAATGAAAAACGTGTATCCTTGTTTTTAAAAATTTTTGAGTTAAAACAGTAGCAAAAGAACTTTTATCTTATCACGTTTAAATAAACCGCATAAAAGAAATTTTGAAACTGTTAGTTCTAAGCTTAAAGTACATAAATGCTGTTGCCGCAAAAGCAAATATAAACAACCACTGAAAGGATAAAAACACCCTCAATTTTATCCCCCGTGTCAATATATTCAACCTCGACTGCGTAAGCAAATACAAATAAATATTTTTTCCGATTGCGAAATCTTAATCAACATATGCGAGCAACAGCAGAAAATTTCGCACAAACGTTCACACGTATAGACATCATCGACGTCACTATAATTTATCGATATATTATTGGTTAAGCGCATCGTAGAGCTAATAGTATTCACACTGGATCGTTGTGAACTTGTGGGGCGTCATTCATGCGGAGTCAGCTGTTTCAGAACGTACTAGCCGGACACCATATCGTTCCGACGTTTGAACTGCCGCTCGAAATATGACCGTCAGCCTAAAATTTTTTTATAGTACTCCTGGTCACTCTAACCTCAAAATCAAATCTTTGATGCGTGTTTTCTGTTACTCGTACTATAAAATAGTATATAGCACTGGTGCAGCACGTCACCAGGGCTCTTTAAGGACCTCGTGCTCCGCTTCGCTACGCACTCGGGTCCTTAAAACCGCCCTGGTGACGATGCTGCACCCGTACTATAATATACTATTAGTACCAACCTCGCATCACGAATGCACTAAAAAAATTATCTTGCTCAAAATGAGGTTAGAGAGCCAATGTAAATGATAGACATTGATCTCTACTTTTACTTCTCAAGCTAAATTATTAAAAAATTAATTATTATTGATTGATTGAGTTTGAGTTTCCTTGATCCAAGCATTTAAAGTAAAATCAAAAGAAAAATAAAAAGCGTAAATTTTTTTAATTTTAATTTTTGTACGAATCAATAAAATTAATAAAAAAAACTAACTAGAATCGTCACAATAGCAACGACTATAGTTAAAAAATATTTAGCTATTCTAGTTAGTTTTTTTATTAATTTTATTGATTCGTACAAAAATTAAAATTAAAAAAATTTACGCTTTTTATTTTTCTTTTGATTTTACTTTAAATGCTTGGATCAAGGAAACTCAAACTCAATCAATCAATAATAATTAATTTTTTAATAATTTAGCTTGAGAAGTAAAAAATAGAAATCAATGTCTATCATTTACATTGGCTCTCTAACCTCATTTTGAGCAAGATAATTTTTTTAGTGCATTCGTGATGCGAGGTTGGTACTAAAAAAATTTTAGGCTGACGGTCATAAGTATTTCGAGCGGCAGTTCAAACCTCGGAACGATATGGTGTCCGGCTGGTGTACATACGCGCATATATATTTGCAGAAACTGTCTCTCTTTTTCAGACAGATAGACACGCCCAATTCAGGATGTAAGTAGAGAAGGTCAATATTTTGTCGTTATTCAATTTTTTCTTTCATGACTCTTTTGCATCCGCAATTGCAATATTATCGCGTTGTTCTAATTAAATTCATTTATAAATTAGGATTTTTCATCGCTTTAAAAAAAATTTATTTTATTCGTTCGTCGTATTTGTTAAAATTGAATCTTAAGTCTTAAGGAAGTGTCGATAAATAAATATTTAATAGTATTGGAAAAAGTTTTCAAAAGGACATAAAGGATACTGTAGGTCTTTGGACTGTATGATTTACGAGGGGCTTTATGTAAAGCTGCTGCGGTAGCTTAAGAATAGCGTCGATCGCACGTAAATCACTGCTGCAGCGGGGTGATAAGCGTCTGGTCGCGCCTATCAATCGCCCAATTTGGCGTTAACACCTTGGATCGGTTTGTCCAGTACAAAGATGAAATTTTTTTGTTTTCTTTCTTTTTCTACAGTAAGTTATTACATTGTGCCACCTAATCGTTCCACAGAGAAAGTTAATGTTAACGCGACAAATTTTTAATCTTTTCGAAAATTCTAAAATACTCTTGAATATTAGCTCAAAATTTGTATCAATAAGTAAAAATTTTACATAGAATGGATTATCAGTTTAAAAACAAAGCCAGTATGCAAGGATTAAAAAAATCATTTACTTTTATCATTGAACTATGGATTTTCACGTATGAATATTGTAAATACTGTGTACTTTCGAAAGAGCTACAAAGTTTCAAATTCTTGGGATGCAGCAACAGTAAAAAAATTAAATTACGACCGCATCATTTAAAATTTTTTGCATAAATTATTAATTTTTTTTTTTTGTAACACAAAAATGAGCTATTGTAAAAGTGAAAGCCGGGTGATAAAGATCGAGGGCATTGTTGTTGTAACTGAAAAGCAAAGCCGGAAAATTTTTCACGCACAGGGTGAGTTTGGAAAAAGGGGTTGGTCAGGGTTGCGCTTCCGGAGCATCGAGCTGCAGCTGCACTTTCAACAGCCGCAGGGGGAGTTTTAGGTGGGACGATTAGCCGAGTGCATGCTGCAGGGGGCGATGCAGATTTTCAGTGCACACCTATGTGGGCACTAAAGTAGGGGGAGTCGAGCGATATGATTTATGACTCTTTTATCTGATTAAGTTCGACTATATCCCGCAGTGAGGGCTTTTATTTTGTCAAGCTTTTCTTATTGAATTAAAAAAGTTTCAACGTACGAGAAACCGGGGAGCAGTCAATAACTCATAATATATAAACTTTCAAATTTTACCAGTGCACGGTCCGTATCAATTTTGTTTTACGTATAACTCACCTGAAACAAAAAAAGGAAAATAGCAATTATAATTATGAGTAGTTTTTGAAAAGGGTTCAAATAAATTTCTAAAAAAAACCTTTCCAAGGGGTTATTTACAAAAGCGCATTAGACGAGCAAACGTAACGCCTTAATAATAGTTATAAAACAGAAAGTCTGTATCATCGTAAATAGACCTTGTTTGAAAAGCTACACCTTTTATAGCAATTACAGAAATCGAAACATCGTTACTGGAGGCGTCAGCAGTCCGATATACACCATTGGCTTGCCATTGGCCACCCGTGTGGTATGGCATATGTACGAACCGAACGGGTTCGAGGAACCGCGGGGTGCAAGCTCGTACCTCATGCTGGTCTCGCGCGGCGATCATACGCGCTCGATCAAGTGCTGCTGTGCTTTTATATCCGACGATGTCGATAATGATAATGGAGCTGACGAGCAAGCCTTTTTATACAAACTTAGCCCCCGGGTATTTTTTCTTCGACGCGCTGTTGGCTCAAATTAAAATCTCTTGTAAATCACAAAGTTCTCCATGAGGTGCCAACAAACTCTAAGTCGTTGTTAACGTATCATGAGTTTTTAATTTATACGCTTCTAGAGAACTTTTTAGTTATACGATTGTATTTACTATTAATTAAAACGAATGGCCTAATGCCGGCTGTGTAATCACAATCGGAACCGAAACTATAAGTCTATTTTCAATAAATTAAATTTTAATGAACTTGGTCCCTAATGGACGAGCTAAAATTTATAATGCGTACGCCACATGCAATATGTAAATATAAAGTGGCAGATCTCATTTAGGTTCTAATCGAGCGCGAATATAATTATTTTACCTTTTTTTTTTTTATCGTTTAAAATTGCCAATAAATAAATGGTAATTCATGCAATTTACGGGCGAAAGAAATAATATACTTTTTACTCGTGTGCAGGGTATCGCGTAGTAACGAGAAAATTTCAATAAGCTCGTGGAAATGATAGCGGTCGCGTAAGTAACTGCGAGGAACTTCCCGTTTCCTTATGCCACACCGCACCGCGCGCGATCTTTTCAAAGTGAAATCGAGGACTCTGCACGCTTAAATGGGCGTTAATAGCAAGTAGCAGCATGAGCTAACCGGTCGTTTAAATGCACCGAGTTATAATAAAAATAGCGCTAAGTTGCTTGAACTTTGTCGGGAGGATGGTGCCAAACGAGTACTTTCAGTTGTCCCTGGCGCTTTCTTTTTCTGCAAGGAAACGACTCTACTTCCAGCGTATGCAGTTTTATTCCGATATTTACCGGAATACTCATCGACATCCGTTCCATGAATTTTTAAAAAAAGCAATATCTCCATTATAATAAATAAGATTTGAAGCACAAACTTCCCAAGTACGTAATTATTGGAGAAAATTGTTTAACCGAACGAAGAGTCTTTTAATCCTCTAATTGTAGGATTGTGTTTAAATTGAGCGTCGACCAAAACGAGCTTTAGCCCAACGAAATCCCCGTCTACTTCCGCACGATTAACCCGTGAATGGATTCGTTAATGTGCTCTCCGGTGCTCGGTAAAAAAATACGCGATTTAATCTGCCATCGCTTATTCATTGGACCCATACGGACCTACTGTGCTAAAACTTTTTTTTTCCGTCCGCAAAGCTGTAATCATTAATTTTTAACCGTCCCAAAATAATGGTCGTGGCTCATTCCATAAGAAAATACTCAGATCCGTTCTGGTAAACTTTATTCACCTTGAAATTATTTTTTTTTGCGATCTATGACAAAAAATATTTTAACTTAAAAAAATAAACCTAAAACTTGGCCTAATTATAATAAACTGCAGTCAAATCATATTAAATTAAAAAAAAAAAGTTTAAAGCCGATCAAAGCAGCTTTAGCTTGAAGGAATGTTTATACCGGGCGCATATATCGAAGATATTCCGTTTGAAAGGTTTTACGAGCATTTCGTACCCCGCGAACGACGCTTTTACGAGGCAAAATTTGACAGGAGAGCGCCGCTACTGCCATGCGAATCATGCCCTTTTCGATTCAATTGTTCGACGTTTATTGTCGTTCCATTGTTTCCACCTTTTTCTCTTTCTCATCGTACGCGATTGAGACGTTTTATGCGCTGCAGGTTTGTGTTTTATCGTCCCGTTTTATTTCACTCCCTCGGGAGTTCTGTAGAAATTACGCTTTTGGGAATTTATGCGAAAAAGGATTATCTTGGATTTGATTCGGGATTTTATAGCCTCATGAAGGGAGTGATCCTTTTTTATGATAACCACTCTTTGAAAACACTAAACTATGACTAAATTTTTTTTCAGCAGTAGTGATTCAAAAAATGTGATATCCGATAAAACGTGACGTGCACATGAATATTGAATACGGCATTTAAGATTTCGTAAAGTAAAGAGTCATTGTCATCACTTTCCACTCGAAAACTTTGTAAAAAAAAAAAAAAAAAAAAAAAAAAAAACAGTTATCTTCTCTTTCCAAACAAAAAAGCATTGAGTTTGGTTAATTAACCAACAAAAACAGTGAGAGTAAAAAGCCAAATGACTTGCGAATTTATATCGCATGGCTGTACATCATTTTTTTAACTCTCCAAATTAATCCTACGTGGGCCACACCCCTTTAGCTTTTGACCAGTTCGAGGAGAAAGAGAGAAAAGGCGAGGGTCAGTCAATCGAAAAGCGATTCGGGCGCGGTTCCTCCTCTATCTGTCGTCCCCTTCCACCTTTTTTATACATATCACCGGTCGTTTCCCTACGGCTGGGCTATTGTTACTTTTGTTTGCCAAACTCGCCTCGTGATTTCTGACTTTTTAATGAGGTGAAGCTTTAATGGCATTAGTGAAGCTAATTTTTGATCAAATTTATAGCTTCTTTAGTAGGGGTCACTTTTATTCAAAATACCATTTACGTCTCTAAAGAGCGGACCTACAGGCTCGCTAATTTATTTATTCGTAGTCGCAGTTTCAACAGATTTAAATATTTTGCAGAAAACAAATACAATTTTTATAAGCGATCAAATTTTTTAAATTTTATAATCTATTTATAAATAAGGATCCTGCGCTTGAAATTCAGCTGTGAAAATAATGCATAGTAAGAAATTCTTCACTCGGTGCATAAATAAGATCATAGCATTGCAATTGAATCATGTATGGATTTTCAATGGATTATTTATTTACATATTAGAAGTCCCCTGGTCGGGATTTATTTAAAAATTCACCCCGATAATAAGAGTCGAGCGTATACGGCGCATAGCTCTGACTGCAGGAGGGCGTTCAGCTGTCCGGTGTATTGTACGCACCCCGGGGGAATATTTATAGCCAGAGGATGACCAAACAAAATTTCTACACCAAAAGTGTCGGGGTACATTGTTGCGGCACACACGCGCCGCGTGTCTCTCGATACTGCATTGTCGGACGACGACGCATGACCGGTAAGTAGGTAACGCGCATGCCGCCCCTGGAGTATTGCGAATTTTTATATTACAGGAAGTGACACGCAAATTGTTTACATCCTTTTTCTCCTTTTAATCACTTAAACTGTTTTATAAATTTAACAAATCCATTGCTTCCTCGTTTCTTAGTAGAGACTCGCGTCAGCTTTCTAACGCAGATTTTAATAAAGATTTAAGTACCTCTGCTTTGCGGTAACGAGGAGGGGTACTCAAATCAAGACTTCATTACTGATATAAATCTTGGGGAAAAAAGTAAAATTAATTTCCCATTTACAGCTACAAACGAGAGCATTAACGGCGCCAATCTCGTAAACCACCACCTTGAGTCCTAAAGGACAATCGAAATGTCGGACAAATGTGGCGACAATAGGGAGAAAGAAAACAAGAGTGTCGATCAGCTGTTACAGAAAACGGGCGTGATCTCGTAAACTCGCCTCCATAAATTATCGGGGTTCGGAGTTTGGGCTAATCGCGGAATCGCCTCAATTTTCCGCAGAATAATAAGAGACATCCCTCATGGGCCAACCCGTATACATATAAGGTCTTTTGTGCGTGCCGATGGATTTATGTGGCGGCTTGTAAAGGACCAGCCGTTCCGCAGCCACCGCTGATTGCAAGCGTGTGAAATGCTGGTGATTTTACAAGATGCTATACTGCACGACAAGGCGGTTTACGCCATTCTGCTTACTCAAATTTAGGGGATTTGTTACGGACAAGCCCAATGGAGTAAGTACTCGAGAGAACAGTACGCACATTATTTGTCGCTCTTTCTTATTATACTCGCCAAGAATGCCAAGAGATTGCGTTCTTCTTACAACAAAAGACAGTTTAATTCATTCTGTCACTTCGATTGGTCAAGTTTAACTACATTGCATGATTAACAGCTTGTAAATTAGAATTATTTTATAAATATAATCTTTGCAGTCGTCAACAATTTGCTGGTATTTAATCATCATGATAAAAAACTATACAGTTGGACATGAATTTCCAACAGAGACATCTACATTCTGATCTCCTTTTTGCTGAGTACATCCAGACGATTTTTTCATCTCAAAGCGTGAGTTTCATTATACAAACTGGAATCATATGAAAAATACCCCCCACGACGTAAGAATTAGCACATTTTTTCAAGTATCGACAAGCTGCTGCAGTTTCTTTGATGTACGAGTACAGTCAAGATTTTAATGTGATTTTAATTAACTCTACCGAATGAAGTAAAATGATTGATCATTACAGAAAAGATCGATGTTTGAAATAAAAATTGGCCATTTGTCATTTGAGCAACGATGTTTGATGTACTTCGTTTAAAGATGCAAAGAAATTGAGATTAGCATAAGAAGTGGAGGTAGCAGAAGTCAAAAGGTCATACCATCGTCTCTTTGGCTAAATGAGCTTGACACACCCAGACAAAACAGCATTTTGATCACAATGGGTTAAAAAATCGGATGAAAAAAAAGCTTGGCCAAGAGAAGAAAAGGCTACCGCTCACTTTGACACGCTGCAGTTGGCTCGCGCTAATTTGAATCGATCACGAGTCAGCGAGCCCATTGAAAATCATAGCCGGCCGATGAGAAGCGCCACCGTGCCTCCAGCGATGCGGTGCAACCATCGGCGTGAAAAAATTTGTGCAAGCGTTCCGATGATTGACATAGACGCACGCAATGAATCTCATGCCGTTTTGACGTTGACTTTTATCATAAATTTATGAATTTAATTCTTACGGGTGGTTCTTGCTTGTTTTAGATGTAGCTGCTTTACTATAAAAACCATTTATTTTTGTGGTTTTTTTTTTTTTTTTTTTTAATATCGATAATTTAAAATTTATTCGTGTAAGGGGCAGCTTAAGTAAAGATGATGACAAAAAATTGAACTACCGCTTTATCAATCGATTGGAAGCTCAAGTGTTTGCAGGTTTCATTGATTTCACCGTTTAAAATTAGTGACTTAAGATTGTTTGATAAGCTTTATTTTTTACTTAAAGAAAAATTTAAGGAAATAACGAGTAAATTACAAGCGCTGGGAAATAAAGTTGTGAACACTATCGTAAATACAACTGTTCGTAAGCAGCAAGATAGCAGATAAATCACACGAATAGTACGAAGTTTTGTCTGATTAATAGGTAAAACAGCGAAAACGAATTTTCGTGGTTCATCGTCGAGTTGTCGATTTATGTAATCTCGCTCACGAAAAGCCTCGAATTTACTCTAAACTTCCTCTGCCTCGGAGAGATTTTTCACTCCGAAGTGCACGCTTTTCTTCCCAATTTGAATAATAAAAGGCCGCACGAAGGAATTATTCATCCTCGTTCGATATTTCTCATCCCGTGAATCGAACAAACAACAGCAGAGAGAAAAAGATAGAGATCGAAGAAGCAGCAGCAGGAGCAAAAACCAGCGGCATGCTCATACATTTTTTGTCGGATTTCGAGATTCTCATCTGAAGAAGCTATCTGCACGAAAAATACCGAGGAGAAGTCTCGCCTGTATGGTAAAGCGAAGAATGTCGTAGAAAATCCGCTCTTCTCCGGCAACAACGTGAGAATCAATTTTCGGACCGCGACGTTTTACGATTCGGCTGTGTTGTTTTGCATAACGGAGCTGGATGATTTTGCCTCGGCCGCGCGAGTGGCTATTCTCCGTCATGATACTTTGAGCCGTGAGATCGATGGAATTGAGGATGCGAACGGATCATGATCAGATGTTAATTCATGTGACGTTGCTTCCAGCATGATTTTATCAAATACTTTTTATTCTCATTTAAAAAAAAAAAAATGGTTTCAGTCGATTATGGAATTAATATTTTCTTTTAACCTTGAGAAAATTTTAACTGAAGCAGTTAACTGAACAACGGAACTTGGATTAAATAAAAAAAAATTCTGGTTTTAGAATGTCCTTTTAAATCTTTCAGTTAGTTGATTTTTATCCCAATATGATTCGAACATGTACGAGTGCTCGTGTTTTTTTCACGTGACATCCATTGAAGGTAATCGTTCCGTTAGAAGATCAGGTTTGTTGTTCCGTTGTAAAGTACGCATCGACTGCAAATCATTAAAGGATCATTTTAAATTTTATTTTCAGCAGTATTAAAAAAAAAGAGCTAGCTTAGTTATTATTGAAACTGCGTTGCAGAATAAATTCATACGCGAATAATCGCAATAAAAATGTATCGCGTCAGTTATCAACAATGGCGAGAAAAAATAACGAGTCTCAGCGCTGTGTAATGCCGTGAGTCGAGCCGTGAGTACTGCGGAGGGCGGTCGGTTCGTCGCGGTTACGCAAATACGCACTTCCTCTGGCGCTTATCTCGCTCCTCTAGCTGCAACGCTAAAATACAAAAGTATATTATGGAAGAGCCGAGAGTGTTGTCTTGTATCAAGCATTTTTTAAATAGCGGCCTGCAGTGACTCCGATCCCACGCTCTCTCGCAACCGCTTCTTATTAAACGCTTAACCCTTTTTTTCACCAATCGACGAGCTTTTCACATTTGGATGCCGTACCGAGCCGCGGAAAATTCGTTTGGAGCTAATGCCATGTGTGTGGCTTTACCGGGCTAAGGGGTAATTGCTTGTGGGAGGGGGACTGGGGATTATTGGTGGGTATACCGTGATAATTATCGTGTGAAATTATGACTTTGCCGGCTGCGCTTGCGTACCTTTCTACATGCGTTGACCGGTAATCCTGGAACATAATTTTCCCTTTATTTCGTTGACCCGGACGAAAAGAAACACCTGAGACCGAGAATCCGAGAAAAAAGTACCATTACGTGATTTTCCGGGGAAAGAATAACAAAAAAAAAATTTTACGCGATTAATGTAACGTTGCGATTTTTTCCAAGGAAATTGTCATGATGTAAAATTTATCCATGAAAAAAGTCCCATTACGTGATTTTTCCAGGGAAAGAATAACAAAAAAAAAATTTTACGCGATTAATGTAACGTTGCAATTTTTTCCAAGAAAACTGTCATGATGTATCTTTTTTCCGAGAAAACTGTCATGTTAAACGTGCTGCAGGCCGATGACAACATTTCCCGAGGAAAGTGTAACCAGAGTGTTTTTATCCGGGAAAAAAATTACATTCACTCAAGACGAAAATATATCCCGGGGAAAAAGTAATCTGCACAAATTATTCCAGGTAAAGTGTAACGTATTGGTGATCAACGAATAAAATAATATTTTTCCAGGTAAAAAGCAACAAGAACAATGACAACTTATTTTCAGTCAGCCAGTGAGCTTTTCCCGAGGAAAATGTAACGTTAAAGCTTTTTTCCGGGTAAACTGTAATGTTGAAGTTATCAACGATTAAGGTATTTTTTTGCAAGTTAGAATTTACAATATCTATGCCAACTTATTCAAACCAGACTTGGGAGCTTTTCCCGAGGAAAACGTAACGTTAAAGCTTATTTCCGGGTAAACTGTAATGTTGAAGTTATCAACGATTAAGGTATTTTTTTGCAAGTTAGAATTTACAATATCTATGCCAACTTATTCAAACCAGACTTGGGAGCTTTTCCCGAGGAAAACGTAACGTTAAAACTTTTTTCCGGGTAAACTGTAATGTTGAAGTTATCAACGATTAAGGTATTATTTTTCCAAGTTAGAATTTACAATATCTATGCCAACTTATTCAAACCAGACTTGGGAGCTTTTCCCGAGGAAAATGTAACGTTAAAGCTTTTTTCCGGGTAAACTGTAATGTTGAAGTTATCAACGATTAAGGTATTTTTTTTCCAAGTTAGAATTTACAATATCTATGCCAACTTATTCAAACCAGACTTGGGAGCTTTTCCCGGGGAAAACGTAACGTTAAAACTTTTTTCCGGGTAAACTGTAATGTTGAAGTTATCAACGATTAAGGTATTATTTTTCCAAGTTAGAATTTACAATATCTATGCCAACTTATTCAAACCAGATTTCCCGAGAAAAACGTAACGTTAAAACTTTTTTCCGGGTAAACTGTAATGTTGAAGTTATCAACGATTAAGGTATTTTTTTCCAAGTTAGAATTTACAATATCTATGCCAACTTATTCAAACCAGACTTGGGAGCTTTTCCCGAGGAAAACGTAACGTTAAAACTTTTTTCCGGGTAAACTGTAATGTTGAAGTTATCAACGATTAAGGTATTATTTTTCCAAGTTAGAATTTACAATATCTATGCCAACTTATTCAAACCAGATTTCCCGAGAAAAACGTAACGTTAAAACTTTTTTCCGGGTAAACTGTAATGTTGAAGTTATCAACGATTAAGGTATTTTTTTCCAAGTTAGAATTTACAATATCTATGCCAACTTATTCAAACCAGACTTGGGAGCTTTTCCCGAGGAAAACGTAACGTTAAAACTTTTTTCCGGGTAAACTGTAATGTTGAAGTTATCAACGATTAAGGTATTTTTTTCCAAGTTAGAATTTACAATATCTATGCCAACTTATTCAAACCAGACTTGGGAGCTTTTCCCGAGGAAAACGTAACGTTAAAACTTTTTTCCGGGTAAACTGTAATGTTGAAGTTATCAACGATTAAGGTATTTTTTTCCAAGTTAGAATTTACAATATCTATGCCAACTTATTCAAACCAGACTTGGGAGCTTTTCCCGAGGAAAACGTAACGTTAAAACTTTTTTCCGGGTAAACTGTAATGTTGAAGTTATCAACGATTAAGGTATTTTTTTCCAAGTTAGAATTTACAATATCTATGCCAACTTATTCAAACCAGACTTGGGAGCTTTTCCCGAGGAAAACGTAACGTTAAAACTTTTTTCCGGGTAAACTGTAATGTTGAAGTTATCAACGATTAAGGTATTTTTTTCCAAGTTAGAATTTACAATATCTATGCCAACTTATTCAAACCAGACTTGGGAGCTTTTCCCGAGGAAAACGTAACGTTAAAGCTTATTTCCGGGTAAACTGTAATGTTGAAGTTATCAACGATTAAGGTATTATTTTTCCAAGTTAGAATTTACAATATCTATGCCAACTTATTCAAACCAGACTTGGGAGCTTTTCCCGAGGAAAACGTAAAGTTAAAGCTTATTTCCGGGTAAACTGTAATGTTGAAGTTATCAACGATTAAGGTATTATTTTTCCAAATTAGAATTTACAATATCTATGCCAACTTATTCAAACCAGATTTCCCGAGAAAAACGTAACGTTAAAACTTTTTTCCGGGTAAACTGTAATGTTGAAGTTATCAACGATTAAGGTATTTTTTTTCCAAGTTAGAATTTACAATATCTATGCCAACTTATTCAAACCAGACTTGGGAGCTTTTCCCGGGGAAAACGTAACGTTAAAACTTTTTTCCGGGTAAACTGTAATGTTGAAGTTATCAACGATTAAGGTATTATTTTTCCAAGTTAGAATTTACAATATCTATGCCAACTTATTCAAACCAGATTTCCCGAGAAAAACGTAACGTTAAAACTTTTTTCCGGGTAAACTGTAATGTTGAAGTTATCAACGATTAAGGTATTTTTTTCCAAGTTAGAATTTACAATATCTATGCCAACTTATTCAAACCAGACTTGGGAGCTTTTCCCGAGGAAAACGTAACGTTAAAACTTTTTTCCGGGTAAACTGTAATGTTGAAGTTATCAACGATTAAGGTATTTTTTTCCAAGTTAGAATTTACAATATCTATGCCAACTTATTCAAACCAGACTTGGGAGCTTTTCCCGAGGAAAACGTAACGTTAAAACTTTTTTCCGGGTAAACTGTAATGTTGAAGTTATCAACGATTAAGGTATTTTTTTCCAAGTTAGAATTTACAATATCTATGCCAACTTATTCAAACCAGACTTGGGAGCTTTTCCCGAGGAAAACGTAACGTTAAAGCTTATTTCCGGGTAAACTGTAATGTTGAAGTTATCTACGATTAAGGTATTATTTTTCCAAGTTAGAATTTACAATATCTATGCCAACTTATTCAAACCAGACTTGGGAGCTTTTCCCGAGGAAAACGTAAAGTTAAAGCTTATTTCCGGGTAAACTGTAATGTTGAAGTTATCAACGATTAAGGTATTATTTTTCCAAATTAGAATTTACAATATCTATGCCAACTTATTCAAACCAGATTTCCCGAGAAAAACGTAACGTTAAAACTTTTTTCCGGGTAAACTGTAATGTTGAAGTTATCAACGATTAAGGTATTATTTTTCCAAGTTAGAATTTACAATATCTATGCCAACTTATTCAAACCAGATTTGGGAGCTTTTCCCGAGGAAAAAGTAACGTTAAAACTTTTTTCCGGGTAAACTGTAATGTTGAAGTTATCAACGATTAAGGTATTATTTTAACGTAACGTTAAGAACTTTTTTCCGAGTAAAGTGTAATGTTGATTAAATCATCGAATATAAAAATATTTTTTAAAGGAAAATTTACAATATCCATGCCAACTTACTCAAATCTGAGAAGAGAGATTTTTCCGAGGAAATCGTAACGTTGGGACTTATTTCCGGGTGAAATGTAACGTTTAGGAAATGATCAAATACAAAGATATTTTTTAAAGGAAAATTAGCAATATCCATGCCAACTTACTTAAACCATATTTGGAAGCTTTTCCCAAGGAAAACGTAACGTTAAAACTTTTCCGGGTAAACTGTAATGTTGAAGTTATCAACGATTAAGGTATTTATTATGGTATTTATATTCGATGATTTAATCAACGTTACACTTTACTCGGAAAAAAGTTCTTAACGTTACGTTTTCCTCGGGAAAAGCTCCCAAGTCTGGTTTGAATAAGTTTGCATAGATATTGTAAATTCTAACTTGGAAAAATAATACCTTAATCGTTGGTAACTTCAACATTACAGTTTACCCGGAAAAAAGTTTTAACGTTACGTTTTCCTCGGGAAATCTGGTTTGAATAAGTTGGCATAGATATTGTAAATTCTAACTTGGAAAAAAATACCTTAATCGTTGATAACTTCAACATTACAGTTTACCCGGAAATAAGCTTTAACGTTACGTTTTCCTCGGGAAAAGCTCCCAAGTCTGGTTTGAATAAGTTGGCATAGATATTGTAAATTCTAACTTGGAAAAAAATACCTTAATCGTTGATAACTTCAACATTACAGTTTACCCGGAAAAAAGTTTTAACGTTACGTTTTCCTCGGAAAAAGCTCCCAAATCTGGTTTAAGTAAGTTGGCATAGATATTGTAAATTCTAACTTGGAAAATAAATACCTTAATCGTCGATAACTTCAACATTACAGTTTACCCGGAAAAAAGTTTTAACGTTATGTTTTCCTTGGGAAAAGCTCCCAAATATGGTTTAAGTAAGTTGGCATGGATATTGCTAATTTTCCTTTAAAAAATATCTTTATATTTGATGATTTCCTAAACGTTACATTTCACCCGGAAAAAAAGTCTCAACGTTACGATTTCCTCGGAAAAATCTCTCTTCTCAGATTTGAGTAAGTTGGCATGGATATTGTAAATTTTCCTCTAAAAAATATTTTTACATTCGATGATTCAATCAACGTTACACTTTACTCGGAAAAAAGTTCTTAACGTTACGATTTCCTCAGGAAAAGCTCCCTTAGTCTGTTTCAAATAAGTTGGCAATGGTCTTGTTACTTTTTACCTGGAAAATCAATATCTTAATCGTCAATTATCCCAACGTTACACTTTACCCGTAAAAAGTGCACCCGTTACTTTACTCTCGGAAATTTCCCCTTTTTATTGATCGTTATTATTATCACGGAAAAATTATACTAATTACTCTTTTCTCGGAAAAATGTTGCTCATATATTGGCCGATTTTTTTGTTGTTACAGTTATCTCGGAAAATTGTTAACTTGTTACAGTTTTCTTGTAAAAAAAGAAGTTGTTACATTTTTCTTGAAAAACTGGCTCATATATTGGGCGATTATTTTGTTGTTACAGTTATCTCGGAAAATTGTTAACTTGTTACAGTTTTCTCGTAAAAAAAAAACTTGTTACGTTTTTCTTGAAAAACTGGTACTGTTACTGTTTAACCGGATTTTTTGGCAGGTGTTTCTTTTCGTAAGGGCCAACGATTTGATGATTTCCTAAACGTTACATTTCACCCGGAAAAAAGTCCCAACGTTACGATTTCCTCGGAAAAATCTCTCTTGTCAGATTTGAGTAAGTTGGCATGGATATTGTAAATTTTCCTTTAAAAAATATTTTTATATTCGATGATTTAATCAACGTTACACTTTACTCGGAAAAAAGTTCTTAACGTTACGATTTCCTCGGGAAAAGCTCCCTTAGTCTGTTTCAAATAAGTTGGCAATGGTCTTGTTACTTTTTACCTGGAAAAACAATATCTTAATCGTCAATTATCCTAACGTTACACTTTACCCGTAAAAAGTGCACCCGTTACTTTACTCTCGGAAATTTCCCCTTTTTATTGATCGTTATTATTATCACGGAAAAAATATACTAATTACTCTTTTCTCGGAAAAATGTTGCTCATACATTGGCCGATTTTTTTGTTGTTACAGTTATCTTGGAAAATTGTTAACTTGTTACAGTTTTCTTGTAAAAAAAAAAGTTGTTACATTTTTCTTGAAAAACTGGCTCATATATTGGCCGATTATTTTGTTGTTACAGTTATCTCGGAAAATTGTTAACTTGTTACAGTTTTCTCGTAAAAAAAAAACTTGTTACGTTTTTCTTGAAAAACTGGTACTGTTACTGTTTAACCGGATTTTTTGGCAGGTGTTTCTTTTCGTCCGGGTCAACGATTTGATCTTGACCACTGATAACAAAGATTTTTTATGCACATAAAGGGCGGCGTTTGTTTTTATTTTTTCCAACCACTGTTGGGTTTAATTACGAACAAACAAAAATAATTACATGATTTTAGAAAGAGAGAAATTTTTTATTGACTCTTTCGATACGCCAATGTTAGTTTTAGTGCATTCACGAAAACAATGATCATTATGACCTATATTTGAAGCGTTCCCGCTATGTAATTATGAATGTTCTGAATCATGCTGCCTTGATAAGATAACTTTTCACCATCACAGACAAAACATAGTGACCGCAAAACTAGTCAGTACAACAGCTTAACGAACGGCTATACTTTTCAGTCAATATTCAATCAAAAAAAGTAAATATTGAATAGAAAAGAAAAAAAATAAGCAAGTCTAAGGTTAATTTTCCCACAAGAATTAAAAAAGGCTGGGCTTGGGAGCAGGTTGAAAACGTACCAGTGCAGCGGTGTCACGTTGCGGTTTGAGCAGTTTGGCTCTCACATTGCTCGAGTTGACCGGAAGTCCCAAGACTAAAACCAGGTTAAGGATGGGTTCATACGCGCAGTCTGGTCGTATAATACAATATGTAGTCGTTCTTCTTTTTTTGTTTCTAATTTAAATTTTTATGAGATAATGCCTATGTCACATAATTTTAATTATAGTGCTCGACAAAATTAAAAGCAGCCATGAGAAGTATTCTTCTTTTGCTTTTTCATAAAGATGAAATTTCAGGTTGCATTGTTTATGGGATCAAAAGATTGCAGGGCCGAAGTTTGTTATTAAATGCAGTTTCATAGCTATGGAGTGAATTTCACAGCTATCATAATTATGAAAGTTTAGAGTTAGAAATTTTGCAGTTGACGTGAGACCACGATGGTTACTTGAAATTGTCCTTTTTTTTTTCAATCTCATTCGTGACACTTTGCAAAGTACGACGTGAATTTCTTAACTATTAATTATTAAAACTCTTTTTTATTACTGCAGTTGAAATTTCCTGTATAATTATGGTCACGGTAAATTTTGTAAAACATTGATAATAGAAGTTGACAAGATTGGTAAAAACTAAAATTTAGGTGTCAATAAATTTTAGTCCTGCCAGATTTATACAGCAAGTAGAGCTATTTCAACTTGGTCACCGGGGTACATCAAAGCGGAAAAAAGTGTCGACATAAGGCTGCACCTCTTGAGATTACTGGCCTTACAGGCAGAGCACTTTTGGTCTGAAGAGTGACGACGATTCGATATCGAGTGTAAAAACCCTTGAATAAAGTCTGGGGTGGATTGTTCATTTGTAGTTTGTCGTAAAGAATACTTGCACGCAGGCTGGCTACATTGAATTTGAAATGAAATTTACGAATAATCGATGCAGTGGAGATATTTAATAGCAATGTAATCATCGCCCGGCGCGTACAGTATCAGGCAATTATCGAACATATGCGCATGCTGCTGCCGTGCCGGTACGCGGCTATTACAAAGAGCCTCTCGACGATGCAAAATGAACAATTAACCATGAATGAGGAGAATCCGAATTACCAGCCACTAGTATACTACAGAATAAAAAGGAACCGCAACCGGACCATTAAAGCCAGAAACGAATAAATTATAGATTTTCCCGTAGGTACATACGTACGTGGGTAGACAAAGACTGCATGTTCTCTTTAATGAAGACCTCAAGCTCTTTTTTTTTTGCCAGCTATAACATACAAAAGGCTGAATTCGTGGTCCCGGGCACTTTTTTTTCGCGCTTTAATGAACCCTGACGTCCTGCTTTTGTGAGCTGGTCTCCTTTTGTCACATGGGTGCACCATTCAAAGCGAACTTTTTTTTTGCGAATTACAATAACTCGCTTTAATTTGAAATCGAATAAAATACATGAGAAGAAAATTTGTGGGTACGCGCGACGAGTCGAGTAATTAAAAGTGCGAGTCTTCGGTGGCTCGCTAAAATTGATGTCTCCAGTTGGACCTGATGAAAACATTAAGGGTAATGTTTTGGAATTCCTCCAATTTGTCTCCGCGGTGTAAGCGTTGAAATTGCGAGAAGGGATATTAACAAAACGGCGACGCTTTTCTCGTTTTGCCAAACAAATGGCGTGCGCTCGGTTCTGCGAAAAGCAATCGCGGAAACGCGCGAATGCGGTAAAAAAGGCACACGCGGCGCGGCGGGGCGCACGTCTCATAAACAACGTTCGGGCACGTGGACAGGAGATTAAAAGTAAACAAAAAAAGGGGAAAGGGAAAGGAAACACACAAAGTTAAAGAAAAAAAAATAAAAGTTTTTATGGTTATCTGGTGTCTCGATCTGCGGGCGTACGGGGGACTGCATCGCCGTAATTAAAGGGTAATTGGGACACTGTGGTTGTAACAGTGCACGCGATTCCAGCGGCAGATGCCAGACAGCGATATTACGAGAAGTCGAACGAACGAAGAAGAAGAAGAGGACACTGAAAATATGACGCGTTGGGAGGTGAGCGAACGTTTTGTCGGATATTGGATGCGATACGCTGAATTATATTTTCCAAGTGAGCGGCTTAATTGTGGAGTGCGAATTGTACCAAGGTCTCTAGGTATACTCGATATCGCGCAATATTCTCCGAGATAATTTCATCTTTCATTTTTTCAATAACCCAACTCTTCAGAGTTGAACAATAAATTAATGTTTTTTTACTTTTCATTGTCGGAGGATTTTAAATACTATAAAACACTCGTCGAAATTAAATTTGAATTTTATATCAAATACCGAGCGGGATCAGATTTTACTCTGGGAAAAAAGAGTTTTTACGAAAAAAGCCCCTTAGCTAAAACGTGGTCCAAAAAAAGGCTTGCGATGGAATTTGCAAGGGTGCGCAGGTGCCTAGCTATAGAGCTCCTTCGCGTACATCGCGATGATCATTTGCGTGCGGTACCTTCGACCAAGGGGCATTTACGCTGCTAAAGCAGTTTTTTTTTTTTTTTCCTTTCATTTTTTTTTCAAGCCGCTGCCGCTGGTTATTCTCCCGGATAATGAGCGCATCGATGTTCACGGTGTACTTTTTAATTGGTAGTTTAAAAAAAAAAAAAGTTACAAGAAGGAGAGTGAGAGTAATTTTTTTTTTTTCAAATCAGTATCACGCTACTTGGGATGAATTAACAAGCAAATTTAAGCATTGCAAACAAACAAATTAGCCGAGGATTAACTACCCCGGGCACCGGAAGCCCCGAGTTAACAAAGTCATTAATCAACCCGTGATTTTTGCGCAATATGCGAGCGACTGCAGTGGCAATTAGGCCTGCGAGCTCATTTTTACCGTTGAAACGAAAAACCGAACCAAAAGGAATTTTTTTACCAGCCTCCTAATCAATTATTCCCGGAAGAGATATAAAGCTCGAGGGCCTTTATTATCAATCACCTGCGATTTACGTTACGGCAGGCGTCATTTGCCGCTGCTGTTGCCGGTTGGCATAGCATAAAGTTATGATAAATCTTCATGACTTTTCGCAGCGGGGATAATTAAAAAGATATAAGGTGGGTAGAATTTTTATTTTTTTTATTTAATCTGGTTTCCATGTTTATTTTTATCAGACTCGTATGTGGGAAAGTTGTTAATGTATATCGCACTTGCATAACTTATTCGAGCGTAAATGATTTTCTAATCGATTATTGATCGTTTTTTGATTCAGCACTGCAATTCAAGTGCGATTTACGAGTTTAGTCTATTTAGAGGCTTATCATAATTCATTGATCTTATGTGTATTACAGTCACGGTTTTAATTAAAAAAAAATAAATTAACGAGTTAGCTAGTTAAACGAGTAAAATTCTAAATCTTGCTGAATCGAGCTTGAATTTTCGATTTTCTTTCGAATTTCTCTTTAAAGATTCCAGATAAAACATAGCGTTTTAGATAAAACTCCCAACGTGAGGCAACCACGAAAGTCTACTTTTCAGTGAACGCAATATGTACTGAGAGCAGAAACTACTTAACGATTTGAGAATAAATAAGTATCCAAACACCAAAAGCAGAGCAGCGAGTACTCGGAGCTCTCGGCATAAATCACTTTCTAAAATAATTACGAACGTTGCAACGAAGAAAAAAAAAAAAAAAAAAGTGAACGAGGCCGGGATTTTTTGCGATCTCGCAGCCCAACTCGTATCGGTAAATTATCACCTCTGAGGAAATTGATCCCGAGTTGGGACTATCGACTTTCTTGGGGTCGATAATCGATGTGTAACTGAGAATACCGTTAATGTGCCATTTTCAATTTTTTGGAACGTGGGCTTGACAGTTTGAAGGCACAGCGTAAAGGCCAATTTATTGTTTTTCATTTTAACATTATAATTAATTACCGCTGTTGAAGGTTTGGCTATCGTAAAACAATGATATCAACTTGAAATAATTAATTACCAGAGTTTATCGGGGAGAAAAAAAAAAATCCAAACAAATACACGAAAATTCATGTACTTTCAAGTCAAACTATAATTTCTCTGATATAATGAAGTAAGAATTGATAATCGTGCGCGTTGCTCTCACACTTAATTTGATTACTCAAGGCACAGTTTATCAGTAATTCATTAAAAAATACAAGACAGCTCAAGCGGTACGAAGCGACATTCGCTTATTTTAATTTAAATCAAAGGCTTATTATCTAAGGCGCAGTATCTATCCTTTGACCATACACGTGCGCTTAGTATCCCTGCAAGTA
This sequence comes from Encarsia formosa, assembly GCA_038277355.1. Lineage (NCBI taxonomy): Eukaryota > Metazoa > Arthropoda > Insecta > Hymenoptera > Aphelinidae > Encarsia > Encarsia formosa. The sequence continues at coordinate 35,641,762 of CM076188.1, read as the reverse complement.
AGACTCGAGCCGGGAGAATAACCATTTATGAAAACCGGATAAAGCGCTGTAGAGTATGTGCGTGAAAACACGCTTTGGTCAGTACGTATAATTGTAAGTTTTTGTTAAAATAAGAGCTTTCAGATTATTTTTATCGCGCATTGACGTGCAATTTACACTTGAGAGATGTTCAAACGTCAAGTTACTACGATAGCCAGTAAATTAAGACTCTCGCATGCACACGAGTAACCTCCAAAACAGTATTTTGAATGATTCTGTCCATCTCTGAGACACTTTAAATCACAATCAAATTTTTTTTTTTTTTTATTAGAAACGAAGTTACTCTGATTGGAAAACTCAAGCTTTCCAAAGACTCTCAAGCTCGTCTTATATTTCTATCGAGTTTGGCGCCGTCTCGAAGAGCGCCCACAAATTCGAAAATAGGTGCTCCGGACGAGTGCTCCCAATAAAACTTCCGAAAAAAGTAAAAGAGAAATAAAAGAAAAAAACTCCAGCCGCGGGAAGCTTGAAACTTTATGCGCACGAGGGCGAGACTAAACAGGCGTATACGGGTGCACGGGACGGCTATATACGAAAATAGGATTCATCCAAAGTTGGGGCAAAGCGTGAGCGCATTTATGTGCACGACAAGCGTACGCGAGAACTGCTTTCAAGCCCTAAACCAAGACCGGAAGTCCCGCTTTTTCTCGAATTTTGTTCCTCATTTCCCTTTTTTTTTTTTTTTTTATCTCCCTACGTAGCTTGAAGCGAATTTACACTGCGAGTTATGAGGCGATTATAGGCTTAGAGGTATTTTTTAAACAAGTACTTTCACTTTGAAGCGATTATTACGGACGAAGGTGCTTCGACAAAAATTTATGGGACTTTTCAATGTACGTCTAGGACCATTGGATAAGCCGTAATTGTTGATTTTGCAAAGTAAATTTTCTTGCTTACGCACAACCTCTAGATTTCTACATGTACCGCAGGAGTAATATCTTTTAGCCTGTTATCCTGTCCAAGTTGCAGTTTTAGTGACTCACCTGTAACAAAAATAAACAAAAATTTTGGATTATTTTTTATTTTAAAGCAAAAAAATTTTTTTTAATAACTAAAATTATAAAAATGAATGAATCAATAAATCAATCGAAAACCGAAAATTCTGAAGTTTCAGAAACCTGTCAAGAAGCCGCGATCACGTGTCTCTTAACATTACAGTAAGGCACTATTGGCTTTCTCAATTCAGACACTAATTAACCCAGCATCGAAGATGTACAAGTTCCGTGCGTCTTGGTCGTGTCATCGCGGCCCGGTTTTCATCGCTGTTGCAGCAGCTGCTGAAGCTTTATTTTTTACGGCACGGAAGCGAAAGGTGACTCACCGTCGCCCACCCGTGAATTGATACCTCTAAATTACCTCTAGTCCTTTTGACGAAGGAGCAGCACCTTATGTTGATAGATGAATGTTTTTATCACATTCTAAGGACTTTTTTGACAAGTTTTTACTGGCAGTGATTAATTGTTAAAAAATTTACCTAAATCGATTTTTAATATTCCGATCAGGAAATAAATCCTCTGTTAATTACATAAAACTTGATATTGACGTGATCAATGATAACCAATTAAAAACAAAAACTAATTGTATTAAAAATTTGTTTCTTCTAAATAACACTTAAGGTCAGAAGTAGTTTTTTCAAGATAACCACCGATACACTTTACGCAGTCAGCTCTCACAGCGGACTGTGGCACTTGGATGAAAAAAATCCAGTATGCTAACAACTGAGATACAAAAATGCGGTTTTAAATCATCAATTCAGATATCTATACGACAAGTAGAATAACATACTAGAATTTGAAGACGCCACACCGTGCGTGTAAATTAGTCAATCGAGGAAACAGGTTTTTTGTTTTTATTTTTACTTATTTACTTTACTATGATGAAAATATTATATAAGTTCTTACTCTCAAACAGTTAACAGAGAAAGAATAATCAAAAGATCGAAATTTTCGTAAACTATGAAGTAAGTGATAATCACGACGCAGCTTAGTGCAATGAAGTTTTTTTTGGTATCTACCAATCTCAATTTAGCTTATGAACAATAAGAGGATTCTCAATGCTAAACGTATTTAAGTATTTTTATTTTAAAACCTCATTGTTTGAATACAAAGTACAATGGAACAAAAACATTGACGCGTGTAATCATTGAAAATAACTAACAATCTAGTGTACACTAAAAATAAGCGCATCACGTCGTGCCAGAGCAACCCTCTTCAATTACTTGCAAAGTTCTTTCTGTAGCACCGCGGTGGAAGACGAAAAACAGGCACAATATTACTTTGTCGTAGAAATAAGCCTAAAACGAATATTTAAATCCTCGATGGTTTCACAAACAAGTTTATCTGTTCTCTCGTTTGTGAATCATCGCGGTGAGATTATTTTGCATAAATCATCCTGCACGCGGAGTATAAAAAAGGCTCTATTTTCAAAGCGGAAAGTGGAGGGAAGCAGAACGAAACAATGATTTATGTTTAATTTAAATTAATGTCTACGAACAACTATTTGTTAGTGTTGAGTGGATTCTAAGTCATTGAATGAGTCCCAACAGACTAATTAAAATATAAGTTCACGAGCACGAGACACACAAATGAAGGAGGAATTTTTCTTAGAAAGTAAACTTTCACGCTACCGTTTAACTCCGCAGCACAGTTAATGCGCGATTGGTGCGTGTAGCGCAGTAATGGTTATAAAGCGACCGGCACGCGATTTATGGTGACGTTGACTCACCCAACGGCTCCCGAACTCCTGCAACTATACCAGTATAATACATCTATTTACTCTTTTATAACTATCAATATATCTATATAATAGCTCGCTGTATAATGTACGCTCCACTTATTACCCCATTTTTCGTTTCAATATCACAAGGCACGCGAGAGAAACATTTATTTTTAATTGGTTATCATCATGAAAAAGAAAAAATTCTATTTCAATAAAAATTCTTTGAACAGTATTTTGGAAAACGTAAAATTTCTGATCTACGAACAAATAAGATTTAAAAAAATTCACTGCATCGAAATATTTCAAGAAGTTTTCGAAAGTAAAACTGCGCATCGTCTAAGATCTGTATAAGCAATTCACACTTTGTTAACGGATAACCAAAGTGGATAAGTAGAGAAAGTAGACCTGTTTATTATGAAAGCTTTTAGTGATGATAATGATTACATTTATTTATGAACTTCTAGGTGATGATCTTCTTCAATTAAAGTACTAACCCTATCTCAAGGCACAAATACATACTTATCCGTTTACCGTCAAGACGAGATTTAAAAAAAAACGCGTCTTTGAAATCCACGTGAAGCTGTCACCGTAGAACAGAAAAGATGAGCAAGCCTGCAAGCTAGCTTTTATTTATAACTTTGATCACGCGCCCGTTTAATGGGACTTAACCTGCGTCTTTTTGACCCAACGCGAAGCGACGCCTTCTTTGAGCGCAAGTAGGACACACCGCAGGGAAGCCCCCCGTTGGAGCAAAAGCAGCAGAGGAGGCTGCGAGAGTATTATATTTAGCGGCTGGACCGATATATTTGTTTTATTAAAATTATTATAGCAAAGGGATTTTATTCCAATTTACACTTTTAACCAAATTATTTTTCAAATTAAAATTTCAAAAAAATTACTCCAATAAAATCCATCTATAAAAAGGAGAAGGCTATTTTCGATTTTCGAGTTAGGGATCGATTGTCAAAAGTGAAATGCTATTGGCTAAAAAAGTTTCAAACTTTTATTCGTGATGTCATTGGTCGATTCCGTTTGGTTTAGAAATTCAAAACTTCGTCTGTCGAGCAGAAGGCTAACCTTTCTGCGTAAAGCCAAGAGGCTTCTTTCGTATTAAAAAAAAAAAAACTATAAACAATCTTTAAAAGAGGAAGCAGTATATAAAGTTAGTAATCCGAGTGAAGTGCAAACAAATATCGAATTAAGAAGTAACCAATCATTTAAAAATAGAGGTTATCCGAAGTGCTGTTCAATCTAACATAAGAAAGTCAATTACAAAAAAGTAGGTATTATTTTTTCTATAAGAAAGTAGGTATTATTATTTTTTCTATAAGAAAAAAAAGTTAAGTCATCAATCAAATAAGTAAACTTTAAAAAGCAGTGCAAGGAGTCTCTTAGTGTATCCAATAAGGCAGATAAAAACAATATTCTTCAAGTAGTATGCTTTGCTATTTTTTAGATATAGTTGATCAAAACATAATCAAAGTTTTTTTTTTTTTTTGTATTGAAAATAGAAACTAAGAGAGATATATCTTTGGAAGTTTCAGAAATTTTTTTCATGTATATCTTATAACATATATATATTTAAAATGTAAATTGATTGAGATGATGAGATGGCCACCACATTATTAAAACAAATTGTATTTCTGAAATTATGATCAAAAACATTTTTAAAAAAATATTTAAAGACTTGAAACTTAATCGTTAAAGTAGTTGTTGATTATATTCATATATATCTACAGATACATTAGAAATGTAAATTGGTAATGACTTAAGATTCAAGCGTTGAAAGAAAGAAAAATTTTTTTTGAACTCATCATCTTTCCTATACTTTACTCATTTATATTATTACTCTCCAATCAGTTGGTCTATTTTTATATAAAAAATACCATCTAAAGTAGATGTCAATTATATTCATGTATATCTATGCATACATTTAAAATGTAAATTGATAGTGATGATGAGATGGCCACCACATTCTTCAAACAAATTTTATTTCTGAAATATATATGTAATTAAAAACATTTTTAACAACAAAGTCTTAAGATTCAAGCGATGAAAGAAAGAAAATTTTTTTTAAAGTTATCATCTTTCCTACACTTTACTCATTTATGTTAAAACTCTCCAATTCCTTTGGTCTATTTTTATATAAAAAATACCATCTAAAGTAGTTGTTGATTATATTCATGTATATCTATAGATACATTTAAAATATAAATTGGTAGTGATGATTACATGGCCACCACATTCTTCAAACAAATTTTATTTCTGAAATATATATGTAATTAAAAACATTTTTAACTACAAAGTCTTAAGATTCAAGCGATGAAAGAAAGAAAATTTTTTTTAAAGTTATCATCTTTCCTATACTTTACTCATTTATGTTAAAACTCTCCAATTCCTTTGGTCTATTTTTATATAAAAAATACCATCCAAAGTAGTTGTTGATTATATTCATGTATATCTACAGATACATTTAGAATGTAAATGGGTAAAGTCTTAAGATTCAAGCGTTGAAAGAAAGAAAAATCTTTTTTAAAGTCCTCATCATTCCTACACTTTACTCATTTTTACTCTCCAATTTCTTTGGTCTATTTTTATATAAAAACTACTGTCTAAAGTAGCTGTTAATTATGTCCATGTATATCTATAGAGACATTTGAAATATAAATTGGTAGTGATGATGACATGGCCACCACATTATTCAAACAAATTTTATTTCTGAAATTTATAATCAAAAACTTTTTAAACAAATCTTCAAAGACTTAAAACTTAAGCGTTGAAAGAAAGAAAATCTTTTTTAAAGTCATCTTTCCTATATTTTACTCATTTCTGTTCATAATCTTCAATTTCTTTATTCTATTTCTATTTTTTATAAAAAATACCACCTAAAGTAGTTGTTAATTATATCCATGTATATCTATAGAGACATTTGAAATATAAATTGGTAGAAATGATGACATGGCCACCACATTATTCAAACAAATTTTATTTCTGAAATTTATAATCAAAAAAAATATTTAAAACAAATCTTTAAAGACTTAAAACTTAAGCGTTGAAAGAAAGAAATTTTTTTTTTAAGTCATCATCTTTCCTATATTTTACTCATTTATGTTCATAATCTTCAATTTCTTTATTCTATTTCTATTTTTTATGAAAAATACCATCTAAAGTAGTTTTTTATTATATCCATGTATATCTATAGAGACATTTAAAATGTAAATTGTTAGTGGTGATGCCATGGTCACCAGTAAACAAAAAATTATATCTCTAATATTTTGGAATGATAAATTATTTTAAAAATCTTTTAAATCTTAAAAAATTGTCAACTTTACGAGACAATATTTCTGATTATTACATAGTGAAATTGATTCAAAAATTATTTTATTTTTCAAGAAAAGTCTAAGAAATCGTCATTGGCTTATTTTGTACTGCTAACTTATTTAATTTTTTATGTTTAAAACCTCTACATACTTTTATATAAAAAAAAAAAAACTTAAGACAATTTAAATTAGTTGTAATGACGTTATGGTTACCACATATTCAAAAAATTATTTATATAATATTTAAAATCTTAGTAAATTTTTAACTTTAAACGAAAAATATTTCTGAAAAGTTATCATTGGCCCTATTTTGTATTGCTAACTAATTTAAAAATTTGATTTTCTTTTTCATAAAAAGTAAACAGAAATTAAGATGAGGTATAAATTTTTGAAGTTTCAAATTGTTACATGAATATACTAAAAGATTCACAGTAAAAATTGTTAGTGATTATGTTATGTTTACCGCATATTCTAATCTTTAGTATTTTTGATCAAAAAATTATTTTAAAAATCTTAAAATTTTTATGAAAACTATTTCTGAAAAGCCATTAACATCACTATTGTGTTTATGATTTATTTAATATTTTATGCATATAATCTCTATTATTTTGTGTCTTATTTAGTTATTAATATTTCTACCACTCTTTTTAGCGCAACGATACAAAAATTCTGTACACCACCAAAAAGACATCGAATCGTTTCTCCCTTCAAAATTAACGGATTCTCAGGATTCATTTATCCACAGAAATAAATTATAATGGTGCTATTTTAAGATTATCAACGATTAAAACAGTTTTTTTTTTTAAAGTTGATGTAAATCAGGGGCGCAACAACTCCTTCCAACTAGGGGGTGTCCTGAGGTCCAACCCCCCCCCCCCCCCCCCACAATGAAACTGACGTCTAAAAAAAAAAAAAAAAATGTGAGTTTAATGAATAGACTGGTTAATCATCCCCCAAGCTCTAAACCCCTAAAACCCTAGGCGTAGAGTTCAATAAATAATCTGATCAGCTATCCCCCAAGCTCTAAACCCTCCAAATACCCTAGGCGCCCGAGTTCAACATAAAAACTGATCAGCTATGCTTCAAGCTCTAAACCACCAAGACCCTGGGTGCCCGAGTTCAACAAAAAAACTGGTCGGCTATCCCCCAAGCTCTAAACCCCCAAAAGCTCTGGGCCCCCGAGGTCAACGAAAAAACTGGTCGGCTATCCCCCAAGCTCTAAACCCCCAAAAGCCCTGGGCGCCCGAGGTCAACAAAAAAAGTGGTCGGCTATACCCCAAGCTTTAAACCTCGATAGCCAACCAGTTTTTTTGTTGACCTCGGGGGCCCAGGGCTTTTGGGGGTTTAGAGCTTGAAGCATAGCTGATCAGTTTTTATGTTGAACTCGGGCGCCTAGGGTATTTGGAGTGTTTAGAGCTTGGGGGATAGCTGATCAGTTTTTCCGTTGACCTCGAGCGCCCAGGGTATTTGGGAGGTTCAAAGCTTGGGGGATAGCCGACCAGTTTTTCCGTTGACCTCGAGCGCCCAGGGTATTTGGGAGGTTCAAAGCTTGGGGGATAGCCGACCAGTTTTTTCGTTGAACTCGGGCGCCCAGAGTATTTGGGGGTTTAAAGCTTGGGGGATAGCTGACCAGTTTTTTCGTTGACCTCGGGCGCCCAGGGTATTTGGAGGGTTTAGAGCTTGGGGGATATCTGATCAGATTATTTATTGAACTCGATGCCTAGGGTTTTAGGGGTTTAGAGCTTGGGGGACAGCTGATCAGTTTTTCCGTTGACCTCGAGCGCCCAGGGTATTTGGGAGGTTCAAAGCTTGGGGGATAGCCGACCAGTTTTTTCGTTGAACTCGGACGCTCAGAGTATTTGGGGGTTTAAAGCTTGGGGGATAGCTGACCAGTTTTTTCTTTGACCTCGGGCGCCCAGGGTAGTTGGGGGTTTAAAGCTTGGGGGATAGCCTACCAGTTTTTTCGTTGACCTCGGGCACCCAGGGTATTTGGGGGTTTAGAGCTTGGGGGATAGCCGACCAGTTTTTTTGTTGAACTTGGGCGCCCAGAGTCTTGGACACCCCTAAGTAATTGTAAAGGGTGTCCTCTACTAGCTTAGGGGGTGTCAGGACACCTCTGCCCCCCTCCTCCCGTTGTTGCGTGCCTGATGTAAATAAATAAAATTTTAATTTTATGCTAATTTGAAAAAAATAATTTTTCTATTTTTCGTCTACTTTCAAATAATCAATGCTGCTTTTTTTCAGTGTAAAGATGAAAAATGATCTTCAGCTTAATTTCGATTTTCTTGATGAAGTGTCTATTTTTTCTGATGCTCACTTTCAATTTTTGTACTTAAGGCGAAGTCATAAGGGTCATTTTAACAAAAAATTGAAGATTTAATAAAATTAAAAATGAAAATGAAAAAAGGGCTCTGTAGCTCTCAAGTTCTTCATCGATCTTTTGAGCCCAACCCCATCAAAATTGGATCAAAATAGCGTCAGAATATGGGAAAAACTTCCTGAAGATTCAATAAATATAAATATATAGCAAATGCTATTAAGATACAAAAATTTAAAAAACTGTTTCACACATTCTGACTTTAATTTTGATCCGATTTTGATGGGATTAGGCTTAAAATATAGTTGAAGGAAGTAGCTTACGCGCTACAGAGCCCTTTTTTTTATTTTCGTTTGAGTTTAATTTTAAATGATTTTTTTCGCAAATTCTGCAACTTCCCTTATGACTTCGCCTTAAGCAAAGACGTATAACGGATTCTTGGTATTTAAAAAATTCAATTAGTGCTATATCTTCAAATTAGCAAAATCTTAATAAGTTTGAATTTGTACATACAATTTACGCTTTTTAAAAACAAAATTTTAAAGCGCAGATTGATACTTTAAAAAAAAATTTTTTAATTTCTATTGTTACAGTTTAGAAAGTAAACGTTTTACGTTTAAATGTCTATACTTTGTATTTCAGTGAATTAAAAAATTTTTTGAACTTGATTGCGACAGTTGAGATGAATATTGTATTGAAAATGATATATGAATTAAAAAATCGAATAAATATTGATTGAATTTTCAAATTTATAAAACGATTGCCATTTAAATTGCATATAAAATAAGTTATATATATTTTCGTTTAACTTAAAATAATTATACTGCAGAGCACTTTTATATAAGAAAGCTTAAAGTTGACTGAGTATGTGCAGAGTAATTTATTTAACTATGCTTTTTATGCCAACTAATACAAATAAATCTAATTTATATCAATAAATAATTTTTGTCTTATTGATTTCTCCTGAGTTTTAGAGTAACTTTTTTCATTTTTTCAACAGTTGTATTATTTTGGATATTGTTCTTTTCATCAGCTATAGTGAGTGAATTATGGCCGTGTAAACCTTAAAGATTTAGGTACGTTACTAAATAAAAATAACGAGTGACCAACTGTATCAACCAGCGAAGGCTCTTCGATGACAGGAACATTAAATTGTAAATGTCTTTGCCATTACTACCTCCTTATCCCGGTTTAAATTAATTGTAATTAGTGTAATTATAATATTAGACACGAAATATTTTTCAAAAATCGATGTTTCTGTCCAACTTCCAATTTGAGTGTATGTTTTATTTTCTTCGATCCATTTATCATTTAATCCTTCTTTTAACATGTCAACAATGTTATTTTCAAAGACTAAACACACACACACACACACGCGCGCGCGCGCATGAATGCACGCGCATGGTAGCCAATACTTACAATTAATAATCAATCAAAAAAATAAAATTTATCAATATGCTCTTAAAAGACTAATATTATATTATTTTAAACGAATGTTTATAAAACTGATTCTGTGTAAAAACAATTTATTTTTTCATGTTTAAAAAAAGATTTATTTCATTTCTATATAAAAACAGTATGAAAGTTATAAGATTCACATTATAATTTTTTTTTTTTTTTTTTTATTATCAAATTAGTATCTCATTATTTACTTTACTTTCTTATTAACAACAAGCGCGCGTACGCGCGCAGCTCGATTTCTAGTATAATAAATAGTACTAGACCCAGTTAAATATCTTACTCGAGCTACTCTAATGAATTAAAAAAATGAAAGACTTTTATCCGGATAGGTCACCGCTGCTTGAGTTATCGTTGCCAAAGCGTAACGCATTTCATTTTTCCGTCTATTCTTCTGGCAATATGACTTATAACCGCAGACAAATTGATAAATCGAAATCCTGTTACTCAAGCGAATAAAGATAAAAGGGAAAATAACGAGAGGAGGGGAGTGTATAATAGGATGTAGGTCATGAGTTTGAGGCTCGTACGTGCGATATTAACCAAAGCAGAAAATTTATATCAAAGGTGGGAAAAATTGACACACTTTGGTGTACCAAGAGAAAAAAAAAGGTTGGCCGTTTTCTGAAAAAGGGATAAACGTGAGCTCTTAATAACTCAGAGTCGATGAACCGAGGTTTAAAAAAAATTCATTTAAGTGACCCAAAGAAAATTACTCGGTAAGTGAGACACGAGCGTGCAAGAATTTTATTTGAGTGCAGTTAATATGCACCATAAATACCATCGGTACGCAGCGTTAGTGGTATTTACACCACTTTTTATAGTATAGTTTATAATGAGCAATATCGATGAACTTAAATTAGCTAAGGAAAGTTTTTCTCTGAAACCTTGAATAGATCTATTCTAGTATATTATAAATAAATCATAAAGTTAAGTCCACAAATTTATTTGAAAAAATAAAACTTCTGACGATCCTGACTATTTGTTTTCTGGTAATTTTTGAATTTTTAATTAAAAACAAAAGCTTTTGTTGGTCCTTGACAGTATCAACTTGACACATCCGGTAATTGAATCGAGACAATTTGTGTTTGATCTTGTGATTACACGGTTTGAACACGTAACAAAAGCGAAACGACAAATTGCCTAACTGTAGTTTTATTTAATAATAGAATCAAAATAAAAATAAGGAAGCGAAAGTCAATAACTTGAAAGTAAAGTTGAATTTTTCCAAGAACGAGTTGCCTTCAATTTAAGTAATAATAATTATACTATTGTTTAGTTTTAAGTGTACTTTCAACCGCTACTGATAATAATAGCAATTACAGATTATATTAATTTTGAGCTGCCTCCGAAAATCATTAGCCATTTTATAAATTTCCTATTAGCCTCATTTTATAATCATGCAGAAGATATATTAATATTGAAAGTTCTGGTAGTTTTGGTTGAGTAAGATCAAGCTTTAAACTGTAAACTCAAAAGAAGGGAGCCGAGCAAAGATGAAGAAAATTTGCATAAAGAGTACACGAAAGATCAAAGTGTCAAAGGATGTTACAAACGCAAAAGCAATCCGTCGCCATAAACCAGGATAAAATATTCGTCAGACAGTCAATCCTTCAGCTTTGTAAGGGTCAGTTAAAGGATAAGAAGAACCAGAAGATGAAGAAGAAGGAGGAGGAGGAGGATACTAAGATAAAAAAAAAAAAAAAAAAAAAAAAAAAAAAAGAAGAGTAGATGACAAGGAAGAGAAAAACTTATCTTAGCTCGGACCTCACGAGAGGAGGGACCGGACAAGCCGGAGTATATATAGGTAAGCACATGAGTCACGCATACACACCTCCTCTGGCGGGCGAGAGAAAAGTACCGCGAGTGCAGGCGAGGGAAAGGAAGACGACGCGCTTGCGACGACGACGACGACGCCGAAGAAGAAGAAGATTCTGATCCCCACGAGCTCGAAGCCGGTTCGGTGGAATGCAATGCCTCCCGACCTTGTTTACAGACCGAGATGCAGGGAGTTTTTGAGAGAGAGAGAGAGAGAGAGCAGCTTCTTAATGTCCAGATGCATACTGCCAGCCGGTCAGATTTTCTTAACTCACGTGATCGTACCGCCCAAAACGAGAAATTATTACTCTCAATCCTCATTCTATTTCGATGTCATTTGATTCCCATTCTTTTACGTTAACATTTTAAATTTTCGAAGGGATCCCCTTATAAATTCAAGTAATCAGTTTCAATACTTTTGAAGAAATTTTATCTTTGGTTCATTGCATACTTAATCTTGTTGCTTTATCTGATTTTAATGATTTTCAATGAAATTTGAGAAACTCGCATTAACATTTTTGTGTTCAGAAATTAGACTTCGAGTTTTATGACTGAGAATAAATTGAACATCAAGAAAATTCAAGCATAAAAGTTTATGACAAAAATAATCATTAACCGAGGATTAAAGGTCGTAAAAAAAAATCATCGAATTTATGTATAACTTTTTTATTCAAATGCAGAATAAAATGATGATGTATTAATTACGTAATTTTGGGTGAGCACGTGTAATAACCAAAGTTTCTAGTTGCATCCAGGAAGTGAGAACTGGTAGGTTCAACACGAAGGACAGAGTTCCAATTATGCAAATGCAGCACGCCATGACAAAACGGTACGTCAACGCTTACCTTATGACAATGCGACCTGAATGTAATGCGTGCATGCGATTTAAGAAGAAAAAGAAACTTTTGAACCTATGAGATAAGACACTTTCTCTTTTCTGATGACATTGCTGCCCTTTAATTTTTCCTATTATTTAAAAATTCGTAATAACTGTTTAAGAACTTGAGATGAAACATTCTGTATGCAACCGACATTTTTCAGATCAAAATAACACAACATTTACTCAAAATTTTCATTGAAAATGTAGAACCACAGACTTTCTGTAACGTTTGCTCATCAAAAGCTGCATTAAAGATATGTAGTTTATAGATGCTTTATTTATAAATTATATTCAGATCAATAACTTTAAGTGTAGGTCATTCTCAGTTGATTTCACCTCTAAGTATATACAGATTATCACAGTAATTAGAATCTATTGAATTTGACAAGCCTCATCTTTGTCCGTATTATTAGGGGAATCAAGGTGTATCATCAAATCAAAATAACAGCAAATCAACATTTCAAATGTTCATGCATTGAGTGAAGGCACTTATAATGTATAAGTTGTAACTCATTATTCAAAGAGAAATGCTGTTATCAACACTTTATGCGTGCCAAAACATCTAATTTGACAATCAAATTTCTTTACCCACGAGCTTTTACTATGCTTATGCCATTAATAATTCAGTTTCAAATGAGATATTTTCAAAGCGAAGACTGTGCTTTTTAAGCAAATTGGTGGTTAAATTGATTTGTTTAGAATAATAAATACAAACAGCTGAGCAGATTTGAAATTTTTTTTACTGAAATGGTTTTACCAATGATTGATAATTTATATTTTAACTTTCGATCACAAGGAGAGTCTGCGACGCTGTTCGCATATCCCCCGTATTGAACAATTTTTTCCGGAACGAATCGGGGTGAAGCGGAGAAAAAGTAGAAGGGGTGTTAGCGCACGTAAAAAAGTCGTACCTCAGGACCATTTGTGGATTAAATACAGACTTTATCTAAAATTCTCTTCGATTTTCTCCCCTTTTATTTTCCCAAGAACCATTAATTCAGACAATTAATAGCAGGAGTACTTTATCGAGATCCTCATTGGAAAACATCTGCAACAGCTGCACACGAGAGTTGAGGAAAAATTTTCACGGTACTCGAGGAAAATACCAACAAGATTGGATACGGACCTTCTTTCAAAGCTTTTTTGAATGGTGGCTCGAGGTAATTTGATTTGATGCCTCTTCACCAGAGATCCTTTGGCATTTGATGCTTGAACTTGAAGCAAGAATGAAAAAGATCGAATTGAAAATAAAAGTCTTCTATTAATTTTTTATTTCATTCCATTGGCTCAAAAATATCCACCACTACAAATTTACAAATCAATAATTATTGTTTTGATAAAGATTTTTAATTTATAAAAAAATTTTAAAGCACAAATGACTTCTACCTAAATAAAATGTATGAGTGATGCACGCATGAGTAAACACTATGGTAGTTGATAGAAATTGAAAGAAATTAGATGAGTCAAGATGTAAATTACTTTCTCAGAAAATTGACCTATTCAAGTGCTCACTGTTAATCTGTTCGAAAGATGATCCAATTTATAATTGAAGTTTTTCATAGAACCTTTATTATTAAAACGGTTTTTTTTTTTTTTTTAACGATCACACATTTGGAGGCTTTGTTTTTTTTTAATGAACAGTTATATTTGTAGTTATTATACTTTACAGAAATATCCAAATTGCAAGAGTAATCTTGATGCCAAACAGTTGTTGCGGTCGTATTCTATTTAAAAGTTATTGCGTCACTCTATTATTTCTCGAGTCCGCATGCAAAAACGCCTTGCAAAGTCATTGAACTCAACAGCAGAGTATAAGTACGTTCATACATGTTACGAGCTGCAAATTTTATTACTGCTAGAACAATCTTAACCGGCCGTAATGTATACGTGAAACGGATACTCACGACCGACACGCATATTTACACACCGATTGCTGGCTATACGTAACTCGAAAAATCGTACTGCGGTGTGCGGCTCACTCCAAGACCATTGTGACGCAAAAAAAAAATTCCAGAATTATATCAACTGAGAATAATAATATTGTTACACCCAAGGAGTTTGAGTTATTTAGTGGTTGTTTAGATGCATAGAAACCAAACGAATTGAAAAATACTAGAGCTTTGTAAGAAATGTATGCATCATAAAAGTAATATCCTACACTAAAAAGTTGTAAATTTTTGTCTAATTATAAATTCAATGTATAACGCATATGATATACATGAAGTCACGGTAAAGCAGAAGAAGAAGCAGGGCATAGAGTTTGTATATTGTTATTCTCACGTCTACTACTCGCAAAACAGCAGCTAGGCCGGAAGATTCGAGTTTAATGGAGTCCGGAAGTTATTTCGAGAAATGGAACGTGCGTCGCGATGCAATCGGGAGTTTGAGCCATACCATCATCGCAAACGGAATTTTAAAACCATGTACCGAGGTGGAGCTACTTTTGGTGTAAATTATTAAGTCGTTGGTGTCTTGCACCAATAAAAAATCTCCATAGAGTCTGGATGGTGGTTAGGTATCGATTAGCAGGACTAGATATACACAAATCACGGGAGATTTTAAACAAATCCCATCCAAACCCTCGCTCTCCCGATCTATCAAAACACCATCTGCCTGCTATAAAGCAGGACAAACAAGGGCACGCGTTTATCCACTGCATTCGAATTATTTATGCACCATTTTCGGCAGCCTCACAAACCCCGGAAACGCGCACACATTTTAACCCCTTTTCTATCGACACCCCACCTCCTCTATTTCTCTCGCAGTAAACACAACCCAGTTAAGTCTATAAATTTTCTGATCGACGGGGAAATTTGCTTACGTACGCGCACATTTTATTTTCTCCCCAATACCTTTAGCATACATTACGATTAAATGTGAAGAAGGGATGATAGGCGATATCAGTAGAATGTGCTGATCTGCTGTAGGGTGATTTTATTTTTTTTTTCAGCAGCTCGCTTACTCTTTTACACACTAAACTGTTTTTTATTTATTTAACTGTTAAATTTTTTAACGTTTTCTGCTTTTACGTTGTTGAAAAATGGTAGATGTACATAATTTAATTCGTCAAAAAGGTAACGAAATATAATTTCTTGAGTCACGGTATAGACATTAAAATCTGTTCCGATTTGGGCAGGCATAAGTTATATCCATTACAGTACTGAAATTTCAAAGCACGTGATACGTTCTTTTGTGCGTACCGATCACATAAATATCAAAAAAGTATGAAAAGAGGGAAGGGGAGCGACTGCTGAAGCCGGAACGCGTGCCGGGTACATTAAAACCGATATAGGCATAGCATCGGATTTAATACGGTCCTCCCCAAATACCTGCAATGTACCACCTTTTTTTTTTTCTACAGACAAGTATTCATGGAAAAACTGTAATGCGATAGTACAATAGTATCTCAACAAGTATCTTTACGTATACGCACGCATTTTTTGTTTTTCCAATACGCATCGCTATGTATTGTTCTGTAAAGCGCGGTTCTGGGTACGGATCCGCGTGACCGAGGAAAATTAGATCGAGGGGGTATTTGCGTAATATGGCTTTTTTTTCGAGAGCTGCCACTTTTGTAACAGATGTCCCACGTATAAGGACGAAAAAATGACCATCAAATGACGCAGTAAATTTCATGAATCTATAATATGTCACGTACGCGTTTGATACCCTTCTGCTGTTTGTGTATCACACAATATGAATCATGATTTCACGCTGGAAAATTATTGAGCAAAGCGGTAAATGGAAAGGGAGGGGAGACAGAGAGATTTCAGTTGCAATAAACGAATTCGCAATGTTGCCCACGTTCAATACCAACAAAAGTTCACTTATTGATGATATTTCGTCATTTAAATCAGACGGTAATGGTCGTAGATGAATTATAAAGTCAATGCGTACGTACGATTTGTAATAAGAAATCGAAATTGTGAAATTGCATTCGTAAATCTGTATGAGTAACACACATTGAAAAGCCAATAACTTCATTCTGTCTGCACAAAAGATCGTTTTCAAATCCGAATGATTTTTTAAAGATAAATCGATTTTATCTTATTTTATTTTAAACATCACACGGATCTGATTAATGCCAGATACTGCGTGTAATTACTCAATTTAGTCTCAATTACCCTGCAAAGCATCCAATTTTTCCTCGTCTTCTCGATTACCGCAACAAATATGAATCTTGATTAATCGCGTGTAAAATTTTATGATAATCATTCTCCATCAACCGTTTGAAAAAAAAAACTAAGTATAATTTTTGAAAATTTCTTTCAAACACACGGCAAGTTCCGCATAAAAGTCGCAATAACTCATATGGAAGTCAGTGCAGAGGTTTAGTAATGCTTTTGCAATTTGACAACGCATTCAACAAAACTTTCTCGTGGAGAAAAGACTATTTGCCCTCCAAACTTCCGGATAAGAACGATGCGTGGAATATCAAGAATGATGATTTCTTTTTTCTTGGCTATAATGGCTTTCAATGAAAAAGCGCAAGAATCGCAGATGTCAATTATAGCGCGTGACTCTCGCGAATCCGTTGCGAAAGTACGAACTCCAAGCGATTGTTTCAAACTGTCGGTTTTATTTTGAACGATCATACTTTTCATCAAACTTTGGGTGAATCAACTTGATTTAACATACTAATCAATTCACTTTCACCTTTAATTAAAAGTCCTGAGCGATAGCTTGAGTATAAACATCATGAATACAACAGCATCTGCCAGGTTGATTATGAACCTTAAACACCGATATCCCTAAACCATCCTATAAAAGCGATAGTAAAATTTAATTAAGGAAAATATGGTAATAGTGAATTTAAAAACCAAGCAACAAAGTGGTGAATATTTTAGAGAAGTACTTTTGAAGCAGCAGGAGAAGGGTACTTAAAACGACCTCATCGGAGCTTCAAGTTTTTATAGGCACGAGGGGGGGTACGTATAAGACACATCGTTAAATAGTCTCGTTGCGGTCTTCTAACGAACTAAGTGTTCCTCGTGGAAACCTCCCGTGAAACACAAAAGAAAAACGCCCGTAAGAATTTCAAGAAATCCACCGCGTTTGCGATTACGATCGCAGATAAATGTACGCAAAACAGAATAAATAAAAAACTGGCGTTGTTGTAGTAGTAGTAGTTGGTGCTACAGTACGAATGAGTTCCGGAATGAATGGTATAAGGGGGAATGCAACAGCGTCTCTTTCATTGTGGCGGCGGCGAAGGTCTCGGGGTCAACCTTCAGGAGCAGCAATCTCGCTCGTTTAATCCTGTTTTTTTGCCTTCTCTTACGCCTTCGAGACTGCATGTCTCGAAGAAGTAAATCCACGTACATGCGTGAGATTTTCTGTCTTATTCTGCAAGCCAACTTTTTTGCTCGCTTTTTTGTTCGGCGCTTGTCAAAAGCTGAGCTTCAAAAGCTTGATTAACTTTTTTTTTTAACTAAACCACAAAATTGTAGTAATCAATTAAATCTATGCAAATGTGTAGGGATAAGCTGTAATAAATCTGAAACGACCGATTGAACAGCTATAGAATAGACACCTCGATTTAGACCGATTTACGCTGGTGGCGAGAAAATAACTGCGGACAAATGTCAGCGGAGGGCAAATCAATCAGCAGTTATAGCTGGCAGTGCCCCTTCAAGCCGCGCGTGCATAATGTGACGCACATATTTTTCTATTCCCAAATGCATCCGCCCTCGCCCCGGCAAGAATAAAGAGACATCTTTTCGAGAGATTTTTGGTTTTCGGGGTTCGCCGCACCACCCGATTTAGCCACCGAGAATTGATGAGAAGCGATTTTTCAGAGTTGCGAGTCGCGCCAGACTGTCAGGGAGGGGAGACTTTTTTCAATCAATTTTTCGGACATTATGGTTATTTACTTTTGAATCGAGAGTATTTACAGTGATGGGCGATTTTATGAGCTGGATGTGTTTGATTTTCGTGCTTAGAACACTCTTTCAATCAAAATAGTTTTGATTAATTAGAAAGGCCAAATAAAAGGATCTTGCTGCTTTATGCATCGATTTGAAGGTCAAAATCGCCAACACTTATTTATTTTTGAATATATAAATATCAAAATGTTTTAAAGAAATTTATAATTGGGTATTTGAGTGAGTGTTTACGAGAGAATGAGAATTTTCATTTAATGAAAAGCTGTTATAAAATCAAATCAATAACGAACAATTATGGTTTAATAAGAACTTATGAGGTTTAGTTCCCATATTTCTTGGCAAGACAGCAGAGTCCAATAGACTTTGATCCCACAATAAAGATTGTGTTGGTTGCAATTATCTTGATGTCTCGAATGCCAGCCTTAATTGATTGCAGCGCCAATTGAAAACGTCACAGAAATCTAACAGCTGCATGAATGAGATTATAAAAATGAAAATTCTGGCAATCGATTAGTTGATTAAGCAGGGGGTACGTACGGTTGTTTGGAGAAACGAGCTAACCGAGTAGGGATAAGACACGATACGAATTTAAAGCCGCTCGATCGAGAAAAGGAGCTCCTTAAGGAGCCGCTCGGGGGCCTTTCACGCCGTGAGAACCGCATCTCCTCCCTCCTCCCCCTCTGCTTTCTCAAGAAGATCCCGCCGCCACTGCGAGTTGGGACGGTATTACTTATGGCCAGTGCGGTAGTCGCGGGTGCGTGCAGCCGAAGCACCGTTCGCGAATCGACCTATGGGAATACATTTCCGGTATATTCTCACGCTGGACCTTATCTTTTACCTTTTTTTTTTTCATAATTTTTTGTCACCTCCGCAAGAGGATGCCAAAAATCAATTTGGGGGTCAAGATATTGATTTGAATGACAGATTATCTTATTTCGTTCAAAGTGAAACTATGTATAAACAGTCTCGAAAATCAAAATGTCCTACATTAGGTCCGGAAAAGAGTCATTCACGATATTAAAATCGTACGTGCAAGAAGAGACCATCTCAATGTCGACACGCGTGATATCTCAATTCGCCTGTTGAGCGAGACGAATAATATAAACGACCTTCTGCACCTTTGCGAAACTCTTTTTTTTCTCTCTCTTTTTCCAGTATTAGTTATCCTCGTATAAACCGATTTTTATGATCTCGTTTATGAAATATTATATTATTATCTGTATCGATTTCGCCATTCCCCCCTTTACAGTTCTTTTATTCCGCAACCGTGAGGAATCCAGATCTCATTTTGTTTTTTTAGCTGGCAGAGCGTGTAACGGGAAGGGTGATTTTGGGGATAAAAAATGATTTTTATCTTTGGGGCAGTGGACCCTTGATTTTACTCTTTTACTACAAATTTTGGAAAAAAAGCCGAGGGATTACGGAATTGTATGGGACTTTGTTTGCTTTATCCTGAATTACGTCAGCCTACCGCAACATACCGTAAATTACTTTCATTGTGTTAAGCTAAGGAAAAATCCGTCAAATTATATTATATGGTTGTCAAACATACGTCCGTTCAAGCGCGTTACTTATTTTACTCACACGTTAATCAATCACAGCGCGTTAGTAAATTTTACAATTCTTGATCAATTAATCAGAGTCACTTATAATATAGTACGATAAAAAATAATTTCAAATTACACCGAAATGAAATAAATCAAAGAAATTTATTTAAAAAAATTAAAATAATTGTCTTCTGCCTCTGTAATTTTCACATCCGATTTTTTTTTTTTTTTTTTTTTTCATTTTTAAAACGGCGGGAAAAAAGAAAAAAAAGTCCACGCGGTATTGAATTAATGACGGCGAGCTGAATCCATCACTCGTCGCGGCGCATCGGTGCGGTGCCACATAAGAATATAACGGTTTGGTCAGTGAGTGACGGATGACCGCGTGGGTGCATAAAACGCTATCGGACGCGTAGGATCCGCGAGATGACAATAGGGGCCGTGGTAATGACAGGATCCTATCAGAACTTTTTCCCAGAGCGCTACTTACTGCTCCCAATTAAGAGGAATGGTCTGTCGCCCTTGCAAACTCACCTGAAACAAAAAGTGATTTCATTGACTATCAAAATCGCTCTCAAACGTCGCTATGAAAATATTAAATAGTTGACATTAAGTAAGTTTATTCTAGTGGCTACGAACGAAATAAAATGTTCAAGTTATATGTCAAAATTAGCCAATTTCGGCCAACCGCACAAGTATCGCAATCATCGTGCAATTTGCGAACTAATGCAATAAACCCTCTCTTTGAGCCTGATAACAATATCGCATTTACAGCTGCTGATAGGCCTAAAACTTTTTGATGAATGCGACTATGATTCATAATCGGACCCGTACCGACTTACTGCAGCGCAATAAATAAAAAAACTGATAACCGCAAACAAAGACTCGAAGCCGAATTCGCCGAGATGCAGGTATTCCAGGTCGGTCGGATGTAGGTCTCGTTATGAAACGCTTTCACAACACCTCGTCGCGCTCCTCTCCGCAGCGGCGTTTATGATTGCCATTCTGATATGTATTTTTTTTTTATAAGCTCGATCCTGTTTCGCAGGCTCGAATGCAATCTGCCGAAAGACCCTCGTATTTTTTGTACTTTCCAGCCCATTGTTATTTTTCTTTATATTATTTAATAAATAAAAAAACTTGATAAATAATGTTGCAGGTGACGATCGAAAGGGAGAGTTAAGAAAATTGCAGCCAATGCAACCGCATAACGGTGATATTACATCCATTACTACATACTGCACATCTGGATCACAATAAACGCCTGAATTATTATCGGTAATGCACCAGAGGAAAAAAAAATTAATCCCATTTTGCATGAGAACGAGAGAGAGTTATCGACAAAGTAATAACACCAGGTTTTTGACTTTAACCTATTGCTGCAGCATTGCGGAATTGGCGGCCAGCCTCCCTATTTCTCAAAAAAATTTCATGTTGTTCAGTGATTTAGAAAATCACACATGAATCAACAATGAAAGCGCATGAACGTGCTCTGTGGTTCAAACTCTACAAAGGTTTCATAGATAAACCCACACGTTTTTATCTTACACATGAGTCCTGCTGCAGTGGGTGAGATCAATCTTTACCTTGAAGGTCAGATAGGATAGACTGTACGTAATCGAGAGCGCCGACTTGTACTTGAAATTCCATCGGTTACGCAACGGCAACGTAATTTGAATGATTCAAACAAAGCTATTTTTTTATTTATGAATGTTGTGCTCGTTTTACGAATGAAAGTATTGTTCACCATGCTTCATACGGAGTTTTCAGAACCAGCCAACTTTTTAATTTATTGAAAATGTGTATGGTATGTTAAATAGCTTTGAATATTAATTGAAAAAATATATTTTCGTGGTATGAGTAATTAATTTATGTAAACAATATTCACATTAGTGAAATCTGTTTTAGCAATCATTTTTATAATTTTAAATTTTTAAAACGAAGGGATTTTCAAAAACATATTTTTTCTTCAACAAAAGCTTGTAGAGCATAATTATTCAAATGATTATTTATAATAAAATTAGCTCACAACATTAGCTATCTGTGCTAAACTCTGATTTACGCACAAACCATTGGTAAGTATGTAAATGCATTCTGCAACGCTCTGAAGAAAAAAGTATCGACGCACAAAAGAAAAACTATGTTACGTTCCTTGGTTTCACAATAGTTGTTCTGCATATATAATAAATATACCATGAATTTTAATTTTATCTAAGTTCAAAACGTTTGACAAAATAAAAAAGCGTAATTAACGAAGAAGCTCTCGTGATTAAAAAAA
Organism: Encarsia formosa; assembly: GCA_038277355.1. Classification (NCBI taxonomy): domain Eukaryota; kingdom Metazoa; phylum Arthropoda; class Insecta; order Hymenoptera; family Aphelinidae; genus Encarsia; species Encarsia formosa. The sequence continues at coordinate 35,619,502 of CM076188.1, read as the reverse complement.
AAAAAAAAAGTTCGTGAGGAGTTTGGAATAATGTTACGTTTTTTAAAGGTGGTGTAATGGATCTGATCGAGTCGAGCAGAGGTTGAGCAGAGGTGTTCGTGCCGGTGCAGTACAGAAGCAGCAGTTTAATTCGATCGAAAGGGAACAAAGGCGTCGTTAAACGTGCCTTGTTATTCGGCGCTGGGGTAGCCGGATAAGTTAAAATCGCCTCCGAGAATTCCAAGAAGATATTTTCGGTGCATATAATTCAGGTAAAGATCGAATAAGTAATCCTTGGAATAAGTTTTGTTTTTCCTCCAAAGGGAGAGTCGAAAAAAGACGGTCTCACGTGAATTAATAAACGCGTGGCTCGGCGTTCCCATATGGCAGACGCGACGTTCGAAAAAAGGAGAGGAGAGCTACGCAAACACGCGGCGGCAATCCTACAAGTTCTTACTGCTGCATTCACGCCAGGCTTCTTCTTCTTCCTCTCCCTTCTTCCTCCTTTGGGCGGGTCTCCAAAAGGGAGCTCGCGATGCGATGTGTAAGCTTGAAATGAGAAAAAAAAAAACACCTTCGTCTTTTTTTTTATTCACCCAGCGAGCAGGTGTAGATCCCGACGATGCAAATGGGTCCACGCTCGGAATGAAAGTATTACGATGAGCTGGTAGCGCTCTTAATGACGCTCATTTATCGGATTTTTAGATCGGACTTTTGGAATGCTTTAGTGGGTGCTAATTGGGAGAAGTGGACTAATTTTACACCTTTTAAATCTTGATTTTATAATCATTATGTGCGAGAGTGCAAACATGATTTACTCTGCATTGGATTATTTTTTTTTCTATTTCTGCGTCTGTCAATTCATTGATCAGAGTGATTTATTCAAATAATAATTATTCTCTTACTCAAGAGAAATAACGTTTCTACTTTGTAAAACTTCTGATGGTCGAATTTCATGAGACAACCAATAGACAATGGCCCAACAGAGCGGTAATGAAAACAAATCATATTATTTATACAAAAGTACACTGTACTACAAAACAACATTTATTTTATGCGAGACTGTTTGGAATAAAACAGTTGACATCTGTGTATTTGGTAATTGTGCGAGGTCAGCGAGGAAGTTTACTGAATTGGCACGTTCGAATTGTGTACAAGCCCTTTTTATTTTTTACAATTGCCATTAGGACTTTTATTCAAGTTTGGGCTTGAAACAACAATTTGAAAAAAAGATTGTTTTTAATGTAAAGTATTTTGTTAATACTTTGATTCCTTAATTGAGCACTAAATGAAAAAACTTTGAAATCAAATCGAAAAAAAAGGAACCATTAAGAAAGAAAAATGAAAGCTAATTAGGGGTTTGTGATGAGATCGGCTTATCGGTGTAATTGTGGCATTATATGCTCAGGAAATGCGTCATTCCCAGACCCTAAAAGAATAAGGGATATTCGTCTTCCCTTATAATTGTTTTCGAGGCATTTAAAGTACCGGTTACTCACGAAACCATCTTGTCAGGGCTTAATTAAGATATCTCTGCCTTTTTTTCAACAAATATTCACTTACAGTCGATAAACCGTTTCCGATTGCTACTACTCACGGACAGGCATGAACAAAAAAATACTTTAATAAGTTAATTAAAATTAAAATAGTAATGGTGATATTTTTATATTTAATTTAAAGTAAGCGATTACTTTTAAAATTGAATTTAAGTGTAAGGTTTGCGTGTTAATAATAAGGCATGCAACCTTTTACACAGTCGTTAACCACAATCGAAAGATAAAAAGATAATGGATTTCGCAAGTTTGTTTCGGCTTGTTAAGCTTTAACCAGCTCTTTGTATACAGTAGGTACTATGTACGTATAAAGTTACCCGAGGATAATTAAATTTGACCGATTTATCAAGCATCTCTAAGTATCGGCTAAATTATTAAATATACCACGTGTCGTTACACTTTTCGCTAGCGTTTCCGTTTGCGGTCCAGGAACTCGGAGGCATTTTACCCCCGCCATATATCTGCACGCATTGGTGCACATAGACACGTCAATTTCATTTAAAATCATGCCTTTTTAACAACTGTACACCGGAATTATACCGTTCTCAAACCGTGATACGTCAATGCCACACAAGGATAATCTACATGCTGCGTAATTATTTTTTTCTTCTTTCTTGTTTCTTATACCGTTGCCATGCATCTGCCAAAAGCCTACTTAAGCATAAAATCATGAGAAAATTAAGAACGGATTACTCACTTACGAATAATATAAAAAGGTTTTATATTAAAGATTTAAAAAACCGGAATACAGATTTGGTACGATAAAATTGAAAATCGAAGAAGGAGACATCTAACGCGATAGTTGTTCCAGAGGATCGGGAACGGTACTTTTATCCGTGACCTTTTACGTACGCACATAGACAGCGCAGCTCGAGAGAAAGAAGAACAAGAAGACTTATGGGCTTTTTGAATGTCACGCGGCTACGCACAGCCGATACCATTGATCGATCCAGCGCCATCAATCGCTCGCCCACGGTTAATGCTAAAGACATGCTAATTTTCGACGCGCGAGACTTTCTGGCTTACCGCTTTGACTCTACTCTTTGTTGCTGCGGACATATTTTTCACCTTGCTAAAGAAAGTTGACCCTTTTTTTTTCTAACGTATTTCTGTAAGAGAAAAAACTGTGTAGTAAAAATTGCGTCAAATTTAAAAAAAAGACTTGAGAACCTATGATTAACAAAAGATTATTCAGAAGAAAGAAAAAAAAAAGTGACGAAATGCCACTGCAACGGATAATTACGCGTGTCTTTGAGCAACGACACCGGCCTGGTTTTCCACACTCTCGAAAAATTAACACGCCCGCATGAAAGAGACGGATAGGGAAAAAAAGTCACTCTCACCACTAATCCTTTAGCCACTGCATCGAGTAGACTCCTCGCATTGCTCCATTAGTTCCACAAAAAAAAAAAAAAAAAAAAAAAAAGTTGCAGCACGCAACGCCAAAAGTAAAAGTTTCGGAGTATTTCTTCGCGCTGCACGAACGTATAAGCCTACAACTAACTAAAAAATAATTATTCTCCAATTCTCACGGTCCAAAGTTAATAATCCCCCCGGCCTGCGCTTAATTGGCTAAGGGGCTTTATGGCGGATAATGGCAGCGGTCAATTGCACTCGCGGAACGATAAAAAATATTTATCCGAAGTTTCGAAACTAAACATTAGATTTGAGTCGGGAGTCGGGTCTTTGGTGTCTCGGTGCATTCCACGCGCGTGCGTAATAACGAGGGCGTTGTTTACTTTCGTTTGTCCGGCCGTTGATCAAATGGCTCATTAATGGGCCCGGGTATTCCTTAATGGCTCGTAGATGCCTGGAATTTCCGAGGCACCCGAAGCCCATTTATCTCGGGACGCGGGGGTCTTAGTAATTATAAATGTTTGCAAGGTTAACGAGAGAGTAAATTCGATAGTAAGCGGGCTGCTATCGTACCTTTCAATGCCCCTTTTCGCATCCTCCCGTACCTCGATTAGCTTTTCGCCGCAACTCTTTTATCCAGTAATTTTAAATACATTTTTCAATGACAACGCTTTTTTCCCATGGCTTTTATAAACTGACGTCTCACTTAGAATAGAATAATTCAAAGAGTAGCGATGAAAAGAAAAATGTAGCAGCGGTGACTAAGTAGGTTAAAATTAACTTAATTTCCTGGCTTGTACCTGAGTGAACGCCGGCATCGGTGTCGGTCTCCTCGTTGGTTCGCCGGTGGTTCCCGGTGAGGGAAGAGCCGCCGTCTCCATTTTCGTCGGAAAAAACCGCGGCCTCCTCCTGACCCGAGTCGGCCTCCTCGCTCTTGATGGAGGGCTCGGTGCTGCCGCCTCCGTCCGACGCGTGCCTCTCGGTGTTCCGGATGACGGCACTCGTGCTGCGGGCGAGTTTCGTGCTGTGGGTCCGCCTGATGAGGTTCGTCAGGGCGCTGCTGCTCGTGTTCTCCCCGGAAATAAACTTGGCGTTGCTGGATCGCGACTTTATCTTCGGCTGGGTTCGTCGCTCCACGTTCGTCTCGACACCCGCGGCCGTCTTCGCGGTAACGGCGATCCTGTCCACGCTGCTGCTTTTGCTCAGCTCGTAGCTCTTTTTAGCGCCTGGAGAATCCTGCTTGAGAGCCGAATTGTTGTCGGTCTTGCTCTTTCCGATGAATCTGTTCTGGAAGCGCTCTATGGTTTTGAAGGAACGATTTCGCTCGACCTTCTTCCTTTGCTGCTGGTCAGCGCTGCTCGCCGTTCCGGCTTTGTTAATGTTGTTGTTGCTGCTACTGATTATCTTGGCGGTGCCCTTGTTGTTGAGGTTGCTGCTGCTGTTGCTGTTGTTGTTGTTCATATTGCTGGTGGAGGAGCTCTTGGAGGTCTCGAAAATCCTAGTGAGCGATTGCACCTTGCCCCTGGGTTCGAGGGAGCCGGGTTCGCCGAGCTTTTTGGCCGCAGCTGCAGCGCCACTGCGAACGAGCAAAGGAACGTTCGGAGCAGTCTTGGATTGGGTTATCGGAAACGTGTTGCAGAACTTGTCCGAGTCGGAGGACTTTTGAAGTTTCGACGACCGGGACTCGTTCTCCTGCAACGATACGTAGAAGGTAGATCTACGCTTAGGAGACTCCTCGGACGGTGCTTCCTCGACGCTCAGCATCATCGTTATCAGCTGGCTTACGTGTCTCGCTGGGGACACTAGGGGAGTCAACAAACTATCTACTCGCTATTCGTCGGAGATAAGGAAAGCGAGAGTATCATAACTGGGGTTTTTATTGTAAAACAGGACTAGCATCGATCGCACTTGAAGCATAAGACTGTCGAATTGAAGGAGCGTTTTATTCGGCTGCTCACGTGGTGCTCCTCCGCTCTAAACATCGCGGCGGCAGAAAAATGACAACAACGAGGAGCGGGAGAAAAAAAAAAAAAAAAAAACAAGCGGGCAACTCGTTTCTACTTCTTCTCCCTCTTTCTTTAGGAGCCCACCTCGTGCAGTTTAGCCCGCTGGCGAGAGCGTGAGAAGAGAACGATAAACGAAGGACCGTAACGAGTTTCCGCACCGCGCTGTCCACCGAGCAGCACTGGCCTCTTTGAAATTAACTTCTTTCTTGAATAAGTGTAACTTTTTACTTCTCACTTGGTTAAACACTGTCGAGATAAATGTGTCATCGAATGACACAAAAATTTTTTTACAAAATTCAACCAAACTCGCGCACACGTTAGCCACCTCCACTCCTGCTGTGTCGCAGTTGAACACTTGACCGCACTGGATTGACGAATTTTAATCGAGACACAATCAAATATTGACACTCTCGTTGCTCTTATTAAATAGTTTATTGAAATTTCAACGGAACTGATGTTGATTCAATGGTTTAAAATTAAAAAAAAAAGAGAGAAAAAAAAAAAACGCGAAATGCAGCACGGGAGCAGGCCGGGCGGACGAGCGCGTGTCCGCTCGTTGCACGAACTGCGACGACTATCGCGGGCTAGCGGGCGGACGGGCGGGCGCGACTCTCGTTTCGATCCCCCCCCGCGCCGTAGCGCCGTAGCGGCGCACTCTGCCGGACGTAGGCTCGAACTCTCCCCGTTTATTAGGTACGAAGTGCACCGCGATGCATGCCAATGCGCGTGAGATACACAACTGCCTTTGACTCACCATTACATTATTTTAAACCGGTATACCGAGAAACTCTAATTAACGCTGCCCTTTAAACCCCCCCCCCCCCCCGCGTCTTTCTTTTCTACTCGGATTAAAAGACGATTTATTATGACGAATTGTTTTGGCCTGGGTACCGTACGCCGCACATACGTCGTGTGTGAGAGCAGGAGAAATCATAACTTTTGAATGCTTTGCGCTGATTTTTCTTTTTCACCGTGAGCGACTTCTCAACAATGCCGGAGTGCGAAGAAAAATTAATCTGGGAAGACGCGGCCCAGACGCTTGCCCCAGAAAACGAGCCAGAAAATTTCATGGATTTTTTATTGGCAAAGTTTTTAGCGCCTTAATTAAACTGGGTTTCATGAAAATTGTCATTGTCGCTGTCGCGCCAGCGTAACTTTGAAATTATTGCACAAGGCGGTTTAAATAACCGTTCTTATACCGTACTTGATGAATTCATAAAACTTTTTTTCTGAAAGCTTCGTACAATTTTAAAGTTTGATTAAACGTTCAATATACATAGATTTTTTAAGTTTTTATCAAATTTCAAGGTAATCAAGGTTTTATAATTTACAGCAAAGATGTTTTAAAGAGTTTTTAAAATTTGGAGAAACAAGTTCCGCCAAATAAAAATAACCACGATGATATATTTTTAAAATCGAGATACCTTAAATTAACGCTGCAGCACGTGCTTCCAATTTCATCCGCGACGAATTTATTAAAGTCTATTTTTCGAGAGGATCATTAGCGCACTAACTTCCGCTGCCTTATATTTATAAATGCATCTCGCAGCAAAAAAAATTCATTGACTTTTTTTTTTAAGCAGTAGTGCAAGTGTTACCTCTGCTTTACATTTTCCAAAAGAACTTTCTTTCATTTGAACGTTCTCAGTGCAGTTACTTTACCGCGAGAATTGTAAAGTCAAAGACGCTTATAAGCTGCAGTCGTGCGTGCAAATTCTCTGTGAAAAAAGAAAAAAATCTCAAAGTTTCTTGATAAATGTGGGAAAAAATGCTAGTATGAAGGAAGAAACGTTTATAAATTTCATTGTGCATCATTAGCGGTAAGCGCTATTAGCGTTCTTCAACTTGGTAACTATAGTGACTAATAGACGTAAAAAGAAACGCATCGGCCACTTTTAGTTTATATTTATATGCGATTTGCTATTATTTTTACTAAATAATAGTACACAATAAGGAACGGAAAGGCTGAGGGTAGCTAAAAATTATATAGATAAAATCGCTCTGATTCACATAATATTTGCGATGGATTTGATCAATTTATGCATAAAAGTTTCTTGACTCGAAACAGTCAAAATTTAAAAAAAGTGATTAACAGATAACACAATTTTAGATAAAGCCACGTTAAATAATTAGCAGCTCAATAACGTATATTGATTGCACATGTTTTTTAATAACGTATTTTATTGCACTGACCGGTTAGGATTGAGCTTACTGCATTGAAACATTTACTTCTGAAGACACCTGCAGAACTATGCAGTAATCATTAAATAAATCATTACGAAGTAAATTTCTGGTTCATAAGGTTGGAGTTTTATGTGTTTGAGCCTTATTTAAAAACTCGTGGCAGAAACCACATCGGAATAATAACGGTAACTCGTACAATGTCTTTCTTTGAAAAACATTTAAAGAAAAACAAAATTTTATATCACTAGTGCATTCAAAGAAAAGGTAGCGACAGAGCCAGCATGATAAAGAAAGTTACGTAGAAGAAAAGACTCGAATCCAAAGTACGTTTTCTATGTGCACTGTTGTATTATACCCGCAAGCAGTAAAAAAAGAAAAAAAAAAAAAAAAAGAATAAAGAAAAAAGTAAGGGGTGATGCATGAGACCTGCGACAAATTCTGGCACTGCTTTGAACGCCAGCCGTGACCACGTTTTGCTTGGACTTTTAGTTTTTTTTTTTTTTTTCTTCTTCTTTCCACTTGCCCTCCGGAGAGTCTCTTGAATTTGAGTTACCCGACGAAAACGACTAGTAAAAGTCGAGGTAAGCGAATCGTGCCACTAGCATCTTTTCTTTGCTGCTCACCCGTGTAAGTCATCTTCGAGACATCACTGCTTAAAAATTATTCTGAGCTCGCCAGCCAAAAGCGCGCCACTATGGTTCAATTTCAATAACTCTAGTCTTTTTATCTTATCTAAAGATAATTGATTCATTCAATTAAAAGTAAAGCTCTTTGATATGTTTATGCTAGCAGGAAAAAAGTATCCTCGAGTTTATTATAGAATCAAATAAATAGAAGTTTATGTCTGCACGGAAATGGGAATATTTAAGCAGTTCCCAGAGCGCTGCTGTAGGTCTCGTTTGCTTTTAAGCCTCTATTTGGAATTTTAATGATGATATTTCAGACGGAAAAACGTCGTTCGTTGAATAGAATTATTGTTGAGATTTTTTTTTTCTTAATTACAAAAAAAATCACCATCCATGTCCTTTAAAGAAGAGTATCTTTCATGAGAATCGCCTTTAGCTCTGCGACAGTGAATTCGAAGCTGACACTTTTAGATGCCCCTAGCTATAAAACAAAAAAAAGGGTAGCTGACGACGCAGCAGCAAAAAAAAAAACTCGCATGGTGCGTGCGCAGCTTCCATTTAACACCACTTAATTTACGGCTAGATGCATACGGCTGGTGCTTTCCTGGGAATCTTGAACGTTCTTTACTCTGATTCTATGTCATGTAAAAGAATATTTTTTCTAATATGCTTTTATAACCTTAGGGCAATCATCCCGTTTGGAAAAATTAATGGGAATAACGGTTAATGATGTTGCCTTCATGGAGCTAATGATTGTTGTGTCAGAATATTTTTTTAAATACTCTTATGGTCTTTTAAGACTTAAACCGTGTTGATAGCCGAGATAAACTTATTATACTGACTATAATACTACAGTAGTGAATCGTTAAGTGCGTAAATTTTAATGGGTACATCAGGAAAAAAAAATTTCTTTTAACGTAACGATTACTTTATTATTTTTTCAAAGTTGCTAAAAACAAGAATAAAATAAAATTATACGTAGATTACGCAAAACTAAAGAAGGGAAAAAAATGTTCATTAAAGGTAATAACTTGCAAAATTTTCTTTCCAAAGTTAATCAAGTAATAAAAAAATCACCAAATTAGCAGCATCAGCAGCAGAAGCGTTATTAACAGGTCAATCGCTGCAGGTACGAGGAATAATACATCGCAACTAAGTAAGTACATACAGCTGCGGGAGTAAGACTCGTCTGTCTCTCCATACAGTGCTTTACGCTCATTTCTCGGCTGCCTATAATACTTATATGCATGCTGCGGTTGAAATCTTCCTCGCGCTCGTAATTAACGTCGTCCACGCGCTTGAATATAAATTTCGGCCACGTAATTACGCACTATGCATTACGAGTGTCGTGAACGAACATTATGTTTTGTGCAGCCTATGCACTGCTCGGATTTTAAACTTCAAGTGCCCGCCGCACCTCCATTACGTACCTAGCTCTTAATTATTATTATTACGTCTGTACCTATTTATTGGTTTCTTCGAATCAATGAATTTATGCACGGTGCTTAAACATTCGGTTTCGTTAGAACGTTTTGATTTTCATAAAACATTTCAGATCTATAAATGTTATTATAAATCTAAAGCACCTTGCATTTGACAACAGTAGTGGATTTGAAGAATAAATACCGAGACGTGCTACACTTTCACAAGCTTTGGAAAATGCCATTAACCCAACACGGAAGCTCGTGAGTACATAATTTCAAGATCAATCAGAATATATAATAAACGACGCCTGTCCTGGAGTAGTCAATCAATACTGTTCACGGATGTTAATTACATCGCGATAAATATCTCGAAAAATATTTTTGCACCAAAAAAATAATTACACTTTACCATAACGGAAAGCGACCCACTTGCTCTCCATAAAAAAAAAACCAGATTAGTTGATTCTGACTCACCTGTAACAGAAAAAAGAACAAAAAAAATTAGATCTATTCGTCGATACCAGCCATAATTAAAACTAAAATTTACTATTTATTTTTTTAACTTTACAGTCATTAAAAAAAAATAATAATAATAATAAAAAAGTAAGGGAGGAGAAAAAGTGAATAATTATCGGTGTCCATCGCTCAACAACACAGAGAAATGACGGCGGTGTCAGAAACGCGTACACAACAAACAGATAATTTAAAGAGAAGGCGTGTAAGAACCGCGCACTTATCTCTCGGGTTGCGGTCGGGTATTCCTCAAAACGCGGCCTGCCCGCTCTTAAAAAAGGATGTTGCTGCTGCGGGAGGCGATCAGTCAACGCGCTAAGGCACAAAGAAGCTCCATGCGCGGCTTTTTATCTTGTTTGCGCGCATTAAGGGTTTTTTCGTGCCCGCAAAAAATTCCTTCCTACGTATTTCTCAAAGGGATAGATAAACCGACGGACACCGCAACAAGCGCGAATTTTCAAAACGCTTTCGAGAAAAATATTTTTATTACCATAAATTATGGTCGTTCATCATCAAATTTTCCCAGATGATTCATTTGAATTTAAATTTACTATTTTTTGTTTTAATCTCACAAAAGTGATGGCAATATAAAACGTACGTCTCTGAAAAATAACTCACATTGCCATGTATGGAAGCATTTTAAGCTTATAATCCTTTGAACTGTGCTCGTACTGGTTCTATTACTACTTTACCAAATAGATCTCGCTTATACATGGATCTCGAAAGAATGTTTACGCAAGAAAAAAAGACTTTTCTACGGTAGACCTTAATAGTCAAAATAATTTGTCTTTCAGAGTTTTGAAAGTCGAGAAACTTTTCATGTTTTTAGAGCCTACATAATTAAATCTATTCATTATTCAATATCATTTTTTATGTGAGTGCAGATAAGGATTAAAAATATATCTAATTGTAAGTTTATTTAAAAAAACATTTTTCTGCGAAACTCTGATTGCTGCAACCATACTGAGAAAAGATTTTAGTCGTGTGAAACAAATTTGAACAACTCTTGTATCAGTACATAACTAATTTTAAACAAAAGAGAGTCAGATGTTATTATTGAATAATCAAAAATTTATTATTTAATTAAAATTACTATCAAATTTCATAGAAGCGCGTGAAACAAATTTTTTTGAAGAAGCAACTTGCCGTTGCAAAAGTAACAATTCCGCCGCGGATGTTAAAAATCGAAAAGACATACTTTTAGTTTAGTACAAGCATTTAAAAAATCCACGTCCCGGATACAAGATTTAAAGGTCGCAAGCGTCTAATTTACGAGTGCAGAGCTCGATCTGCGCGCGAGCGATTTATTTCTCGCCCCTTTACTTTTTTTAATCCAGCACCCCAGTCAGTCGTAAATAATTTCAAAGTAAAAGAAAGAAGCGATTATCGCTGCTATACCGGGACGATTTAGAGAAGAGAACTGCTTTCGTGAATTAGGAGATGAGCTTGAGATGAACCGTGGAGAAAATAAAGCGAAGATTCGATAAAATTTTTTCTTTTTTTTATGGACCTGTACAAACAATTGATTGCTCCGATTTTATTCCCTATACTATTGTAGTAATAGTTTATTTAAAACTGTCTGTTTTATTCTGCAGCTCACGAAATACATTAATCTCGCAAAGTTTACTTCCAGCTAGCGAATCTTATAATCAATAATAGAAATCGGTGAACTCAACTCTGGTGAGGTAGTCTATTACTCTTAATACATAACTCAGTCTAAAAAAAATAATAAATAAATTCTGCAATGAATAAATTTGCTGGGTTATATTTTAAAAATTTGATATAAAAGTATTTCTTTTTTTTTAATCAAAAATGTGAAATTTGGTTTATTTAAGTTTTTAAAAACAAAAAAAATATTGAAAATCCAATTGCACATTTAACAGCCATTTCTTAAAAAATTTTTTTTTCTTATTTATGAGTGTGATAGAATAAGTCTCGTTGTAAAAAAACTGCAAGTAGTAAGCACGTCGAATTGAAAAACATTTGATTTTCTTTTCGAAACCTACAACTAGATACATAACAATATTTCTCGATGTAAATTGAATACAGTGCTAACTGCGCTGCAGATTGAAAAAAAAAAAAAAAAAAAACGAGCGGCTCGTTCACTTGGACGCGCGTACGCATACAGACGCTGTCATGTATCAAAATTTATAGTCAAAAATTTAAAAATTAAAAATTTTTGGAGGAAAAATTAACACATAAGTATGATAAATTTGTTTTTGCGGTAGAAATCAACGAAAAAACCGGTCTAAATTAGAAGTATCAATTGCAAGATACCCGGAAACTGCAGTAAAGGTAAAACTTTTATTTTAACCTTAAAAAAAAAAAATTTAGAAACAATCAGTTTTATTTCATTAATTTCAATTAGTACCTCTGGACTGAATGCATTTTAAGATTTTAACGTAATCGGCTCAATTAAAATCTATTATTAACTATTCACAATCAAATTTAAATTGACTCGTATAAATCACCAACAAATCCTTCGAAAAAAAATTTTTTTGAAAAATTTTATAGCTTTTATTGAGGTCCAAATTCAATGCAAAAAAACTCACATTAACACAAAATATGAAAAAAAAAAAAAATTAACCGTTCAGACAAATTACTCGTTTGATCCCAGACGCAAAAAAAAATTAACGTTTCGCAAAAACGACTCGACCATACACAAAAGTCTTCCCCCGAACGTTGACTCGCAAGCGCTTCGTGGATTTATTTAGAGTGACCGGTCGCGCTGCAGGTACTCGCACCCTAGCCAAACGCGAAGGGGGGGCTGCATTTAAGTTGGCACGTTTTTTCACGTCGCTTACGCCGAAGCAGATTTCTCTTTTCTATGGACGTGACCGGCCTTAAGCTCCGCGTTATTTATTTCTAACTCGGTCAGAAAAAACCCACTTAAGAGCTGTTTTCGTTTATGAAGATGTTTCGAGGGGTGATTAGGTTAAAGCGGCATAAGATACTTTTTTATAAAATACTCCCGAGCGCTATTTTTCTATTAGAGAGCGCGTGATTCTGATTGGCTCGCTACTGTACGGCTTAAGATTTTTTCTGTGCGCTCACACAAAATTCACGCGCTATCCTGAAGCACAAATTTTTTGCGTGACTTCCACAGTAAATTTATGTATTTTTTCTCTCAGTGTAAATACATAGACACACCTTTTTACCATTAATATAGAATAATCATTGATTATTTTATTTCATAAGCCTTGTAAAGTAAATTTCAACAAAGGATTATTTAAATATTTCTTTACAGCTGCAACTTCGAAGACATCTCGAATTCTTGAATTAGTACCGATCAAATTGAAAAATGCCGGGTCAAGCAGAGTGCGGTGAATGCAATGGCAAAGGTAGAGCCGAGGTAAATAAATTATTATTAATTCAATTTACTCTACTGGTTCTCAAACATTCCATTATGAGTTCACTTATTTTACATAATTACAAGTGAAACTCTCTGATTTTTCAACACTTAAAATAAAATGAATTTTTTTGAACAAAAAATTCTTTCGTATAATCTGAGAGCATAGTTATACGAGCTTTAGCGTTTTCCAAGTACAAACATTTTTGAACAACCCTTTACTGTATAAATGAGAGGGCGAAGCAACAAGCTGCGATGTAACACAGCCGAGTTTACTAATGAACACTAACCGAGCGTCTATTAATTATAATCTCTGAAAAAGCACACGAAATAGATGAACTCCGGTGTTAATTGGCTTGGAAACTGGAGCCATCTTAACTATCTTTTATTCGTCCTTTTAATTTTCCTTTTATTCGCCTCTTTATCTTTATGCCAATTTCGGCAGTTATTGAGTGCACGCGCGTTCATCACCGTGAAACTCGAACTAGACTAGACGAGTTTAAGAGAGCCCTTGTTTACTCTGATGAGTTGAGTTATGGTTGTTTAAACTGTTAATTAATGTTGGTTAATTGTTTATCGATAGACGCTGAGAAATTTTTTGACTTTGAGTCGTTTTACTAAAGTTTTTAAATTAAAAAACATCGGTAAAAAACTTTTAACTGCTATTTACTTTTACTAACCAGCAGTTGAGTTTTTTTTAAGCAGAAAATTTTTTTCATATTTTATTTTTCTTACTGAGGTGCGATTCTATACTAAGGTTAACTCTAACTATCATTAACAAGTTTGAGGTTAATTGCATGCCCACCCATGGTATTTTTTGGTTAGTAAGCGTTAACCTTAGTGTAAAATCGCACCCCTGAAATTATAAAATTTATCAGATCTTATGACGCTAAAAAAACTGAACATAATATCAACTTAACGTAAATAAAAATAAAAATAAGATTAAAATTTTCTTAAAAATTCTTAATGATGAAAGAAAAAAAAAAAAATTAAATCTAAAAAGGTGACCTCAAGAAATCTAAAAATAACTGGAGAATTTTTCTCGCAAACAGTGAGAAGGTGGATTTAAAGAAAGAAATCGAGAAACCTAAAGTCGTCAATAGACAAGACAAGACAAGGAAGGAATTTATCGAGCACATACAATAACAAAACTCGATATCTTTCATACGATCGAAGTAATTCGATAAGCCACACGTGTTCAGCCTCATAGCGTCAATAAAGAAATAGAAATATATACATCTGTCTGTAAGACTTAACATTTCGAGACAAGATGGATTCCAAGATATTCGTTCTTATGGAAACTGATAAAAATAATCCTATTGACAGGTACCTCGATTATTTTTAATTTAAAAGTCTTTTGTAAAATAATTGTGATTAGTTTGTAAGTATTTAAATAACGAGTAACTTTTTATTTTTCAGTATGTTGTGTCAATTGATGAAAATGAAAAATGAGCAAGGTGCAAACGTTTATTGTCCCGTTCCACGAAGAGCCAGTTCTGCTGCTAACAGACCTTCCGAATGCAAAAAGTTTTTGTGTATACCAGAAAAGATTCCGTCAAACACCGACATACACGTTGAAGTGCGTCCTGACGGTAGCAAATACGGACGTATAGTAACCGGTGGGGAGGATGATTGTGCACCAAACGTTTGTCCGGAAGCCACCGACGTACGCGTTGAAACGCGACCTGACGGTAGCAAGTACGGACGTATAGTGACCTCCTCAGCTTGCGACAATGTGCCCATGATCGCGTGTCCTAAAGGAAAAAGTCCCTGCCAGGCAATCCCAATGTGTTCAAAACCCCCTAAGGGCCCTTGTCTTTATTTGCCGTCCAATGACTGCCCTAAGAAAGATACTTTTTTCAAAGAGTATATCTGCAAAAAGAGGCCACCCCAGTACGTCAAGAGAGGGCCTTACCTCACCGATGCAGGAATACCAGAGGATTGCGCTAGACACATACCAGACAAGAGACTCATCAAGTACGTCGCGTGCAAATCGAGGCACAACGGCCTACAGGACTATTGCGACCCGCTCTCGGAAAATGCCCTCAAAGCTTGCTGCAAATCCATGAACAATAATTATTAATCACCGTGCTTAATTTATCTTTTTTTTCTCATTTTTTTTTTTTTTTAAATAATTCCCACTGGTATTCTAGGACTCAATCTGTATCAAATCTTGTAGTTTTATTCTATCAAGTGGGATGATTTGTCAGACTGTTTAAAGCGCTGCCAAATTCAAATTTACAAATGAAAAATTTACATTCTATTTGAAAATCTGTTTCACGATTTTCTTTACAAAATGTCAATATATTTAATTTCAGTTTACTGTTCTAAATGTTCATTTTTGTTACTACTCCAGCTATCTTTTATAACTGTGCTTTTTGATTGTACTTTGATTGAATGTTTGGTAAATTTATTTTTAACTGTCATAAGTGTCGCTAATGGTAAATTTAAATAAAAAAAAATTAAAAAAACAAAACTATAATGTCTTATTTATTTAAAATTTAATTCAAATTTTGATAGTAAATTATGAGAAAAGTAAAACATTGTAAAATCCCAACAGATAAATGAAAAATTTATTTCAGAAAACATGTGGGGATCAGAAAAAGATGAAAAAATGTTGCTCAGGTTCAGGTGGACGAAAAGATGATGTCAAGCACCCCCCCAGGCCCAAAAGAATGAGTGTCTACAAGCCTCCAGAGGATGTGAGCTTGAAGAGGGTTGTTTCCCGAGAGCTTCGAAGTAGCGTTCTCTACATTGACTGTGACTGTTATCATCGAAACGGCTTGCAAGATGACTGTCCGCGACATAAATGTTCAAGTTCGTAATTATTATTTCTGCAGCATTTAAAAAAATTTAAATTAATAAGTAGATAGAATATAAATAGAGATATTAAAGACATAGAAAAATAAAAATAAAAATATTAGGCTCGATAAAACCTAAAAACTAAAAGGAAATATCATAAATTTACAGTCGACAGGAAAAAATGCATGGTTCAACCATGGCCTACGTGCGAGCTTGGCAAGTACTACCGTGAGAAGTGGGCAAAACAAGAAGCTGCGCGAAAGAAACCAGCTGGTAAACAAATTTGCGTACCCTTTAATTTCGACCTCACGCCCAGGTACGACGACGAGCACAAATGCCCCGACTCAAAGGACGTCGAAAAGAACAAGAAATCTGGCTGTGGCGGCGGGTGCGAGGATCGTAAAAAAGGATCGAGTAGTTCGCTCGAAGCTATCTCGAAGCACTGTCATTCCTCCGATGATGTACACAAGCACGGAGGCCACCATAAGACCAAGTGCGAAATGTGCTGCGGTGAAGAAAGTGCCTGCAGAGACGATCTAATGAAGCAAAAGTTTAAAGATTGCGCTGGAGCCAAAGAGAAAAATAAAAAATCCAAGCAACACTGTTGCGACAAAAAGAAGCCAGCGGAACGTCCATGCGGTCACACTGAAAAGTTTACTTTTGGCTGAACAATAATCAACAAACTTTATTTTATGTGTTATTCTGTAAATTCATTTAATATTTTAAAATATTTAAAAAGGTGAACTAAAAAAAGCAATGTTTAAGAAAAAAAAACATGAAAGATAATTTATGTAATTCAGCCTAAAGGTAATAAATCACATTTTTTTCGATTAATTTTATAGATTTAGTAGTTTTTAAAACTCATGCTGTTGATTATCACAGGCTATCGAAGCAAGCGCACGAGCTGACGAAAAAAACCACTTCATCGAGAATGAAACTGCCCTGTCTGCACTTAGCCTAACACACTTTCAGTTTGACGAGGAGAAAAAAGCATTAGTCGGGGAGATGCCCTTACTTTCTTCTTGACGTCCGATAGTAGGTATGCCTGCTAGAGAAGAGCATGGTCGTCTGACTTGGTATTTAAAACCGACCACTCACTCTACTATTACGAAATATTGAAAAGATAACTCGTTAATGATCTTATAAAAGTTTGATAAACCTAAATGATAAAACAATTTTATGAAATTACTCATGGGCTGTCGGTCTGAACTCAATAATCAATAAACGCTTCAATTGTCCCACAGATCACGTTTGATTATTATTTTACAGTCTAACGATTGAGCTACAATCAGCCAGGACAGGAGAAAATATGCCAAGGTGCTTTGATGTCAAGTGAGCCCATCAGCAAATTAACGATTCAAAATTTAATTAATCAGGGTCTATTAAGAACCTTTGAACTAATTATAACTTGGTTACGTTATTATAAAATTTTGAAAATGGAACTTTGATTTTTTTTCTACGACGTTCTTTTTTTATTTTTTTATTTCTCGTTGTATTATTTCAAAGCTTATAATGCGACAATGAAAATCAGGACAATGATAAATTAAAAAATCAAGACGAGCGTTCGAGTGAAACTTTTGACTTCCACTCGGGGCCTGCACACTCGAGGTCTAATAACCTCCTCGAGCGCGGGCGTACTCAATAAATATTGTCTCCGCGTCTCGATGCGATGGTTACACGAGATGCATCGAAAATAAGATTCGTTATCCAGTAAATCGCACAATAGAGAGAAGGTCATAGGAGGTGCTAACGAACAGGAAATAACGGAACGCCACGCGACCGGGTGACTTCCGGTTGCCGTATTTGCATTTCTCTCGTCTCCTAATAATTTCCTGCGGTTTGTCTTTTTTTTCGGTTGTCCAATGTCAAGGAGGACTGATTTATATCGAATTGTGAAAGTATCCGTGTAGCTGAAAGGTACATTCATTGAAATATTTGCTGCGTTATGTGGCGAGAAAAACTGTTCTTTGTGGAAAAAGTAAGCGTCATTGAGCTTAGATAGATGACCGGTACGGTGATTATTATGACGATGGCTGTTCTTAGATTGTTTTGCGTGGGAAAAGAAAGAATAATTGGAGAATCTCGAGGCGGTGTTATTCGCAGCGGTAACATTGAGTATGAGGCTTATTACTTTAATATGTCAAAATTACACGTTCTTTTTTTCTTTTTATGAAATTTATCAATCATTAGAGTATAATGGACATTAAAAGTTCACTTCAAACGGTAGAATATGAAATCTGAATACGCAATCCCGTAAATACCACAATAATCTACGTAATACGAACTAAAATAGCGTATATCTTAGATTATCTGCATAAGCGATAATTTATAAAAATGAATGAGATTTTAAAAAAGACGAGAAGAAAACAAGATTTCAAAAAAGAGCAGGTCTTATAGGGTCTTTGTAAAATTCAATAATTGAAAACAGATACTCATTAAAGTTGTGATTTAAAAAAATTTCCCTATCCAAAGCTCTTAAGCACGATTCGTCGCTGTAATTTACACAAATTTTCTTTATTGTTACAAACAGGCGTGAGACGGCCGGCGATCTAGCAAGGCGAGACGAATCAGCATCCCCGCAGATGCATCCAGCAACACACCGTGGGGCTGCACATTGTGTGACTCTCTCTCTCTCTCTTTTTCTCCCTCGAGTTACTCGTGCCATAAGTATAAGTACACCCAAGATAGCCCTCTCACGATTTCTCTCTCTCTCTCTCTCTCTCTTTCTCTATTCCTCCGATGAAAATAAAGTAAGAAAAAGGAGAGATCGAGTGTCCAGGTAGGTATAAGCGTGTGTGCATCGTGTGTATATAAACAAAAAGGTGGAGGAGGAGGGAAAAGGGGAGAGGAGCTGGAAGGGTCAGGGACTTGGTCAAGAGCACGCCAGGTAGTTCCATTAACTCTCCCACAGCGTCTTCTTCCTCGGGACTCGAGATCTTTTTATTATTATTTCTTTGCTCTTCTTTCTTTGATACGAGCGTATACTGCAGCCTAGACCCTCACTGTATCGCTTTTCCTGCATGCTTTATTGTCTTTGATGCAGCATCTCTCTTCACTTTTTTCTCTATTTTTTTAAAACTACCGCTATTTTATAATCTTTAGACTTAATAAGGTCGAGGATTTGAGAAGGTTATTTGGGCTGATTTTTCTTATACATATCAAGATTATTTGTTATTAAAAGAGAAGATGATGAAGTTACAAGAAGCGATAATGGTTGCTGCTGTGGATACTACCTACTATTTTTCAACATTTTTCTCGAGAAAGTTAGAAGCTTATCTTTTTCCTTTTCTTACATTGAAAAAGATTAGTTTGGTTGATGCATCAAGACTGCGGTTACCTTCTGTAAACTTCTATTCATATTTTCTCTAACCAAGACATCATCATCATCATCATCTATCAGATTGACCACTAAAATTGTTATTCACACTAGGCAGTGTAATTTATTGTTTTTAACAGCTTTACTGTTTTATGTGCCTTTATTTTATCTTTTGTGATCTGCAAACCTATGTAATTTTATATTAGTATATACTTAATGTATTATTTTTGCTGTAGCTCAGAGTACCTTGAGTTCTGTCAAATAAAATTTTATTCTATTCTAGTCTATTCTACTCTATTCTAAATCAAGCGTTTTACTTTTTTCCTTGAGTTTTTCTAGGCAAATTAGATGTTTCTAGGCAGATCATTTGAGAATTTGAGAAATATTATTTTCAAAGCAAAACTTTGAAATTTCGTATTTAAAAAATATTTGTTTTTTAAAATTAAATAAATTATTCCAAATCTATGAATTCTAGTTACGATGGTAATTTGATAATTTTTCTACTTTATGTAAAAAAATTTTATAGCAAAAAGTTAATTTGCCTTTTTTGCTCGCACACGATAGACCAAGATAGACTCAATTACAAGCATCTGCTCTGACAAAAAGTATACTTCACTACACTGGCAAAACACGATTTTTCATATTGGGTTCAAGCAGAAGGAAGTATGAGAATCTTCTACACGGTCGCGACTGTAATTAGAGCTCTAATCTCCAACTTTCAACATATACCACTGAACATCAGCAATGGATAATAAAATTAAAAGTTCATCAAAAGTGGCAGCAAAATATAACTACTTTAATGTGAGAAGAATAACAAGAAACTTTACTACGGTGGATAAGAAGTGAAAACAGAAGAAAACTGAAAATTACCTGGGATAAATATATACATATACGTAAAAATAAAAAAAGTAGAAAAGGTAGAAGATTAAAGATAGCGGATAAAAAAGTATCGAGAGAGTCGTGTACAGTAGTCGGGTAAAAAAGGTAGAGCACGTCTATAAGAGGCAAAAATAAAGATGGCCATGAGACGAGGGTGGGGCAAAAAGAATATGAGCTGCCGCCTGCATGTGCAAATGGTTCGTCGGCATTGTCAACGTCGAAAAATAGAGAAGCGCACCCACCGTACCAGCACCGCAAGAATTTTCTTCGCTCCATGCACCATAAAGCGAGGGTTAACTTTTGCCGGCGAAAAATCCAGTTATTTTTGGCTTTAAATTTTAACCAGCCTGCACCCACCACATTCATCAAAGGATAAAACGTTTAAATACACTCAATCCTTTTATAAATAGCCGTTTACTATGTATCATTATTATCTTTCAATTTTACAACCTTTTAAAAACAAATTGGTTGTTGGTTGAACTAAATCAAATTATATTTATGTAAATTTTTGTACCTTCAAATTTTCAACGGTAAAAACTAACAATAAGACACAATTGCCATTCTGCAATCAGTCCAACAGATAATTTACGGAGTTATAAATCTTAATACAGTTAGAGCAACGTCATGCATATATAATAAAACACCTCACTAATAAATTCAAAATAAAAAGAAAATCTTTTTCAAACGACACTAAGGTACTTTGTACAGCATAAAAATCTAATAATACCTTCCTTGCACTTTATTTTTACGAGCTGATAGTTATTTCAGACCTTTTTTGTTAAACTTTTGATCAATAATAAAAATTGTCTGGACATCCGATCTTGAAAATAAACTGTGCAGAATCAGTCATCCTTATTCCTCAACGGTTATAGAGAAAACTAAGAAGAAGAGAAGTGGTTGGCTAAACAAAAAACATCTCGAGCGAAACGAAGTAGACGAGTCGGCAAGAAAAGATGAAAAAACTGTGCATGCGAGAAAGTGAAGATGACATGCATAGTTGGCAACACCACGTGTTCCTTCAAGACGCTCAGCTAGAGCGAGTTTTATCAACAGCGTGCATAATTTACGGGGAGCAAAAATAAATGATACGGCAGGATTGAAGAAGATGAGGTGGTAAGCAATTACCGATGGGAGTTCGTAGAACAAACGAGTTGTACAGTGCGTTTCCGGGATCCGGCGCTAAATTGGCATCCCTGACTGCACGCAGAGCTTTTTTTAAGCCAAGGCATCGATTACGAGGATTGATAAGATTATGCATCGCCGCTGCAAGGGAGCGATGATTGAGGTCTGTCGATATTACAGGGAAGAGGGTTTGTTGGTATAACGGTCCCGCAGACTCATTTATTCTTTATTTAAGTTTTACGATGAGATATCGAAATTATTTTCGCGAAGGAGGAATGTGCAATCTTCGAAACATCAATCATCGCTGAAGTATCTGAATAACAACTTCATTCTCCTTTGACCATACTTTTTAGACTCGAAGAGACTAGGAGGTAAATCATCCCTATTGTAGCTACAGGTAGTATATAAGGTCTATAACAAACGGCGGCACGTCCATTGAAAGACGCAGGTAAAACGGGCGAGACGCGTGTGTTGTGCACTAGCAGTGGCTGCAACGGGGGGCTATGACCTTTCAAGTTTACGACTCGCTTGATTTAAGGAGAGAAAGAAAGAAAGAGAGAGAGAGAGCACCTCTCTTTTACCTCACGCTATACCCAACCTCCCCCGCACCCATGCATGTACGCTCGCCGACAACAAAATGCTCCTGCCGCGGCTCTGGAACGCACCAGCCGAGTAGTAACTAACTGGGTCTGATAAGAGGCTTTCAGGAAATCCTCCTAAGTGTTTTCGTGCGCATCTCAAATACTTTTTCAATTTTTCTTTTCTCCTTTACTTCCTCAGTCCATTTGACCTGAACTATTATTATTTTTTTATTTTTTTATTTTTTTTTTTATAATGACAACACAAACAAGGATTCGTAGATCATATTTTTATTTTTTACCGGATAAATTATATATTTTAAGAATTTATTTAACATTTAAAAAAAAAAAAAATAATAATATGAAATAAAAGCCAAGTCAGGGACATAGTAAAGGTTCGTGATCGTCAGTTCACGTTACGATAGATGCATGAGCATTGAGCAGCCCTCAGGGCCTATTATATTCAACTCTGTGCCGAGAGCTCGAGCAGATTGTGATCATCCAGCCACCGCAACACATGACAGTTTTATATGATACAATGTACACAGTGCTTCTGCAGAATTGCAGTAAATATATAATACTATATCCTGCATGAAAGTATTAAAAAAATGCATTAATGCATTGGCTAAATAAGTAGGCGACGCTTTGCTTGATTTAGAAACCGCATCGACTTATCAAATCATATGATCGATTGAACTTAGTAGGTAATATCTTGAATTTTCAATGGATCTTTTTTGAAAGCTCCGACAAACTAATGATATGATTATTACAAAATAAGTGTCAATAAAAATAAGAGGCTATGCATTCTCTATACGAACACATCAAATGAATATTATGCATATAAAAAGTAAAAAATGAAATGAATATCAGATATTAAAAAAATTCAGTTCGTTTTAAATAAACTTTAATCCAGCTGTATGTCGTGGATACCGTGTGCGTCTGTCAGCAAACATTTCGAATTGAACATCAGAGGCGCCACTCTCCGCGAGTCTCCGGCTCCGGCCTCCGCGTTTGTACTTACTATCTTAGGTCGGTATAGTAGATTACAGCATCTATGTATACTATTATATTTATTTTTTAATATAGACGTTGTGTAATGAAAAAAAAAATTAACCGGCATTTTTAATAACTTAACTACATCTAATTTTTACAATAAACTACACGAATCGTTAAACACTCTAAAAATAACAATATGTGCGATGAAATTAAAATTTGACCCAGCAAAGTGCAACCTAGATTGATATAATTTTATTTCTAAACCTCATCAAGTAAATAATTCGGTTTTTAAATAATTTGAATTTTTTTCAAATGATTAAAGTTTATTATAGGCATGATAAAAATATTTTTAGCTGCTATGAAATGCTATGAAATCTACCCATACAGTTTATGATATATTAATGAATGATTTTAAATAAATTATAAAGTGTATAATTCGGACTAAATAATAATTTTTTAATTTTAGACAGCAACAAAAAAAAATTTTTATTTAAAATAATTTTTTGCTTCATAAAAATTTCAATTAATGCTAAAAATCTATTGTAGCTTTAAAACATTAAAACGAACTTTCTTATCTCAAAGCCTATAAAGGATTCCCATTTCAATATATTGTGTTATGATTTATACGAACTTCATTGTTATTTCGGTTGTTCATGTTTTATTTTAATATCAGTTTATTTTGTTAAAAATCTGATGAATTTTTATTTCATTTAATTTTTAAAGTCATATTATTTAACAATAATAATTTTTTAAAAAGAAATTTTTTAGTTACAAATTAAAAAATTAATTATTGTTGATTATATCAATTGAGCATTTATGATGAAGTTTAAAAATAAATTTTTTAGTTTCTGTAACATATCTCTTCATTGAAAAAAAAAATAATTTCATTTATAAAATTCAACTTAATAAAAAATAAAAAAATACATATTAACGATAAATTTAAAAATACGCGCGCAACCATTTATAAGTGCGTCATTGGCAGCTAGATGTCTCTGAATCGATTTTTACCGGAAGAGCAAAAATAAAAGAGGCGTCGGTGAGAGGCGGCGCTGGAGTAGCTTAAATTTGCTATAGTGTGTTGCAAGCAAGAGTGAAGCAAGCGCAAGCCGAAGCCGCCTTCTCCAACCGACGCGCACAACAATTTTTTTACGTTGGCTTCAGTAGGTATTCAGTACTTAACCTAACCGTCCGGCACGTGTTAGTGAAGTATGATCTTCGTAGTTTCTGACTACTGAAAATTACAATACTTCCAACATTCAACGCTCCTACGCGCTTGTTCAACGACGCACTCTAATTGGCTGACGGAGAACAATATAGTTTCGGCAGGTGGACCGAGAAAATGGTTTAACGAACGCATCCCTCTCTCACCTTACCGCCGCTTGTGTTAGTCATAGTCGTAGTCAGTCGTAGTGAACACGAGGAAGGAAGTGGACATAACAAATCCACCGCTGCAATTAGTATCGACAACGGGCATTTCAGTTTAGAATTCGAAGTGCTAAAGTTTATTCCTTCTGCAGTCTTCAATCGTGATTCATCGTCGACTTTAGTAACCCGGTGCCGCTGCACGTGTTAGTTACTCTCATTTAACCAACTGACTGTAAGTTTAACTTTCAAATACCATTCAATAACTCTTTTTTAAATACTCTTTTAATTTTTTATTTTGTTCTTTTGTCAAATGCTTTAATTTTATCGTTGTTTTATCAATCTAAAAAGTAGTACCGCTCGAAATATACTTTTTATAAAAATCAATAAAATGGCTATAAAGAGTGAATTTCGTCTAACAATGGGTATTTTTTTTGTTCAATAGTAAGAAAAGATAAAAAAAAAACTTAAAAATGGCTGATCAAGAGCAGCAACAACAACAACAATCGCAAGACTTTAGCATGGATGTGTGCGAGCAGCAAGCGTTCGAGCAGCAAAATGGTGGCTCACAGAACGGAGGTGCCGCCGACGCCACGAATGCCGGCGGCGTCTCGGATAACCAAGAAGACAGGAAATTGTTCGTCGGTGGCCTAACTCGAGAAACCGGAGAAACAGAACTCCGTGAGTATTTTGGCACTTTCGGGGACATTGAAACCATAAATGTTAAAAAAGATGCCGCTACTGGCCGGCCACGGGGCTTCGCTTTCATACTTTTCGCTAAAGCCGAGTCGATGGAAAAAGCCATGGCCCACGGTGAGCACACCATCAACAGCAAAAAGGTCGACATCAAAAAGGCGAAAGCCCGCCAAGGCAAGATCTTCGTGGGAGGCATACCGGCCGAGCTCACCGATGACGATATTAAAACCTTCTTTGGACAATTTGGTACAATTGTCGAGGTCGAGATGCCCTTTGACAAGACGAAAAACCAACGAAAAGGTTTCTGCTTTATAACTTACGAAACCGACAAAGTAGCAAACGAGGTCCTGAAGACGCCCAAGCAATTTATCAACGGTAAAAAAGTCGACGTTAAGAAAGCCACTCCTGCCGCCAAGCCAAACATGCCGGCTGGCCGTGGCATGGGTAGGGGAATGCGAGGCACTGCGCGTGGCAGCCGAGGAGGCCGTGGAGGCTACGCACCAGGTGCAGGAGCAGGCGGATGGGTTCAGGGTGGATACGGTGGCTATGGTGCTGGCTACGACGCCGGCTACGGCGGCTACGGAGGTAACTATGATTACTATGGCGGTGGATACGGCGGTTACGGCGGATATGCTGACTTTAGCACTCCGTACGGAGGCTCGAACTTTGGGGGAAAGCAGAGGGGTGGCCGAGGCCGACCTGCCCAGAGGAATCAGCCCTATTAATTTAATTTCCTTATTACCGGCCGTCTCTGTGTCGGATAAAGATTTTTTTCTTTAATTTTTAGTTTAAATGTCTGATTAAGTCTTATAATTATTTGAATTATAGTAACGAACAAATGTATCTGATAAATATTTAAAATAGTTTTTAGTACAAGTTTGTAAAAAAAGCATATTTATATAATATAAATATATATATTGTATCCAATAGTTTTTCAGAATACTCAGTACAATTTTTTTATACTTTAAATTGACATTTAACAAATGTGTTTTCAGTGATTAACATGTGTATTTGTCGCTCATAGTATTGTAAATGATACCTTTAAAAATTTTTTGCTTCAAGCGCTTAAAATTAAACTAAACATAAGTGACAATTTGACGTGAAAAGATTTTTTTTTATTTTCAATCTGAAAGTTCGTTAAAATAGCTGTATTTTTTTTCAATAAAATTCACCTACAGTATAAAAATTTTTCTCAGCCAATTTTTTAATATTAATTTTATTCCCAAATGTTAAAATTTTATTTTTAACCTCATTAAAATTTTTGAATTTCAGAAATAAATAGATAATCGCTTGTTCTTAATTAAGAAAGACTTAATTTTTTATTTCTTCTTATAATAGTCTTTTCATAAGGAATTGTAGCTAACCAACAATTTTTGATTTTGAAAAACATTACAATTCTAGTAATGTTTGTCTGTTAGGGAAATCTAAGATAAGATTAATCAAAGCTAACTAATTTCACTGCACAATTCAAATAAAAAACTTATTTTTTGATGATTTTATGAGGCAAGTTTTTATTTTTTGTAGATTTGAATACTTTCAAATGTGAATTCAATTTGCATCTGAAAGTGGAAGTATATTTTCAATTCTTTAAACAAAGCTTTCTTTTATATCACTTACTGTATTACACTGACTTTTTTTTAGTTTTTACATAAATATTCTTATTTTTGTCTAGAATATATTTTTCAATTATCAACTTTTTCCTTTTTTACTCAAATGCCATTTTATTTTCAGTTACATTAATAGTTTTTTTTTAATGGGCTGGTTTATTCCACTTATTATTATTTATTATTATTTTTTACTTTTAATCTAAGTTTACCTACATTTGTTTTGAATTTGATAATTAATCGCTTCTTTCCATTATTATTATTATTATTATTATTTTTTTTTTTTTCAATAGAAAAGTTGCAACATAATACAAGATTTTTTTCTGAATTAAGTTGTAAATTCTTTTAATAGATATAGAAAAGGTACTACAGAATAAATTTGCAATAATAAATGTTCAAAACTAGATCTAAAATTATTCAACCTCAGTTACTTATATTTGTCAATAATTAAGATGTATAAAATTAATAATGGTAATTAGGACTTTGAATTATTACATTATATTTAGCATCTAAAATGAGGTTCCAGAACTAAAGATAAATATATTCAACATTGTGTGACAAACTTTTCAATTGTAAAGGTTATTTTTACAACTATATTTAAAAAATAAATTTTAAAAATTATATGTCAACTAATTAATTTTGTTTCTTGTGTATGAAAAGTTTTTTTATGTTTGACAATGAGTGTAATTAATTGCAAACCAAATTTTATGGTAAAATTTTCAATTTAAGTGGAATAAATTTAGTTTTTAATAATAATTAAGATACATTTGATCTAAATTAAAACAGTTTATTTAAATTATTGTAAGCATAAAGCAATTTCTAATGCAATTCGTACATAACACAAATTTGTTTCAATTTTTGCTGTTGTCTGAAAAAAATTAAATAAAAAATACAGTAGTAAGTATAAAATAAAAAAAACGAATAAACTTTTTTCATTTACTTAACTATAAATTTTTTATTTAAACATTTTGTCTCAAACTTTTACTTTAACCATTAAAATGATTTACAGCAACTTATATAGATGTTTGACAGTTAGTCAAATTTTTTCTATTATCTTGAAGAATAATTAATGAGAAACATTTTTGGCAGCTGGATAAGATTTTCATCAAGAAATTTTAAAACTATTACTTTCAGAAAAGTTTTTCTATCAAAGATGTATGAAATAATTTTGGCGAAGTAGTTATCTTTGTGAAATGCAGTACATTCTAATACTTGTAATTATAAATAAAAAAAAATAAAATAAAATTTTTTGCTTTTTGATTTTGATTGTCTCTTTAAGATTTCAATTTTTAACTTGTTTTCTAAGTTTTTTTAGTAAAGGAAAAAAAAAAGTAAATGGGCTTTTGAAATTTTTTTTTACATCTGCATGATCTAGATCCGATTAAGTACATCTAAAATAATATTTATTTTATAATTTTTATTTGTGACTTGAATAATAAATTTTAATTATGTCTTTTCAGGTAGTTATAATTACGCACAGCAATTTCCGGAACTCACATATCAGTACAACAGTGCAAGGTTTCAACGGTTTTAGTAGATATGATTTATTTTAAAAATCTGTTAGACCAAAGGATATTATTTGCAAGTTATACAGACTGTTTTAATCATAAAATAAATCATGTCTTTATCAAGAAATTGTTAAGCAACACTAATTTTGTCACAAATGGGTGTTTGCTCTGATGAAAAAAAAGAAAAGAAAAAAACTTGGCATTGGCAAGGAACCAAGAAGATTTGGTAATTTTTTTGTGAATAATAGAAGCATAATTCAAAGCTTTTAACAAAAATAAGTAGAAATTCAATCAGCTACTTATTTACAAAATATATATAAATATATATATTTAAAAAAAACATATATTTATTAAAATAAATATGACATAGTTTGGATAGTAAATAACAAAAGTTTTTTTTTTTTTAACTCTACTAAAGAACTGTTTTATCTACTAACAAATCTGCTTCTAATCATGTTTTTTTTTTTTTTTTTTTTTTTTTTAACTTTTTATGGCTTATAAGTTAAAACTATACAATTTTAAATCCTCCTTTTTTAATTATTAAAATTATTTTTATAAATTTAATGCAATCATTTCTTAAGATGTTAGAAAAAATTTTCAAAGAGTTTCAATTAAAATATAAATTCAAAATATTTCTAAAAGAAGTTTGATCTTTTAAAAACGAAAAATTAAAAAATATTTTTGTATAATTATGTAAATTTTAAAATGTACTTATTATATTTTAGTAACAATTATTTAATTATATAATGATAAAAAATAAACTATTTGAAATCAGTTTTTATAATAAAACAAAAAACATGATTGATAACAGATATCCTAATATTTTCCAACCTCTACAATAAAGTTAGTAATGTCTAAAATAAGTTTTTATTAAATTTTGCATTAAAATGAACCATTAACAAAATTGTTATTTATTTTAAACTACACTCAAAATTGAATTTTATAACGAAGTATATTTTCAGTAATAAACTATTACAAAAACATTGAGCCTAAACCGCGCATTTTTTTTTTTTTTTTTTTTTTACACATTACAGAACAATCATCCACGAACTCGTTTTTTTTTATTCTTCTTTTGTTATGAGTCAACGCGTCGCGCGCGGTTTGGTCGCCGTAAACCTCCGCACCACACCGCATGCTTACTCAATCGAGCTCATTGTTGCTCTTTGTACGACCTTCCATTAAAATAACGTCGCACCAAAGATAGGATACTATTTTTTTATTTTATTTTATTTTTTTAATTTTCTGTAAAATTTATATTTTTTATTATAATTTACTTTGCTTTCAAAAATTTTTGAAAATTTAATGTTCAATACAATATTAACTGCTTGTTAAATTCATTATTTTATTATTATTTTTTTTTTTTACCAAAAATTAATATTTTACATTTTTAAGATAATTTTACACTTCATAGTCATAAGCAAAAAAAAATTTTTTTTTATTGTAGACAGAAAAAAAGAGCTTTGATTTCAATTGTTTCAGATTGCTGATTTTCCACAGCGACACTTCCAATTTACGGGCGGAAGCGTATAATTTTGCCATTCTCAATTTTTCATGTTTCTTGTTTCCAATATCTCACGCCTAAGTTCACCGCTGACTTCGCCGGTACAGAATCGAAGCAAGAGAGGAAAGAAAAACTTGACCTACTTCAGTTTTTAGAATAAAATGAAATAGATGCAATTTTTTTTAACGTCTCCAGTCCAAAACTACAATGAAGACAATTTAGATGAAACCTGCTATAATTGCACGGCTGATAGCAATGTACACAGGATTTCGAAAAATACCTTCATTGTTCGAAAACAGCAGTTTGCAGGACAGCTGGTTGGCATCATCTGCATTGCGGCGGCGGCAGTGGTGGGCTCGCGAACATATACACTAACACCGACGCGCTTCTTTTACTCTCTTTTCGTGACGCGAAATATTATCACGGTTGTAGCTCATAAAAAAGCACGTTTCATAATATTTTAGAGAAATTTAATAGAATTGTTTATTGTGATGAGCCTTTTGAAACAATCGTCATCCCTAACTTGTTATTTCGCAAGATCGATTATTCGTCAACGAAAAAAAAAACGAGTTAAATTCCTTACCTTTTATATTTTTTGTGCCAAGGAATTTTAAATACTTCTTTAAAATGGATTCGGACTCACCTATAACAAAAAAATATATATATACATTTAATTTATGCGTGGAAATAAATACAATTGTGAGAAATAATTATGCAACTTGTTGCAAATTTAATAAAGTCCTAACACGCAACAAATGACTCACAACAAAGTATTAATAACAAATCGTCCATACTATTAATGAAATTTTAAATTTGTTGGATACATTTTATGTCAACATTACATACAATTTCACTTTGATTCTTGAATCATAAATTACTGGTCGGTGCAGCTCGTCAATTATTACATAACAATAGAATAATCATTACCTTCAAAAAAAAAAAAAAAAAAAAAAAAAAAAAAAAAAAAAAAAAAGTGAACAGCAGTGACGTCATGAAATACAGTTAAAACTAGTGTACCCTCTTTTTAACTTGTATTATAATAATGATGATTGAGCAACGCGAAAAATACCTTTGCGCATGATCGAGCGTCGGATTCGCACGTACTAAAGACAAATTCTTCTACTATTATTAATCAAATCATTTTTCAATATTAAATGAGATCAGAAAAATCTGTTTCGAAATATTATAACTTGTTTTGATCACATAAATTATTTCTTGTTTTTTATAACAAATCCGTTAAAGAGTTCATGGGTGATAAAATATTAAAGTAAAGGTAAGCGTCCAAGTAAATGTTTTAAATTCAACGTTTTCAGCCGTGTGTACAATCGTTAAACGTCATCGAAGGTTTCGTGCTGCGCATTAAGGAGGTTCCTTAACTCAGAGCCTATATAAAAAATTTAATTTTTCCATTGATTTTACATGTATAATATTCCCAAAAATTAGATTTAATATTACTAAAAGATTAGTTTGATTAAATATTACAGATATGATAAATTGAGTTTTTTTTTTTACGTAAATTATTTTGGAAGAACCAAATTTTAATTAAATAAATAATGACAGGGTGATTTTGGGTTGAAAAATTTGTTATTCTTTTTGCTTCATTACGACCCGATTAAAATTTCAAGATTATCAGGTAAATTAATAACGTTGAGAAATTATTTTTAAATTTATTTAAAGTCGCTACATGTAAAAGCTAACCGACGAATATCGCATACGAAATGAAATTTTAACAATATCATTGCAATTATCGATAATCGTACTTTTTTTAAAAAAAATTTATTAATTTTAGTGAATCGATCTAACTTGTGATTAAATTTCATTTAAAATAAAGCGGTTGCATGTGTCGGAGAAAAATTAATTACCGGTTAAAAACACTTGCTAACAAATTTCAAAATAATCTGCATAGGTTTTATATATTTATGTGCAACTCATAGGCTTTAAATATCAATAAAAAGATTGACTTCATTTTTAACGAAATTTATCTCTCAAAATATGATTATATGAGTTTTGAAAATTTGTTATACCCTTACTGTGAAGGTAGTAAAAAGTCAAACAAATCTTGATATTTTTATCAATCTAAGTTTTATTATCAATTAGTCACTTCTTTTATTTTGCTGGTTTTACGTAATAAATTTTCCGGTATTTAAAAATAGCCTTTCAGTTAAATTTAATGGATGTAAAATTATCTTATATAAATTGTCGATAATACTTTTTTGATAGTAAAGTCCATTTCGAAAATAATAAAACCACGAATATTGTTATTAAATATTAAATTAAACATATGGTCCTAAAATTAAACATCAGTTCTGCGGAAGTCTTGTGAGAATTTTTTTTCTTGTATAGCTGCTTGGCTACTGTAGGTATAGCGGACATAAGTTTCGTAACGGCTACTTCGCGGAAGTTGTAAGGTGCATCCTCCAGATGTTCCACGTGCTGCAGCGGATAACCGGCGTGGTGCATTCCCGGCTTTATTTTGAATCTTTCATTTTCTTTATCTCCCGAGCTCGGTCTTTAACGGAGTTAATATTACTGACTGGTATTTCACAAATTTAAGTGCTTTTTTTAATCTTCCTCAAAACTCCTTTTTTTTCCGTTCATGTATTTTTCAACAATAGTCGAAGTAAAATCATTTTTTAAAGTGACTTTGTTAAGCGAATAATGTGCAGTAACAGATGTTTACGCGCAAAATAATTCAGCTTTTTATAAGAAAGAGTAATTATTTTTTTTCAATTAAAAAGAGAAAGAACTTTTTTCGACTACCTCAATCGTAGAGAAAAATTATTTACAAAACAAAGCTAAAAATAAAATAAAAATTGGTGATCAGTGAAAATTAAAAACTTTATAGTATTGAAAAAATGCGTAAGAAAGGTATCTCGTGTAATTTTTATCCACCCTGAACGTTAAAAGAGCTGCGCGAGTTTTAAAATGCTGTAAGATAAAGTTATTGGTATTATTAAGCCCCAAGTTAAGAAAACGTTGTCAAACATTAATTAATTACATAATTCTTTAAATTAAAGTATCTCTTTGGGTATCTGCTCGCCTCATAGCTCAAGCGTTGCTCTAAAAAAAGTGAAGGTCACAGCAGCATCAAAAAGAAAATCCCAAGTCGGGTCTCTTGTCGATAAACCGACCCAAAAGAGCTGGGTTCAAAAAAAGTAGTTTTTTTTTTTTTTTTTTTTTTTTCTTCATGAAAGAAGATCAAAAAGAAAGATGAGGGAGGAGGGTAAATAATTGACGGCGAATGAAAACTCGAGCGAGCACAGAGCATCACTGCAAGGTTAAAGCTCTACTCTTGGGGCCCGCGGTTCAGGGCCATCTCTTGGACTGCAATAATTATAATGCTCTGCGCCGTCTTACTCTCTTCTCCTCCTCCTCCTTTTTCTTCTTTACAGGTACAGAGGAGAGCAGGAAAATATACGGGCGACGTGTGGCGCGCGAGTCTCTCTTCATAAGCAAAATTTATGATTTCTCTCTTAATAAGAATTGAAGCCTGCGGTGCGGTCTGCTGTGGTGAGAGAACACCAGAGGATCCACTTTAATTGGCTTAATTTTTGACTGGTTTACTATTTACATGCTTGTATTTTCCACTGCAAAGTACGGAAGTTTTTATGATAACCGAGACTAATGAACCCCCTTTTCTTCTCGTACCGCGACGAACAATGATTTATGTACTTTGGAGTGAAGAGGAAACGGTAATAATAGATTATCAATACGAATAAAATCTTCTTCTCGTGCAGCATTGTAGGAAGTTGACTTGCTATTCTATGAATTTTCAATAAGGGTTATTTGAGAAGCCGTTCTTACTGGGCACGATAATAAGATCGGACGGTGCATTTTAAATTCTTGGGATCAAAATCTAAAACTCGATAAATTTTAATTAAAACTTGCTGCGAGCAGCCAAGTTAATTACATTAAGTTCCTTTGAATAACTATACCGGACGGAAGATTCTACATTTGTTCGTTGGGTATAAAAAGTATAGCAACGATAAGACTGATATGGCCGTGGGCAAGACTTGGTCACATGACTTGAAATTTACTCTGAGCTGAGTGCGGCAATTGTCCTCTCGAGTGCTTCAATAATTGCAGCATTTCTCGGTCTTATTCGTCTGAGGCGCCGTGATGCGCCTCGTCGTGCCGTCACGAGTATAAGTGTAGGTTTTTAAAGTCCACGTCCGGTGTCGTTGTCACGACGCGGATGATTTAATTGTGCCGCGGAATTTTAATAACAAGCACGTTTACCTTCACCTTGTAAATTTTTCCTTTTTACTATTCTTCAATATCACGAAGTTTTTTTTATTTCTTTCAGAAAAATATATTAAATTTTAAACTGTTGATTTTTTTTTTTTTAGAATATGCAATAAATTTGTATCAGGACAAAATGAAGCTAGTTTGGGTTTGAAAAAAATTGTAATGCCGTTAGTTTATTTAAGATAATGTTAAAGAACTTTATTGAAAAAACTATTAGCTGTAACAATTTAATTATCGAACGAAGACAGAAGCTACTCGCGGTAAGTGCAAAATACTCGGTCGTTTCGAGCCAAATTGCCAAGGAGAAAAAGGTTTTTACACCAAGCTAGGCAGACCTTCGCTATGGCTTCCAGGAATCACCTTAGTCTTTTTCAGAGTGCTTCGCTTTTCTTTTCTGCAGGGAAAACCTTGGAATGCAAATACTTTCTTTTTTAATTATACTTAAACTAGCTATGTTCACAGTTATTTTGATCACAGAATTAAAGTTTCAACTTTCTCAAACCTAATTCGAAAAATTTCAGTTTACCATGTATTCTATCAATATTTTTTTCATTTCTCCGAGTTTTAGTTATTCCAAGCATTTTCCCCTAATTAAGCAAGTGAGTTAATTGTCCGTTGGAGTAGCATATAACGGATTGGCTAAAGATTAACTTCACGCTCTTGATTGCTTACATCACTGCCGTTTTACTGTTAAACTTATTAAGTATACTTTATGCTTTAAAAATAATTCAGTCAGGTTGTTACGCGAAACAAAGTTTTCCAGATGCTTAACTGTTCTTGATTTTACGTTCTTTCACAATTTTAAGTAATTTTACAAAAAATCGTTTTTTAAAATTACTTTGATTTAATTTTTTATACGATTTTTTTGCTTTGAGTTATTTTTATCGGCCAAAGATCGAAAGTACACATTTAATGTTATACTTGACCGCAGACAAAACAACAGACCACAAACAAAATTGAGTCAACCAAGCAACGGGTAAGAAATTGCGGAAACTATAACGCACAATCGATTCAAAAAATTCACTTCGACCCTGAACCGTTTCCTTTACAATTACTTTTTTGCATCGTTCAAGGGCTATTACTATTGCCTCTGCTTAATCGAAACAAACGACCGATGAAGCGAAACCAGAAACTGAATTCTGGTATCGTTACTTTAAAAGTTTCAAATTATTACGAATAACAAAAGACTGATATTTAGTTTTAAATGTCACCGTCTTAAAAAAAAAAATCGGATCGATTTCAACTCGAGTTTTTAATTTAAAATGAATTTTTGGACACAAAATTTTGATCCTAAAAAAAATTTTACATGTGATCTCTTGTAAATCTAAAGATAATTTATTAAATAATAATGTATTTGCCATACTTATAAGTTTTTCAACAACTGAACTTTTTTCCTCGCTTTTTTCAATGACTGGTTTGTTTTAAAAAAAAAGTCCTTGTAAATAAAATAAAGCTTTAAAAATAAAACTTAAGATGGGAAAAATATGAATATTATACCTGATTCAGTGTCTTCATTGTCAGCTCCTCGAAGACAAGAGTGAAAAGACCGTGAGAGTCTTCGGCCACCCGGTGATGAAGCTGCTTCAGCTACCGAGGGTTGATTCATTTTTTTTTTCTTTTTCCTTCTTATTTCATCAGTCTCTTTATTCTTAAATCAGTGTTCTCAATCTTGTCGATAGCGCGTCATTTTTATGATTTTAAAAAATCACTGTACGCTTCTTATAGGATATCGCACATGCATTCATAAAACCTTTAAATAAATTCTTCAATTTTCTTTTCTGAAAGGAAAATTTTATCTTTGTTAAAAGTGTTTTTTTAAATACACTTCATGTAACTTTGAGCGGTGCCTTGCATTGATATCTTGTTTTTGATTAAAACTTGTATCTAAAAACCACGTCAAACGCCCACACAAATCAATCGAACGGATATAATAAAAGCAATTAGATCATCAAACGATCAACTACACTCAGTAAGAAAAAAAGTGATGTCATAATTAGGTTGCACGGCTACTTATAAATAATGAATTCATCTATCAAAGGGTACGATCTAAACATACCAAACTTCCATTCATCACATTCTCATCCCACACGAATGACATCCACAATATACAACAAGAGAGGAATAAGAAGAAGAAAAAAAAAAGTAACAATTAAGTAACTGCATCATTGGATCAATCAAGTGAGCCCGTCGCAACCCCACGCCATTAAAAATTTCTCCGAATGACACAATGGATAAATTTAATTTGTTCCTTACGCGTTAAAAAAAGTCCGTAGCTCGACTACTTATCTATAGCAGCTCAGGCGATTTCTAACGCCCAATGAAATAACAACAGCATTGCTATGCAAAGGCGTGCGACACATAAATTAAGGCACTTGTCGCGATCGCGTTGTGAAAGTCTCTACTTATCGAATATACTCGAGATGATTAAATAAACAAATCGATTAAAGCTCGATCAAGGCATAAAAAAAATTGCGTGGACTCGTGTTTTGATTTAAATGTATACATTTAACAACGATAAATATTCAATTTGATAAGGACGACATAAGCGGTGAAAAAAAGTAGGCAGGTTTTTAATGTTTGGTTGCGACGAGGTGATTTTGAAAAACCATTCGCCAGTTAGGAATTGATCCAGTTATGATATTTAAGTTGCAATAATGTGTCTTTCGTCACCGGACACATGATAACCTCATTTTTTTCCTGTTCTTATTAAAATGATTACTGCAGGTAAGTTTTAGTTGCGTCGTTGGCTCAGTCGGTTAATGCTTACACCTTAGCCGGCTGATACAACGCGCGGCGCCGAGAGTCCCCGCGCGCTCGAATTTTCCTTAGTGTTCCGTCGGGGCGCTTGGTCTGCTTGGTTCCTATGGTCTGCAAGTACGGTGTAAGACGTTTTAAACTGGATCTTTCCTAGGAGTCTGGTCAGGCAAGAAAACGTGCTTGTTGTATCCTATGTGTCTATTTCGAGGGTGTGGTGAAGAGATCCGCGGCCAGTACCAATTACTGAACCAAATATTGTACCAAATACTGATCCATAAAACCTCACCAACAATCTTCATTCCTTGTTCGAATACTGGCTCATACTTAAAGATAAAAGGGGATGGCCACTGACGAGTGTTCCACTATTCGACAAGAAAAAAATGGTTTGATCACAACTGATAAAGTGAAAAAGATGTTCACCCATAATCGTTCACCATCAAGAACTTTGAAACTTGGACAGCTTCCTCGCCTTACCAGATGAAGTATCAACAAGTCAAGTCTCTTAAAATGTACCAATATGTAATAATAAACCTAATAGGTTTAAATTAATAATAAAAAAAAAAAAAAAAAAATTACTGCAGGTATAATCAAGCGATTATTAAAACAATTAAATAAAACTAACTGAAAATTATGAATGTTACGTAAGTAGCGAGGTGAGCGAGGAGGTGAGTAGTCAAGTTCAATTGCTGACCTTTGTTATTGAAAAGAAACATATAAGATAACAATGAAACTTACAATAGCAATAAAAACTTGAAATTAAAAAAAAAAGTATCTATAATAATAGCAAGTAAATAAATGCAGTATAAAATAATTAAAAATAAATGTCTCGTCAAGCGTAAGCCAGCAGCCACGAGTATTCAAATTAGCTTCGATAATAACCCTTGCGTTGTCGGTTGCCCACAACAATCGCAGCCCGCATAATTTTCCATTGTTGCGTGGGTGCGCGTGGTGATCATATGTACATCATCGCTCCCCGTGTGGGCATCGCTGTCCCTTTCCACAACTTATTTACAAATAAAGACTTTTAAATGCCGACAATTAGTATTGGTGCCTCGTATGTCGCTCGGCTCATTTGCACTCAATGGGCCGAGCTCGGGTTTTAGAGAGGAAGAGCGGAAGTGGTGGGAAGGAGAAAGGGCTTTTTTCATCAAACGAGGATTTGGTATTCATACGTGACTCTTTGAGGATTCATATTTTGGCTATCGTAAATATTTCTATGAGGCTCCCTTAAAATTTCATCATTCAGTGAAGAAGATTTTAAATATTCGAGCGATTGAGTAACTTTTGTAAAAATTCGCTCTCTAATCTTGAGTTAAATTCAAACGATTTGGGCGTGTCCAAACGAAAATTAGAGCAACCCGGCACGTGCTGCAGCGATTATCGGCATCGCACGTAGACTTTTCAAGGCTCGACGTCTGTTTCGGAATTAACCGTGCTTAATTATTTAAAATGCTTTAAATTAACGGCTCTTTTAGTTCTACTCTTTTCATTAAACTTTTTCTGTTTTGAATTCTACTACCTGCTGTAATAATCACAAAAAAGTTCGATTCAAAGCTCTTACTGCAAGCTTTAAAGAAAGACCTTTCTCGTACAAAAATGTTGTTTTATTGTTTCGCAACAACAGGTTTTGTGAAGAGTTCTGTTTTTGATATTATTACCTATTTAAAAAAAACGTTAATAATCTTTCATAACGTTTTTAATTTAACTTTAATTCAATTACATAAAGTTTAAAAGTTTCATAGATTTGGCCGTAATATAAAACTTATTTTCTGTACTAGTTGCATTTCCTATCAATTCCCAGTGCCAGCGACCTAATTTTCAACAAACGCGCAAAATTTACAGTTACGTTGTGCACGTTAACCAATATAAACCGCAATCCCCATGTAAAGACATTATACCTATCAATCAAAAAGAAAAGACTACTTGATGATTTTTTTTCCTCTTATTCTACCGTCTAAACTGCGTAACGGTCGATGCAAGAAGCTTGGATTCCGCGTAATTAATTGACTCACGCGAGAGACAATGTAGAGCGGATCGAAAGAGCTAATTGTATTAATTGCAAATGCGACCCGTTCGTTTAGCACTTTCGCCAATTCTTACACCAATAAATCGTTGTTTAAAGAAAGTGGCTTTTTACAATTTTCTTTTTTTTCTTTTTCGTCTTACAAAATAATTTCTATTTTACACTCCTACAGAAAGTTGATTATGAAAAGTGATTATTGTTTACTGCCGCATGTAATTATTGCCAGTTCATCGTGTTTTTCTGTTTCTTAAGAGTACAAGATGAACAAATGCTGGAGGAAAAGTTACAGATGTGTGAAAAATTAAAATCTACTTCACACTGATTTTATCTTACAATTAGGAGTTTAATTTTGTGGTTGGTGAAAGCTGCTTTTATATTTTTTAATTTCTAAGTGATTTTTCCGAAAGATAAATTTTCATTGTAAGAACATGATCTAATACTTATTTTAAAAATTTGAAATTTATGAAAAGAAGAAAATTCAAGTAAAACAGGTTCAATTTTTTTTTTTTTTTTTTTTTTACTTTAAAGATTGTCGGAGATTCAACATTTTTAAAAATTAACACCAGTTAGCAAGTTTTTTAAACAATTTTTATTCGAAAAAGTTTAAATTGCATTATGAGCATTTAATCGTAAAAACTGCTAAAAAGTAGGGTGTGACTAAAAGTAAAAAAGACTCAAAAAAATTATTTATTTATAAATAGAAATGTAAAATCGGAAACCAAAAGAAAAAGGCTGATATTGGACTACAAGAAAATTGCATAGCAAAGTCAGAGTACCTACGTTTCCTCGAGTCTACAAATCTATTTGTTTCACTCGTGCGACCTCTGTCGGTACATTGCCCGGCTCGGCTACGCCTCGCGCGGGCAATGTACCACAGAGCCGCACTTGTGAAACAAAATACCATTATTTCACTCCGGCGTGCAATCCTCACTTTGCCCGTCTGTTTTCAGTCAAACAAAGTACTACTTTTCCCGACTGCTAAAACGCGCGAGCAATCCTTACTTTGCCCGCTCGAGACTGAAAACAGACGGGCAAAGTTCAGATTGCCCGTCCGTCGTGAAATAAAGCTATGTTTCGCGACGGCTATGCACAAGAGAGAAAAGCGCGATGTCCGCGCGAGTCGAAAATAGGCACGCGATGAGACGCGTCTTGCCTATTCGCTACCGGTACATGCGATAAATGAACGCCAGAGTTTAATGTACGTGATTCGTTGATTATTTCAATCGAAAATAAACCAATCATTAAATATATAAAAAAAATATTATAAAACATAAAATTTTTAATAATTTTTTTTCTTAATATTATTTTAGTTTTTTGAAAATCATCAAATTATCCCAAAAGGAACACTTTTAGAAGTGAACTTAAAAAAAACTGTTTGAGAAAAAGCTATAATTTTGCTCTTTTCGCCTCATTTTTCGCTACAACTGTGATAAATGGAAGAAAAAAAAAAGTGAAACAAAAGAGATGATTTCCGTCTTACACAGACACAAGTATACAGTCTTTTAGTCTCGAAGAAACTCATTTGGCGAGAGTTTGGCGGAAATCTGCAGAAGGTTGCGACTAAGGGCCACGTTATTTTGGAAAATGAAAATTTTTGCTGCAATCGGGTGAAACTTACATGGAGTGGTTTTAAAAGACGGAGTTTTTTGTTTACGAAAGGTCATAAGTTATGTTAGTTTCTCGTTGCAAAGCTCCAGAAAAAGTTTTACATTCTAGCTTTTACAGAGTTTGGTCAAAAGTTTAGAGAATAATACATGAGTGCACAACCTCGCGCAAAACAATTCAAAACATAAAGTTTATACATTGTATCAAGTCTAGCTTTCGTTCATATAAACTATAATCAAAAAAGAAGCAAAAGTTTTTCTACAAACAAAAAAGTACGCTTTTGGGTACTATAAGAAAACGAAATTTTTACAGATCAACTGATTTCAAACTAATTAAAACTGAATAACTCTTAAATAAAAATGGATGAAAACGATTGTAGTAATATTAGAAAAAACAAGTAAAAAAAAAAAAAAAAGTGAGTGCGATACCATTTCCGTACAAGGAGCTTGGTTACATAAAGCTCGATACAACTTTTTGGAGCTGTGGAATTAGAATGAATTGATGAATTGGACGATAGTCAATCGTGCTTTCCGCAAGAGAAAAAAATAGCGACCACCAACGGTTTAAACTCAAATCTCGCTACAAGAGCTTTCTAAGAAAGCTTTCTAAGAAAGCTCTACATTTGAAGTCGCAAATGAACGATCGTGATCGCGAGATGAACGCGAGTCGAATTAGACCAGCGAGTCCGTCAAATGCGCACATGACAATGCGCGTTCGCGTAGTTTGGACAAATCTTCAGATGTTATCGGTGTGGCATTATTTTCTCGGTGCTTTGTACATCCATAGATAGACCAGTGGGTGCATGGGGAGCGGAAGCCTCGCGTGGGCGTGTGGTTGTCAACTGGTCGTAGGCAAAGTTTTGTTGGAACAGTAACCAGTGATATATGAAATCTGCACTCGAGTTTCACAGACTCCGAGCTAGGAATGTGCACATCTATATCGCTGAGTTCGACGACCCTAGTTATGACTATTATATGAAACTGCCCAAGTCGATTTGTACGTGTGAGGATATCCTGTGACATTCATTTTTTTCAATAAGCTTTTACTTTATCAATTCTTTACATGTTTATTAACCTGATCGTGCACCCTTTATTTAATCACTATCTTTGTTATGTTTTATAAAAGATACAAAAAATTATTAATACTTCTGGAAACTGAGATATACAGCAGAATTCTAAATATTGTACAGGTAAAAAGTATAAATAATTGTGTATCTACATTGTGGCTTTCCATTGTTATTCACAAAAAAATTTGTGCTACTTTCAACACTTGATTCTAAAGAATCTTAGCACTAACGATTCTGGAAATTTATATAAAAAAAGTTGAAAAGTCTTATCGTCACGCAAGAAGAATGATTATATCTTTTCTCTAGTATAGTTTTTTTGTGATCGTAATTAGTCTTTATTTCAGCTTTTTAAATGATGCTACACGCGTTGCCGGTTTTCATTAAAAATTCTACGAACGGACGCTAAAACTAAAAGAATCTCTCGTCTGCTTATATTCTTGTAATTTTTATTGCACTTGATTAATGACCTTATTTTAAGATATTGTAACGGTTGGCTCGACGCTTGGAAAGATTCTCATCAACGAGTCTAGAAGTGTAGTGATGAAAATTTCAGCAAATGAATCTACAATAATAAATTTATTTAATTCAGGCCGACCATCACTTTTTTATTCTAATTTACTTTATCTATTTATGACCACTGCGTTATTGCTTATGCTCACGATAGGTCAATAAAACTACCATAAAAATTTAAAATACGTTAAATAAACCTCAAGTCGTTGAATCGGATACATTAGTTATGAAGTTGTTACATATATATAGACCAATTTAAAAAATTTAGTCTTTTTAAATTCAAGGCGAGACAGGCTGACAAATTTTTATTTATTTTCGAAAAACAGCACGTATTTGCGTAAAAAACGCCATAAACTTTGCAATGATATGTAACCCCAACCAATAAAAATTTATACAATGCGGGTTACTACCAAATCCTGCGTAGGTTTTAAGGAAATAACAGAAAAAAACATGAAAATACACGAGCTCAAACTCTGCAGCCTCGTCTGTTGTCGTCGCAACGTTGGGTCACCTACGCTCTTCTTATTTTTTGCTTTAAGCTTTTGATCATTACAAGCAAACACCCACATGTTTTGCAGATCGATTTCGCCCTACAGTAAATTGAAGGTGGGAGATGACCAAGCCCTGGCGAAACGAGATATTTTCCTGAATCATCGATTCAATTTTTTACACAGATTTATTGAAACTTCTTTTGTTTGAATTTTGGCAGTATTTAGAACTTCAAGTTCATCAATTTTTTTAGAATAATTAACAAAAATAGTAATATTGCACAAAAATAATCAAAAGCTATAAATTGTACGTGAAATCTAATGCGCATTTACAAAAAACAGCGTTATTAAGGTGGTTTTCTACCAAATGCATGACAATAGAGAATGAGCTCGAATTTTCTGGAGGTGTTTATTAGATATTAATAAACATTTCTACGAAGTCTGATCAAAATTGACCATATAATTTAAAAGTTACAGCAAGTTAAAGATTGAATTTTTTTCATTACGCGTATGGCCGCTACGCTGAAAAAGTGTACTAAATTATTGATACTTGTTTTCTTACAATAGAGATCCTTTAGAAAAACCACATACATATAGTTTCACTATCGAAGAATTCATTTCTTCAAACTGCAAAAAATTGACCTTTTGCAAATTTTACAATAATTTTACAAAAATAATTTTCACGTGAATAACCTCCAAAACTGCGGTATTCAAAGGTGAGGTTAAAAGTTTTAAAAAATGTTTTGTTGTGATTGTCAATGTTTTTTTGGTAGAAAATAATTTCAGATACCATAAAAAGTTAAAAAATAAATTTTAATAATCAATTGTTAGTAATTTGGTATAATAATTTTTTTTTAGTCTTTAATTTGACTAGCTCTGGTAGAAAACCACCTTAAAAAGAGAAAATTAAAAAATCATGGTTTTGTTGAGACTTTTCTTGTAAAAGTTTATTTTCAGTTGCGTAAATCTTAGAAAGCACTTAAGATTTATTACAAAAAAACTTGAACAAAAAGTAGGAATAACAATATAAAATAAGTTTTTTTAAGGAACCATAGTTGGTCAATGACCTAACAAATACTCTGGACAACAATGTTGGAGACTTTGCTTAAACTTTACTCATTTGATGCCGGCTATCTGGAATCCTCACGACAGTGAGAAATCGATGAGAGTCTGTTTGTTAGTTTCAAAACGATAGAAACCCATGTTCACAACTTTTTATCAATTGAACGATTCAGTTGAATTTATCGAGTTGTACTATTAACTCGAAGACTTATTGTCTCTTTAATTATGGCTAGATGATCGATTGAATTGAAAGGAATTTTATTTTAATCTTTGTTTGGTGACACCACAGATCAATGAATAGGTAATAAAAACAATGTCCATAAAAATAAACAAACTCCTTTCATTTTCCACTGAACGATTACGCGTTTGGGGGGCAGTTTGCCAAGAAACGAGAGAATAAAACTCTGCAAACGAGCTAAATAAACTGGGAAGAACGACCGAACGACAAAAGGTAAAGATCAAGATAAATGGGTCACACTGCTGTGGTTTATTCTTTGAAATCTTTATTGATTTGATGTTGTGAAGCAGTAGTTTTTACCATCATTAAAAATCTAGAGAATTATTACAACTCTTTTAAATTTTTGTATTTTAAAACTTAAAGACTCGAGCAAATCCAAAATTTTAATCCCAAAATGAGATTAAGGAAGGATAATAAATTGTCAAGTGTAATTGATAATTTCAAAAGTAGATAGTACAAAGCTAGCTCGCAACTCGCAGAAAGAAAAAATAA
The DNA here is from genome assembly GCA_038277355.1 of Encarsia formosa. NCBI lineage: Eukaryota > Metazoa > Arthropoda > Insecta > Hymenoptera > Aphelinidae > Encarsia > Encarsia formosa. The sequence continues at coordinate 35,575,659 of CM076188.1, read as the reverse complement.
AGGTATACTTCACGGTCGCCAGTGTTTATACTGCATAAGTCTCGCACATGTAGGTATAGGAAGGATATTCCCCCCCTTTTGTGGAGGAGCCATCCACACCGGAAGTTCGTGCAGTGTGCACGTGCAGTGTTCTTCCTGCCCCCTTTTGATCATGACCGGCACGACTGGGTACTCGCATGGACATAAGGGCGGCCAGGTTGCGTGCAACGCCCCGGCTACTGCAGGGTGGTTTGGTGTACATATCAGGAGTTACAGATCTCGACCGAGGACTACGCTAATTCATGATTATCGCTACTAAACTTTTCTTACACTCTGAGTTCAAATGTACCTTGCACCGATCACTAAATTTACTGGGTCAAATGAGAACAAATTGTTTCTTTCTTTAAAATTTCAACCGAAATTATAATGCAATAATTTTTTTATCATTTAAATATTTATAACTATGAAAGCTGCTTGCGAGGTCTGGCAGAAAAAACCTGGGACTTGGTGCGTTTTAAAGCGCGTGTATTATAATTATACAAAGTCGCAATTAAATGTAACCTACTTTTTTCCGCATTGAAGAAATTATGAATGAATATAACTAGAGTTAATGTATTTTTTTTTTTTCAGCTTCAAACTAAATTAGATTCGGTTAAAAAACCAACATCCTTTTTCATGTTGTTGCATCCATTCCGCTGCTTACATTTTTTTTATTCAATTTTTTTACATGGAAGAAAATTATAAATATCCTGGGCAATTTAGGCGAATAATAAATTATTCTAATAATTTTTCTCATAATTTTTTTTTCGTCCTATTATATTATTATTCTTATTCGGGAAATACCCCTTCTCATCGCTTTGTGAAGATCTAACGTGAACATATATATTTTTTTTTCACTCACTCGTAAAAACATTGAGCTGTAATTTTGGTAAAATACAAGCTGCGAAACTTTATATGCATTAGAAAATGCTCAAAGCCGATCGCCGCTGCAGCTGCACGCAAACTTTGCGAGTAATCAATGCAGCGTGCTCGGTGTGGGTCAGCAAGGCTAACTTACTCTGTTGGTAAAATATAAACGAAATTCTTACATTTGAAACAAAATTTTGTTGAAACTTGTAGTCATCAAAGTCTTATGCCCTACTTTTTTTTCACTTGATTATTCGAACCCGTATGACTTTTCGTCAAAGTCACCTTTTATATACCTTCTTTACAGCTATCGATGTTTTATACTTTTTATATATTCTTTAGAGCGACAAAAAAAAAAAAAAAATTTCTTCTATTCGTATACGCAGACAAAGTTTTACGGTATTTTTTGTGCTAAATATTCAACATAAAATATTTCTACCGAATTTAACTCGGAATTTAAGGTATCAAGGGTGAAATTCGTTGAGAAGAGCAAATTATCAACAGAACAAAAAGATTTTATAACGAAAGCTTTAACTGAATTTTTCGTTATTAAATATCTCGTTAAAAAGTCTTTTGTTTTTCTTCAATGATACCTTGATTTTATTTAAGTTAGAAATACGTAATTATGGCAGGAGTTGGAAATATTTTTTCCTACGCAAACAAAAAGGTTCTTAGTTTGTACACAGCTATCGATTATTTAAATGCAAACAGTAAAAACATTTATGTATACGAGAAAATTTTAAAACTGCTTTGTCGAACTTTCTCGAAATTCCACATACGCAGTTATTTCCATTCGAAAAAAGTTCAACTAAGAAATAAAGAAAATCAATGAGTGCAGTATCATCACTTAGGCCTAGAACCGACTATAAAATTTTCAAATCCAATTAAAACTCCAATCACTTTCAAAGTCAATAAAGAAAAAAAAAAAAAAAAGAAGGAATTTATCAGCGTGAAGTTACTGTTAGGTCGGCCACAGTGGCGATGGCAGATGGGCATTACGTAAACAAAACTCGGCGAGTTGGTCTTATAAATTCATCCCCACGCACCAATTCTTCCAGAGCCCATATTTGCGTAACGAGCCGCTACAATACTGCTCACGCGTCGAGAATTAAATCGTTCCGGGGTCGAACGCGTACTTATACATAAACGCAAGCGCACTATTTCTTCGAGCCTTAATTACTATCAATACCCCGTTTTCCGGGGTCAGTTGGCTTATTTGAAGCACACCCGCCGTCGCTCTCTACATCTCTAAGCAAATCCTTTGTAAGATTTGTAGCTTTTTCGAGCCTGTTTATTTCATCTGGTATGATTGCTAGATTTTCCTTTACTTTCCGGATGGTTTTTGCTCAAATGGTTTCTTCTGTTTCTGGTAGGATTCTGTACTAAATTTGAATTTAATAAGGAGAAATTTGAACTACCTGGTTCTGCTTAATCTCAAACATAATTATTGTCCCAATTTACGAGAAGATGATTTTGAGGGTGCTTTCGTGCAGGCACGCGTGATTGAGTAATTTTATAGGATTGTGATAAATTATTTCTCCTAATCAAAGTTCAATTAAATTTATGCGCTAGTTTTGAGTTGCGTGTACTCTAAAATTAGTTTGGTACTGATTTATATTTTACAACAAATTTAAATTCTTTTTTGATGATAAAGTCTCGGAAAATAATTGTAATCTATTAGAGTAGGTTATCCAATACGTTTCTCACATTCATTTCACTAGGCTGAAAAAAATAAAAATAAAAAAGACATAGGTCATCAATAACATTGATAAAATTAAAGCTTATAAACGCACGCAAGTCAAACTGAATTTTTCAAACAATGGATGCGGATATTAAATAACGAAGGCAAGGGGAGGTGTATCAGTGACGCAACGTGTTGCGCGAATTTATGAATCGCGAGCGGAATTAACGATAGACAAGGCGAAATCCTTAGCGCGTGCAATAGCTGCAACCGAACACCTCTCCAATCGAGTTGCACGCAGACGTGATATTATGCGCTTTGCTTACCTATTTGCCAACATTCGCCTTTTTTACCCTGATCTGGACTGATGCTGCTCTTGGTTTTTCATCACCCCAAAGCACGTTTTTTGTTATTTAATCTTTCACGTCTCGTCCCGACCTACCATTTTAAATTTCTAATAAGAATAAGGTCTTTTGAAACTGCAAGGGCGGACTACTCGATTTTCTTTGTTCAACTTGCGAAAAAAAAAAAAAAAAAAAAAAATGAAGAAAAAAAGTCTCTCGAAGAAGCCGCATCTGTTTATTCTGACCTGCTGACACGTCCCGCAACTTACATGGCTCTCACTGCTTCTGCATGGGGTCTTCTTCAACACGTACTATTTTTGTTCAAAACTTTTATGTAACTCACGCTATGAATTTATGATTTCAAGATGTGATAATATTTATTAATTTATTATCACGCGTTAATGATTTGAAATCGTGTGAAAATAAAACTATGTACCTACAATGCAAGCTATCCAGAAACAATGTCTGCCATTCAAGTGGCACGCATGCACGCTAATCTAGATTCCAAAGTTGCATAACTATCGATAACATCAAAAACTCCCTTAATTTTTACTCTCGTTACGAAATGCAATAATCAAAAGATAATATACTGATAAAGTTCGATTACTCAACCATCACAAGAATATTATTTCTCAAATAATAGCCCTGCTTCAGTTGTGGCTATCAATAGAAGCTCCAATAAATTTGAACCAATTTTTTAGAGATTCCCGCAGCGATTCCGAAGAAGAAAAATAAGCGGCTCTCCGCTATAAAAATATACAAAAATAGCACTCAGCCGGGATCTCTTAGAAATTGACGGCTCGAGCTTGGTTATTAGAAATTTACAAAAAAAAAAAAAAAAAAAAAAAAAAAAAAAAACAACCAAGAGAGGAAAAAAAGCAGCCGTAGCAGTAGAACTGCAACAGTAACAATTCGATAAGCTGCTTAGAGTTTCTCCGTGTGCGTGCGCGAGTGGAAGAGTTTTTCCGGAAACAAGAGATAGAGGAGGAGGGGGAGGATGCACCATGTAAATCCGTGTGTCACTCATATTGTCGTCGGACGACAATGCCCGAGAGACCATACAGCTTCCGGTGTTACGTGATGCGCGCGCGCGGTTAGCAGTACGATTTTTCAGAGCGCAAAAATCGGATGTTGAGTAAGCATTGTCGACTTCTCTTCTCTTTTGTTATTTTATTTTATTCCGTTATGATCTCTACCGTGAGTACAATGAAAACCATAATTACGCACCCATTTTTTTGTGAAGTAATCAACGCCGAGAGAGACGGATACGTAACGAGTTTTATACATTTATGGAACTTAATTTTTTTATGCTTCGCTTGGATGGCTTCGTTACGCATGCGCAAGAGAATTTTAATAATTTTTTTTTCTCCAAGAGAATAAATTTTTTTGTTTCAAAAAGTGCCGAGCAGGGACTGTTATGGACAAATGAAAATTCGATGGCTATCGTGGTGCATTGAACAAGGCATAAATCATCGAAACAAAGCAAGGCGTCCTGGCTGCAATAAATCTCACCTCCAAGCGGCCAATTAATTATTGGAATAAAAGTTCAGTAGAAGATCGGTGACGGTAGGTATAAACTATAATACGCCCGCACAATATTCCGGTGTAATTTCGGCTTCGTACCTAATTACGCGTTCGTTGACGTCGCGCCTATGGGGATCGAACCTCGGTAGGGGAGGCTCACCGCGACGAATCTAATGAACGAGACGCGCTGTTGCAGCACAACGCTCGTAAGTGCTTTTCTGGGTTATCGGGGAAACCACGGGGGGGAGGGAGGCGTCATGTGTTTTCGGGAACGATAAAACCATTACCGACCAAGTGATCAGCTGTTTTACCTTATTTAATCAATAATACAAAATTTTATCATTCCTTGGGAAATTCAGCGCGTTTCAATGGGTGCGAGTAAGAAAAAAAAAAAAAAAAATGTACGAGGCCTCTTGCTGAGTCAAGACAAAACCCCGCGAGCGCAATTAAACGTGCAAACCCCACTGGCGCTGCACTTGTTTTCTCTGCTTAGCAGCAGCATTCTCACAGAAAAGAAAGAATTTATGTTTCGTTGGGTTTCTTCCTCAAAACTTAAGCGGCTGCGGTAAACGTAGAAGTTGCACGTGGACGGTGCAAGCCGTTTAATTTTGGCACGCTTGCACCGACGAGACTGCGGAACAATTATCTTTGAGTACGAGACCTGTGGGTTTGTTTACCTCTCTTTTCTTTATGCTTTTTCATTTCGCGCACGTTTTATATAATTAATGACGCAGGAAGAATTTTTCATAGCTTCAACCGCTCATTGTTTCTTTTTCTTTTCTCAATCACGCCTGTTTCACACGTATACGATCTGGAAATACTGAAGCTTTTTTGATCGCTTTTCAAACTCTCGATGTTTGTTTTTACGACGAGCTTTTATCGCTCTTATGCTTGACAATTTATTTTGAATCAGTTGAAAAGTTTCATCGATTTTTTACCTACAGCTGAGTTTATTTATTCAATTATAGTACCAACCTTACTTTGTAAAAAAAAGTAAGTTGCTCTACCGAGTGCAAGCGCAAGAGCAGCTTTCGTGTAAAGTGCATATTCATGGTTGAGTACTTATTTCTCATAATTCACGGGTTCGTACGGGGCGATTGATGATAATTTTAAGTGAAAAATTCTCAGGAACGGTAGCGGTCCCCGTTTTCCACAATCTTCCACAATAAGAATATATAAGAATAAGCCATCGCGGCGTGCTCACGCTTTTCTAATCGCATCCGCGCCGGCTGACGTACGCTCAATATGCAGGCGCACGTATTTTAGTAGGCTAAAGGTAAGCGCGCGCGTCAATGAGAACTGGGTCGATTCCAAAATTTCGGATGTTCACTTTTCGAAATGACGAATTTCAGTGCCCGCGCGGAAACCGCTTGTCATGTAATTATTTGCGATAACTGGGGATTTAGCTTTCGATATAATTAACCCCCAAAGCTTGGCAGCTATCATTGACTTGTACACCATCTATAGTCAAGGTTCCCTCTTAATTGACGCTTTGAAAGGTACATTACGTGTGGTCGATTCAGGGGTTTTTCACGAAACAAAAAATATAATTTTTTTTGAAACTGCAATTGACGAAGAAAAGAGGAAGTAAGTTTTTTGGCCTTGGGAGAAAACAACCCCCATCGATTCGCACTTAGCGAGTTTTCACAGATTAAAAAGTTGCGGCATCGTGTGTCCCGTACAAATACGGGAAGAACAGGTGCTGCAGAGGGGCGATATCCTTTTATCGGTCGAGACCGAGTCCACACCTACACAAACTCGCGCTTTCGGTCAATAGACACGCGAACGATAATTTATTCAGCGGGGGTAGCTAGCGCAGCCTCGTGACCGAGTTCCTTTTCAAAGTGAATATTATTATAGCTACATGGCCATGTCATGCCGCGCTGCTGCTCTTGTTGCCAGGCAATTATTACCTTTTTTCGGGGGCTACTTCTACCTATCTGCTCCAGTCCCGATTCAAGGATTTGAATTTTTTTCAATAGCCATTGTGGCTTTGAATAGTCCATTGTAATTCTTTCCCTTTTTTTTCTCTTCTGTTTTTGGATGCGATTCCAAATTCTGGTTCTGATCCTCGAATCTTCCTCTTGTAATCAAATAAAATTTGAAGAGTGCGCCATTATTGAGCTTTCTTAAAACAATGCGGATAATACAGTAATTCTTAGCGTAATTTTTGACTTTCGATAAAAAATCACAGGGGACCTGTGAAAGCACTGATCCGACAATTAACCAATAATTTCAGAGTAGAGTATGGATAAAAAAAAAAAAATTTGACGCAACCCAGATAAATCCCGCATATCGAATGAATTCCTGCGTGGCGCTCGTGCCTACATCCATAAAACATGTTGTCGGTAGGTAGTGCAAGGTACATACGTAAGTACGGTATATCCTGGCTACGTTCCTTCCTTCCGTGCGTCGTGATGCCTCGGAAAAATAAATTCAAAGCTGAATACAAAAAGAAGCAGAAATCGCTTCCCTGTCTCTCACTCCTGTAGCCTGGAATCCTGTCGAAAAGACACCTCAGAAAAGTATACAATAAAGTTTAAAATCGATTTTTACAGGCAAGTGAAATTTTTGTTCATTACAGCGTCTACGAAGCAATAAATGCGTTCGAGAATTTTCTTATGAACGATGACTGAGTCCCTCCTCGGATTTATTAGCCGCTTGGCGCCCGCCGACGTAGACCACTGTGTTACTGAACTACATATCTGATGCTACATACTCGAGTGTCATGTGCGATTATCGCCAATCCTGTTCGTCTCTCTTTTTCTCTTCCTTTTGTTTCTTCCATTTCAGGTAGGTAGAACAAGCTCAAGTATTCATGAGCCTTTGCAGCTAATGAGTAATTACCGACTTTATTTTCTTTTTTTTCTATTTTTTTTAATTCTGTGTAGAGATCGATACTCTGTGGCAGTTTTAAAATTACTGCTGCGCTAAAAAAATTTTTTTCTGTAAATACCACCAACTGAATTCAATAGTTAACGTGGTTAGTGGACAATTAAAATACACTATTACCCAAAAACTTTATCGAAGGACTCATCTAAACTGCGATTTGAGTACTCTGCGAGTTGAGTTTAAAATTTTATTTGAGCAAAAAAAAATTTTAATTATTAATCATTATAGCTTTCGACAGCAATAAAAGCATGAGCCTGAATCTCGGTAGACTTTACATTAAATTTGCAACTTCATCATATTTAGCGAAGCCGCATATCGATGTATGTATTACCGTTATGACCAAAAGAACTTTTGAAAGAGAAAAAAAAGAACTAATGAAATATGATAACAGTTCTTCTAATCAACGAGGAAACGCCTTTCTGTTCCAAGAACCAACGATCAACCGGAATTCGCTGCATCGGGATACCTAATAATTGCTGTCGTTCTAAGATCATTAAAGAAATTACCTCGGAAAAATATTTCGAATGTAACGCATATTTTTATTCGACACCTTTTTTATTTGTCATGAGAAAAGTGTAAATGTGAACATGGTTTATGTTAAAGAAAGAATAAAAAAGAAAATAGCTCAGTGCAAATGATGAAGGATTTATCCTTGATTTTATCTCGATGTTTCAAGGACCCACGTACTTTTTGAATAAACTTCTCAGATTTTATCGAAGAAAATTACAATCTTACTCCAATGACATCTAAAAAAAAATTCACACTAATATTGACAATAATCAGTGTATTGAAATCAAATGCAATAATAAAAGTTTATTTAACAGAGAACAGGCACGAAACAAGCACGAAAAGAATTAAAAATGAGCCTCGGTTTTTTTTATGCACAAGCCGTGTCTCGCCACGTTGAAGCCCCGTATCTTTTGATAAACGTTATATGTAGGTCGAATGGTTTTATATGGGACATACATGCAATGAGAAAGCACGCGTTTTGTAAATCGTTAGCCGATGATATAGACTGCTCGCGGCAGTTTAAGCGTACGGTCGACACTCTGGAAATCTAATCTGGCTAATCTGAGACCTTTTTTAGGACGCCGCCCACTCACACATGCGCTTCCTTCTTGCTACTTTTTTTTTCTCTGCTCTTGCTGCTCCTCACTGCACACGCGGTGGCTGTGTGGTGCGGGTGTATCGGTTCAGCTATTGGTGGACGCGAAAACCCTGAAAAAGGTTCTCTCGAATATTTTACCCGATTTATTTATTTTTTCGATCTAAATTTCTACCGAGCAGTTTCTCGATGAAGGGAGTTAATACGATTTGTGACGAGTGCCAAAGAAAAGATAAATATTTTACTTAATTTATCGTCACCGAAAGATTAGATAAAACAACCCAAAAGACAATGTGGTTTCTTGATACTTTGGAAATGGCTCTAAATTTAGCGAGAAATATCCGTGCAGACGGAGTTTTGGTCTACGCCGAAACTCTAAATTTAAAACCGCTCCACCAAGCGAATTTTAACTGTCCATTGCTCCTTCCCTTTCCCCCAATAAACCGAGCAATTTTGATGAATTCCGTCTTCCGAATTTAAAAAAAAAAGTACAATTCAATTTTCCAGCATGAATTAAATTTTCCTTAAAAACACCACCAGCACCGGTAGCAACAACGCCATCCCCCGCGCGCAAGTAATTACCATAAATTACACGCAAGGCATCGCTCAAAGAAGTAAAAAAGTAAGTATATATATATAAAGTTTACATAAAATATGTACCCTTGAGAAAGAAGGCTCGCGCCTCCAGAGTCTACGAAACACCACGAAACACTTGCCTATGGGCTCACAGGAAAAAAAAAAAAACAATATCACCAAATTTCTCCAAGAAAAAAAAGAGCACAAACACACTTAACCAATCAGCTGATAGTCTCCCGGAACACTGTAATAATTATTACAGCAGAACACTCGCGTAAACTACGGTCAGGTGTACACCCACAAGATATACAGAACCAAGAACAACATACACAAATGAAAAACAAAAATAACGCTGGATGATTAAAGTAGGAAAAAAGTAAAGCACGCTAGCTGCAGCCGTAGCGCGGGAACGTCGGCGCCGCACTGGCGAGGAGCGATATTCTCCTCGTGCGCGCTGCTGCTGCTGCATGCAGTCGACTCAACAGCAGAGCCAGCTTCGAGCTGTTGCGAAGCGCGGCGCTGCTGCTGTCCGTTGGACGTTGTTGTGCTGGTGTGTGCGTTGGCGGTTTATGATAACTACCACCTACCTACCCGCTGTTATTTTCAAGCCGGCTACTGGACATCGAGGATACTCCGTCTGCACGAGGGATTTTAATTCTTCCGCAACAACAGACTAATCGATTCTTTTTTTTAAATTTACACCCTTTTGCATCGATCAAACTTCTTGAATTATAACTTTCACTCTCGTAATAAACCTCTTTTTTTGAAACTGGAAAATACATTTTTTTTATTAATAACCGCGACAAATGTATGCAAAAATACATAAAAACTTAATCGATGAATTGATAATCCATTGTATGCTACTGGTCGGTTCTGTATAATTTAAATAAATTTTAAAAAAGTAATTGTACAATACATTGTTGTATCTCGAAAAGAATCGTTAAACCGATAGTTTTGAAATATTAGGTACAACCTTTTGTTGCAAGATTATTCACGTGTAGGAACGTCGTCAACGCCCCTCGAGGAGCATTTTTCATTCATAAGGTCCGTCGCTCGCGTGCCTGCAGTTTTATTTTTACGCAATTCTTGCTAGTTTCCGAGGAAGTAGTTTAAGAGATAATTTATGCTTGAATAATTGCAGTTGTTTACGGGAAAATTGCATTCATCGTCAAGTAAATTCAATTATATTAAATTTATTTATCTTTTATTTTTGCATTATTATATTGTTAGTAAAAATAAAAACTTTATCCACTTAAGTACCGATTAAAATTTTTGGGTATAATCTATACTATTGTCTATTTTGTGTTCAAGTAAAACCCTTTTTTAAACAAGATTTGTAGTTTAGCTGTTGTTAAGAGTGTAAAATCTAAACTGTCCACTTTAAAAACGCTTAAAAAGTACCGGAATAAAGCGTACGTTCAACTTCAAGCTGTGTAATTACTGGACATTCCGCGAAAACTTAAATCTCTCAGTTAAGCCATCCAACACTATTATGCCGGAAGATATTAATCGACTACGGTACAGCATGGCGTCTTTTCTCATACAATCGCTAATATTTCCCTTTTTTTCATTCTTCACTTTATATCTGAGCGCTCTCGAATGCGGTAATCCTTTATATTGCTCTTCATAATCTTGACTCCAGCTAACAAAGCAAGAAAAATAGAATTAAAGTTTTTTTTATAGTTATTAATTAGTAAAAATGTTTCACAAGTTATATTTTCGTTAGAATGCGACAGATCAGTCAAAAAATTTTATCTAAAAGTTCTCTACAATTATTATAGGTATGCTGCTCATACATGTTTTAATTTTTAAAAACACTTATCTAAAAATAGATAGCAACTATGTAAAATTAATTAATAGTTGCAATTTATAAACTTTTTTCAAGTTTGCTGCTTAAGATTTTAGTAGCGTGCTAATAACAATTTATCTGTATCAAAATTGTTTACTTTTAAAAATTTATCGGACGAATCGTACCTAGATATTTTGCACCGTAAGTTTTTAGTAAGTGAAACTTTTTGACTGTAGTGCAATCGCGCGTAATACAAACACGTAAGGGAAAAAAATGGTAAAACAATCACATAACTTTTCTTTCCCAGCACCCGGAGCACGTTGTGAAAACAAATCGGCACCGAGAGTAAAAGCTGCATCTTCCTTGTTTCAAATAAAAACAGACTTCAAGAATTCGAAAGTCTCGCTAAATCAAAAGTAAAACTGGGCCAAACAAATTCTTTTTCACGCCGATATGATTTTAAAACTATAATCATTTTTAGAATCGGTTTGCGTATTTGAAAGCACCCCACGTAAAAACAGACGTTGAGCTTTTATTTAACAGTAAGTTACGAACTTGCAGATGGGTGGGCTGCGCTTATTTTTAGGTCTCACAAAAGGGGAAAGCACGCGTGAGTTGTCGTAGAGAGCGATGGTCACGAGGAATCCGAGACCCGCCGTGCGTTATTGAATTATGGTCTCGTTATTAATCTTCTTATAATAAGCCATACGTGCTAAACTATTTTTAAACATTTTTTTAATTTATTTATAATATATTGCATGACGTAAGTTACTTCAATGAGTGATGACAGTAAAACATGAAATTGCTGATCGCAGTTATTCTTGAAAGTTTGATTGACTTATTTATATAATTTTGTTGACTTTTTGTAGAAAATAAAAACTCTTTCCATTATGTCGAAGCCATTACGCTAACAATTCAAGGCGTCAATTAAGATCTAATAATTACAAAAAAATTCTTTTTTTCACTCTCATTGTTGAGTTGTTATCAATTTTTAAGGTACAGTAACTTTACTACAACCGGAACTCACATTCAATGGTTTCAAGGCGCGGCTTTTAAAAGGTCAATTGAGATTCATAATGCGTAAAGTAATCTTCTTAATTTGGCAATCATAAGTTAAAAATGAAAAAAAAAAGAAAAAGAAAAATTTAATTTCATGCAATTGCTTCACTGTCGAATGAATTACAGTAGATGTTTTTAATAAAAAATGTGCATAGTCTTAAAAATCATGCCTGCTTCTGCCCTGCGAGAAATTTCCGCCAGAATATTGCCAGACAGTGGGCAGATTTAGCGAAATTGGGCAGAAATTTAGTAGGGTTAATCGCCAGATTCTTGACAGAAGGCCAATGCTTTACGCATAGGGATTCTGGCGAGCTATAACGTAAACCTTTTTATTTTAAATTGTAACATTTATTACTAACAAAAATATGTTCAGTATCATAACTTGACTCTGAAATTTTTCTTTTTTTTTTTTCCTTATGTTGAACCTTTTTCTCATCCATTTTGATGTAATTTTAAAATATTATTCACGCAATACCAGCCCTGCTGTATAGCCACACGTGTGGCATACGTGTGCCACACGTACAATGGACTTGAACAAATTTTTTTTCTTTTACTAAATATTTTAACACCTATGGAGTCAGGGCGGAGACCTAGTGCATAGGATAGCGATTACAACCTGGAGATGATTTCCCCAGGAAGTTTGGACTCCGGAGGGGTGATACTGATGTCTTGGAGATGATTTCCCCAGGAAGTTTGGACTCCGGAGGGGTCAGGCTGAACACCTGGTGCACCTGGTGATACTTACACCTTGGAGATGATTTCCTCAGGAAGTTTGGACTCCGGAGGGGCCAGGGCGGATACCTGGTGCACCTGGTTATACTGAGGCCTTGGAGATGATTTCCCCAGGAAGTTTGGACTCCGGAGGGGTCAGGCTGAACACCTGGTGCACCTGGTGATACTTACGCCTTGGAGATGATTTCCTCAGGAAGTTTGGACTCCGGAGGGGTCAGGGTGGATACCTGGTGCACCTGGTAATACTTACGCCTTGGAGATAATTTCCCCAGGAAGTTTGGACTCCGGAGAGGTCAGGCTGAACACCTGGTGCACCTGGTGATACTTACGCCTTGGAGATGATTTCCTCAGGAAGTTTGGACTCCGGAGGGGTTAGGGCGTACACCCGGTGCACCTGGTATTAATTACGCCTTGGAGATGATTTCCCCAGGAAGTAAGGACTCCGGGGAGGTCAGGGCGGACACCTGGTGCACCCGGTGATACTTACGCCTTGGAGATGATTTTGTCAGAAAGTATTGATCCCAGTGGGTTCGCATCATCAAGTTTACTATTAGGATAGCATCTTCAGAGTGGTTATTACTGGGTACACCAAGTATTTTCCCTGGCCCATCCAGGGTCAAAATTTCTTGATAAAATCATCTCCAAGGCGTAAGTATCACCAGGTGCACCAGGTGTCCGCCCTGGCCCCTCCGGAGTCAAAACTTTCTAGGGAAATCATCTCCAAGGCCTCAGTATAACCAGGTGCACCATGCATCCGCCCTGGCCTCTCTGGAGTCAAAACTTCCTGGGGAAATTATCTCCAAGGCGTAAGTATTACCAGGTGCACCAGGTATCCGCCCTGGCCCCTCCGGAGTCAAAAGTTCTAAGGGAAATCATCTCCAAGGTGTAAGTATCACCAGGTGCACCAGGTGTTCAGCCTGACCCCTCCGGAGTCCAAACTTCCTGGGGAAATCATCTCCAAGGCCTCAGTATAACCAGGTGCACTAGGTATCCGCCCTGGCCCCTCCGAGGTCCAAACTTCCTGAGGAAATCATCTCCAAGGTGTAAGTATCACCAGGTGCACCAGGTATCCGCCCTGGCCTCTCCGGAGTCAAAACTTCCTGGGGAAATCATCTCCAGGTTGTAATCGCTATCCTATGCGCTAGGTCACTGCCCTGACTCCATAATATTTAGCAAAAGAAAAAAAATTTGTTCAAAGTCCATTGTACGTGTGGCTATACAGCAGGGAGAGGTTAGGATTTTCAAACAGCAAGCATGATTCATCGATTAAAATTATATTTCTATAAAATTATTTGATTATTTTTTATCAATTTTGTAACATCGGAGCTGCATGCTGCTGCTCCGATTTGTAAACTAACCTCTCATCAACGCATCTAGTTACATATACATATATATATATATATATATAGACATATACACAAAATAATAAGCTTGACAGAATTTTCTGCCCACTATCTGGCGGGCACCCCAGACGTTCTGTTGAAACTTCTAGCAGGGTGACAAAGTAAACACTAGCTGAAGATTTAATCAATTTAGTCAGGCTCATTTTATCTTCTAGATGCTTTCAGCAAACTAATTCACTCTTACTACCCCAAGATCCTCTCGAAACTTTAGCAAACTTAAGTTCAAACACCTACGAGCTTTTCCCCGGAAGAGCACTATAGGCTTTGCTATTCTCGTCGACGAAAAACTAATCTGCAGCAGCAAGCGGGTTCTTTTGATCGTCAGCGCTTGTACACAATGCTGCAAGCGCAGGAAAGCTCGATGGTATTTCTACCATTTACACCCGATTATTTTCTCTTGAATGCGCCAAAGACATTCTGACCTACTATAAGTATGAGTAGCGCTTATTTCATAACTAATTATTAACTTTTTCTAAATGCTATTTTTTAAAGTTGATTAGTAAAAAAAATTTTTTTGTTTTCTTTCAAATAAAATCATTAAACCCGAGAGTTTGGCAACAAACATTGACTAACGAACGAAGCCTGTAGCAGCGCAGGCGCGTACAATCGAGCAAATGGAAATGCATTTGCTCGCCCGTGGGAAAGCGGCTTCTAACTCATTTCCTCCTTTTTGTCACTTTTTTCTCCTTTTTTTTTTTTTTTTTCTTATCTCGGCGCCTTATCGGAGAAACTCTGAAAATAAGCGACTTTGAGAAAAAAAAGTAACAAGCAAAAATTTTTGAGGTGAAATAGAAACAAAAAAAGAAAACTATTTTCTTCTCTGGATTAATAGCTTCTTTTAATATTGATTAATGATTAGATGGTTGAAGGATTCAATTTGGAATATATTCTAATATATATTCGTTTAAATTATTAGATAATGTATATTTCAAAAATTTCCTTGCTTTAAAGTTTAATAAAGTTATCAAACCTAAGTTTTTTTAGTATGAAAATTATTCTTCGTTTTATTTTATAAAATTAATTTTTTTAAATGTAAATTTGCCCCATAATTTTTCATTTATTTATTCAATCTTTTCAAAAAAATTATGCAATGTTGACAAAAATAATTTTTATTTAATAAAAAAATGTATACCTTCAAAATTTCATTTTAAGTACATGGCTGCGAGCTTTGAAACAATAGTTAACGGTCAACTCACCTGAAACAAAAAAAAAATTATACCTTGAAAATATATATTTTTTTTTAAATTAATTCTTCTATTTCTTACTTTTCACAAACTGATTTTAAGTTTTTGAACCAAACTAGAAGTTTTTTGGCACGCTCTCAATTGAGCATGAGATATTAATCATAAGGTTAAAACAAAAAAGTTCATTTTACAATGTTTGATATAATTTTAAAGGGTTTTAGTAAAATTTGACTCATAAGGTCAAAAACACTTTGTTTTTTTTTCATTCCGAGGATCAGAGATTATAATGTTAGATATTTAGGAAAGTAAAAGTATTGGCGATAAACTACTTTAAATTTGGAACAATTATAATATAAAAAGTGACGAGATTAATATTCTAAATGATTGTTATTCTGTTGACAACTGTAATGACAATTTATAGTTACAAAACTTTAACAAAGGTCGTTCCAAATACACAAAATAGAATGAGTAAATCAGAACCATCAATTAGAGAATTTCCATAGTCATCTGAGTGCCAAAGTTTCGCGAAAACAAACTTACTTTCATACATTTACAGCCCTGTAAAAGTTATTTCTCTCCTATTTCCTGAAAAAACATTTCAAAAGCGCTACGAGGCGAACGTTTGCGTCCTTTTCTTGTACTCTTGCCAGCTACGCAGGGATAAACGTCGTAAATGACATCTACGACCTTCAACAACTCTTTCCAAAACTCTCACCCTCCAAAATTTTTAATGCATAAAATCTGAAGATAAAATGCACATTCACGAGTCTTCCTGAAAAAATTTCCAGTTTTTTGGATGCCATAAAAGAAAGGAGTGAAAGAAAGATGCTCCAAATATAACAGAAACATTTTCCGCTTTTTCGAATTGTCCATTTTCATGAACAAAACTTGCAAAGCTTTATCGAACGTAAATCTTCAATGCAATACTAGAAACTAACGTCCAACACTGTGAAAAAAGTAGCGTGATTTAATTTTTGCGAGTGGACCGAGAAGGCAGTCCAACGACGGTGACCCTTGGCTGGATATAGCGTCTCGAGATGATTTTATCGAAACGAAATTCAAATGCATGGACGGGAGTTGAACATTGCTTTGTGATAAGATTGTTCAATATAGGTCGTACGGACAGTCTAGTTGGAGAAATTGAACTGGTTATCAGAGTTCACTGTACGCCTCAGCAGATTTCAGGCTATCACCCAATTATGTAGATCATAGATCATTGTCTATGCGTTGTCACAAGTTTCCACATTCATTTGTCTTATTTTAAAGACTAAAAATTTTTTTTTAATTTCCATAAAAATTATTTTTACTTGTGTAAACATGAATAGAAAAATGCAGAACTTTAATTCCACACAAAAATTTCTAAACCAAAAGAAAAGTGGGCCTGGCACTACAGTAAAATTTTGAATTTTATCAATTCAATCAGAAACAAGAAAAAAAAAAAAAAAGAAATTCCAAGCGTCAACGAAACAAGAATGCAAGCATAGTGCGTAAAGTTTCTGCTGCATGGGGGTGACACGAGCGGCCAAGGGGCATATGCAGGACATCAGGCCGGAAGAAGCCACACGTGCTGCCATGCCGCAGCTGAAAGTGTCCACCGCGGCTCCTCAGTAGTGGGGTGGTGGCAATTTTTTTTGAATAATTATGACTTTCCCCTAAAATACTTTTTTGTCTATTTTTTTTTTTCTTAGTATGGTATGCATATATCAACAAGGAATGTCAAATCTATTTGTTTTTCAACCTTTATTAATTTTGTTGTCGTTATTTTACACCAGTTCTGTCTTTATGCATAAGGGTTTTTTAACAAAAAGTATGCATCTAACTTGGCACAATAGGAATGAAAACTTTGTACGGCTTAATCATTCATCGTTATAATTTACACTTCAGGCCTTTTTCTGATTTTAATATTTTAGATTTTTTCAAATGATTTTCTCAAAAATTGAGAGAATCCATTAAATTGAAAAAAAAATTTTTTGAAGCTTCCAACAAATGTAGTTAATAATTAGAGACTGAAACTTCCTGCGTACGTTCTGAAAAGCTTTACTATTTTGACCCCCTTCTAGCGAAAGTTTCAAAAGAAAATTGGTCGTAAAAACAGAATGACTGAAAATTGTTCGTTATTAGTTAAAATGCCTTTCGATGTTTTTACGAGAGGTATTTTTCAATGGGTACATTGTTATTTTTTTTATTTATTTTTTCTAAAGTAAAAAAGAAAAGCAAAAACAAAGATTGGTAGAAAAATCGACTGTAATGTTTAATTTTCCATTTGAGTAAATTTTGAATATAATGAATTAAAATTTTTTTTAAATAATGATTTAATTTTTGTTACAAACAAAATATCAAAAGTAGAGAGTAAATAGAAATAAAAAAAATTTTATACCTTGCTCGCAATTCTCCGATAGTTCAGGAAGAAATCCACGTGGTAAAGAAAGAGATTTTAACTCACCTGAAACAAAATAAACAATCATTAGAAAATTTAAATCTTATTCAAAGCTTTTAAAACTTGCTTCATTTATTTATTTATTCATTTTTTTCACAGAAATCAGACACTTTTTATAAAAAACCATTGATTCGATCAGTAACATCAAAACCCATAAAACATATAGAATGTATGAAATGCTAAACAAGCACTTTCGATTTGACTCTCACTTGGGGTAAAGTGTTTTTTAAGCGTAACATGTATTTGAATACAGGTCAGCTATTATTGGTCAGTACTGTACTACGGTCAATTTAACCAATTCAAGCACACATCGAAATGCATACTTCTGGAATTTTCGAGTTTTATTTATTTATATATTTTATTCTATCAAAATTTTATTATCTCAATAATTTAATATTTCAAAATTTATTTATTTTTAGGCACAAACGATCCCGAAGGGGTCGGAAACGCCTTATAATTTCGGCAGAGCAAAAAATGCAACCAAAAATTGTGCACAGGATTTCTTGCGACCTAATGGACAAAATTGAACGGGGTGAACGGGAAAATGTTCGTTTTGATGTCCCCATAGTTCCAGTTTTATTTTGTGTATGATCGGACCACATGGGTACAAATGGCGCATACCAACACTTTATACAGTCACATTCTACTCGATTCTAGCGGTATTAAAAGCTTGCAAGCATTCACTTTACACCTTGATTTTATTTTTTATTCTGGTTTTGATTGGAATATATTTAAGTGATTCAACAACCAAATTTAAAAAGAATTTTACGTATTTTTTCTGAAATTATATAAGAAAAGAATTTAATAAACGTGCGACTAAAGCCCATCTCTTAAGACTAAAAACAATGCCTAATTATTTGTTCCTCACCAACAGATTCTCCAGGTGAGTAACGTGCCATCTCGTAAACAATAATGAAATTTGCCTAACTAAAACAGGAGTTGGAAACTACTTTTCACAACGGAAAAGATCTCACGACGCTGTAATAATTTCGTGGATTATATGCCGGGGGGCGAAGCGACCATTGTTTCCGTCGAAGTGTTCCTCTTTTTTTGTTCTTCTTTCCCTGCTGCTGCTTTGCGCAAAAGTTTAAGAAGAAAAATAAGAAGTAAAGAGAGAAAGCGCGCATTTCGCACCTGCATCTCGATAAAATCACGGCCCCTAAAAACTCACACCGCTCACACCGAGCGCTTTGATGCGTACTTACGCGCGTCGTTGCGTCATTCTGGCAGTTAATTAGGAGCGCTCGGATTTACCCATATTTGAAGGTTTTGTCATAGTACACTCACTGAAAGTCAATTAGTAAAATGTTTACTAATTTCATGAGTAAAGATATTTTCACTAAAAAATAAGTAAAATTTTACTTATTCAAAAGTAAATTTGTATCTTTGAAAAAATCTCGACTGTATTTTACTATTTTAAAAAGTAAAAAAAAGACTTGCGAATTATTTCAATTTATATTTTTTTAATGAGAATCAAATTCAGTTTTATATTCATTACTAATGATGATAATAATAATAATCGCAATATTAGTAAAAAAGCATAAAATATAATATAAAATACATTTTTAATGTACACAAAAAAATCAATTTTTTTATACTTTTTTTACACTTAGATCAATAATTGTGAATCTCATCTGAAGAAAATTTTTTCAGATAAATTTTTTTAAAAACAATTTAATGTTCGTTGCAAAAGTTGTAAACATTTTATTCTGTGCATGATGTAAATAATACTTTGAACTTAGATGAACGGATAACTAACTTTGTTAAAAAAAATTTTAGTAAAAAGCTTTTAAAATTTTTTGGGAAAAAGGCTATGACATTGCTTTATTTTTAAAAAGTTTTTTTTTTAAGGAGGCTCACGCGAGCAGGGCCGTATCAAGTGAAGAGGCCCCAAGATAGTGAATATATTTTTTTCTATATTTTTAAAAAATAGCATTTAAATGAACAAATCAAATTTTTTTTTACTTTTAATTATTGATTCAAACAATTAGAGCTGCATTCGTATATTTTTTAAGTAAAAAGTTAGGTTAAGTTAACCTGATTTTTCAACTTTTTTTTTTTTTTTCTCGAAAGTTAATCCATCAACCGGTTTTAATTTTTATATTTATTTTTTTTTTCATGCCAAAATATTCAGGATAAAATAAACTATTAGTAAAATTTTTTTCAGAACAATTGTCTAGTCAGTTTTTTTAAGTGAACGAAAAATCGATGATTTTCCATAAGAACACGTATTAAAGATCCAAATTTTATAATTACAATTTTTCGAAATTTAGGTCGCTAACCTAAATATTTTTTTTTTTTTTAGAAATGTAATCTATGGTATAAAATCTACGTTTTCTCTAAATTTAAAGAATATTGACCCCGTGGGAAAAAGTCGCTTGAATCTCCTTAATTTATAACCATTTTTACGCATTGACTTGATGGCTTTGAATCTAATATTTTATTAGAATATTTAAAATTTAAAAAATTAATGAAGCGAATAAAAGAGTACGCATAATAAGTTTTTTACAAAAGTAAAAATATTTTCTATTTTTAATTACAGATCAATTTAATGAAACACACACTCCCAGATAGCAAAAACTTGGAGATGATTCAAAATTGCTTAAAAGATACATTTCTTGATAGACGTGATTGGATTTTAACTAAGTCTCCTAGCATCTTTGAAATTTTTAAGGAATATCCCCAGTTTAAATATTTCAACGGAGCAATGGCAAGTATATTTTTAAATTACTATATAAAAAAATAATAAATCTATTTTAATAAAAACAATTTTTTCGTACTAAATTCAGATAGATCATGAATTTGAAAGTATGTTTCCGGAGTGTAGTGATAACTTCATTACCCTGCACTGGGAGAAAGTTGGGAAACAGCGCTCCCATTTGTAGGGTTATATTCTGCCTCACGCCATGGGTAATATTCTGCCCACAGACGGGAGAACGAAGCGCTTCGGTTAGTTTTGAGGCTGCCCTAGGCGGCGCTACTCGCCAACTCAGGAGAAATACTTCCCACCGTGGGCAGAATATTGCCCACGGTGAGAGGCAGGCGTCCCAAGCTGTCGAGCAGAATGTAACCTTAAAAATGGGAGCACTGTCTTCCAACATTCTCCCAGTGTGTATCCAACATATTTTATCCCACGTATTTTAAAATACGCAAAATTTTGCCAGGTTAAGCTACCTCTGGATACAGATAATGGTTTGTAAAACTATCAATTTTTACTATATGTAAGGTACATGTACCTAATATGGCCCCCCTAAGCGAGAATCGACGTTGTGGCGAATCAAATCACTATTTTTTGACGGGTAAGGTCTCATTTTAAAGCTTAATTCAAGAACTTTAAAATGAGACTTTACACGTTTGGTTTTGATCAATGAGCTTCAAATGCCAGAGGATTTACCAAAACACGGTTTTTTGAGACACATAAAATTTGTGTCCTAATAATGGCCCCCCTCTCCCCCCTGAAGTATTTTATTCATTGCGATTTTTTAAATCAATCAGAATATGAGATTAAAAAAAACTTCAAAATTTTTAACATTTTAAAAATAATTTATTTAAAAATTGAGCCTTTTTTACAATTTTTTTGAAAGCTTTGCAACCAGTAGAAAAATTACAACTTTAAATTTTTATCAAAGTTTGATTTTTGAGCTAGAATTTTTTTTTAGTTATAAAATGAAAAAAAGCTTTGAAACAATTAAATTTATTTTTCTTAAATAATATTAGGATAGGATTTTCTAAAAAGTAAACATGAAACTAAGGACTCTTAATATCGGTATATCTACTAATTCGCGGGGGGCCATATTAGGAACACTGGAGAATAATAAGTTATTTAAGAATAAAACCTGTTAGAAAACGAGTTGAACAAAAACTAAGGTCGCGTTTTAAAGCTGAAACAATAACGAATCGAAGCTACTTATTCAAATTTTGGTCAGATGCGTCTAAATCTTTTGGCAGACCATTTAATTACAACGTAAAATAATAACGGAGGTATACAAAACGAGTTTTAGCTATTAGGCGTGCGCAAAAATAATTTTAAAATGTTCTAAACAACTGAAAACTTCATAATTCAGTGTTTTTGACTTCTTCCTACCTTGTAGAGATGCCGCATATCGAGCATATTCAAAATAACAGGGGGGGCCATATTAGGCAAGGGGCCATATTAGGCACACTTACCTTATATGTAATATTCATTATTTTTTAGTTATATTCAATCTTTCAATATTTCAGATTTATTGAAATCGCTGTTGATCCTGATACAATTTTTACCTGTGAGTAATGGAATTATAAGTTCGAAAAAGTCTGCAAAAGAAAAAACAAAAAATGATAAATCTAAAAATGAGTCATCCACATGCATTGATGAAAAAAATCCTGTAAATCAGCTGATTCGCTTTTCAAACGTAATTCAAATTTTATATTTAATTAAAATGGTAAATTATATATATATCTTCCTATATTATATAGTTATATCCAGGAGGAGCTCTTTTTTTTTTGGCTCCTCCGGGAGGAGCTCTGAAAATTATGGCTCCTCCGGGAGGAGCCCCTTAAAACATGTTAAATATAAGGTTTTTTGAAGGTTTTGAGGTGCTCCTCCGGGAGGAGCTCTTAATTTCAAAAACCCTTATATTTAACATGTTTTAAGGGGCTCCTCCGGGAGGAGCCAAAAAAAAAGAGCTCCTCCCGGAGGAGCACCTCAAAACCTTCAAAAAACCTTATATTCAACATATTTTAAGGGGCTCCTCCCAGAGGAGCCGTAATTTTCAGAGCTCCTCTCGGAGGAGCCCCTTTAAACGTCAAAAAACCTTATATTTAACATGTTTTAAGGGGCTCCTCCCGGAGGAGCCGTAATTTCCAGAGCTTCTCCCGGAGGAGCACCTCAAAACGTCAATAAATCTTATATTCAACATGTTTTAAGGGGCTCCTCCCAGAGGAGTTGATTTTAAATTATAGGAGCTTCTCCTGTACGAACACCTTAACTGTCAAAAAACTCCATATTTAACCTCTTTGAAGGGCGCTTTTCCTACAGGAGTCGTAATTTTAAAAGCCCTTTTTAAAGGAGTACTTCAAAACGGTTAAAAAATATTATATTTAACATGTTTCAAGTACTTGAAGTATTTTAACTTACTATTTAATTTTTATAACTATTTTTTTAGACTCACCATAATATAAAATTTTCTTTTTTCAATTTAAATCATATTCAACAATTTTACTTAAACATGTTTGAACTTTTATTCAATACCAAACTCAACTCAAAAAACATGTTAAATATTAACAGTCAAAAAACTCCATATTTTATAACTATTTTTATGGGGGTTGGCGAGCGAAGCGAGCAGGGGGGTACCCCCTAGTGTATATATATATATATATATATTATTTATTCGGAGTTCCCACATTTGAATGATCTATTCGGCTACACAAGAAATATTTTTAAAAAACTTTTTGATTTCAGGTTGATATTGAAACTTATGTTCGAGAAAGGAGGATAACCGAGTGCAGCAGCATCCAACCTTATTTATTATGTGTAAAAAATTCACTGTATTACGTTATCACAGACAGTACTGTAATTCACAGGTTGGAAAAAAATGACCTTACGGCCACATTCGATCTATTATTCAAAACGTATTTTGTTTTAAACGTTGAATACCCGGCGCATTTGATAAATTTTTTTAAATAGATAGAGTCATATATTTACAAATGCTTGCCACCATCTTCTAAAGGTGTGATTGTTACTCTACATAACAATTTATCTCGTTTTTCTTTTGAAAATGAATCAGAAGAATCTGATTCTTAATTTTAACTACAATTACAAAAGTTTAAATGAGTCAAAAGGACATACAAAAGTTTATACTCATAAAGTGTTGTATTTAACAACTTTGTAATAAAAAGTTTTATTGCTAAATAAAACACTCAGTTTAATTGTAATTAATAAAAATAAAAATATACAATTTTTTATTACTGCCATTTTAAAAATCAATCATAATAATTCTTGACATTTTTTATTTTTCATGCAGGTAAAATCTCATGTGATCAATTAATTTGTTAGAATTTACTTATTCACGAGTCTGTAGTGAATATTAAGAATAAAAAGTATAACCTAAATTTTTTCACTAATTTATAAGTAACTTTTACTTATTGAATTAGTAAAAACTAAATTTTTACTAATTCAATATGTAGTCGGTTACTATTCTTAAGTGGGATAATTTCAACTGATTGAATTAGTGACCGGTCACTAAGTTTTAGTAAAATTTTACTAATTGACTTTCAGTGAGGCAGCATCTAAGTATAAAGCTTCTCAGCAGGCATCAAAAATCCCAGTTATTTCGTAATAATTCGTAGTGATATTTTAAAATAAAAGCGACTTCATTTTTTTTTTTTTTTTATTCATAATTGATTTGAACTTAATACACTTTATGGAAGATTCTAAGGCAGACACAATAAAAGCAACGAAAATTTATCTCACATCTGCGCGGCGTATGGCAGAAGGTACGACAGGTACGGTATGCATAATACAGCTGGTGGAGTCTGCAGCTCAACAGCAGACTTCGCGGAACACGCGCTCTTCTGCACTCGACCCTAGATATAATATCGCAGCAGCCTTTTTTAAGTCTTGTTTCTCGGAGGACTTGGCCAACTTCCAAACCCCTACAAATCTGGAGACGCCGCTTTTCTTCTTCCTCTTATTCTTTCTTTTTTCCCTCTCCAGATCTTTGGACGAACAAAGTTGCGTACGAAAATAACCAGAGTACGTTTGGAGAACGCTGCCTCTTCCTCCTCGCCAAGTGTGGGGGGAGGAAATTTCATCATTTTAAGCTGGCGTAAGATGATTGATGTTTTTTTTTACTCTGGATGCTCATCATCCAGAGGTTATTGAACGTGATTCATGGCAATTTTTAAAGCCTTTTATGCTTCAATTCGTAAAAATAATCATTGATTGCCTTTCGTGGTCAAGTAGTTACAATTAGAATATTTACTGTAGCCATTCTTTCAAAAATAAATTTTTTTGTTCGTCAACTGTTAACTGTAGTTTTAAAAAAATTCTTGATTTTTAATTTACTAATAAATAAAAACTTACTCTGTTGAATGATATCAGCAAGCTGATCAGAATTAACTCTTGTCGAGGATAGTTCGAGACCGCAAGTATGTCTCTGCTTCGATCCAGATTTTTGCTTGGCTGCAGCCCTTCTGAGGAGCGGAGCTAAAGAGGAAAAGCCAAAAACAACTTATTCGTTAAAAGTGTTTGCACTTGACGCTAAAAGCTCATCGCAGAGGCATGTTTATTAAGCAATGTACAGCATCATGGGCTTTTATGAGAATTTTGGAAACGTCAGCGTCTGATGATGAAAAGATGATATGAGAAATGTTGGACTTTGAAAAAGCACTTCAAGCTGAGAATGCCTGGGTGGTCATGAAATGAAAAATTGAGTAGCTTTTACAAAAGATAACAAGTAGTTGATTCCACCCGTTTATTCAAACGATAAAACGCGATTATTTGGTAAGTTCGCGGTAAATTCTTAGCCCTACCGCAATCTTTTGAAATCCAAACAGGTACGACGCGTGAAAGATATCATAGAACCTTGCGCATACATGAGATGACTCATCGGGCCTTGTGGGCGACACTGGTAGTGTCTAGCATCGTTGAGATATCGATGAAGCGACGTTTTATCTCGCGGATCTATGCTCTATGTTTTATCCCTCCCTTGTTCAACCAAGAGTTTTACAATAGATTACTACTAATTGTAAGAAGTTGAGTACCCTTACGATAAAGCTTGTGGATGGATGCTAGAGAGTAGTTGCAAATGACGGATACATCAAGCGAAGCAATCATAAAAACTTTATCACTTTTGTGGATTAAGAAAATATTTACAGATTTACTTTTATGGTACACGTAAAATAATAAGTTCTGCCATTTTTTTAATGTAAATTTTTAAAATTTTTACACATTACTGTACTAAAATAATGTTTAAAAAATTATAGATTTCTTATTTTTCAAGATCAAGTTAGTCTTAGGCATTCAAAACTTTCTCTCAAATTTATTTAATTTAGTTTAAACTGTAAAAAAATAACAATTTTAAAAACAACTGCTTGGGAAGATTTAAATCTACTTTCTTTCAAGTTCATAGCGCGTAATTGCTATAATTAAAGAAATAATAGTTTAAACTTATTATCATAAATACGGAACAATCGCACGAGCAAACAAACTTCTTCAAAATAATAATACAAGCAGCATGAAATTAAATTTTTCCGAGTTAAAATATTAGCATTTCCTACAATTAGGTACGAAGTGTAAGTGTAATTAAGCGCAGGACGTACGGCTAAAGGAGCCTCCGAATATAATAGAGCCGGTAACCGAAGCGTGGGTTGTATCGCGTTACGCGTGGTCATACGCTCCTTGCACTCACGTACCCAACTACCTACAACCCCATTGTCTTCTTAAATTACCCAAAGTTGCTCCAGCCTCCTCTCCGTCTCTTTTTTCAAAAGTGCGTTTAAATAACGTTCGACACTCGATATTTTGCGTAGGTTTTTACCATTATGTCAACTAGAAGGACCACCTCATAGACCTTCGGTATTCTATTTTCAAAGTCATCGAACTCGTGGGATAATAATTTTTGCTGAACTTTCATCGTGACCATGGAAAAAAAAGTATTTTGATTTTTTTTTATCAGATGATTATTTAATTTTTTTAATATAAAATAACCTGCCCTCCGATATTCTTAATGTTATTTCTTCATCAGCTTAATTAAACATACGAAACTGCAAATTATTCAAACCATCTTTCGACTGAAAAATATACATTCAAATAGAAATTTCAAACTTTGCTATAACAGTGTCTAAAATGCACCGAAAAAGTATTGAAAACTCATTAAATCTATCTTGGGAGTTTTTTTCAATGAAACTTCCGAGTCATTTCAGTTTGCTGCGCTGCGATTGCATTGTCAGTTTATAAATGAGATAACACGAATTTTCGATTAAAAGTAAATTCAGTCGGTAAGAACAAATTCATGTCGTATTTTCATGAAAAATATTCTTTTTTTTTTTTAAGTTTTGTATTAGTGTTATCATATTAAAATATAAAATTTTAAAATTTTAAAAATAAACTATTGAAAAAAAATAAACGGACAAATCATCAAAATTTTAGTATGATTTTCAAAATGACAAAAAGATCCTCAAGGATAGATACCGACGGATACCGTAAAATCAGCGCAAACCACAAGCCCTCCCGTTAGATGAAAAATCTAAATTCCCGCGCTGCAGCGAGCACCATGGACCAGAGGCTAGGCGGTAGGTTAATCGAATAATATATTGGATCGGAAACGAATTGAGCGTGCGGTAGCCTTGAATTGGCCGATGCAGACCGTGCACTGATAGTTTGGCGGTCGATGCTGCACCGATTACAGGGTGTGCGAGCTTGGATTCAATAAGGATTAAATTTAATTCCGTGCGTGATGCTACTGCACGCCAGCTTCCTTCCGTTTAAACGTTAATTTTCTTGTGCTTGAATTATTTTGCTACACTAAAGTATTCGTTATTTTCTACGGAATGATTACTGTAGATAAAAAAATTTTTTCTCCAAACAACAATTATAATGTATCAAATGTAACGCAAAGTACGTTGGAGTTTTTTAAAGAATTTAATTAATTTACCGAAGATAAAAGATGCGTGAGGTACATTGAATCATCGCGTTCTTCGACGATGCATGAATGTAAGTAAAAAAAAAGATAAAATGAGTGTGCGGAATTCAGTGTCAAGTTTAAAGAAGAAATCACGCCCATAATGAGATAAAATAAAAGTATGATGTTGAAAAATGTTGAAAGACGTAGACGTTACACAATTTGTGACTAAGCAATGGGTTACCCCTTTGATCGAAAAATGTGATTAAAATGCAGCGCTGCTATAAACCGAGGTGCAACAAAAGCCGCGACTATTTTGAATTCAACAAAAGCAAGTTTACGTGCTTCGCGCGCCCGGTCTCTTGTCATTGGCTAATGGCGATTAGTCACAGACAATACAGCCAAAGGAGAACCCGTAGTTTCCCTATGAATCATTCTCCGTCATCAATAAGAAGCTGCTGCGGTGTCTAACTATAGTGGCAAAAAAAACTTGCATGCGCTTCCTATACATACACAGGATTTATAATCTCGCGATGAATGCCGAAGCAGAAAAAAAAGAGGCGTAAACATGTAACGCAGAGCTTACAATTTGTGAGATGCTCATCGATTAAGTTGAGTCGGGATTATAAATCTTCTAAAAATCATTGTTATTTTCTCCTTGATTGCTTTCAATAAAGGCTCCAATAAGCAATCATACAATCAAATTCCAACGTTAAAATAGTGTGAGCTAAATGAAAACCATAACCATCGTTTAAAAATAAATTTTAATGAAATTACAAAGTTTAACGACACCATGACTCAATGAACATCCGGTTGCAGAAAATGAAAAGCAAAGAGCGACCAAATGAAGATGATAATAAATGAGTTAAAGCGAGGATTGTAACGGATTGTAAAATATGATAAAAATGTGAATTGGGGGAGGGTCAAATTTAAAAAGTTTAAACTCACAAGAACTTCGCGAACCGTTTGAACTGGTATCGTCGGCGTCGCGTTCCAGCCGGTTCTTCTTTCTGCTCCGAAAGATCGAGTTCCACACCTTCTTGTGGCTCATCTTCCTGCTCTCGTATTAGCCACCGAGTGACCCTTTAGCGGGCTGCAGGGGGAGGTTATTAATCAAGCGACTCGTACCGTCACGTACCGTTTGTAACTCGAGCGCTAATTGCCCGAGAAGGCGAGGGCGTTGCGATGTCACTACTATACCATAACCGCTGGCTGACTGGCTGGCGAGTAGCGAGTGGCGGCACAAGCTCGCGTTCTCTAATACCTACATAACCTCATTTGACACTCTTTTTCTCTTTAAAAACTGTCGATATCTTCGCTGATTATTTTTCCTCTGATCCTCTTCATCCTACGATACGAGCGGATGCAAGGGTTCAATAACTTGAACTCTTTATATTTATAAAAGTTTGACCAAGCATTCAATATAACTGCTTCGTTCAGTTCAATTTTACTTAATTATCATTAGTTAGTGCGATACTAAGTAGTGACCCAGATATTGGATGTTTCTTCAGCTGCAGTCATTATATAATAAAATCACTTGTTAACACTTTAATGTGACTGACAAGTCGTTTTGGTGAATGAGTTTTTTTTAATTTACAGTAGTCTCAATAAATAAAAATGGTAAAACACAATGTCACTTTAGCATTGTCTCTTAAAACCCGGAGCTGTCTATTGTTTACCTTTATTGTCTTTTCGAAAGTTTTTCCTATGTCAACACTATAGGCGGCAATTAAAACACTAGTATGAATAACAAGTATTTAAAGCTGATTGGACCGAAGAAATAAATTAATCTCGCAATAAAAGCATGGACACTAAACACAACAACACTTAATTAAAACTCAAAAAAAAAAAAAAAAAGGCACTTGATCGGGACGTTGAGGAACGCAGGTATGGGCGTGACGCCACCCAAGCCAATAGATACGCACTAAAAGACCGAGATAATAAAAAAACAGTTTTAATAAAACGAAATAAAAAGGCGTCCGGTTGTGAGCGCAGAGCTCGCGCGTATGAATTGGTATAGTCGACGACACTCGATCAGGCGCCTGCACACTGTAATGCCGCGCGTTCAATCTTTGTGTAAGTATTCCATTGTACATAGCCAACACCATCGAAAACAGTTACAGTCTACGAAGTATAAAATGCGTTAGCGCATGATTTCGGCTAGTACTAACAGCGGTTTTAGTTGTAGTGGTAGGAGTACAAGACCCAGATAAGAGACCCGCCCGCTCGACCAAACGAACTGCGTGGGAGGAAAAAACGCCGCCGCGCTGACTGTTCCTGCTGCTACTGCTTATGACTGCACGTGCTGCCGGAGAAGAGACTCGCTAAAACTCGAGGAATTCTCTTTGCTGAGATTTTTTTATGCCACTGTTATAAACTGCAGCTGATCGATTAACTCGCAAACATCCGGGAGATTTTTTTTAAAATTACAACTGTTTTCCGTAGCTACAGATCTCATTAATCATTTTATCTATATCCTCCTACGAGATCATAATTTTACTATAAATTTAAAATTACGAAAATGAAAAAGTGAGTAACAAATTTTTTTATTTTGAAGATTCAATTTTAGACCCTGCAATCTCAATCGCATTAAAAAATGATACGCAAATGCAGCGATAATCTTAATTGCCGAGGCTAATTAAAAAATTTGAGAAACCTATATCAGCTACTCCTGCTGTAGGTAAGATTAAATAAGAGTAAATAAGTGTAGCGACCTTGAAAATCGTGTTAATGATACAGAAGGATTATCCGCACAAGTATGATTGGATCATCAATATAAATAGAGTAATTTTTTTTTTTTTTTTCTTTCTTCGTATGTGCTTTACTTTGTGCATCGGTGTGCATGGTGTATATAGTACTCGAGACGCCTGCACTCGCTCACGCACCGGAGACTGCACTTAATCACGCAACCGGGGTGTAAAAGGGCTCTTAAACTTTTTCTTTGGCCCGCGCACCTTTCGCACAGCACCGGGTGACGGCCGACGAGAGTTTCACTAAACTTTGGAATCATTCATTTTTTCCTTAAATTTTTTACGCTTTGTTTAAAACTAAATCAATCTTGAATGCATTCGAGTGGTAGGTTAATAAAGTTTTGACAACGATCTTAAAAATCTTTTGATCGTTTGTGTTATTATTTACTCAAAATAATTAATTATCGATCGAAATTTTTTCAGCAAAGATAACTATAGTTATTAAAAGTTAATACGAATGCTCTTACGAATTAATCAAGGCTACGCGCTCAATTAGCAAGGGGTAATAACGTGAGTACCGAGACGCGCCCAGCCGGCGCGACGCCGATCATTATTATACAGGGTGTATTTCAACTACCGCATGAGAGGTATACCACGGGAAAGAACAGAAAAAATTGAACTAGGATTAACTAAAAATATTTGTCTGAGATAATTAATCAGCCAGTAATTAAACATTTAAGTGAACCAATCAGAACAAATCAGAGGCAAATGAGGGCGGGTACTACTTCTTATGAACGTACGATTCATAGTTATGGAGGTGGGGGCAGGGTTGGGTGAGAAAATAAGTCCAAACATGTGTTAAACATGTGTTTTTGACCAAAACAAAAATTTTTCGAAACATCAGCAATCATTTAATTTTTATGATAAATTTTTTTCTCCATGTCAGTACAATTCATGCAAACTTTGAATCGCAATTCTAGCATGAAAATTGACCAAGTTATGATATCAAACTGATCAAACTGATTCTTTTAATGCTACCTCTAACTCGGTCAATTTTTATGTTACGACTGCGCTTCAAATTTCTTTGGAATTGTAATATTGCGAGGAGTACGATTAGCTTAATCAAAGTTCAAGTTTCTTGATATTAAAAAAATCAATTTTTTGTACTAAAAATCCTTAAAACAATGGGACCCCCCTTTGAGAAGTTCACCTCGGCACAGGTAAAGCCTTAAGGCCGGCCCTTTTACAGCCGGCTTAAGTAGACTGTTGCAGCGGAGGAGGGAAGGGGATCCGGGGGGTCCAAGGATTAAAGACTTTCTCTAATAGCGAAAAAATAATTTTTTGCGTTAAATAAATAATTCAAATTTTTTATCGTAGATTGATTTTGTCATGTCACCAGAATTCATACAAACTTTGAATCGTAACTCTAGCATTAAAATTGACCAAGTTATGATCTTAAAATTATTTTATTATAATTTATTCATTCATTTATTTTATTACTAAGTCGGTCAATTATTGTATTATGATTACGATTGAAATTTCTTTGAAATAAAGTTAGCATTTAACATGATATTGATAATTTTTTTTTTTTCATTATTTTTTACCTGCATTATCAAATTTTTAAACTCTGTTTTCTGATTTGTCTTGGCACGAGTATAAGACAAGCGCTCTCGTTTTACCGTTATCGCATTAAGAACATTCTGGAGGTCAAAAGATTTCTACAGATGATTAGCGGGCATTAGAAAAATCATAGTTTTTAATTTTTAATTGAAGATTTTTGTATTACACCAAATGTTTGACTTTTTTTTAAAATACATTTTGATAAATTTTCACTTTATTAATCTTAAACACTACAGTCTCTTCTCTCTCTCTCTTTTTTTCTTTCTTAAATTTTATCTTAGACCTTCAAAACACTTAAACACTGCACTAATTAGGTAAATGTTCGAAGTGTCCACCTTGAGCTGTGATACACTTTTGGGCCCTATTTACAACATCTTGCGTGGCTCGTCTAATCACTTCATCGTTGGTAATGGATGCGAACGCTGCCTCGATGTTATCTTGTAATTCATCGACAGTTTCTATCTGATCAAAATAGACTTGCTCCTTTATTGCTCCCCACAAATAAAAATCGCAGGGATTCAGGTCGGGAGATCGAGCAGGCCATCTCCATACTGGTGCATTATTTCCGATCCATCCATTAGGCCCAAAAACATTAGTCAAGTGATCCCGTACAGTACCTATAAAATGCATAATGTATTTGGTTATTTTAAGTTAAACAGCAGACAATAACATAAGATGTACACATTTTTATTTTCTCATTAAAACATTGTACCTGCAGTATGAGCTGGGCAGCCGTCATGCATGTAAATTATGTGTCGATTGTAAAAATTATTTAGATCCCAGTTTTCCATAAGGGTATCCATGAGATCAGGTAAATCTTTTAGTAAAAATTCAAAATAAGTTGTTGCATTGACTGCTTCGGGAAGGAAAATTGGGCCAATCTAAAATGTTTTTGATTATTATCGAAATTTTTGCAGGAAGTGGTTTAAAATTTAAAATAAAATATTTTTTTTAACCATCAAATTATTTTAACTGAAACGTTATTTGAAATTTTTTTTTCATCAGTATTTAATACTTTGATAGATTCGGAAAAAAATTAAACAATAACGCAGTATAAGCTAATAATTTTTTTTTTTTTTTTTAATATTTTTAAGTTTTATTAAAAGGGTTTTAGCTGACAGCCGGAGGAAAACTTTTTAGCCTCCTATCAGTTCTTACTGTTAACTTAAAAAAAAATTTAAGTATCAGTACAATTTTTCAAACTTAGATTATGATAAATCGAAAAATATGAATGATTAAATTTATAAAATAATACTCACCAGCTGATTATTGATTAAACCTGCCCAGACATTTAGTTTGAACCGATGCTGTGATTTTGTATCCCACGTTAAATGAGGGTTTTCGTGATTCCAATAATGATAATTGTGGAAGTTGAACATTCCATCACGCGTGAACGTGCACTCATCTGTCCATAACACTGAAGGCACGAAATCCGCATTCACGTTATTTTCTTGCAGTAATCGTTGACAATAAGCCAATCGCCGCTGATTATCACCTGCTACCAATCTCTGAACTTTGGTAAAATGATAAGGATGCATTTCATCACGAGCCAAAACACGATGAATTGTCGAATGATGAATTCCCATTTGTTGAGCCACTCCTCTTGTGCTTCTTCGAGGGCCCGCATGAAATTCATCAAGTACTTGCTCTTCAATTTCAGGAGCAATACGTTGCCGGCCGCCTTCATTTCTTATTAAAACGTTTCCAAAATTATTAAATCTCCAAGCTGCGCGAACAATAACGTTTCGATCAGGAAATCGCAGAGCATTTGGATGTAATTCAGCATATCGTCTAGCAGCCAAACACCCGTTCCCATTACATGCGTTATAAATATTCACCATTTCAGTATACTCTTGAATAGTGTAGTGTACCATTTTGATTTTTTTCACTGGAACACTGATTGAACAATACCTTTCGACGGTCAAGAAAGAACTGCTCAGTAGAGAAAAATGGAAAATTTGCTGAGAGTTTTTTATCTACAAACCAAGCTAAAAACATTGCAAAACGGCAAAAAAGAGTCCGGATAAACAAGTAGAGCCTTTAATAGGGCACTAATATTAATGGTTCAAAGTCTTACCGACTTCGAACGAGATATTTTAAAACCTTAGGGCAATAAAAACAGATGAACTGCTAATGATCAAGATTTAAAATTTTGTAAAGAAAACAAATTGCATAGTCTGCAGTTTGAGTGCACAACTCCCTAAGAAAACGGTTAATAAAACAAATCCGATTTTCTTCTTCAAATTTTAAAATCTTTAAGACTAATTACTCGAAGTACGAAATTTTTAAACACAAGGTAACAAATCCGCTAAAGCCCTCAATTGGTCTTGATACCTGTGTCAAAGAGGCGTCCGATTGTTTCATAAATTTTGAGTAAAAAAATTGATTTTTATAATATTAATAAAAATCAAATTTGATCAAGCTGATCGCATTCGTCGGAAAATTACGATTTCAAAAAAATTTGAAGTGTACTCGTAACATAAAAATTGACCAAGTTAGGGGTAACATTAAAAAGATCTACACATTGAATTATCATACTTTTAAGATCATAACTTGGTCAATTTTAATGCTAGAGTTACGATTCAAAGTTTGTATGAATTCTGGTGACATGACAAAATCAATCTACGATAAAAAATTTGAATTATTTATTTAACGCAAAAAATTATTTTTTCGCTATTAGAGAAAGTCTTTAATCCTTGGACCCCCCGGATCCCCTTCCCTCCTCCGCTGCAACAGTCTACTTAAGCCGGCTGTAAAAGGGCCGGCCTTAAGGCTTTACCTGTGCCGAGGTGAACTTCTCAAAGGGGAGTCCCATTGTTTTAAGGATTTTTAGTACAAAAAATTGATTTTTTTAATATCAAGAAACTTGAACTTTGATTAAGCTAATCGTACTCCTCGCAATATTACAATTCCAAAGAAATTTGAAGCGCAGTCGTAACATAAAAATTGACCGAGTTAGAGGTAGCATTAAAAGAATCAGTTTGATCAGTTTGATATCATAACTTGGTCAATTTTCATGCTAGAATTGCGATTCAAAGTTTGCATGAATTGTACTGACATGGAGAAAAAAATTTATTATAAAAATTAAATGATTGCTGATGTTTCGAAAAATTTTTGTTTTGGTCAAAAACACATGTTTAACACATGTTTGGACTTATTTTCTCACCCAACCCTGCCCCCACCTCCATAACTATGAATCGTACGTTCATAAGAAGTAGTACCCGCCCTCATTTGCCTCTGATTTGTTCTGATTGGTTCACTTAAATGTTTAATTACTGGCTGATTAATTATCTCAGACAAATATTTTTAGTTAATCCTAGTTCAATTTTTTCTGCTCTTTCCCGTGGTATACCTCTCATGCGGTAGTTGAAATACACCCTGTATAGGTAACATTAAAATACATATAAAGGAGTGCATCAAGCAAGTTGAGCGCGAGGAAACGCGCATCGACGCATCTGGTGGTCAAAGCTCTTGCGGGGTGATGATGATCGCCACTCGTCGCGCGCGGAAGGACACACGTCCGGTTGTTGTACGCGAAAACAATGGACCCGGCGATATCCTCAATGACGCCCACGCGCGAGGAAGCGCGCTCAGCTTTTTTCATTCACTCTGGTACATTTCGAGGTAAACTATTATCTTTCACTCAAACAATCTTTCTTATTTATCTTTTTTTATTTTTTATGAATTTTTTCATTAATGCATCAATTTGAATGAGCTTTCTGCTACTGCACAACTGTTGTTATTCTTACCGATAATCATGAGCAAGGAACAATTGCTCGGTTCGAAGTAACAATAAGAGAAATTCAATCTCGCAAAAAAGCTCGCCGAGTTAAATCGAGACTCGCAGACTTATTCTGAATAAGCGTGCATGCAATAGCAGCGAGCTTTTAATCCCGCTCCACTGTGCAGAAGCCAGCATCAGCCGAGTCATCAAGAAGCAAACGCGCTCCACGGTAACGTCGCGTCGCCTGCAGTAGGTATAAGGGGGTTGCTTTATATGAAAAAAAAGGCTTGATGTATGCAGGCAAAGAAGTAACGAAGACGGAAGTAGTTTTTATAAACGCTGCAACATCGCTACGGTCCCTGTCTGCTGCAGAGATGTTGCTCGCTGGGTAATATACATATTCGTGTCAAGCATCGACTTACGCGCTGGAGTCAGCGGCCTTTTAACTAAGCATTCATACCTATTTGCATCTTTTTTCGACGGCAATACGCATATTAGGGTATTGGGGTTGTTTTTCTCATGACAAATTCTGGGGATGCCGAAGCGCTCTACAACTATTTTTATTTTCAAAAATAAATATTCTTGATTTTTTTTTTCTTAACCCACTATTTTTAAAAACTTTATGCAAATAATACAGATCAATAGAGAAAAATTTTAACTTGGTTTAATTTTTTATATTTTATAAGTAACATATAAATTTATAATAATATGAGAGCAAAACTAATCATAATTTAATAACACTAAGAGAAAGAATATCCGTTTTGAAAAACAGCATCAGTAATCATTTTTCAAAAATACCTGTATTTTATTCATTTAAAAAGCTAGCGATTTAGATGAACTCAGTACTAAATGCGTGCGGGTGCAATGCAAATAGAATAAGTATATACGCAACGCTAAATTATGCGCGACACGTTTAGTGTAGGTTATCACAAAAGAGTAGAGCATCAAAGTCTAGCTTGAATCGCCGCTGGCGAACTCGCTCACGGTGATATGTGTGCAAACCAAATTGTAGAAAAAAAACCCTAAATAAAAGTCAATTAATTTTTTTTAAATTGAACTTAAAAATTATTTTTATGTCCATAAACAAGATAAGATAATTTTTTTATTTTACTAATTATAACTCTAAGTTATAAAAGATATCACAGTTATCATCTGCATGAAATCAAAAAGATACTCCAAATAGTAGTTTTTATTTATGAATGATAAATATTGTAATGCTTTGTTAGATATTTTATTAAAAGTAGAAAATGATATGAGGAATTTCATAATTACTTATATACGGAGTACTTAAAATTCAAGGAGAATAATATACATTTAAAAATCAAAAAATTGAGAAAAAAATATGGCAATTTATTACCCAAAAGTTTCTTGACTTTTTTGCCGTTTTTGTGAAATTTAGTATGAGTTACTAAAGAAAAATCAGTCGAAACAAATTTAATGAGTACAGTTAAAGTTTAAAATCCTATATAGACGTCTAACGAATTCAAAACTTATCAACATATTTTCAAAAACCATGTTTTCTAGTGAAAAGTATATGATGCACACAAAACAAGATTTTCTTTGAAAAAAAAAGTATGTAAAAATAAAAATAGGTTAAAGAAACATGAATTTATTACGGATGTGACGACGGAAAAAATATTTTTAAATGAGTTCAAGTGGTTGTCTGTTTTTGAAATTCAGCGAAGAGTATTTTTATGTGAGTTGGATACGAAATGTATTCAAGTTGAAAAAATAAATAAATGAAGTTAATATATTGTTCAATAAAAACTTTTTTCTATTTTCAGTTAAACCAATGAAAGAGTCTTTTACCTAGAGAATTATACCTAGAGCTAAAAATTTTCATTACATTATGACTTCATTTTTTCGTATCTACTTTATTTTTATTCATCTTTAAGAATTTTAAAATTAAATAAATCAAAAAGTTTTAGCCAAATTTGTGATGAACTGATAAAATTAGCAGTTTTTTTTTCACCAGCTAATTAAAAGATTTAAAAGTCGTCTGCTTATGAAAAAGCTTGATTTGATAAAATTTTTGAATTTGGAATAAACATTTATCATAAACACCTGAAGAAATTTATTTTAGATGGGCTTTTGATAAAAAACTTTTCAAATACATGCTGCGCCATCTACTAAAAACTTGCACAGACTTCATACATAGAGACCTTTCCCCGTGGTCGGTAACGTAGAGTCTAGATAACGACGCCATCGCTGCTTTACCAAATTATGATTCACAAAATCGGTATGGTAGAAAACACTTTTAAAACATTTATTTATGTATATTTTATAGTGAAAATTATATATAATATAGAATATTTACAAAGTTAAAAACTTTAAGATTCTTATTATTATTACTATTATTTTTTATAAACAAAATAAAAAAATTTTCATCAAAGTTTATTTGGTAGTATATACAAGTAAAAAAAAAAAGTAACAGAGAAAAATAAATAAATAAACAAAAATTTTCTATTCGTCTTTTACGCCATTAAAATGATTGAAACCAATTTTAAATGGTACTTTTTTTTTTTTTTTTTTTTCAAGTTTTTCTTTAAGCCACCAAGCAGACCAAGTCTTGGGCTCATTAGCGTCAATCTCGTCTGACCTTTAAACAATAAACTCAAGTATTACTATAGAAGTGTATAGTTATAACCGCACAGGCTGTATGTATTTTACTTCTCATATTTTGTGGCGTTCCGCGCATTTGAATCAATGTAAGTAATGAATGCTCATTAATGTAGAAATGAGCATTGTTAGGATTGCTGACTTCAAATTCAAAGAAAATACAAAGAACAGACTAAGCACAATTATTATTCTTGTAGTATTATTGTATTTGTAATCCGTTGTGGTGACAGTTAAACCCTTTAGTAAATTCAAATTTCTTCTTAACTTGAATTTTATTATCAAATTTTTACTTGATTGGAAAAACTTTTTTTTACATTATGTCGATCTTTAATGAAATGTAGTTGTAGGCAGGCTTCAATTTCCTGTTACGTATGATGAAAACTATGGAGGTTGCTTAGAACAATCAAGAACAAAAGTTCTCACGTCTACGGTCATTTTTTTTACATTAGATTTTTAACGGAGAACAATTTTTTAAAATAATTACAAGGTATGTATATCTTTCCAGTGCAATTAACTTTAAATCGGAAAAAATGAAATTTTTATTTAAAGAATTGACACTACCCATTTAATGATTTCGTAAGAAAGGATTTAAAAAAATTATTGAATACTATGCGAAATAATTTAATAATTTAGACTGAACATAGAGTAAAATTCTTGAACATAGAATCATCAATCATCAATTAAAAGATGAAAAAAAAAATATAATAAAAAAACAAATGAAAAACGTACCTATTGGAGATGCGGTGTTGGCCTCGCGCAGGCTCACTGTCTCAGGTTCGATTCCAGCTTCGTCTTCTTCGAGAAGTGGTGGTGGAGGTATCAAATGTCTCGTACTCTCATAGCCCCAGTACTGTCGAAAGGCACGAGCTCCTCCGTCGAGGCGCACTCGGGGCAATTCCACGAACATCGCGTCGCCCAGCTAAAATCATATAATTTATTTATTTATTTTTTAAGCCACAAGCTTTGTTTCAAATATAACGTGCTTAAAAAATATAAAAATTTTACAAACAAGCAAAATAATATCAACGTTTCGAGTTTGATATTTCTTATTAATCATTGTATTTTATTTCTAGTCAAAAACCAGACATTTCATTTCAGAACAAATTAAATTTTATTTCATAAACCTAATACACAATTATTTATGGATAGTGTTGTGTTTTCTCTTGAAAAAAGTATTTGTAAGGTAAGTATACCTAATTAAATGAAACGTAGAAGGGTCATTTTACAGCTCTTGGTTCAAGCTTTTAAATGTGCTCAGCCGCGATAATAAATCATCTAAATGGTGAGCTAGAGCATTTATATTTAAAAAATCGCATACTAGATCCTTATAGCCGGGTAAAATGAGACATACCTCAAAGGTAACTGTCAGACAAAGCTTAAAACGTATAACCAACTCAAAAATCCTTCTTTGCAGACGTCTGACTCAAAGCAGCTATCTTTTAACAAAATAACGTACATTGCTTTGACATCGCAAATCTACTTGGTAACAAAAAGTTGATTTCCCGCGTAAAACAAGGGACCACACCCCTGACCACAGGGGCTAGAAGCTGAGAAGGGAAAATTCGATTATATACGAGGCTGAAACTCCATTGAAGCGTGCTCTGACTCTGAAGTTTTATCTGATAATATCGTGGATTGATCATCTCCGAGCTATCTGACGCGACTAATTAAAGCTCGTTTGTCGGCAAATGAAAGACCGAGGCATCGATACAGCGTGACAAACACTCTCCGCTATATTTACAACTGCATGCTCTCTCAAATTCTATGTTTAATTTTTACCTCTTTCACTGAACTTTTTTTCAAGCTTTCAAAGCTTTAATTAAAAGAAAAGTATTGATAAGAGAAAGCATTTAATTTGAATTCAATAATTGATTCACGATGTGTGAAAAGAGTGGATCATTCCAGCAACTTATTTGTAAAAAAATCAATTCAGTTAATAGAAAGTTTTACATCAATAGAAATTCAAATGAAATAAAGTTAGCAAAAATATGAAAAACTATTTGAGATAAAAATTAAACTTACATTTGGTATTGGTACTGACATCTGCTGTAATTTTGTAAAATAATTTTTTTAAAGCCGAAAAATATCGTACCGATACTTGAAATGCCTTAAATTTCGAGCTCTTCCATATTATAAAAGCGAATTCATGATTCAAGTAGTCACACTCTTTAAAATGCAGAGAGCTAAAGATTTAATATTTTTAATTTATTTTAAAGATGCATATAAAGTGAAGCTATGTATTGAAACATAGTGTCGACAAGAATAAAATTAAATTATGACACTTAATTGCGGTAATTCACTTACATTTGAAACGCGGAAATAGCGAAGCACGCGCCATGCTCAAATGCAATCACGTCGTCACTCCGATGCCCAATTACCGTATATATAGCAGTGTAATGGTAGCTATAGAAGAAGAGAGAATTTCAACGCCAATTAGTATTGGTTACTGACGAAAGCTCGGCTGCTGGCCCAATTTCATTCCATTTCTTTTTTTTTTTTTTTAACGTTTGCTTTTTCAATAATTTAATAATGATAGGTAAAAAAGTTAGCCAGCAGTCAAATCAATTTCTCACGACTTCGATAATTTTGATTTATAGGTTTCTTTGTATGAGCTTGATGTATCTTAAATTCAATGGAGTAATATTTTTTTTTTTATTCCACAAAAGATATTGAGAAAATTTCACAATCCATCAATTATCTTAAATCCAAACTGATGAATTTTAATTTTATCTGTAGGTAACTGGTACTATAAGACTTGAAGTTACTGAAAATGATTTTAAAAATGTGAAACAACTTTTTGCATTATTAAAATAAAAGGCTTCTAATGAAAAAAAATATAATAATAATATGACTAGAAAAAAAAATACCATTAATCTTTGTCGATACAAGCATGCTAAAATTTTTTCATTTTAAAAAGATAAAGCTATTTTTCATAGAAAAAAAAGGGTATAAACTGCACCCTTCTTTTTCCATAAAACTTTCATACCCTGCAAGCTTTTTATACTTCAGTAACCTTATACAATATAAACCCGAGCTCCGGTGCTAGCAAGCAACGAATTTACCAGGCAAGAAAATACTTCCCTTAAAGGGTGAGAAGACGAAGAGGAAGGAAGAGCGGAGAAAGCGCGGTAGAAGAAGAGAACTGGACGTAAACTTAATCGGTAGCAGTTGCGGAAGAAAGATCGCGATTGTTCCTGCGCGCGACAATCGCCCGGGACAAGCTGGAAAATTGCATTGCCACCGTGCAGCCGCCACCACCACAACGCTGTAACCGAGGCCTGCACCACCTCTGCTAGAACTGCAGCTGATGAGAAAAATTCTGGGAATCGAGCAGACAATTTTCTACAATGGTCTTGGAAAATTAATAGGAGAGATTATATTCTATCTTGGAAGGATAAGATTATTTTTTGAAAAATTAAAACGCAAACTTTTAATGAATTGCATTTGAAACTTAATCATTTGCTTTGAAAAGTGGGATGAAATTTCATAAATTTAATTTTTAGTTCTTGATTATGAGGCGTATACGGTCAAAAGTCAAAAAGTCGGCCACGTTTGTAAAGTCATGTAATGTAATTCCGCACAAAAAAAATGGTACTTAAAAATGAGATATAATTACAAAAATTTGATAGCTTTCTGATCCCACTGAAAAATAGATGCTGTCAAATTTTTGTAATGATATCTCATTTTTAAGTACCTTTTTTCCGTGCGGAATTACAGGATATGACTTTACAAACGTGGCCGACTTTTTGACTTTTGACCATACAAGCATTTCAAGACCACTTGTAAAAAACTAATTATTTAACGATTAAACGAACTTATAGTATTACTTGTGAGTAAAGTTCTATCGTAATTGTATGTAGTGCCTCTTCCTCGAGATCACATGGTAGTGTCCACTCTATGCCGATTAATCCACAAGTTTATAAAGTATAAAAAAACAATAGATAGCGGTGTCATGTAATCTCTGCATTCACATTAGCTTCATTCTTCAAACTACATTATTTGTCGTAACTTCCAAAAGGGGGCTGACATCAGCAGGGTAAAACTTCTTTGGGTGGGCCTGATCTCTTCGGAAGAGGCTCTACATACAATTACGATAGAACTTCACTTACAAGTAAGTTCGTTTAATCGTTAAATTGTATTTCGTGCCTCTTCCTCGAGATCACATGGTAGACGTTTAAAGTAAAGTTACGGCAAAATATAAATAAGTTATAAATTTCATCAAATTTTTTTTTTTTTTTTTTAATTTTTTGCATTTATATCATTTTTATTTTCATAAACTCATTACAATATTTAGTAAAGTCAAACTATCAGCTTAAAAATCTTAAATTATGTTCATTAACAATTAAACTTAATTGTTTTTTTTTTTTTATAAATTCAAAATAGTATTTGCATAAGCATTAGGATCATCAATTATATCTAAGTCATAAAAATTAGCAAAAGTCTATGAATTTTTAGACCAACCAGTTGTCGCTCTTATACGATCAATATTTATACCTTTGCGTTTTGCGGTCGAAGTCGACGCATGTTTGACACTGTACCCAGAGAAATAGTTTGTTTCAATACCACTTTCATTCATAACCTCTTTAATCTACCTGCTCAAACTCTCACTTTTAACTGCTTGGAGATGAAAAGGTTAACAATATCTTTTCGAATACTCGCTGTTCTTTTGAGATATTCAATCAACGCGTGTGCAGGACAAATTTCTTTCTTTGGGAAAAAAGGTAAATTTAAAAGTGGCTGTTTTCTTTTCGGACCTGAAGTTTTGATTTGAGCGACTATTTTAATTTTAATTTTATCTTCGAATACGTGAATATTATTAATATCTATTAAAGAAAAAGTTTGTAATCTGTGAGCTGTAACTAAACCAAATAATGTTATTAGCTTGTACGTTAATTTCTTCAAAGAAATTTTGTCATTTGGAGCCCATCCTGATAAAAAATCTAAAACAATTTTTGGGTCCCAAGTTACATTGTACTTCGCAACCGGAGGACGCAATTTTAACGCAGCTTTACAAATACGTTTTATACCTGGGTCTTGAGCAATTTCTGGTCCCAGTATTAAAACTAAAGCTGATCTATAAGAATTTATTGTTCCGTAAAAAGCACCAGATAAAAAAACTGATGTAAGAAAATTTTGAATTTCTATACTATTAATTACTAGAGGGTCAATATTTCTTTCGGAACAATAAAAATTCCATTTTTCAAAGGTGCTTGATACTGTCTTAAAGTAGACTCTGTGACTGAAGACATTGCAAGGTCTATTGCTGCCTTTGTCATTCCTTTCTTTGCAAATGCCTTCCTGATACAATCCCTGCCATCAAAGTCAGTTGCGGCCAAAGCGGATGAGGTTCTCTATTCGAAGATTTCAAAAGATTAATCTCAGTTTTGAATTTCAGTAATTTTGATACGAGTAAATCTTTAAAAACTGGGTACCAAGGTTGAGACTGCCAGTCGGGTACCACAAGAATTCCTTGATAACCTTCTTGGTCTATTTTTGATAATACTTTTAACAATAAAGAAAAAGGTGGGAATGCATAGAAAAAATCACCCTTCCAATTTAAAGTAAAAGCGTCTACTGCAATTCAGCCAGGATCTTTTTTCTATGAAACTTATCGGTTACATTTTTTGTTAGATCTGCTTGCAAATAAATCAATTTCAGGGTTACCAAAATTTTGACAGATTTTATGAAAAGCTTCATTTAAAATTTCAAACTCTGTTTCTGGTTCTAATTTACGTGATTCAGAATCTGCAACTATGTTGTCTTTTGACCGAATGTACGATGCGAAAATCCAAATTTTTCGACTCTCGCACCATTTCAAAATTAATTTTGATATTGAACTTGATTTTTTACTATGCGTACCGCCCATATAATTAATATATGTGATAGCTATTGTATTATCTAGTCTCAATAAAACATTACAATTACTTAAATTCTTGGCAAAACTTTTTAAAGCAAAAAAAGCAGCTAAAATTTCTAAGCAGTTAATATGCATTTTTCTTTCATCATAAGACCAAAATCCGTGAATTTTTTCACTGTTACAGCATGCTCCCCAACCAGTCAACGATGAATCAGAAAAAATTTCTATCATAAAATTTGAATTAATAATAATTGGTTTAATAATTCGAAAAATATTATTTTTCCACCAATTAAAATCTTCTCTTAAGCAAGAATTCAATTCCATTATACTTTCAAAATCATCGTTGTTATTCCTAAGAGCTTTAATTTTTTCTCTTTCAAATTCTTTCATGTGAACCTTTATTATACTTTAAACTTGTCGATTAATCGGCATAGAGTGGACACTACCATGTGATCTCGAGGAAGAGGCACGAAATACAATTAATCATAACTGAAATAATTTTTTTATCATAAAATTAAAGCAGCTTGCTTTAAACCACGTAGAAGTTATTACAAAGCATGCAACTTATAGCCAACGAGCCGCATTACATCAAATTTTGTGTGCTAAGCACCTGCAGCTCGAAACGTCTTTGGCAAAGACGTAAAACAGG
This sequence comes from Encarsia formosa, assembly GCA_038277355.1. NCBI lineage: Eukaryota > Metazoa > Arthropoda > Insecta > Hymenoptera > Aphelinidae > Encarsia > Encarsia formosa. The sequence continues at coordinate 35,531,287 of CM076188.1, read as the reverse complement.
ATAAGACGCAAGTACAATGTACCGACTATGTACGTGGATATAAACACAAATAACAGAGAACAGGAAATGACATTAGATGCAGACAACAGCAGTACACCACCTATGCAGGTTGCACACACGAATACAGTAACACATTTAGCAGTAGTACGTATAAAATGTAAATACAGATAATCGGTTACAACATATAGAGAAATATGCGCAAGAAAAAAAAATGTGAAGGGACAAACCTTGCTGGGTGACTTGAACATACAGGCCGTTCCCGCGAATTGCTGAGACCGAAAAAAAAAAAAAAAAAATTAGAAATTACTTTGAATATACAACTTACTAGGGTATTTTTATTGTGAATATGAAACATGTTAATAATAGTTTAAATCTAAATTTTAAAGTAATATACAGTTTTTAAATTTTTATTGTTATATGAACATCATCCAATCTAGAAATTTTTGTAGAAAATTTTTTTAGCATTTATTTGACAAAGAAATTTTTTTAGGTGCGATACTAACGAAGTCTTATTTTGAGCTGTGTTACACTTACGCAAGTTCATTCATAATTGATTTAAATTTAAATCAAACAACATGAATTATAGCTAGGCTACTCTTTTTCAATGTTTTGAAAAATATGTGCAATTAAAATTTAACGCTAAATGCAAGGAAAACTCATTTATAAGTGCAATATACAGGTGTAATTTTATATATATCATAAGTAAATTAGAAACTTATCAAATTTGTATTTGAAAAAAGATTATCTTCATTTATTATAAAATCGTTTTAAAATTGATTAATTATTTAAAGTCTGAAGTTTTATAAAATCAAAATTAAAAATACTACCCTGCACACCATACAAAGTGATCAATAGGGTATCATTGAGAAAGCTTACTCTGCAGTACAAATATTGATGAAGAAATCGATTATTAGTAAGAAAAAACAAATAAAAACTCATTTAATTATCGACCGACAGTAAATAATGAGATCAATTAATATTTCGATTCATCGTATTAAAGGTTTCATCTCACTTATATATGATACGAGGAGGTTTTTTTTACGATGAAGACACTCTATTACAGCTAGATGATGAATGAAATGATTTAAGTAAAACTTACTATTTATGTCTTTTTTGTACTATGGTTTTAATAATTCAAACACAAACGCCTTCGCTATGATATCGTGAAATTCAAAATGAACGCTTACATTCCACATTGATAATCTTAGTTGAATTGTCTTACGTTTGTGTGCTTTACTTGATATTTTCTCATGGATTAGAAATCATAATTATGGAAGTATTACACATTTCAATAACATTCATGCAATCTTCTATGAAAATTTCTTCATTCGAACAAAAGCGATCGTTTTACGATCAAAAAAGTTTTGTTTTAGTAACGAAGTTAGGTATTACTTTTCTGAGTAGGACTTAATATTTTCTTTAAAAAAAAAGACCCTAAGTGCTAAAAAAAGATTTGAGATCTCAACGAAAGACCGACTCATGCTCGAGTTAGCGAAAAAGACGAGAAGAAAAATTTGGCACACGTGCTGCGTGCAGTGCACGGAGCATGAAACCTCCTGAACTCACGCACGAGAGTGAGAGTATCGACGAAAAAGAAAAAAAAAAAAAAAAAAAAAAAAAAAGGAAGAAAAGAAAAAAAGAGCCGATAAATTCTTCCGAGTGCTCTTCCTTTTATAACGAAAAAAGACTGAGCATATGGATAAAGAGGCATTAATAAATCTTCAAAATGTAAAAGGTATTGAAAGATGTTGAATATACGTCTATGAAAGAAGTAGAATAAAAGAAAGGAAGAGGCTTAACCAATTTTTTTTTCTTTACTTTTGTGTTCATCGCTTTTAAAATATTTAAATGTTCGGAAAGAAAATTTGAATCGGGAGGTTTGATTAATTACTAAATCAGTGATAAAAGTAGAAGAAGCGGTTTTGGCATAACTCAAATCTTTTTTTAAACAGAGGTTGATTTTAAACAATCATTTGGGAAAAGTAATATCGGTCGGAAGTCTAACACACTAAAACAAAGCATTTCATTGTAAATGCGGTTTTGAGCACGCCGCGTCGAAAGAAGCAGCGATTCTGCGGTCAACACTCCGCAGCCGGCGAGTATTAAATAATCAGGTTGAAAAACTTTTTCAAGGCTACAACGTGAGTAAATTTAGTATTTATGTAACGGTTATTGGCCTGAATTCATTTTGTAACCGATACGAGTTGAATCATTTCTTGCGACTCGATTATCGATAACGTAGACATAAACAAAATTTTAAAGATAATTTTTTAGGAAAGCTCTTTTACGGAAGAGCTAACAAAAGAACAAACGAATCGTTAGATTAATCGATAATTTATCCGAGTGCTCATCGGTTTCTCGTTTTCTTGGTTCGGGTCTAATTGAAAAACTTTGCCGAATCGAAGCAGCCGCTTGTTTGTCACTCGAGAATCTTTTAAAACATTCTAGCTTCAAAATTTTAGGTAAAAGACGTTATAACGAAGGACTTGGCGCGAAAAGTTTGGTAATTACTTGAATGGCGCAGGACCAGATAGTTTGTTGGATTTGCAGTTTAAAAAAAAATTTCTAATTTGATTTTTATACGGTCTGGAGTTCGTCCAATTTTTTCGTGGGCTTGATTTTTTGTTCTTTTAAATAGTTTATACTTTTGCAGTAAACCACTGAACGTATAAATTACGCGTTTTCAAAGAGATAAAAACTTTCCAATCAATCTTGGACTTAAAAAGAGTGTATAGAAAAAGAGTACGAGAAAGAGTCAGGAAGAGGAAGCCTTTGAGTCGAAAGCCAAAGCCCTTGTCGTCCAAACATCGATTACACTTACGCGTGCCGGAACGAGTAGCGGCAAAGGCGTCAAGCGTTTGAGCAGCGTCACGTATCTCCCGGTTTGTCCCGCTACTGAATCCTGTAAATTTATAACGATAACGGCCGTCCGGCACTTTCGGTCTTGCAGTCTGTAGTTGCACACGCGACAGCCTTCGAGCCAGTCAATAAAATCCACGCTTCCAACTAAAAACTTTTTTTATTATTAAGCCCTTGACACGCGTAATTGTCGCTTCCTTCCCTGCTTTTTCGCGTCTTTCTTCACTGGAAATTAACCAACTTCCAGAAGGGCGGAATAAGAAGAAGACAATTTCTTTCTTTTTTTTTTATTCACGAACAATTATCACGCAAATTTTAAGCAATTACCATTGTAAATTACATTGATTATTCACGATTTTTCTTTATTTAACTTTGCGAACGCACTGGAAAACTCGGGAGTCATGAATTTTTCATAGCAGCAAATAAAATATTCAATAAATTCGTCAGCTTAAAAAATCTTCCTCGCAGGTTCACATTAGAGCTTGCCAAAACTAGGAAGGCCCGGACGGTATCGAAAATGCAACTCCCCTACCTTCGCCGCGCTCGTCTGTGTTTATCTTAGTCGAGACCCACAAGTCGCTTATATAAATGCACCCTTCGTCTTCTCCTCGCAAAATACAAGAGAAACTCCGAGCGTTTATTATCTCTCCTATAAGACCTGCACGTCACCCGCACCAGGCCCGCACGCCAGCCCGCCCGGGACGTTATTAACTTGTACCGGAGTTTTATCTCTTTTTTTTTTCGAGATTGAAATATAGTCATTTTATTGAGAGGTTTTTTCTCTCCCATTAAATACCAACCTTGTAATCTACGAATCTTATAACGGTTACTTTCACTGTAAAAATAACCTTTTCTCTTATTAAATTTTCTATTGAAATACTGTTAGATCAATATGATTAAAAAATTGGATTTTTTTTCACTTCAGAGCCGGCTGGAAATACTTGGTACGCAATGACGTCAAAAAATTTTTCAGTATAATTTTTGTACGAGCAGGATGATGAACGTGAAATTAAAAATACCGCAAATGCCTCGACTTAAAATTTTTACCCCCACTTTCTTCTCTTTGTCTCCACGGCTTATCTCGTTTGACGCTGCTTGAAAAGAAAAAAAATTCTTTGGTATGGTAAATAAAAATTTAAACGAGAATAAAGAGGCACTTAACGAATTTTAGTAAAATATTTTTGTGAAAAACTTTTCAACGATCATAATCTTTAAGAAATTAAATAATAAAGAATTATGGAAAGACCACGCATTTTCACTCGGGTTTAAGGTGAAAAAAAAACAATTTTTTAATAAATTTTTAGTAGGTAAGTAAATTTTTTCTCAATAAAACATTTGTTTGTGCACGTACACACATAAGAAAAACTTAAATCAGTGTGAAAAGCGAAGCCAAGCTTTCTGTAATCTTCCTACAGAAGGTTTTTTCCAAACTTTTACCGTGTTTTCACCGGTTGAAACATTTTTCTCTTCTGCAGGAGAAGAAGGAGGATATCCTTGTTTTCGTGATCAGCAGTTCGGGCAGCGCGCCGCGGCGCAGCTACGGCTAAGAGTAACGAGAAGAGAAGGAAAAACTTGCGATTCTTTGGGGGCGATCGTCCGGAGCTTTTGAAAAGTACGTGCTGCCCTTTGTGAGCTTTTCACAAGTTTTAAGAGAGTCGAGGATACATCTACTAGCAAAACGTATACAGCCCTGATTTTTTTCTTTTTTTTTCGCTGAAACTCCTGTATCAGTATTTATGTATCCTTCAAGTTTCTTTTCACGCATTTTCCTACTTTTTATTCAATAGATTGATTGGAAAAAAAAGGTCAGGTGATGTAAGGAAGACTTGAAACTATATTATAAATGAAAACCAATTACATACTTTTATCCTCATAATATGTAAAATGAATTTCGATGCTGAAAAAAAAGAAATAGCTTGTTTACGTAGCTTTTAAAAAAATAAAAAATCCAGGAGCAGCATATGATTTTTAATAGAAGGATGCATTTTGAGTCGAGTCACGTCGCGGGGTGGGGGGTTGAAAAAAGCGCGTTAGGCCGGAAAATAAATCGCGAGCTTCTAGATAAATCTCGATTGGTCGTAAGTACCGTGCCAGTCTACAGGATAAAGTAGGCTGGAGTGTTCGTACGCAAGGCGAGAGACCGGAAAAAAAGGGTATTTTGAACCCCCTCGGGAAAGCTATTAACGGAAGTACGGTATAACGCTTCTTTCCTCATACATTTTTTTCGTGTATTTTATCAACGATTTTCGTTTCGTATACCTGTAGCACCTTCCCGGGCCTAAATAAATGCATGTACGGTGTGATAAATCTACATGAAACTTGCATTTTTAGGCACTTTTGGGGCTTGGATGAGCCTAATATTTTTACCCTAGGAGGAGTGTGACTTTTTAAAAATAAAAGTACAAGTAATAAAAATATTTCATACATCATGTAGTGTATGTACGTGTGTGTAGTAAAAAATTTTCCATGAAAATCTTTCCACGCAACGCGGTAAACAACCAAAGTTTTGTTAAAATACAGAAAAGTGATGGTTCCAGCATATTCGTTTTTTAGCGATGAAAGGTGCGGAGGTGTTTTTGCCCAAATTTGGGCAAGTATTGAGCTTTGCGCAGAAAGATCCGGTACTTTGAAAAATTTAAGGCAAAAAAAACGGGGCAGACAAGCCGCCTGAGGGCGTGCTAGTTTTTATCCAATTCGATACATCGCAAAGTAAAAAATTGGTGCCATTGGTACATATAAGACATTAATAAAAATGCATTTATTTATTTATTAAAAGTTGAGGAATGTACACACAATCGGGAAAGAATAACAGAATGAAAAACAAAAATAAGAACTGCGACGACAATTTGTAAAAAGTATAATTTAATCTTGCGCGTACACACGAAGGAAGCTCGGGTGCAGATTTGAACAGTTACGTGGCATCGACGGTCGTGTTTACGACTCTCTTGAAAACACATACCTATAAATCGCATTGTACGTATACGTAATGCAAACATTTCTCTTCTCTCCGTAAATATTATTGAATCCCAAAATTCTCCTCCGTCGAGCAGTAAAGCTCTCGCGCAAAAGGAGAGAATAAAAAAGCTCGATGCACTGCTCCTTGCCAACGGAAAACTTGGAAGTATGGTATACGTATGTGCGAAAGAAAATCCACTCCAGGCGCGAGTCAATATACGTCCGAACCGTACCGAGTACGAGAAGCTACAAGCCTATGGCTGCGTACAAACTTTACGTCCCTCAAGTTTGGCCTCCGACATCTAATGGATATACGCCCCGAGTCTGCGTTTACGAGCCGTAACAAAATTACGCGAGCGAATAAAAGTCGCGAGCGGTTTTCCTTTCGCAATATCTGTACACGCTTTAATTTTACTTTTATTTTCTCTTCCTAAATTCACCCAACGTACTTGTGCCTTGGTGTCGAGTTTATTTTTTACACTGTGAGCTTTCATTAGGAAGAGTTTTTTCAAACAACGGGGAGCTTAAGTGCAAGCTTAATGACGCAGACGAGCGAGCCAGGTTAAATTATCGTGGTTTCATGAAAATTTTTTACTGCCCGTTAATTGATGTTTATAAGGAGCAGCTTTTAGCTGTTATTAATCAGTGTTCTTTATTTTCAATGTTTTATAGCTGAATTCTCGTTTTTCTAGACATGTTTGCTGAAATGATTCGTTAGTGACACAGGAGCAGAATATCAAAGTAAATGTAATTTAAGCTTGAAGCGATTATTCCAAATTGTCATGTGGAAACAATTAATTCCAGCAAGATCCCCTCTTGAAATTCAAAACAATTTCAACGCAATTTGTGCTAATCTCGCTGTGTTGCTAAGCCCTCAACATCCCCGAAGTTAATGAAGGCACGTCTCATATCGAACGATCCCTGGATAGTGGACAATAAGACAAGAGAAAATACCTTCGTGAGTATAAAGGACTTTGACCATCGCAGGTTTATGAAGGGTGAACATTGGCTGGGGATCGTACGATTTGACTTCTGAATAGCCACGTGAAATTTGGGGTTCAAGTTAGCTTGCGTGTGTACACCTGGACTCGACGGAATTGCAAGAGGCGGTTGTCGACGCGACCTTTCCATCAACAGACGAGACGAGTTACGTCGTCGGAATAAGAATGTAATCCGATTTACGATGGTTGGCGGATCTTGATTTTGATTGGTACTTCGAGGACTCTGCTATGGGCTTGTTTAGGAAAGCATAGGTCGATAAAGTTTTATACTTAAATACGGTAAAAGTTTTTTTAATTAGGCAAAGCATCAGACTCTATTTTTTATCATTAATTTTATTTTTGACTGTAGTAATCAAATGAAACTTTTTAACAAGTTTCAAAATTTTACGGCTCGCAAAGTTACGAGACTTGAAAGAAGTTCGCATGCAAAACTTCAATTTCATCGCGTGGAACTCGTTTCCTTGTCTTCAAGTAAGTTCCTGCATTTCCTAAAAAGCTTTCGAACTTTTTGGGTCGGAATCATCTGATATATTAGTTAAACTCGGAATATGAGTGCTAACCTATCCGAGAAATTCGAAGTAATTTCCAAATTATTCAGAATTTTTAAACGAAAAATACAGATATGGACAGAAAAATGGTAGTCTGTAGCGTAAGTAGAGCATTGTCCGTCAAAGCAGCACTGGAGCGCATTTAAGAGGGGCGTCTGACGTTACGCATTTAACATAATAAACGAGCGTGCTTGCCCGAGGTCGTTAACGCATGACCGTACAAGCAGCTCCACGGACTTGGGCCAAAGCAACCGCATCCTCCGTCGGGACGAAATGCCATTACAACCGAAAATCTCCTCGAGCACCGGGCGAGCTTGCAACGTTGCGAGATCAAAAGACGCACGTGCAGCGTGCGGCGAGCTTTGAGCTTTCGTTGATTAGCAAACTTTGATGAGTGATTCGCGCAAAGATTTTTTTCATTGTTTATTGTAAGCGAATTTATAGTTGTAAAAATTTATTACACGAAAGACTTTTACAAAACTTTCATGATATAACCGAGCTAAATGTTAAATTGATTTGGTTTTAATTAATTTTCATGGACGCAAGAAGCGAAACGTTCAAAATTTATTGAGCGTTAATTTTTCCATGGTTTCTTGCAGTATATTCTTATTAATATCTAAATCGACTATGTAGCTTGAGCTACCTGTACTAACTTTCTTTTTCTCTGGTACGTAACGTAAATAATAATGATTAACATTTCAATATGAAACCCTGTTAATGATTTGTTACTGTAGTTATTTTAAAGGTATTAAATGTTTTACTATTCACTTGGTAAATTTCCGCACTAAACAAATGATAGATTGTTCAGTATTATAAATTTTCAACGGAAATCGATATAAATTTCCTTAGTTTATATCCTAATTGGTCAATATAGTTTCTCTTGGAAAATTCTGCAGCTCATGAATAAGATTCTCGCAGTAAAACAAGGTTACACCTCCTCATCTCTGGCCGCATCATTTCCGCGCACGTACTACGGGCATTGAATTTCCTGCCGTCCGATGTTTTCCTCAAAGAGTTCGGAGAGTTTGAAAAAATTGCAGACATTCGCATTATTCATGATATTGTTTGAAAAATTTATTGTGAGTACGCGAAATTTACCAAGTTAGAGTAAAGCAAACATTTATATTGAATTGAATTTAAGTTTCAACGCACATTAGATTAATTTTTACATTTATCAACATTGCAATTCCCTGTAAGAAATGCTAATTAGGAAATAGACATTTAATGGCTATTTCGTCGCCTTAGTTCAAGAAGATAACAACTCAGAATTTTTTTTAAAAAGATAACAACTCAGAATTTTTTTTAAATAGATAGCAACTCAGAATTTATTTTAAAAAGATAACAACTCAGAATTTCTTTTAAAAAAAATAACAACACAGATTTTTTTTTAAAAGATAACAACTCAGGGTGAAAATTCTTTTTCTTCTTTTTTCAAAATTATTTTTCGCTGCAACTAGAGGTAACTTTGTTAATAACCTAAGATTTTTATCATCATTTACTGACTTAGTCGTACTGAATAAACAGTTTATGTTATATCTATGACACCGAATTATAATTTGAGCATAATCTGCGCATTGAGACTTCCATAAACTATTTATTAGAAAAAATTTATTTTTAATTGAATTAAGTATAGATAAAATATAAAATATTTTTTTAATGTTGGAATTCATGTATTTTACGGATGAATTTTCTGTTTCAAAAATCACTCGTCGTTGTGAGTATTCTACGCACAAGGAGTGAAGTTTTGTAGGTGTGATCGGCAACCTTGCAGAGGCGGCCGGCCCGTACTTAAGTCGGGCGGCGCAGCTGCAAGTACGTCGTTAAAACGCAATTTTCGGGATGCTGTTGCTACAGCGTAGTTTTCTAATTCCTGAGAAATGTGCATGCCAGATGTAGAGAGAAATCTGCGTCTCTCTGTGTGCTGTAAGCGTCCCACGCCTTATCAGTTAGTCTTGTCGAGTTGCTCCTTCAGAGCAGTCGTGTCCTTCCTTGTGCCAAACTTAGGGTGCAATAAAGACTTTGTTTTGATATTTTGATTTTCACCCTAAATTCTGTGTTTTATTAATTAAATTAACCCCCATTTCCCAATATTTAAGTTACTTTATTTATTTATTTTTTTTTTTAGTTCATAAAATAATGTGTATTTAAATATTTTATTTTTGTGATAAAAAAAATAAATAATGTTAAGTTTACCGGAAAAGATTAACTTCACGTAATAATTTATGAAAAAAGAAAAAAAGTTAATTTATGAAACTCCGGCGTCACCCTTTCAATTAATTTATTTATTTATTTATCTTTTCCACCTGTAAAAAAAATTGAGATTTTTTCAACTTTCGAGTTTCAGACTTTAATTCATAATTTTAGTAATTTTATTATCCATGTCGTCTTGAATCTAATTATTTTTTAATCCCTAAAGCAATTGTTTAATACACTCATTATTTTACTTTAAATAAAAACTGATTTATAAATTTTTTCTGTAAAATGAACAATTCATTTGTCAATCATAATTCAGTATGACTAAGTCAGTAAATGATGATAAAAATCTTAGGTTATTAACAAAGTTACCTCTAGTTGCAGCGAAAAATAATTTTGAAAAAAGAAGAAAAAGAATTTTCACCCTGAGTTGTTATCTTTTAAAAAAAAATCTGAGTTGTTATCTTTTTTAAAAGAAATTCTGAGTTGTTATCTTTTTAAAATAAATTCTGAGTTGCTATCTATTTAAAAAAAATTCTGAGTTGTTATCTTTTTAAAAAAAATTCTGAGTTGTTATCTTCTTGAACTAAGGCGACGATTTAAAGTGTCTTCAGACTAGAAACAAGGTAATATTAATAGCTAATTTTTAGATTGTATGAAACGATTTTTTTCCATGTAAATATCCATTTACTAGATTCAAAATTAATGCATATTTTTAAATACTAATCATTTGCTTTTAACAGCAAAATTTATAAAAAAAAATATTTATCATAACCTCATAAAAAATAGTTATTTCATAGAATTATGACATTTCCAAAATTACCATCAAATTATATGCAATGAGAATCACCATGTGCAATACGCTGTTTTGAAGGTTATAAAAAAATTTTTGCCCATTTTAAACGGGCGATTAATAGATTGAAATCGACCGTAAAATGAAATAATTTTTGATAGCTATTTTTTGGGTATTTTTAATGGAATAAACATAACCTATCGCTTTACTATATTAATAATAGGAGAAAATTGGCAATTATTACCTTTTTTCTTAGACTCAGTTATTGAATATTTTAACTAACCTTTTTCTAGCCATTTTTAATATTCGCAATTCCAACAGGGTTATGCATGATTTTTTACCATGCAAAATTCAAGACAATTTTACTTATGAAAAATTACAAATCAATACTGTAAATAATAGTCTAATTTATTAATTTTTTTATTAAAAATTTGTTTTAAATATGTGAATGGTACCTTAATTTGTTTTATTTCTGTTTTATCAAGTTTTCGTTAGATTGCATAATCAGCGAAAAGTTGAGAAGATCCATAGAAACGCGAAAAGAATTCCATATACGGTCAGTTGGGACAAAACCCTTTTTTTTTTTTTCATTTTTTTAGATATATACTTTTATCGTCTTCTCTTTTTCTCCTTCCGACTGAATTTCTTGACAATCTATTTTATGTTCTTCCTGTTCGTCCACCTTTTTTGTTCCATAAAAAATATATATCTCTTCTTCCAGAAAAGATAATTACTTTCCCCTCGTTCGAGGAATGCTCATCGGTTTTATTGGAAATGAGGAAAATGAAAAAATTTAGAAAAAGAATATGGCATCTACTGTAATTGTTTCATTTATAAATAACGCTTCAATTTTTATTCCAACAATAATTTTTTTTTAAGTCAGGAATGAAAAAGCCTTTATTATTCTGTTAAAAATCCTTTTTAATATGAGCCACTATACATACTATATGCAAAGAAAGAAAGCTATTTAGTAAATCATCACAATAGCCGATTTAAAAGACAAAACAAGAGTAGGAACTCACAAAGTTTTTGAAAGCTTCAAAATAAGCAGTACGAGAACTAACTTGTTTTCAGAGAAAGAAGCTAAGGACGTTATTTTGATCCAAAGTTACCCAGTACTTTTTTTGCAGTCAGTACTCCTTCAGCTTCCTCAACTTCACTTCTGGTTTTGAAATGAATTGTGGTGTGTGAATACGCTTAACTAGTAGTTTGCCTTGTTCATCAGTTTAGGTACGAACTAAAGTACGAGTAAAAGCTGATTAGATTGGCTTTGAGAATCTATCATCATATTTAGATTAAGCCCAACAATTGTTTTTTGAAAAGCAAATAATTATGCGCAGACAAAAATAACGTAGAAAAAAAAAATGAAAGTACACTTTTAATTTTGAAGAAAGCACTGTGTTAATTACCGGTCGGGCGGGGCTGGGGCGGTAACTAAAACCTACACCAACACAACATATACGCTGTCGTCTGTCCTGCAGAAACTTGCAGCAGCCCCTTTGGATCGACTTTCCAATTGCGTTAAAGAGGGAACAAGAAGAGACGCGCTTCTAGCGCTACGAGCCACCCTCAACAAGGGAGGGACAGACTAGAGTTTGCATTATTTATAGGTCCTTTATGTCGTCCAGCCCGCCCGAGACTACCCAAAATTGCAGGCTCCATCAGAGAAGTAGTACGAGTAGAGAGAGATGAAAGGAGAATTACTCTCTGCAGCCAAGGCGGCTATTGAAAAAAATTTCGTTCCTCCCTTTGATTTGCGGGAATACGACAAGTGGATCGGTTTCGTCATTCACGATTTTTTATTTTTACTCTTTGCCTAATGTTTATTTATACGACTGCGTTTCTTTTCTTTGGGGTTAACGATTTTTCATTTTCAATAAATCGCTGTGATCTAACAACTTTCATTACTTGTTACCTTCAAGAAGAAATTTTATTTTTTATTGCTCGGAAACCTAATGTACGGTCGGTAAAATTTTTCCAGGTGCTTATTATATGTACTTATATACTCAAATATGTACTCATTTCAAGAGACTTAACTTTTGTAATGAATATTTATTGTAAAATTCAACAAAACATTAAATTATGATCTGAAACTAACGCCAAGACTATTGTGTGATCATAAAAGTTTTTGTACGAAGGCTATAAAGTACGATTTCACGGCTTAAATAGGGATTCCCAGGTCTGCGTATCGGCAAAGCTTCGATTCCCACAAGGCCGTGAAAATTAACAGAGACCAGGTTGTAAAATGAGTTCGATGATAGAGTTAAAAAAAAAGTATTTTGAGTTGAAAACAGTGTTTTCGGTCAAGCGCGAGAATAAGTGAAATTTTACAATTGTACATTTTTTGCATGTTCTAAACGTTCGCGCAAATACCGAGAACATTATATTCTCGATCTGTAAACAGTACGAGAATAGACTGAGTTCTCAGTTACGACCCGAGAAAAAAAAAAATACATTATTCAATGTGCTCTCAACCTCAACAGATGTTTTCTAACCTGTTAAGGAGTTATAACTAAATTAAAAATCTTTCTAGATTGATTAGTTAATCTAGGAAGTCGAAGCGGGATACACTCGCCTTAGTATCACGATTTCTCATTAATCTTCTAAAAAATCAATAAATTTACAGGGTTGAAAACACTTGCTGAAGTAGAGAGCACTCTTGATTAATTAATTATATAACGCTTGTGATAATTTTTGAGAGAATTTTTGATCGTTTCGTTGAAAGAGAAGACTGCTAATAGGATCAACTTCTAATAGTTCATAGGGCTGTTATGTGTATCGACAGTGAGTTTTAGTTTGAAGAATAATTTAGAGACGACACAGAAAAATTACTATAAAAATGCAACAACTTACCGCCATGTCCTCGCTCCTGTAGGCGGTGAGGGTCTGTTCGTCCTGGAGCAGGACGCAGTAGCAGGGCTCCCAGCATGACTCGTCAGTCGCGGGGTCGCCGATGCAACAGTCAGCTTCTGTAAAAAAAATCTCAGGTGAGCAAAAAAGTAAAAATTGAGTAAAAGAATGATTAAATTAAGGTAATGTCGTAGTAAAGTAAATGTAGGCGTGGGCTCGTAAAACGCAGGTGTGACTAGTACCGTGGAAGGGATCGTAAAAAATCACTGGCTGTTTTAGTGAGTTCGCGGCAAAATTATTTTCTGATGCAAGCTGTCTGCGCATTATTGTTATTGCGCAATCCTCAATTCGCCCTCCGCGTCTAAGTGAACTTTATTGTTTTATAACACTTCCTGTGTCAGATCTATCTCTTTCTCAGGGTTAGAAGTTTTTTTTCTTCTTTCTTTCTTTTTGTGGGGTAATTATGGCTACTACTACTTGAGCTATTCACAAAGTAGTCAGGTCTTCTCACAAGTTTTATTTTCGAGGTCTAATTCTCATCTTTTGGATTTTATTTGCGTGTGATTCCACGGGCGATAATTGATTTTGTTTGTTCTTCCAGAGTTTTGAATTTACCTCGTGCTTACCAGCGTGAGAAGTTTTCTTTTATTCAGAGGTGTCTCGTTCAGCCAGAGATAATTAAACAATGAGGTACTGCTAGTTCTTATTACGTTATATTTGCTCGAAGTTATTATGTCAAAGATAAGGTCGTCAAAGTAATTTTTGCGAAAACAACAAGAATTTTTTCGCTGGCTTAGGTCTGATGCTTTGTTAAGAGCAATTGCTTTAATATCAAAAGAGTTATTACGAAGCTAAAAAAAAGGCACAAAAGGTCATATAAAAAAACTAGGGAAAGCAAGTTTATAAATCTCTCTCCGCACGAGCAACTCTTTAAAATTTTCGGAGCACAGCAAAATCCTCTTAACCGAGACTCTCCAGCTCACATTAACTCGATTTTTCACGCTAATGCGTTTAGCAAATGGAGGCAGTGGCTTTCGTCGCATTTTTTTGTGTACGCACCCAACCGGCTAATTACAAAATATAGCCAGCACGAGAGCTGTAAGAAGGAAGGAGACGAATGAAGATGGGAGGGGAAGAGAGGACTAAATTAGGTGCGTTCGGAGATTACGGGGGCGGAGTGCGCTTTTCGTTCGAGCTAGGTGCAAAGTAAGTGCATGTGAGAAAATGGACACGGTGGGCGTAGCGGCACGTACAAAATAATGTGGCTTTTTGATAAATGCCAAGAGTCTGATTAATCGATATAGTTTGTTTGATTGGGCCAATTTAATAAAAGCGTTGGCGCGCCAGAGATATCTAGGATATTATACAAATCTCCTCCTTCGCGGATGCAGCTGTTTATTTGTTTAACAATTGTTGCTGCGTGGGTTGGGAATTGGTGGATCGATCATGCGGCCGCTAAGATAAGTGGCGCGCGCTGTTTTGCAACTCGATGCGGGCAAGCGCGAGTCCGCGTATCTCCGCGTGATCGGTGGCCTTAGGCGTGGTAACCTAATAAGGTTAACGAGTGCTTAACCATTGCAAAAGTACTTGAACTATGGAAAAAAAGCGTCTAATTTGATGAATTTTTCATTCTGCAAGTCGTCAGGTGAATTTACAGGCTAAACGGTATTTGCGTGTCTTATCAATTTTTCCCACGCACGCGATAATGATCACCTCTAAGTCGGGTTATTACGCCGATCCGCGGTAATAATCATAGGCGAAGGTTAGTTTGCGGGAAAAAAAAAGCTTCGATCCGCGCGTTCGCGAAAATAGGTAAAAAAGGTGCGCCCCGACGACTCTTACAGTAAGCCTCGAGTGCATGCACGTGCATCGATGTTGTGGACCACAATTCGAAATCCGTTTCTTGCCAAGCGCTTCTTTATTTTTGCTCCTCTCCTCAGCCTCGGGTGAATTATTCATGAGCTGTTCTCTTTTATACTGACGTTTTAATTTTTGCAGTAATGAATTTATGAACGGAGTTCGTTGGCTTGTGATGTTTGTATGTACTAGTTATTTTTCTCTTTTTCCTTTCAACGGAGATTAAACGATTGGTCTCGTTTAAAAAATCGGCTGTTTTTTACTTTTTTAAATCCTTTTCTTTTTAAATGCAACTCAAGTAACAATTATTATGTAAGTGGTACGAAAAAAAAAACCGAAATACGATCGAAAAATATCCGATCAAGCTCAAACAGAGAGATGTTCGAAATGATTGTACCGGTCAACAGCAAGCAGTGGATGAACGCACGCTTATTAAGTACAACTATAACCACCGCGAAACCTCGGAAAAACCACAGAGATCCTGAGAAAGACTTTGGATGGCGCCTCGAACGCACGCACGTAGACGCGAGAATCATTTAATCATCGGTACTGCTTGAGCTGCATGCCCACGCGCAATGCTCATGTGCAGCAAGCAAATCTCTTCCTTACAACTATCCTACTCTCCTTTATTATTTTTTTACCTTCCTTTACACACGAGCTTGATTGTTGGTTCGATTTTACGATGTCGGCATTTTTACGGAAGAGCTTGCTGTTGGAGGAACAATGATGGATCGTTTTATTGTTGTTATTATTTTACTTTTGATGTTGTTGTGGGCACGATGCAGTTATAAAGAGGAAGGACTGGATTCGATTGTGAACCGGCGCGCCATTACCCAGAGATGAGAAGCGAGTCTATGATTTTACGATCTTGAGGATTGGTTAAATTTTCTATTGTTCGGAGTTGTGGGTGCTTTAAAGACCATTTGAAGTATCACAGCCACACAATGTTTTTGGTAATGCATTTTATCGTTACTTGGCTTTGAAATTTATTATCAAACGGAGAAAAGTAAGCGCTGTCTATGGTGCCTGCACGTATACATTATTTTCTCACTTAATTTTTACGCTATTTTCTGGAACTAGTGCTCGAAATATCGATCATAGCTCAGAAAAAAGAAAAATAAAGCAAAGCAAATAAATCTTGGTGCAGACGCTCATCACCACCCCGGAAATTACAGCATCGGGCGTGGGTAATTTGAAAATAAAGAAAAAAGTTTATTACATCGGAGTACATGGGGTCTTCGTGACTCTCACATTGTGCGATCCAAGAATGTGTTGGAAGGTGAAGGTTAGTAGTGCGATTTTTTATACCAAAACCCAAGAAAGAAGATTGCCGCAGGTGTGCTATCGGAAGTATTTTTTCAGCCTCCACGAGGTGACGGATAACAACGGAAGTCGAGGAATAAAGTTATACATTAAGGGTAAAAGAGAAGCACACTTCCGTTCCACAAGGTACCAAGACCAAGAGTTCAAGTACACGCGGAAGCCACCTTTGAGTGACGCTCCAAGTGAAACGATCAATCAATAGGAGATGCTGCAGACTTGTCTCCCAGTACGCTTCTTTTATTTTAATTGGGCTTTTGTTAACTCGTAATGCTACTTTGATTTTCATCGCACAATTCGAGTGCCAATTTAAAGTTTTCTCGCGAGTCTCCCGGCTTTCGTTTCCATAAAATCTTTTATTTCATTAGCCGCCGAGACTCAACTTACACTTGCCTATTAGAATTTTATATGAAAAATTCATAATTTACAACATTTTCAAATGAATTTCCATAAGATTTTTAATTTTTCAATTGATGCAAAAATCCAAAGCAAAGATATTTGAAGAACTATTAACTTACTAGCTAAAAAATATCAATGGAAAGTTCCATTTGGATGCGCTCATTCACGTCCTCCTTGCGCCAGAGTTTCTTTTCGCGGCTGGTCCAACGTCTTTGACTAATAATAGGTGTATCTTACGGGTTTGGAATTGTATCGCTATGCGAAGCACGCATGCCGTAAGTACCATTGACGCACCGGTGCAGCCAGCCACCCGCTCGCTCGACTAATTCAGCAGGCTCTTTTAAGCATCGTCCCGGCCTACACACTTTGCGAGCGTATTTATACAAGCATGAATTCTATCAGTGCATTTACTCAAGAACGTGCCGCAGAATGAGACGAGGAAGATGAGCAAGCTACCAAGGGTAAATCCAAAGCAGGAAGCAACCTTCCCTCAACGAGTAGCGTACTTTTTATTTTTGTTCTCGATCGGAGGTGCTAGACGAGTTTGATATATTTTATTCAAAGAAAAATAAATGAGTTTTTTTTTTTTATTTGTACTAAAATAAATAGCTAAATATTTCTAGCTTCGTAATGAAAACATTTTTTTAAATCCCTAACAAGATAATCAGTAAATTAATTTGGAAAAAAAATTTAATCTCAAGAGTTTAGATGTTGGTAGTACGCCATTTGCTAGCAGACATCAGATACGAATTTAATTACTCGTAAAATATTCATCGATACATTCTTATCTTATGAAAAATCTAAACTCCCTAGAAGAAAAAGAAAGTGTAATTTGATTAAAAATTTTATCTCAATTAATGGGCGAGTATAAATCAAAGTTAATCTCGTTCAAGTAATTTACGTTAACTTACTAGAAAATCCGTAGGCTATCGACCAGACGAGGAAACTGACCGCCACGCCGCCCACGGAATTTCACCCTTTCTTTTCTCTTTCCTGATTTAAATTTTTCACACAGTAAATTTAATTTAAATTATTTGACTTGTGAATTACATTCAGTTATAGACAAGTGTACCATAGAATAAACAAAAAACAAAAGCCTGCATCGGATATTTTGACGAAAGAAAAATGGTCCAGCTTAGCAACTAGCTTAGCGGGCTAGGAGAACTCATCGGAATTCCACTCGAGTAAAACGCCGAGCAAATTACGTCGCGAATAACGATATAAACGGCGCAGTGGGTAGAGTAAAAAGAAAATTCAGCGAGCATACAGAAATTAACCGTACAGCGGAAAATGCGCGGTCAAGAGCAAGATCTCCTTCTCTTTGTCTTATATAACGGGTAAGCCCGCTCCGCGGCGCGAAAGTGGCATTGTAAATGGAAGGAGAGGGAATATCGGTGCTTACCAATACTGCTGCTCACGACCCCCGTAAAATGCCATTTTCACCAAAGGGACCCCTGCAGCTTCCTCCACATTTCATCTTGACTTTGCTGCTGCTGAAGTCCCGGAATATTGGAAATTATGATAGAAAAAATAAAAAAACTCTCTCTCTCTCTACCCTCCCCAAGGCTGTAAATTTCTATTTCCTCTGTTTATTTCTATCCATTGTTTACTTATTTGTCTGTTCTGCTTTTATGACTTGCTCATTTTTCCGATTAAAAGTTCAAACGATCAAGCGTGCTTGTTTACGTTTGGAACAGATTGTACCGAGTAAAAGGGGTGGGAAAATTAATATTCACTTTACGTTCGATCATTCTCTCTTAAATTAAAAGCACTCGCTATATAATTACAATGAAAATAATAATAATAATAAAAACAATAATTTGTTTTTACAGAGTTGCAGATAAGTAGATCTACTTAATTGGGTGATAAATTATCCACACCAAGAGATAAACAAATTAAAAAAATAAAATAAAATAACAGTAGTATTAGTAATAACCAGTTTGAATGAAATTGAAACCCACTGGTCAGTTGAATGAAAAATTTGTCAAGTTACACCCAATACAGCGCTTAAATAATCTACAAAAATAATTTATGATACGACGCGCGACCGTAGCTAATAGCATTTAGTCCAAAGATAAGGGAGTACAAGTGGTTTTGATACGCAGATTATTTAAACTTTTCATTTCCGCAAAATCCTCGAAAAATGAAAATACTTCCGGTACGTTTTTTAAAAATTTTATTAGATTGAAAGTTCGCACGTGCGCGACGACAAATCTAACATCGTGCGCGCGGAGCACTTAAGCCATTCGCGTGACGCGGAGGCTGCAGCCGGTGGGTATCGGCTGGCCTTAATCTCCGGCGCGTCGCGCTGGTTTACCGTTTGGTTGTCTCTTCGCGCTGCTACCCCGCCAAATGTGGGTGACATCGCACCAGCTGAGCTTGGGAAATCAACGAGAGTGCGTGGATTTTTTATTTATCATCTTTTGCGCCTCGAGTCTTGCTTTGACTTTTACGGAAAAACCAACGCCGATAATCGTATCTAAAGCATGGATGCGCGGCAAGCTTTTAGCACCTAGAGGCGGAATTGGAAATAAAGTGGGGGGGGGGGGGGGAGCAGCAGCTGCTCCCGCTTATTCTCTTCTCAAGCCATTTTTCACGAGGCACACGTGCGAAAAGCAACAGGGAGATAACGAAGCGGAGGACTCTTCTGCTGGGAGGAAGAGTGCCGCGCGAACCTTGTGATCTTCGGCTGTGATGGACCCTTGAGTTTCCACGCCTACCTGATTTTTAAGCTTTGCACGAACGAGTACGGGAAAAGGGATGACTAGAGTAGTTGCGCGAGAATAAAATATTCAACTACGCAGCAAATATTTTAGTAAGATTTAGGCTCATTAGCCGTGAAAAACCGTAAGCACGGCTCGGCGCGGCGCATGGGACTAGCAGTTCATTACCGGCACCGATGATTTTATCGACTCTCTTTTCGGTCGCACCGACGTTTTTACCGTGAATAGGTTTCTTTACTTGGTTACCTAACCGCGATTCTCGCTTCTCAATGCTCTATTAGAGCAGCAGTTCTCAATGCAGTTTAGTTCCGCGAGCCTACATGCGTGTGGTGCATTTAATTTTATTTCAGTTTTCAAGTTTTAAAACTTAATCCAACTAAATGATTGCGAGAAGGTCGGCGACCCCGTCCATCGAGAATAAATCAGAGTACGCACGAATCAGGGAGCATTACCGAGGGGAATCGCAGCAGCAGCCGCAAAGTTATAACCGATAACAATACGTAATTTTTTTTTCTCTCTTATTACCCCTGGAGTGCTTGCGGCGCGACACGCTTAAAATCGAAGGGTTATCGAACGAGCCTGGATTTTTTTTTCCTCCCGCTAGTGCAACGTAACACTCGAGAACACGAGAACACCGAGCTCGTATATATGGCTAGCCAGCTACGCCGTTCCTTTTTTTTCTCTGATTCTCTGTTTCTTTTTTTTTCACCAGGCAGCTCCATGCATCACAGGTGGAGGGCAATTGCCTTTTTCAGGCACGACTGCGGCTACCGCCGTGAGCCTTGAATTGGGAATTTCGGAGAGAAAGGGGAGTCTGGAAAATTGATCGATTTGTTTATGCTGACAGCTGTGTATGGCCAGCGAGTAACCGAATCAATTTTATTCCTCACTGATCTTTTTTGCGATGAGACTAGTTAGATAAAAAGGTGTTTTTTAACACTTTCATTCGTCCACTTTAGAAAAAAAAATTCACTGCTCTAATCGCAGACCTTTCATCAGTCCAAATAGACGAGCCTAAAATTGAGAGGAAGAAATTCGAAAAAAAAGGCGAAACAAGAAAAATGTCGACCGCTACGCGTATGTAATTCAATGGTAACTTCCTTCCTTAACTGCAATCGAGCAATCGCATCGTTGATTAACGATAGCCGATGGGAAATATCGAGAAAACAAAAGAGGAAACTGCAAATTGCACCGAGCGAGAAACGCTTAATTGGATTTTTCGGTTTCCAGATTAAGTCTCCTAGAAATAGACTCTATCGAATTTAATTTAACCCGAGGGAGTTAAATAAACTAAAATAGAATTTTTACTCCAGCGAAAGATTTAATCAAGAACAGTGCTGTGCAAGCGGATACGCGAGGTATAAATTTCGTGAGACCATATGATATTACAAGATGGATATTGCTAAATATAAGTGACAAGTGTATTATGCTGACTATTTAATGAATAGCACGTCTTGTAGTAACAGGTGCAGGTAAAAAAAATATTTCATCAAAATGATTTCAAGACTGTTTGGAAAGTCTACTGTGTGACTTTTTTTCAATTGATTTACATTGATTTTTTTTTTTTTTTTTTTTTCATTTATTCTTTACGCTGAAATGGTGAAACAGTTTTTTTGCTCACAGAAATTCGAATGTGAAAGCAATAAAATTGTTTATTTCAAGGTCGATACGACAGTAACAAACAGCTTGTAAGGATCGTGATTGTTTCATGCTGACTTTCAAATTTGAAAGTACAATGTAGTTACAAAAATAGATAATTTTTATGGGTCTCAAATCATGACCCCTTAATTATTTAAAGAAACTTGCTGTTGTTGATTATTTAAACTTGCGCGATTACGCTGGTGTAAATAGGATCATGCAAATTTTCACCGACCTCAGGCTCAACTAGAATTAGTAAGGTCTTACGCCGTTCTCATTGGCGCTCTTTAGAAATATGTGAATAACAACAACAGTGGCCGAAAGCTGCTTTCTCTTTTATGAACAAAGTATTGTTATTAAAGACCGTGCTAATGTTGTAATTAGCATGTCAATTTATTTAGCTCGTCCGCCAAAGTGAGCATTAATTATCTTTTGAAGCTAAAAATTCCAGAGAAAAGACGCGGAGCCTCTGGATATTTGAAAAATAGCATGAGTGAGTTGGAAAGCAGCGAACGATTCTCGCTACATCCAGCGGCAACGTCAGCTGTTTTCACGCTACAGCAGTAAAATGAAACTTCAACAAGGCAGAATTTTATAACAACGCTGCTTATTCTTTTAAAACTCTATCCATGCTCGATCTTTGAATTCGACAGGAAAACATTCCTGACCGAATTACCGGCTGAAGTGACTGTATCGGCAAAAAACTGTGTCTAGCCTAACGGTGAAAAGGATAGGTGAACGAGGTTCAACGCGAGCACGGCTTACAATCAATTGCAATTACATTCGGGAAAGCTGTTTGGAAAACTAGACTCTTCCAGCGACACTGTTCTGTAGCTGGTAAAAAAAAAAAATAAATAAACGATCAATTCCAAGGTTTCCGGTGAAAACGTATGGGAAAAAAGACTGTGCGACAGAGATTCCAGCTCGGTTCAAGATCGAAAAGTCCTGCAGCTCACGTCCTATGGACCTACCACCGGTCAGCCAGCCGGCTAATAGGTAGCGGCTAGCTTTATCGCTCGTACTGGAGAGACGTTAAATCCCCGGTAATTTCCGGGAGCTAATGGAGCCACGATGTTACTTCCAAATAATTAATTCCCCCCCGTCTTCGCCCCCCCCCCGCCGCCGTCTATTACGCAACTTCTCTCTAAATCCTCTCTTTGCCGTCTACGGAATACACGCGGGTTTTGCGAAAAAAAGAAGTCTTTTTTTTCCTTTTTCACTCTCGCCTCGGTACTCAAAAGTTAGCGAGGTCTTTTCCACGTTTAATTAACTGCATGCGTGATGGATTAAAAGTCTCTCGAAATGCGGGATTCAACTAGAATGGAAAACTCTCGCGATCGATTCCATTACTTTGATTAACATTTTTAATGTAGATTAAGGGCAGAAAGGGACATTTTTTTAACTTTATGCTAAGCCATAAAGCATCAAGTACTTAAAAGTTTTGAAGTTAGTCATAAGCCCCCACGTGGAACTTTTATTCAGACCGGGGATTTCGTCTGCCGAATTTATGAATTTTCAAACGTAATTTACGGTCAAAAGTTACGTGCTGAATAAAAGCTTGTTTAATTTCTAGCTTTTTTTTGCACAGCGCGATGTTTTGATCTTCAAACCGGCCCACGTTATTCCCGTGGAGCGTGTATTCGACGGGAGCGTAGGTAAAAAAAAAAGTAGCGCTCTTCCTGTATAGGTAAGCAGTTGCACTCACTTTGCTCGGACCATTAGAGCCGGACCGCGCGGCGAGTGTGTCAGGTGCACTTGCGGCCGGCCAAGGTATATGTAATGCCGGCGCGCGTGAGCTGCACGGAATAGAATAACGGACCCGAATACCACCCGGCTACCGCCATAATAACTATGCGGGCTGAAGGGGCTTATTAAAAAAAAAAAAAAATCCTCGCTTTTTACTTTTCTCAGCTCGGTTCCTACTCAGAATAAGTGAAGACATCATCAGCCTCGAGAGTGTATCCATAGCTATTAATAAAAAGTAAACACCGTTTATGGTTTATGCTCTTGTTGCTCAAAAACTATCTGTTTTAAATGTAAAGTAATTTATTCACAGAAAGTTGAGAAAAAAAAAGTTATTGACGAATTGGCGATATTCAATTTTTTAACAAAAAATACCTTTCGAAATCCCATTAGAACTTTAATTGAAACATAATCAGTCAAGATCCACAAGGATGGAATAATCGCAAAGATCAGCAGCATCAGCTGAATACCTGCGAAGAGATAAGCGCATATCTAATGAAGCACATTATCCAGGGGATCTTTAAATTTCGAGTCGCGCTCGCGCGGAATCCCCTCAATTACGCTGCAAGCGTCGATGACATAAATTTCATTTCCTGCTGGGCCATAAACAGGCCTTTACCCCATAGCTACAAGCTCGATTCAAAAGTTATGGAAGTAGCGCTTCCTACCTAGTCCCTCTGGGTCCTTTGTGTAGGAGAAGGAGAGAGAATCGTTGGAAAAAAGTGTCGCCTACACGTATAGTCCCCGCAGCTTCATGTGACGGGGTAATTGCTATTGCGGAGTAGGAGTTGCCGATTAAATCTATCCACGCGAGATACAAATCTACGCAGACAAGATAGAAAAAGGGATTCTTAATTGCCACTGCGACGGGGCTTTTTGTCAGCGGCTACCTACTTGCATTCGACCACTTGAAGAAGCGCTTTTTTTTTTTTTGTCCTTTTGTCCCACCATCGTAGCTCGCATACTCGCGCACACCTGTGATGGTCCTCCAGGAATTTCTACAATTCACCTCGGATCCTAAGTGATACTGACAAACGGTATTACACCCGAGCTATCTTTTCTCTTTATATCAAAGAGTTTACACGGGAGCAGGGTGGAACAAAGGGTCGCGACGAAACCAGCTTTGATTTTTCTCATGGCACTTTACTGTTGCGATGTCATAGCAATGGAAACAAAAATTTCATGTCGTCAAAAAGACTCGCTCTTGGTAACATAGTGTGTGTGGTATTTTAAAATAATGAAAAATTTTTTCTGTGTATCAACGTCTGAATAAAGGCAGATTTGATAGATGGACAAGAATGTCTTGAGACGAGATTTCGTTAAAAAAATTGTGCACTGTGTCAACATTTTTCTTGGTATAAGGACAGCCTTTATAAATTAACTTCGGATTCCCCTTACGTCTTCCCTTAATTATGCACACCCAGCAGCAGCAGGAGCAGCAGCCTGGAATCCATAACTTACGAGGTAAAATATCTGCATACGCTCCCGATCGCGCAATAAACGATCCAGTCGACGACGAGCCGAAGATAATCCCCCTTGAACTAACTCAGCATCCCTTATACGTAGAAAAAAAACGACGAAGTAGTAAGTAGAATGATTCTCGGTACTCTAAATCATCGCGTCGAACTCTGCATTGTATGTTAAATACTCGAAGAGGGGATTGCACTACTGTCAGCTGATTTTTCTTATCGACCAATCTATTTTTAGAAGCACCTTACTCTCGATGCAAAAACTTGCTGGCTGACTCGTCACCGGCTGATTGATCGATTGATTGGTCGTGTGCAAGTGTTTGATTAACTGCTTTATGCAATGCGCAACTGTAGAGTATAGCAATTATTTATGCAGTGCTCTTCATTTCCAGATCAAAGTTTTAAAAAAACCTGTTATTATTGTTGGACAAACAGTGTTACTCAAGATATATTTTTTGTTAAATATTGCACGCGCTAAGGATGCAAACAGGATGTTGGGGAAGAAGCACATGGCATCAACTGCAATATCCAACATGTGGATCTCGACAAAGCGGCTATTTAAAGTGACGACGACCGGCGCGTCCGTGCCAGGAAGAAGTAATTTACACTAGCGTTCAAACTTGTCAAATTTGTCATCGGCTTCTCGTTTTCGCACAAAGCATGTCATTAGCAACTATCGTCACGACGGAATTAAAAAAATCAAAGTATTAATAATGCTAGGAATTAATTTAATTATTTGAGATGAAAAAATTAAAAAATTTTAAAAGTAAAAAATATCGTTGGGAGGAAAAAAAAGCAGCCGATATTGCGCTCGGTTGACTTACTACGTGTTGCATGTGCTGCAGGATATTACAGCAGTGACTAGCGCGTGGCACTGGCGCTTCGCATTACACATCCGCATGATGCTTGCATGCCTACCTGCCTTTTCCACGATGGAGAATAATCGATACGAACAAGGGGCTGAGGGGAGGATGCGTAAATAGAAGGAGCTCGGTTACCCTCCCGCTCGCGTCTTCGTTATTCCAGAATTAAGAGTGAGGGTTTTTTGTTACCTCCTTTACCATAAACGGATCTACGCGACTCTTTTTTCAAAATCATTTCTTTCACTAAATTCATATAACGAGCAATTTTCCTAGAATAATCAAAAGTTACTGCTAGAAGCAGACGGTTTATTATCAAGGGTACAGCTCGGAGATATATCCCTCTTGATGTATTAATTGAAAGCTGCTTTCAGTTCGTAATTCATTTTAATTCAATGAAATGAAAATTTAGTTGGTCTGGAGCTGAAAGCCTTGATTGATTTACAGCCTATCTTGAGCTTTTTCCACGATTTTAAGTTTATTGCTACATAAATCCAATTGATATGTAATTCGATATACTTCTTCTCAGCGCACCAGATACATTTCACTTTGATCGTGCAATAGTATTTCATACAAAGATTGCTCAACCCGAATGATGTTTAAATCTCAAGAAATAAAAAAAATTCCACCTCGATCGATCGGTTACAGTTCGACGCCTTTGATCCTCGAAATCCCTCGTAACAGACCAAACTGTGAATGAATCTATAAAAAAGACCAATCGCTTAAAGGGCCCATAAACCCGAAAAGAATGCAGCTTAAAAAAGCATTCTCCCCCACAATCACGATTATTTCCAGAAAAAAAAAAGCTTTCAAAAACGGTACTCGGCTGGATGCAGGGAAGAGAAGAAAGGTTAGTAATCTCGGTTACCCGTGGGCAAGAGTCGAGGATTCCCCGGCAGATAAGAGTGCACCTAAGTATCACGACAACGACGTATATTAAATACATGTATAGAAGAATCTTACCGGTGCAATAGCGGGAGAGCAGATAGAGGAAGCCGGCGTGCACTCTGCTATCGAACCACGTGGAGGAGGCCCCGACGTGATCCTGGGGCTCGAACAGCGACAGATCGAGGCCTTCCATGTCGCTCTCACCGCACGAGTCGCACCCCGCGGCCTCCGGGCACGATGTTCCTCCTCGTTGATGCTCCATCATGGGAGAGTTCATCCTTCCTTATTCACTTTTTTTTTTTTTTTTCTTTCTAATCGTTTAATCGCCGTTTTTTATATTTCAAATAACCTGCGCACTCATGCAGTTTTTTAAATTAACACTGATGTTTCACTTTTTCCGGTGGTTTAGATGATTTACGATGAATTTTACCTTTCACTCGCTCGACGCAGTTCATTTTTTTACCCTTCGAACGAGAATACCCTGTCTTGAGAACAATTTATTTGATTTTCATCAGTGATATTTAAAAATAACAATGCTACAAATTTTAAAGCAAAAAAAAAAAAACAAGATAAAAATTTGTAGCGTTATTTTTTTTAATATCTCATTGCGGCACTCTATTGGTAAACTCAGTACTTCTAAATTGCATAATCGTTGTAGTTTAAGTTTATGTGAAAATAAAGGAGAAAGCATCAAAACGTCAGTCAAGGTAAGACTGCAGACGTTGGTCTCGTGTCAGCCGCGGTCAGCGTTGCCTATGGCGCTAGTTATGATCCGCACAAAACCGATCGGTCAAGTTTGCTTAATTTATTATTGGCAAGCTAATAGCTCCTTCATAAAAGTCAACCCCGTCACAATACGTCAAGAAACTAGATACGCTCTGGATAAAAATATAACGTGGGTAATAAGGCACCTCTAATGGATTTAGTAGACGTCTTTCAAATGACAGCGTTATTGGAGTAAGCTCAGGAGTAAGGTATATAAGAGTAAGAAGAAGAAAGAAAAGTTTTGCGTTTAAAAATTTTCAGACTTTTGTTTAAACTATAAAATTTGAGCTCGTCTCATTATTTTTTAAATTCTTTCTAGAGCATTTTCAAAAATCATAAATTTTACATAACTATATAATCTGAAATCATTATTATATCAAAAGTGAAAAAAATGATATTTTAGTCAATTTAGGCGTGGGTGTGGGTTTAATTTAAAGTTTACGACTACTCAATTATTCTTTTAAACGTGCAATAATGCATCAAACTGTCAGAGACCCAAGTAGAAAACGGTAAAATAAAACATAAAAACCGGTGGCTGTATAATATTATTGTATGTAAAAAAATTTAAATTCAAAAGTGCCGGGCCCCACCCAGGAAGCGGCCTACCAACCTTCAGCCAAGATCAGAGTGGGACCGAAGGGGATCGGCCTGCTTTCTTTCCTCGCCTGCAGTCACGCGATCTAGATGCAGCTCTAGACAGACGGAAAGAGAAACCATTCTGCAAAGGTCATCAGCTTCATGTTTTGACTGAAGCGTTCTGAGGCGTGCAATTTTTCGCGCGCGTGCAGCTGCATTTTTTACCGAACTAAATTCTTCCATGGCGTCTCGATATTCGGCATGAATTTCAACTCGAGGGTTTTATAATTTGGGTATCGTGGAAATAAATTATAGGGTTTCGTTTTGATCGCTGTGGCTTAATTGAATATATAAGATCGATGCAAACGGTTATTTTAACTTTTTTCAAACTCAGGTTAGAGTCTGATCTTATGAGTTTCTAGAGCAGTTTTTATCCGAAACATTTTATTGAAAACTGAAAATCATATCGAGATTAAAAAAAAGAGTTTGATCTTTATCGATCACACATTATGACTGCGCTTTGACGAGAGTGAGAAAAGGTGTATGAAATCGCGTAACATCATTATTGCGCTAGCACTTACAAGTTTACTGCGGTATATTTATAGACTTGATTATAATGAGCTATGAAATAAAGCAAGTATAGCTATTTGGCCTTGGGCGGTAAATTGAACCACGAAGTAGAAAAGGGTTCAGAAACTCGAGATGAAGCAACTAACGAAAGTGCTGCGAGCCCATCGAAAGTTCGTTTAATGGAATTTCGTTATGAGAAAATTCACGAAAGAAGGGAGCTTGGAAAAGCAAGTACCAACCAAGGTGAACCAAATTACTGCTTAGCTACTTTAAAAAACCATCTTAATTTTATTGGAAGACGAGCGTCTTCGTACCTCTGCAGTGATAAAATAAAAAATTAACTAGATATGCAGAGCATAAGAAGACGACAATAATATGCAAGCTAATTGGAACAAAAAATGATAAATAGAAAACCAAAAGTTATCACAGGAAGAGGGTGCGCGAAAATGATAAATCGGCATCCACGCCATTGTAATAGACTAATCAAGAGAAACGCTTAATAAGCCACAGGTAGTGTATGTACACTAGGCTAGGAACAATTGTGTAGGTGTGCACAGCTGTGTATTATAAGCGCGAGCGCAAGTAAGGAAGAGAGTCAGAAGATGTCTGAAGGCATGCAATCCAGGCCAGGCTCATTTCGAGACGGTCAAATTGCCTGCCGGCATTCTGGAGAGCTCGTGAGAGTCTGCAGCACCAGCGGCAGCGTTATATTCTGGTATATTATTGCAAATTAAGAATAAATAACCCTCCTTCTCTCGTATTGCCGAAGCCCCGCCCGCCTAACCTGCCTCACCCTTTATCGCTAAACTAAATGTCTATTCTTTGGATTAAGAAAGATGTTTTTTTCGATGCCTCGTGACGAGCTCATAATGAGCGGTTTTCGACTTAATCTCTCGGCGAATCCCGTTGAATTTTAAATTATCTTACCACAAACAATCACTCTATTGTTTCTCACTCTTAATCTTTAAAGTTTTTTCTAACGCTTATTAAATAATATCTTTTCAGCTATTTCTCCACGAAAAATTTTTTTAATTTTTGAGGATTTGGTAAAAAAATTTCATACTCAGCATTTTCTGAAGCTGGAGTTTCATAATAATAATAAGTTTTAGTGAAATTTACCACAATAGTTTTCAGGCATTTAAAAATAATCAAGATTTTAATCGTGAGTGAATGAAGCAACTTATACTTGAATTTATGTCTCGTAAAATCCTGTCATTAGTTGGCTGAAAAAAAAAAATTTTCAATTAAGTTTATCAAAGAAAAATTTAATGACAAGCTATACAAAAAATTTTCTTGATTTTAATAAACCATAGTCATGGTACGGTACAGCCTTAATAAAGCTCAATTAAATGAGCCTCGTAATAATTTGAAATCATAAAAGCGTCCCACATCGTCAAGCTGTACATAGAATAAAAAAGGAAAAGAGTGGGAGGAGCAGAAACCACAAGATGCGCTGCAGCAGTACGGTGCAGTCACAACATTTTGAAAGACACAAAATCCAATCAAATGTTCTCCCGACTCCCACCTTATGCCCAATAAACATCCTGGGCTAATACCTTACAAAGGCCCGTGGCCACCGCCTATCTTACCACCATCAAACGGTCTCGAACAAAGACGCCCGGCTGCGGTAATAGAAAGAGAAAAACCCGTTTAAATGACCGCCGAGCCCTGCAACAATGAACCAAATCCTCCTATACTGCTGCTTTAGAGCCCTGAGAGGAGAAACCGCCAAGATAGAATCAGCTGTGTCAGGAGAGAAAGAGAGAGAGAGAGAGGACATCAGCCCTGCGGAGCGCGAAGTTTATACCAGAGCATGCATAAAACCGAGCCAAGAGATTTCTCAAAAACCATCTCCGCGGCCCTGACCTCACCAGCTTCCTCCACCAGCTACAACTATAACTTGATGATCTGGCAGCTTCTTTTACGACTCTGCATTACGCTGGAATTCTCGATGGGCGTAGGCATACTATAATATAGATAATTATAATATACAAGATTACGAACTACCAGCTTATCATGCCTAATTGCACAGATTGTCAATTAGGTAATAATCACGTACGTGAATTTATCTTTGAACACTGCATTTTTCACAGATTTTTTTTTTTGACACAGAAATAGAATATCTGTACAACCTGAGAAAAGATTACAGTAGTTATTGTTTTATATTTTACAAAAAGCAAACTACACTTTGGACAACACAATAGATATTTTTTCATGCTCGATTGGACTTTCTGATTCTCTGTATTTATCCTGCAATGGAAAATGAACAATATAAAAATCACATTGTTGGCGAAATAACCGTTAATCCTTTGAATTTCGAGGCTACAGTATACAGTCAGACAAGTATTGTGAAAATAACAATCAATGTTCTAATACACAAGCATTGACCGTCCTAGTAATTATAATAGTGATCCCAGAGACCTATGATTATAGTCTGCTCGTCAAACTTGACAGTGAATAAACTAAATTATCTTTTTATCGATTATCACATGCTTTACCTATTTTTTATAAGTAAGTTTGAAAAAGTCATGGTGATTGATGAATACCTTATTTTTTTATTCTCAAACTTTCTTGAAATAAAAATAATTATTCAGGGACAATGTACCACAAAAAAGTGTTATAATTCAAGGGTAATAATTAAGAGATAGAAACAATTAAAATACTATCTTAATACTTGAAAAATTCAAAATAATAAACAATGTCGCATTATTGTCTGATGAGGTGAAGAACGCTAAAATTTCATTTTCTCTCCGTTACTCATTGTTTTTACCGAGGTTTTTACATTCCATACTTCCACTCCCTAAATTTTCAAAGTTTTTAGTAGTCGACAATGGATAATTGGTAATGAGCTAGCATGCAAGAATTTAAACGGACATTATGATCAAAGTGACAGTAACAAAACGCTCTCCACCCAACAAAATTTCACTTAAAAAAAAAAAAGAGAAAGCCAAATCTTTGGCCTATTGGACGTAACATAATCAAAAGCTCATCAAACGTAAGGATAGCGACTTTTCCACGAAACCAGAGGTGGAAATCTTGAATCTGGAAATATCTCGCGGATTCCCACGGAATACTGCGGCAACGAAACGACTTTTCTTCTTCTTCTCCTCCTCTGTCAGTGCGGAAGAGAGGAGCAGCAGCAGTACCAGCCAAGTCTGAGTAATGCTTCTGAGTTGTGCTTGCATTACGCTGTCATCAATTACACCAGAGACTCCTGAATAGGTAGTACCAACTAAGGCCCAACTCCTGATACTTATTATACATACAATATCCAATCAGGGCATCAAAAAATTTCCATCCGATAGATAAGGGCTATGTGGCCTGACTGCCCACGTTGAGCCTCGTTATGGTTATTACCGGGCTTGCTCAAGAGATGCGCATGATAAGCGATATGTTAATTTTATACATTTTGATTCGATCTATTGTTCATGTTCTTATAAAAGAATTTTTTTGTTTGTAAAAAATTTAAATTCTTTTCAACTGAAAATACTACATACTTTGGTGATTGGTTTAACAATAGCCAATAGTTAAAGGCACCTCAAAATCTACAGAAGTTTTCCTAGAAAATTCGAAATCCTGATTTTAAAATAATTGAAAATTAGTCTTTTTTGATCAATTTATTTTTCCTTTTTCAATAAGAATAATTTTACTGTTGCTGTAAAATAAAATCATGAAATTTGCATAATGACCGGCAATTTAAAGTAAGCTGGTTTCCAAAATTTCTTTGCAACTGCTGACTGACAAACGAAAATTATTCAAATTTAATCGCTAAATTAATTTCTCAAAGTGCACTTTTGAAATTTAGTAACAGACTTGTAATTTAAAACAAAGCTTTCAACTTTAATGTTATCCCTGTAAAATTCGTATGTAAAATATGAGAACCGGTTATTACGAGATCCCGTAAAGATTAGATTCTAAATTACCGATGATAGGCTATACGTGCAGTGCTTTGTAACGCTCTTGATCAAGCTGAGGGGTACATGCAAAATTGACTATTTTCTGAGAAATATGCACCGCATACAATGAAAAAATGCTACTAGATTAATGGTAACAGTAAACTTTTTAGATAAAAATATCACAAGCCTCATTTTAAACTGTAAGATGATGTTGGAGATTTTTGTCACCTTGAAAATTAGATAAAATACCTTTGTGGTGGCTTACAAAGATATCTCAATTCTAGGATCTCAATTTGACCTATAATTTTGACGTGAAACAATCAGCTCAAAATAAGGTGAAAAAAGTTATTTCTACGTGAGTATAACCAAGTATGACATCAAATCACTTAATTAACTTGATGAAAGAGCAAAAAAGCATGCTGGAATACGTTTTAATTAAGATATTGGATAATATGCCGAGTAGTATGCGTGAGTAAATCTTTATTTATTTATTTTTTAATTTTATGTTTCAATAAAAACAAGATTTTGTGTAACAATTTCAGCGAGGTTGTGAAGTTTTCTACTCATTAGTATAAAGTCAGAACAATTATCCGAACATAATTATTATCGCGAAGCGTATATTCTGCTTGGGTAGCCTTCACGAAATCCGCCACAAAAAAAAAAAAAAAAAGAAGAAGAAGAATTATATAATCCAGAAATCTTCTATGACAAAGCAAGAAAAGACTCGACTAATCCGTAGCGCACAATAATTTTCTGAGAACGTAATATTCGGAATCCTCGGCTCAGTTCCCTCGCGTAAATTCAAAAAGAAAAGGAAAAAAGTACTGAGAGCGACGCAGGACACAAAGATCACGATTTTCAGCAGCGTCCATCAGAGTCCACAATCACTGCTAGCAACGAGGACACCAAATACCACCGAGAGCAATAACACTCGCAAGCAAGCAAGATGGGAAGAATAAAGAAAAATAAATTGAAGAAAAAGAGCACTTTGTTCTGGTCATATGGGGTCCAGAGAGTTTAACGGCCCTCATAATTTCTTCATCAGAAATCGTCACCGTAAATCAGGACCTGCAGCTAAGTCGTACGATTCCCATCACAATTAAGCGCCCGGAGATAATTACCCGCTCACGACTTCTGAAAATCTCTTCGATAAACGTGTCCGTCCATTCGTTAGCTCGAGAGAATTCTGTTGCTCTTCCCGTATAAATAAAAAGCGTAAAGAATGCAAGGGCTTTTCCGAAATAAAATTTATATCGAGTTTTAAGAGTGATGGAGATCTAAAGGATACTTAAGCGCGATGATTCGAATGGCTAGTGGCTAAAGTTAAAATAGTTTAGACGCAATACACTAATTTATTTTCAAGCTATAAAATTGCGGTTCTTTTATGACAACTTAGATTGAATGTATTTCAAAGATAGAATGACGTGTGATGTTGTATGTAATGTTGTATGCATGGTAGATATAACTTGTGATCATGAGTCTTGAAATTGTCATCTAAAACGTCACGTTGTGCCCCTGCTAGAAGTTTCAACAGAACGTCTGGGGTGCCCGCCAGATAGTGGGCAGAAAATTCTGTCAAGCTTATTATTTTATGTATAAGTCTATATATATACATATATGTATATGTACCTAGATGCGTTGATGAGAGGTTAGTTTACAAATCGGAGCAGCAGCATGCAGCTCCGGTGTTACAAAATTGATAAAAAATAATCAAATAATTTTATAGAAATACAATTTTAATCGATGAATTATGCTTGCTGTTTGAAAATCCTAACCTCTCCCTGCTGTATAGCCACACGTACAATGGACTTGAACAAATTTTTTTTCTTTTGCTAAATATTTTAACACCTATTGAGTCAGGGCAGTGACCTAGCGCATAGGATAGCGATTACAACCTGGAGATGATTTCCCCAGGAAGTTTTGACTCCGGAGAGGCCAGGGCGGATACCTGGTGCACCTGGTGATACTTACGCCTTGGAGATGATTTCCTCAGGAAGTTTGGACCTCGGAGGGGCCAGGGCGGATACCTGGTGCACCTGGTTATACTGAGGCCTTGGAGATGATTTCCTCAGGAAGTTTGGACTCTGGAGGGGCCAGGGCGAATACCTGGTGCACCTTGTTATACTGAGGCCTTGGAGATGATTTCCCCAGGAAGTTTGCACTCCGGAGGGGTCAGGCTGAACACCTGGTGCACCTGGTGATACTTAGGCCTTGGAGATGATTTCCTCAGGAAGTTTGGACTCCGGAGGAGCCAGGGCGGATACCTGGTGCACCTGGTGATA
Organism: Encarsia formosa; assembly: GCA_038277355.1. Taxonomy (NCBI): domain Eukaryota; kingdom Metazoa; phylum Arthropoda; class Insecta; order Hymenoptera; family Aphelinidae; genus Encarsia; species Encarsia formosa. The sequence goes on along the minus strand of CM076188.1, from coordinate 35,497,102 downwards.
CTTACGCCTTGGAGATGATTTCCTCAGGATGTTTGGACTCCGGAGGGGCCAGAGCGGACACCTGGTGCCCCTGGTGATACTTACGCCTTGGAGATGATTTTATCAAGAAATTTTGACCCTGGATGGGCCAGGGAAAATACTTGGTGTACCCGGTAATAACCACACTCTGAAGATGCTATCCTAATAGTAAACTTGATGATGTGAACCCACTGGGATCAAAACTTTCTGAGAAAATCATCTCCAAGGCGTAAGTATCACCAGGTGCACCAGGTGTCCGCCCTGACCCCGCCGGAGTCCTTACTTCCTGGGGAAATCATCTCCAAGGCGTAATTAATACCAGGTGCACCGGGTGTACGCCCTAACCCCTCCGGAGTCCAAACTTCCTGAGGAAATCATCTCCAAGGCGTAAGTATCACCAGGTGCACCAGGTATCCGCCCTGGCTCCTCTGGAGTCAAAACTTCCTGGGGAAATCATCTCCAAGGCGTAATTAATACCAGGTGCACCGGGTGTACGCCCTGGCCCCTCCGGAGTCAAAACTTCCTGAGGAAATCATCTCCAAGGCGTAAGTATCACCAGGTGCACCAGGTGTTCAGCCTGACCCCTCCGGAGTGCAAACTTCCTGGGGAAATCATCTCCAAGGCCTCAGTATAACCAGGTGCACCAGGTATTCACCCTGGCCCCTCCGGAGTTCAAACTTCCTGAGGAAATCATCTCCAAGGCGTAAGTATCACCAGGTTCACCAGGTGTTCAGCCTGACCCCTCCGGAGTGCAAACTTCCTGGGGAAATCATCTCCAAGGCCTCAGTATAACCAGGTGCACCAGGTATTCACCCTGGCCCCTCCGGAGTCCAAACTTCCTGAGGAAATCATCTCCAAGGCGTAAATATCACCAGGTTCACCAGGTGTTCAGCCTGACCCCTCCGGAGTCCAAACTTCCTGGGGAAATCATCTCCAAGGCGTCAGTATCACCAGGTGCACCAGGTATCCGCCCTGGCCCCTCCGGAGTCAAAACTTCCTGGGGAAATCATGTCCAGGTTGTAATCGCTTTCCTATGCACTAGGTCTCCGCCCTGACTCCATAGGTGTTAAAATATTTAGCAAAAGAAAAAAAATTTGTTCAAGTCCATTGTACGTGTGCCACACGTGTGGCTATACAGCAGGGCTGGTATTGTGTGAATAATATTTTAAAATTACATCAAAATGGATGAGAAAAATTTTCAACATAAGGAAAAAAAAAAGAAAAATTTCAGAGTCAAGTTATGAAACTGAACATATTTTTGTTAGTAATAAATGTTACAATTTAAAATAAAAAGGTTTACGTTACAACTCGCCAGAATCCCTATGCGTAAAGCATTGGCCTTCTGTCAAGAATCTGGCGATTAACCCTACTAAATTTCTGCCCAATTTCGTTAAATCTGCCCACTGTCTGGCAATATTCTGGCAGAAATTTCTCGCAGGGGCATTTAAAAATAAAAGTGAGGTGCAAAATTTCTTGCACGTAGCATAAGATACATAAATTTTTTTTCACTTTAAACATGTCATTGATAAAATCATCCAGTTGGATTGGTGAAAAGTCATCAAAATTTGAATTGTATGTGACTAAGTAAGTGGATGATGATGATTACAGATAACTCAGTTTACCACCTGTTAAGTCAATACTTCCAAATGCAGAAGCCTTGCGGTAACGTAAGATGTATGTCTATATAACAGTTAATGTCCAGCTATGCATGGAAGGTAAAAACCAGTCTTTCCTCCTTTCGTCAAACTTCCCAGCAGCGCCGCGGCCGTTAAGACTTGAGAAAAGTAGGTAGCCGCATAGCTATAGTTTACCGCAAAGCGTACCAAAGTAAACAAGAACTCATTTATACTAGATATGATTCTAACAATCAACCGAATATTCGGATTCTTTTTTATTCACACCGAAGTAATAATATTTGAATTTCACAAATCTTATCGGTCCTCTTTGCACAATTTAACTATTCATAATTAATTCCATAAATTACGTTCCTTACTATTTAAAAAAAATCTCTTTAAAACCAACAAAATAAATAATAATAATATCATTTTTTTGAGATAGCCATTACGATTCAAGTCCTCGTGCGTACAACTTCAACCATGTACGGGTCATTCCAGCGTAACTGAAACCGGGCTAAAAATCGTTTTTCATCGGAATCTTTTTTATTCTTCAAAATTTGTATTAATTAACAGTTGTAAGATAAGAGTCCCAGCTATGATTTGATCTAAAAATTACACTGAAAAAGTCATTTATCTCTTTAAATTTCAACTTTTTCGGTTTTTTGAGGTTAGCAGACGACATTTTAAGGCAAAAACATCATGTCAAAAAGATTTAAAAAAAGGTATAAATTTAACTTTTTGGTTGCAATTTTTGCATGAAATCAGCAGTTGAGGAGTGATACAACACGTTATCAACAATAAAGAAGAATTTTCATTTGTATCAAATGAAAAAAATAGCCTTCAAAATTACCGATTCGTACGTGTCCCACCTGCAACGCTACACTCTGATTTTTTTCTTAGAACTAATGAACAATTTCATTAAAACAATTATTGGTCATTGAAGCTTAGGGTATTGGTTTTACCACAGATTTTTTTTAAATTTTTGTTGCAGCGCAATTCGCAGATTTTTTGGGTGCTTTCGACGAAAATAAAAACCACTTCCGTTTTGCGTCCCACCCGCAACGGCCCTTATTTTCACCATAAATTCCTTAAAAATTAAAATTTTTGAAAAATTCTTGCAGGAAAATTTTGTCTATATCAAGCGCTTTCTGCTGATGGCATAGTCTTGAGAATTCAACCTTTTATTCCTAGTAAAAATAATATGTAAAGTCGTACAAATGTCCCACTCGCAACCATGGAATGACCCATACACGTTTCGACAAGTGTTATTCTTTCTGATTAACGTGTTTTTCGAGTTCAACTCGAATGATTGCCAGCTTAAGCTCTAATTTTAAAATTCAACAAACTTTTTTTTTCGAGCCTGTAGCTAACCTGAAAAATACGAAGTAGAAGTGCCATAAATTTGAATTTGGAAAATTTACTTTAGTACAAAGCACGCCGAACACCTATACCAGACGCATTAATTCACCCGGACAGTGCCAGGCGCCACCAGCTAATCAAGCAGATTGAAGAAGCCTCCACGAGTTTTCCTCGAATTAGAGTGGGGGAAGAGTCATATTCCAAACTCATGCAGGGGGGAGAGAAAGTATCACATCGAGGGAGACGTAATTCAAGCACGGGGGTCCAACCGTTTGATGTTTATTGATACAGTAGGCTCAAAAAGAAGGAGAGGCGACTTTCATTGTTTTTACAGCAGATTTATCTGATGAAAATACCTGCATTTTTTTTAACTTTATAAAAAATAAATTTTTTTTCTTTTTTTTATCATGATTATTTGTTTTCATGCTTACTTATGATGCATTCGTCATTCAACATTAGAATAATTATTTCAATCAACAGGGGGAAAAAATAAAATGAAATGCACAACGTATAACAATTGTCAAATAGTTACGGCAATTAAAATCAAATAAAAACCAATGAAGTTTTTGAATTTTATTAAACAAGAAAGAATTTAATTATTAGATTGTTTCTTTGAGTGTGCTTTCAGGTTCGTGTTTGAACAATCAAAATTTTAAATGAAATTATGAAGCGCAAAGTAAAAATGTTCTTGCTTTATTATATAGGTTGTATAAAAAATTGGCCTAGCCCACTAAAGTTTAAACCGATTATAAAGAGTCAAAAAATTAAAAAAAAAACAAAAAATAATTTATAAGAGTAAGGAAAAGAAGAATTTTTTTCTTTTTTAATTTATCGACTGATATTAAGGATAAGCCGTTATCTTCAGCCATCATAAACACCTCATAAAATCGACGGAGCAAGCCGTTTTCGTACAGTTAACCCATAAACAGCAATTTCAACGACCAAGGTCCACGATAGTTACGTTGCCTCAACGGATTGCAGTTGTAAATATTGCTCTTGGAACTAAATTCTATTCCGCTACATTTTTCCCGAGTAACCGACGAAAAAGAAGACGAAGAAGAGTAACCAAAGGAAAGAAAGAAAAAAACAATGTCGCGGTTACTGAACGACCGGAATACGCTCAATAAAGCGTTTCGAAATTTGCGAATCGTTACACTCTGTTTGTCAGCGAGTCGATATTTAAAGGCCACCTTCTGGAAACGTTATACTTTAACGGGTTTACTTTGCGCTATCTTTTAAATAAAGTTAGCTTCTTTTGTAACCGTTGCAATCGTATCCGACAATTTCACATGGTTCCCTCATCATTTCTTCTTGTCTTTTCCACTTTGATTCGAGACATTAATTTATTTCTGACAAAATAACTCGGCTTGAGCGATTAAATCACAATGGTTTGGGCTTTCAAAATCAATTATCGTCAATAATTATGGTTCGAGGCGAATTAACACACTCTTAAAAAGGCCAGACGTAAGTTTTAAAAATATTATGCTTTAAACTATAATGATTGTTCGACTCGTTAAAAAAAATCTTATGATGATAATTTTTTTCAGATCAACAGTTGGTGAGTCATCATTAAGCTTAATAAAATAAAATTTTATTGTGCATCATATAATTAAATCTCGACGTATTTAACACGTGATAACTTTGAATCAGTGTTTTCGATCGAATTGAGAACAACAGTGTGGCTGGAGTAATTTAAACCATTAACAAGATCGAAGTATTAAACTTTTTTTTTTTTTCGTTGAAATCGATTGAGTAAAAAGAAAAATAAAATAATAAATTGAATTCCTGAGCTTTCGGTACTTATTCTTCCGTAAAACCAAAACGATTACCAGCCAGGAGCGGCAGCTAGACGGAGGCGCTTCGTAAACAACCGCGACGGCGCGACCTCTAAATCTCGTCGGTCGGCGAACTTTTTGGCGACAGAGCGATGATGTATCGCTCGCGGGCCGACCTTGGACTTGCTCGAAATTTCACGGATGTCGACAGACGTGTATGTAATCTTCGTTATCACCCCATGGGCGTTCGTTCAAAGATCTCTCGGATCTTTAAGATCTCTGACCTTTTTTTTTTTTTATTCGTTCTCAGTACAGAGTGTACGTTGTTATTGTTCCGAGGCATTGCAATTCAAAATGATTTAATGGGGCAAAGTAAGCGCTTGCAGTTGTACCAGTCAAGGCTTAGTGTACTTTCGTCGGTTATTTAATGAACTTGAATTGCCTTTTGTCGATTTGAGCTGAAAATAAGGATAAATAAAAAACCTTGCTTTTAATTCGAGCCTTATTCAATTTTTTTCTCCGGCCATCGGTTAATTTATGTTTTCGTCAATCCGGTTTAATTAATTTAATTTAATTTGTAATTTCTTTTTTTTTTATATAAAATATTTGATTTATTTTCCTTCTATTTTTTTCATTTGCAGTTTACAAAGTAGACAATACTTTTTATTTAATTAGTGATTTAAATTTTCAATATTATTTTGCGGTTTCAAGTTTTAGTTTGAACTAAACTTTACAACAAGTTAAGCGAGGCCAATCGATAATTGCCCGTCTGGCTTTAAGGTGTATTGTTCGATACTCGTGAAGAATTCATAAATGATATTGATTAGATGAAGTTCCTTTAAAATTTATAAACTTAATATACTGAAATATGCTAAAAATTTTGTTTTTAACGAGAAAAAGAAACTGAAATACAAAATTTTTGAAAACAAATTTATAAAAACACCTGTCATTGATTTCATCACAGTATAAAAAGTTAACCCAATCAGAACTTCGTTATACTTTAGCCCCCCCCCCCCCCCCCCAGCCTTCAGAAGTTGCCAAAAAATAGAGTGCCACAACAAAATATTTAAAAAAAAAAAAAAAAAACACAAATTCAAAAGAGACTGTAAACCTTGACACATGAAAAATCACGAAGCACTAATATTGAAAAAATCACTGATCACACAGCACTGTCACATGTATAAGTTGACACTTCGCGGATGACACAGTAAAATAATAAAAATAAGAATCACACGTTTACAGCTCGGATAAGGAGCAAAGACGAGGCTCGCGGTCGCGAAGTCGGACGCGCACTGGTAAGCGCGCGGTAGCTGGCTGCTGCACCAGCGGCAGCAGGACGATAGGCTAGGAGAAGGCGCGACCGACAGCGGCCGGAAACGGCCGAAGGTGCGGAGAGCCGACAAGAGCAAGGTGGATGAGGGCATTCCTGGGGCTCTCCCGAAAACAAAAAATCCAGTCTCGCGTGCGACTTAAACGGTTCCTGATCATCATCATTATCATTATCATTCTTAGACTCCCTCCCCTTTTCTGTTCCGGGGTTTCGCTGCTTTTTCGTTTCTTCTTCTTCTTTTTTTTTTTTTTTTTTTGAAATTTGATCAAGGGTCTTTCGGCTCAATTTTTTTGGGGTGCGAGATGAATGACGGACTCGAATAGATTATTCAATTTGAGGCCCCTTTACCTGTAGGTGTCAGGTTAAGCTACTGCCGCTTTCGACTTTCAAACTTTTTTACCATTTTTTTGTTCATTGCAAAAGATTAGTTTTCCAGATTTGCCAGAGGCAGAAAATGAAATTGGAGCTATAAAGGTACTCCCTCCAAAAAAGGCCTTACATCCCAAATTAAACATTTACACAATTAAGAAATTCTTGAAAAGCTGTCAAGCCATTACTCCCGAATGGCCGCAAAAAGTTAATAGAACAAAATTTCTATGAAGATAATGCTTCTGCCGGTTGCAGGCAACAAAAACAATTCGAGGATAAAAGATCGCTCGTCGGCGATCAGTCAGGTACCGAGTTACCCGCGTCCCGTCGTCGCTTCAGGATCGGTATCGAGGACGAAAAATTGCATCACATTCCCTCTTTTTTTTTCACTTTTATTTATTTTATTCTTTTCTTTCCTGTTTGTTAGTTTTCTTCTTCTATCGGTTAGGGCGGATAGATAGATGGGCAACGTACCTTGCGGCCTTGTAAATTGTGAGTCGGCGCTTGATCGAATTTCACAAGTAATTTCACCCGAGATTATACTCAGCCATTTTTAAGACGGGCTCGCTAAAGCTTGGATTTTCTTGAATGACATTGCTAGTCTTTTAAACACCTTTAGATACATCCTATTTTTACTTTTATCGTTTTTCATTTTGAATATCGATGGTACGATAACACTGTCAGTGATTATTTTATGCTTTTATCCGAACCGATGGCTTTAGTTAAAAACTGCTTCGCGTATTCATTTTTTTATGTATAAATGAATATCTACAACTTAAAAAAAAAAAAAAAAATTAATGGTAAGTAACAAGTACACTGTTCATTTTTATTAATAAAATAGATAATTCATATTAGAATGTTATAATGAAATTTTCACAATTTCTTTCTGTGAAAAATACGGTAAAAACATAAAAGATTGATCATGGCCTTTAATGTTATTTGTGGTAAAAAATTCAAAAATTTATCGACCATAAGTTTGAAGAAAAAGTAATAAACGTAAGTATTCGGTAATTTGTCAAGAACTCGCGAACGCATAAGAAAAGCGAAAGTGCACCACTCGCGCAATTACTCTAGGAACAGCCATGGCTACGGGAAAATGGGACTTATAATGTAAGCTGTCCGTAAGTCCTAATTTACCTCTCTGAGGAGAGGCAGGAATAAAAAATCCGTGATTGCGGACTAATTTTAAAAATCTGAGCTGCGAAGGAGTTTTTCAGCCTTAATATTTAGGTTGTGCGCGAGTGATGTATGTGGGTACTATAAAGTACGGACCATCTGATTTTTGCTAGAGTGAGCATGAGGCTAAATTGGCCGAACAGAAAATCATTTTTTGTTCTTTAAGAATTTTAAGCCAATTTCATTTTGAATTATTAACACGTTGCCACCCCTTATAGTCCGGGGGCAGAGGCCGATTTTGTAGGATTTTGAGACCGGCTCATTTTTTCAAGTGATTCCCATGTATTGTGGCCCGCTAAATACGAATATCGAGGTTAGAAGTGTCAAAAGTTGTCAGATAATTTGTTATTAACAAATTTTAACAACAATTAGGAAAAAATCGTGTTTTTGCTAAATAAAAATTTTTTTCAGGTTTTTTGGATCAAAACAAAGAAAAAATGTTCTATAAAATTTTTCTCTTGGATGCGTAATTTTTGCGTTAAAAATCGCCAAAGTTTTAAAAAAAGCGCTACGCAACTCACTCGAGGAGCGCCTGTTCATGTCCAATACTCTTGGCTCAGTTTTCATCAGACTTGAAGTTTTTGAAATCAACATTTATGCATTTTTTACATGTTCGAGAAGATGGGAAGAACAAAATGATTGTTTGATACCAGCAAAAGTTAAAATTCTTATACCTCCATCAGATGAACTAGTTCCTAGCTGCTCGTGTCGAGTATGATCCACAAAACACTGCATTTGCAAATCTTCAGGAGTACCATGTTGCGAATTTTGCAAATGCCAAAAGGATAATACTTGCAAAAACAAATTTAATCTAATAGATAATTTAGAAAGTGATGACGATTCAGACTGGTAAAAAAATTCAATGTGCTCGTTAAAAAAATGTGATATTACCATCAATTAAATTAAAATATATTATATAAAGTCAAAGATTATCAAAATTATTTTAAAGAAGTAAATAATTATATTACATTTTCCCAAATCTGTTTGTCGTATACGTAAAAACTGTTTTAAAATTTTTATAATTCTATGCATTACTAAGAAGACTCTATTTTATGAATTTCTTTATTTAACAAATTGTATTTTAAAGACGTGCATGAATGCTAATTTAAATGCATAAAAATCTCGTTTTTATTTTATTTGACGATTATTTTTTATATATGTTATATAAAATTTAAGAAACGTAAATGACATTAGTTATTTCAAAACAAAAAATTACGTATTATTCGAATGCCCACATTTCTAACTAAGGAGCTTTAATTAAATTCGAAAATTTGACGGGTTTCGAAAAAAATTCATGTCAACGTATTATTACTTTTATTACTTTTGATTAGAAGAAGAAAAATTTTTTTTTTAGGTTAAGTGATTTTTTTATTATTTAAATTTATCAGTTATAGATTTTCACACAGTTTTTGATACTTTCCATCTCTCATACTCTTCTCGAACATGTAAAAAATGCATAAATGTTGATTTCAAAAACTTCAAGTCTGATGAAAACTGAGCCAAGAGTATTGGACATTAACAGGCGCTCCTCGAGTGAGTTGCTTAGCGCCCATGCTTTTTGTCAATAAAAAAAAAGTACTTAAAATCAACAATGACATAACACTTGTTACGCATAATGTTGAATAGATCCCAGATAACGAGTAAACCCTATAATCGTGTGAAAAAATAATCTTTTTCACATAGTATTTGGAAGTCAAAAATCGTAAGAATCGCATTTTTTAAAACTTTGGCGATTTTTAACGCAAAAATTACGTATCCTAGAGAAAAATTTTATAGAACATTTTTTCTTTGTTTTGATCCAAAAAACCTGAAAAAAATTTTTATTTAGCAAAAACGCGATTTTTTCCCAATTATTGTTAAAATTTGTTAATAACAAATTATCTGACAACTTTTGACACTTCTAACCTCGATATTCGTATTTAGCGGGCCACAATACATGGGAATCACTTGAAAAAGTGAGCCGGTCTCAAAATCCTACAAAATCGGCCTCTGCCCTCGGACTATTAGAATAATTTTGTTTTTTGCGAAAATTTTAATCTTTGAGGACTGTAATGTGTATATTTTGTTTACTGATTATTCAAAAACATTAAACAAATAAGTAAAAACTTCGTCATTTATTTAATAACACTTTAAGCTTATTAGTATTATAAAATTGTAATTACGTATAAGCTGTTTTGAAAACATTTTTTACTGCTATGTTTAAAAAAAAAATTTTAGTGCTTGTTTGAGTGGTTGTATCTAACAGTGTTTATCACTAATAAATACTCTGATCAGGATTTTACAGCAAAGTTTCGGTAAGCAACTGTCGCTTCAGTATAATAATTTCAAAGAAAACAAGTCAGCTGCAGCAACCAACCAGAGAGCAACATATGCGCGACGTCTTGGTAGAACGAACAAACTTCACGGAGACTAGTTCTTGTCGTAAACGTTGGTTAAAAAGGTGTGAACTACTCATGATGTCCTTTAATTTGAGGATTCCTTTTTTCTGTTTTGGTTTCATGAGAAAAATTGAACGTCTTAATTTCTTGAACGATCAATCTTGAAAAATATTTAATTTCACCTTGAGATTCTCTCAATTAAACAATTACTTTAATATAAAAAAAAGACACTTAAAAAGCTTACTCATAGGGTAGAATAATTTTTGAGAATTCAGGAGCAAGAATAAATAGTCCTTTCTCGCTTACTTTTACAGTACACCTTATAAACAAAAAAAAATTCTGTTCTCTGCAGACAAAGGACCGTCAAAAAATAAGATCTCTTTGCAAAGAGTATCAAACTTCTAAGTGACTCAAACAGATTTAATGATTTAACAAAGCAGAAAAAATTAAACATTAAAACTAAAAAGAAAAAAAGTTGATAAGTTGAGCTTGATCTTATCAAACAATCTCAGAGCCATTTTGAGTATCTGTTTAAAGAGAAAAAAAGGATGGGCCGAAAAAAATCAATCCTTCAACGCGATATCGATCGCACCAGCGGAAAAGCAGTTCATATATTCACCGACTAGACGACGATTTAATCCCAGCGAACTTCCCATCGACGCGCCGGATGCCAACGGAAACATACGCCGACGTAGATAACACATAGGCCGCATTGCGATCCCAATCCCTTTTTTTTGCACCATTGATGTTATAATGCACGGCGAAAGCAAGAAAAAAAAAAAAAAAAAAAAAAAAGAAATCCTGAGTTTATGCGGTGCTGATTCGGCGTATCGATTGCGCGTTTATTTTTGACGTTGATTTGCGCGAGAATTTCGTTCGGGATAATCCTTGTCATACATAAATAATCTAAAGGCTTAACCATCGAAACTAAATTTTTAACACTGCAAATACTGAAAAAATCAAATTCAATTCGGTCCGAGTTTATAATCCTTGGTTATGAGTGTTGCACCGACTGTCGCGCGTGGCAGACGTGTCTTCTCGGCAGTTTATAGAGGTTAATTTCTCCGCTGCGCGGCGACTGCCGCTGGGTGGCGTCGCTTTGTGCTGAATCTCTTTGTTGAGGTTTTTTCTTTTTTTTTTACGCGTAAGATAAAGTGAATAACCCAAATGTCTACTCAAACGAAAACAACTACTACTACTACTATGTCGTACTCGAACGTTACCTCTGTTTCTACGTACCCCAAGAAAGACCAAGCAATTGTCTTTGACACCATTGAAGGAGTAAAAGCGGAAGATTATGTTTATGCTATTGCCTCTATAGTGCCTCCCCAAAACATTGTAGCTGCTTCTAAAATCACGCAGAATCGATTTTGTGTTTTCTTTAATAGTGCCTCCATAGTGGATGAAATTACCAAGGAAGGAAAAAATGTGCTTGTTGTTCAAGGCCGTAAAATTACGATTCGCCCCTACATTGCCAGACTAAAGCGAGTGATTTTCTCAAATGTATTGCCGTGTATTCCGAACCATATCCTGCTTGAAAAATTAGAGGAATTCAACGTTGTACCTAAATCCAGCCTTACTCCAGTGCGCATGAGCCTTGTCCAAGTCGGCTTTTCGCACGTGATGTCCTTCAGGCGTCAGCTGTTTGTGGATCCGGAAGAAATCGATAAAATTCCCTCCGACTTTACCCTAAACTACGATGGCACGGCATATCATGTTTATGCATCTTCCGATAAAATGAAATGCTTTCAATGTTTACAAGAGGGTCATTCCTCGAAGAGTTGCCCGCAAAATAAACAACAACAAAAGCTGAGTCAAGGTCAGCATACACTTCCAGCTCAGCCTTCTCCCGCGGTCGATAAGGTAGGAGCTCCTCAATTCCCGCAGTCTACAACTACTAAACCTACAGTGCACATGGAAACAGCTGATTACAAAAACAAGGAATCGACTTCTAATACGGCTGTTGACGGCGATGTTAATACGCCTCGTTTCAACGGCCAAAATTTATTCGTGAAACCAAGCGGCGATAATTTCAAAAGAACTTTTTCAAAAGCATCTCTGTCTTCCACGGAAAGAAAAGTCACAGATGAAGATGAAAATCAGAGGAGCAAACCCGATGATGAACTTCAAAAGACTCCCGAGATGCCAACGCAAAAAAAAAAGAAGCTAAAAAAATCCAGCACTACTAGCAAAACCACAACGACGGAACTTAAAGAACAAATCGACTTGGCTAGGATCGAAATCCCCAACTATATCGCTGCTACTTTCCCGATTACCTTCGAGGAGCTGACGCTAATGCTAACTGAGACGCTACAGGTTACCTATCAAGAGGTACCTGCGGTAGTTGATAAATTCACATCCAATAGACAAGCAGTGGTAATAATGCTTAATGAGATACATAAATATGTTGACTCACGTGTCATGAAAACAAGGATCACTAAAACGGCTAATGCCATTACGGCCTCTGTTGATGGTGGCGAGTTTCCTCCCTCATCCTCGGCCTCTGAGGTTGAGACTTGCGAGTCTGATCACTCGCAGTACTGAATTTTCTTCTCACACTACAACAGACATAGATTGCAACAATATGTGTTGCAATCTCGCAGATGCGAATAATATTCGTATTTTATTTTGGAATCCACGAAGTATAGTCAAGAAAGCTGGAGAGTTGCAAAAGCTGCTGCATGATTACGACGTGATTGTTTTGGCTGAAACATGGCTCAAGCCACACCTGCATTTTAACTTCAGCTCTTTTAATGTATTTAGACAGGATCGTCTACATGCTACTGGCGGCGGTTTAGTTTTTCTTGTACACGTTGCGTTAAATTATGAGTCTGTTAATGATCTTACTAACCTTAATCCTTCAGTTGAAATGTGTGGAATTAAGATACTTAATTTAAGTAAACCTCTGACTATTCTGGCCTGCTACCGTCCTCCGACCCAAGTCAGTTTGACGGATTTGGAATGGGAGGCTCTTATTGGTAACACTGACAGATATGATCAATGCCTGCTGATTGGAGATTTTAATGCACATAACCAGGCTTGGAACTGTATAGACACTGATGTCAACGGACGCAGACTTCAAGAGCATGCTGACAAGTATGGATTGATATTACACAATCATGATAGCATCACTCATCTTGATCCATCTACACTTAAGGAATCCAATATAGATCTTATATTTTCCTCGCCCGACATTGCTTCATTCACACATACCAAAGTCTATAACGATAGTCATGGTTCAGACCATTTCCCCGTCGAAATTATTGTCGACGTCGAGAAGGTGATATACCACCGTAAGTCATTCAAGATTCAATCAACGCGCACAAACTGGCTGTCAGTAAATGAGATTTTGGATGAAAAATACATTAAATTTCTCGATAGCGAGTATGAATTAAAGTCACCTGTGGGTAAATACGAATTTTTTATCGAAACAATAAGTGATGCGGTCGTAAGATGTACTCCAAGAAGGAAAGTTGTCAGCCCCAAATTTCATCGAAACCCTGTTCGCTGGTGGGATGCTGATTGTGATCGAGCCAAGAGACTCCGGCAAGCAGCGTACAAAAGATGGCGCTATACCCGACTTGATAACGACCATGCCCATTATAAGACCGCTAGAACTGCGGCAAGAAAGTTATTCAGGCGAAAGAAAAGAGAATGCTTCAAAAAATTTGCTTCCACTATAGATTTCAAGAACCAAGTCACATATACCTGGAGAATGGCCAAGGTTTTCAAAAACAAATTTACCAAGACTAAAGTTACCTCTCGCTCTGAATATCTCGATAATAAACAAAAAGTGGCTGAGTCTCTCGATAAGATCTGCACTTTTGACACCCCAAATGATCCCGGTTGGCTACCAGAGTCGCAAGATGACCCACTTCTGGATGCACCTTTTACATATACTGAGTTTAACACGGCACTTTTTTCAAGAGGTGACAAATCCTCCCCTGGAGTCGATGGGATTAATTACGAGGTTCTTCGAAAAATTCCAATTAAATATAATCTGTTGCTACTTGATATTTTGAATATGCTGTTTTTAGGTAATTCATATCCTGAGAGTTGGCGAGACACCTATCTACATTTTGTGGAAAAACCAAATGGCAATGGACTAAGACCTCTGGCACTCACTTCTTGTATTAGCAAGATATTTGAACTGATGGTTTCAAATAGGCTTCGCTGGTTTGTTGAAACAAATGGTTATCTCCCCCGCAATCAAGGTGGCTTTCGTAAGGGTTATTCTTGTTCTGATAACTTGACAGTCCTAAAGTTTGATGTAGAAGAAGCCCTTAAGAGTCACGAGCACGTTCTTGCGGTATATCTGGATGTAAGCAATGCCTACAATGAAGTACGCAGTGACATCTTATTACATAAATTGGCCGGCTTTGGGTTCTCGACAAAACTACTCAAGTTTATTAAGTTTCTCACTTACCAGAGAAATGTGTATACGGAGATCAACCCTGATAAACCTCGCAGCTGCTATAAGGGACTGCCGCAGGGTGGTGTCCTTAGTCCTCTACTTTATTTACTATACGTCACCAATGCGGTCTATTTTAGTAACAAAGGAAAGAAGAAAAGAAGAAAGAATAAAGGAAACGTGAGAAAAAACAGAGGTGGAAGGCCAAAGGTAAAAAGAAGAAACACCAGGAAAGGGAAAAGAAGCAACTGCAAAGTTAATGTTCCTCGAATCAAAATTTTACAGTACGCTGATGATATTGTGCTGTACATCAGGACCTCTTGTATTGAATGGGCCAAGATTATACTCCAGAAAGCTGTAGCTCGGATTACTAAAAACCTTGGAATTATTGGGCTAGATGTCTCCCCTCAGAAGACAGAATTTGTCCACTTCAACCGGGAAGGTATTGACCCTGGTCAGACTGAGCTCAATTTGGGCAGCTCCACTTTAGTTTCTACAGATGCAGTTAAATTTTTAGGCGTTTACTTTGATCACCAGATGACTTTTGACAAACATCAGAGATTGGTACTACAGAAGGGCCACAAAGCCTTAAACATAGTCAAGTTCCTCAGAGGAACATACTGGGGTGCAGACCCAGCTACCCTTATATGTCTATACAAAAGCTTTGTCAGATCTATAGTCGACTACGCTAGTTACATTTACTTCCCTACCCATAAAGAAAGAATACTTAAGCTTGAACGAGTTCAATTTGCTGCTGCAAGATTGGCCTTGGGACTGAGAATTAGCACACCTACAAATATTCTACTTGCGGAGTCTGGATTAATCTCGATACAACTCAGGTCAAAGTTGCTGTGTACTAACTACTTACTGAAACTATTTGGTAGAACTGACTCACTGGCCTATGATATCATCCAACGACAGATCATGAAAATCATCTCTATACGAGGTAAGAAACTAAATCTTTTTCAAGAGTCCATCAAGAGCGTTATTGGGGTCATGCACGAAATCCATGCTGACCGGCTGACCAGTATTTATAACTACCCATTTGACTGCTACAGAAACACCGTGAATGTCGACTTTACTATCGGACAATTTTTAAAAACCTGTGAGTATCCAAGCCTCCAATTCTACTCTTGCCTTGAAGATAGTGATTCCATCAGAATTTTTACTGATGGCAGCAAGACAGAAAATGGTTCCTCGGTTGGAACTGCATGTGTCGTACCCGAATTAAACATTGTCCGTACAAATAGCATCAACACAAAAGCCTCCGTTTATACGGCTGAGTGCATGGCACTTTCAGACGCTATGGACATTGCGTTGCAACATTCTCACCGTAACGTGGACATCTTTACTGACTCACTCAGTGCAGCAACAGCTCTGGCTTCTTATACAATTGATATCAGTGAAAACTACCATTTACTACAGGTTCGTCAAAAAAATTTGAAGTTTACCCACAGCAATAATGGTACATGCAAACTCACTGTACACTGGATACCGGCTCATGTTGGCATCACTGGCAATGAGTTTGCAGACTCTGAGGCAAAAAGGGCAACGCTTTCCTCACCAACGGTCTCTGTTATTCCATATACAGACCTAAGATCCTTTTTCAAAAGATTGATACACTCAGAGAATATTGAGCAGCTGAAACAACAGAGTGCTTACAAGGGAACAAGTTACTTTCAACGGCTGTTCTCCAATAAAACGATCCCCTGGTACAAAGGCCTCAATCTTAGCAGAGAACTAATTGTTTTTATCTGCCGCAGTCGTAGTAATCATATAGCCCTCAATGAATCTCTACACAAAATCAATCTGGCTGAAACATCCAGCTGTATGTGTGGACAGGATCCTCAAGACCTCAATCACGTTCTTTGGCAGTGCTCTCTATATGAAGAATTACGCCAAGCCATGGTTGACCGGCTTATAAAACTCAAGAAATATCCACCGTACGATGTCATCTCTTTTCTACAGGCTCCTGATCTTAGTGTCGTTCGAATTATTGTTGACTTTTTAAAAAAATGTGAAATTAAGATTTGAACTTAAAGTCACTGTGGCTTTCAAGTGAAGGCCGAAAACTTATTATTATTATTTTTTTTTTTTTTTACTTTATATTTAAGTATTTAATTTATTTATAAATCCTGTATAATCATAATTGGTTAAATAAAGGTTACATAAAAAAAAAAAAAAAAAAATCCTTGGTTATATCAACTATTTAAAATTTATAATGTTTAAACTTTTGTGAAAATCTCTTCAAAGGGTCCTTTGATTTTTTTTTTCTTGACTGCCGGAACGCACGAAATGGTTGATGCATGCAGCTATCGATAATAGCACAAGCGATCGGTGCATTCTTGGCATTCGCAATCGATTCG
Source organism: Encarsia formosa (assembly GCA_038277355.1). NCBI lineage: Eukaryota > Metazoa > Arthropoda > Insecta > Hymenoptera > Aphelinidae > Encarsia > Encarsia formosa. The sequence goes on along the minus strand of CM076188.1, from coordinate 35,480,304 downwards.
AAAATTTTTACTGTGAATCAAGATTTCCTTTATTCCGTGAGAATATAGCCTCTGATGAGAACCGGCTATTCTTGTACGATAAACTGTAGAACCTCGCACCCTCGATTTCAATCGCAATCTTAAATCTTTGAATTGAAGAAAAATAAAAAAGTCAATATATTTATAAAAAATTTATTGATCCATTAAGAATATTATGCAAAAAAAAAATCAATACATATGTTGATGAGACTATTTTTCTAGAATAGTAAACGGAAGCAGTGATAAAAATTGTAACAAGTCATGAAAAATTGACTGAGAAAAATCAGTTTAAGAAAGAAAAAAAAAAAGGAGGGAGAGAAATCGTGGCGAGGCGAGCAAACAGGGGATAAAAAGCAAAGAAAGAGCGTGTAGGTAAAAGCATTATCGATAGACTTTGGCGTTTTATAAAAAAAAAAAGCCCATCATCCCGTCAACGCGTCCGTCGTCACGACTAGAAGAAGTGCGTGCAACGCCAGTGGCTTATCCCATTACCTCCACCAATATCCAACGTCATCCAGTAAAATGGTAAAGTAGGTTACCTTTTCTTCGCTCCTGCTTCAGAGGTGCAGCGCGAGTTTATTTTTTCATACCCCGCACCGACAACGACCAAAGTGCCAATTTACCTAAAATATCGATCGTCTTTTTTATTGGAAAAAATAAGGAGACGAAGAGTTGCGGTTAAGCGCGTGCGGTTTACTTTTTTTTTTTTTCATCTCTCGCAGTACACTTACACTGCAGCTCCTCCCGGGCTTTCTTTACGACCCGGTCACTCGTTGCGGTGACAATTTTTTTTTTTCTTTTTTTCACGTCAAGAAATTAAAAAAGTAAGTACATTATGTTTTTCGAAATAACTCGTTTTGTTAAAAACGCTTAGTGGTTGGTGAATAATTTCCAAATCGAAAAATAAACCGAATAAAAAGGGAAAACCTCGCATGAGCATCAAGTGGCACGAACGCGCATTTACGTATCATAATATACCTACAAAACGTGCGCTTGCTTTCGCACAACCAAGCGGCTCATCTCTTTGATTTCGTTGTCGCTTGCTTGTTCTTAACTACCGTGCGTTTCCGGTTTTAATTCACACATTTTCAGAGCCAAAGCTCGTTTATCTTCGGTCACTCCTGCACTTTGCCTGTACCAAAGCTTTGACCCAGAATTATCTCGATTATGAATAAACGATTGCGACGATTGTGTGACGTGCTTGCGCCTTCTGCCACCGGACGCTTAAATTTGCAAATTCATCGCTCCAAACGAGGTCTCGAGAGTCTCGGAATTCGCGTGCGATCAGCTTAGCGATGCTTTAACTATTTGTAACTAAAAATATACACGTGTTTTCTTGGACGTCTGTCACAGAGCTTTTTTTTTTAATAATAATCAACCTGTAACTTTCCTCTCTTTTTTTAATTGATGGATTTTATTTATTTCAATTCCGTTTTACAACGTTGCAGTGAAGAATTAAAAATTGTATACAACTAAATCTGTAGTTAAAATCCTCAGCAAAAAAAAGACTCATCGCAGCAGACAAAACAAGCAAACTACAACTTACAGAGTAAAAAGTCAATTCTCGTTACGCTCTTCTTCTTTTTGGTTTAGCCTTCGAAACTTGCCCATCATCTCCATCTTTGTCTGCAGCACGCTTTTAAGTTGCGTATGCATTCGAAGTGCAGTCTATATTTCGCATGCATGATGCTACTGCTGCTGCATTGCAGAGGATGAATTAGTCGGGCGCACACCATAGCGATTGCTACTTCACCTATGGTACGTATGATTCTCCACACATACACTCAAACCACTGCCAATAATTTCAAACCTCAAATTTACATGCGACCTCACGTACAACATCTATTCTTAGATGGTGGACAGTAATCATAACGAAAAGAAACTTTAATCGGATTAATCAAGAAAGATAAAACTTGAAAGCACGAGTGTCATTGTTGACCTGACAATGAAGGGTACGTTTACGATGATTCTATTTTAGTAAAACGCTACACAAATATTCTGGAAAAATTTATCATTATTTTTAAAATTTTGATCACTCTGAATAGAATCAAGTAGCAATCTGTTCTAACAAGAGTAGTAACATTTCATTCTAATTTTTTGAATAAGTATTTTCAATTTTTAGTCGTTCTGTTAGTGTCAAAACATCTAATAATTATTAAATTAAAAAATTTTTTTTGTACAGCTGTTTGTAGTGTATTAAAATTCATCTATCTTAGATCCCAATTAGCAATAGATTTAATGACTCAAATGCTAGAGTTGTTAGCAGGGGAGACCATAACTCACGATACTTATTGGATTAAAAGTAGGTAAACGCTCAATAGAATGCCCTTCATGCTGAATAACCCCATGTGGAAGAATTATATATAGACCATACATAGACCATGTATAGACCACCATACCTAAACCATACATAGGAATGAGCATACATAGTCTATGTATAGACTAGTTATGGAAATCACAAAAAATTTTAAATAAATACTTGCTGGCATTTTTTAGAGACACCCCGAGTTTTAAGGAAAAAAAAAGATCATTTGCATATAAATCATGCTTGTATACAAGAACAACCATTATTTTTTTGTAAAAATTATTTTTAAAATCATAAAGGTACTTTGTAATTAATTAAAATTAATTAATTTGAGAAACATCGTTTACAGGGTTGACGAAAACAAAATAAACACAAATTGAAAAATCAAAGATTTTAAAGACTAAAATTTACCAAAAAATAATTTAAAAAGTTGAAAATAGTAACTTTACAAAGTAATCTTAAGCAATTTTCATTACTTGGTTCTTGAAAGATTTTCTTATTGAAGTGTGGAATTTTTTATCGTTTACGAGATCAGAAATCCAAATCAACTGAGGACCAGGGTAGTAGAAATAAATGATTTTACATACCGCTTCGTTTGGACTCTTAGCAATTTTAAAACCAGATCTAAGCTAGGCCACCTGAAATAAATTGATACAATCACAAAGTACCTATTTTGTACAGTAACTAAGAGAAATAATTTTATATTTCAAATTGAGAACTTATCTGATATATGTTTTCAATGTAGCCAATCTTTTGTGTAACCTGTAACTTCATCGATTCTATAGTTTTGAATTTTAAAAAAGCCGCTTCAAATTGGAACCATTTTTTTACACTTCATGCTGTTTAGCTTTTGAATTATTTTACATGAGAGACTTTTTTATTTTAAGTTGTATTTGAATTTTTAATCAATTTTAATTTTTTTGGAATTTAAAAATTCTTGATCACTGAAGACTAACCCTACTAACTCGAAAACAAACAAAAGTAAGTTGTTGGTTGAATGTCGTCATTTTCAAGTTAGTAGGGTTAGTCTTCAGTGATCAAAAATTTTTTTAATTCCAAAAAAATTAAAATTGATTAAAAATTCAAATACAACTTAAAATATAAAAGTCTCTCATGTAAAATAATTCAAAAACTAAACAGCATGAAGTGTAAAAAAAAAATGGTTCCAATTTGAAGCGGCTTTTTTAAAATTCAAAACTATTGAATCGATGAAGTTACAGGTTACATAAAAGATTGGCTACATTGAAAACATATATCAGATAAGTTCTCAATTTGAAATATGAAATTATTTCTCTTAGTTACTGTACAAAATAGGTACTTTGTGATTGTATCAATTTATTTCAGGTGGCTTAGCTTAGGTCTGGTTTCAAAACTGCTAAGAGTCCAAACGAAGCGGTATGTAAAATCATTTATTTCTATTACCCTGGTCCTCAATTAATTTGGATTACTGATCTCGTAAACGATAAAAAATTCCACACTTCAACAAGAAAATCTCTCAAGAACCAAATAATTAAAATTGCTTAAGATGACTTTGTAAAGTTACTATTTTCTACTTTTTAAATAATTTTTTGTTTTTTCCATAACTAGTCCATACATAGGCTATGTATGCTCATTTCTATGTATGGTTTAGGTATGGTGGTCCATACATGGTCTATGTATGGTCTATATATAATTTTTCCACATGGGACATAAACAAATAGAAAAAACTCGTATGCTTAATAGCACTTTGAGAATTGGACTAATAAAACTCTGAAACAAGATTAATTTTTAAAATTTCATGCACATTGTAAATTAATATGAGCTTTACATTGTTAAAAAATAAAAAAAACTTTATACCGAATTTGAAAAAGCGAGGAAAAAGTAAAAAAAAGGCTGACAGAAAGTTACTTTATCGACACAGTCGATCGAAACACGCACGCGGCACATATACAGTACACGGCACCAGGTAAGAGTTTCTGGAATCCTCTACTAGATGTCCGGAGCTACCAGGCCGAATCACGTGTAGACGATGCACTTTCTTGCGCGAGTTTTAATTCACATATTTATGCGATTTCGAATAAATGTCATTTTTTTTGCAAGCGCAATGAAAAACTTGAAAACTTTTCTAAAAAATAAAAAGTGAAATTTTGAAGAAATTTTGAGAAATCTAAGATTTCACGAAGAGTAATTAAAAATTCATTTATTTAATATAGTTTTATAACACTTGATAACTTTTTGCAAATAAACATTAAATTTGAAGCCCAAAATAATTATTTACATTGCTTATTTAAATTGCTAGACTATTTTTTTTTTTTTTTATAATTGCTAGACTATAAAGTGAAAATTTTTCTAACGAATTTATAATTAAAAGTAATAATTTTGTTTTTACAAAAAATAAACAATAAGTTTATCAATTAAGCACTTGACCTGTAATAAAATATTATCTGTGAGTCATAAGTCAATTTGACTGATTAAAACATAACAATATATCCGGCTAAAAAAATAATTAATTAATCTAGTTCCGAGTAAATCTCTTAAGCGAAAACGAAGGGAGAGGAGCGAGGATGAAAAATGACAGAGAGAATACGAAGGCAAACGTCGAAAGCTAAATCATTTCCCGCGTAATTGCCAGACGAGGCGGCAAAGAAGCCATGGCTTGCAAGCGATTTTCCGTCTACCCCGTGGAGAGCAGAGGACGAAATATCCGTCGGCTCGAGGAAATTGCGAAACGAGCTCAAATCGTTGTGCATTCGACTTTTCGGTAGCAGCAGCAGAACCAGAAACTGCGGAGCACGCACAATGTATATGTATATATCTGTACATGAAAGACAATCCTTTTGCGTGAGTCTCTCTTGCGTTTATTTGCAGCTTGAATGCGCTTTTATTGTTGTTGTTATTGCTCATTGTCCTCGCTGGTTTTGAGGACGAAAACGCGTAATTTAAGACAAAGGGGGGAAAATGAAATTATTTGTAAATTACTGTTGCTGCATTCTTTCAGAAGGCATCCTGCATATTTCATCGTTTACATTATCTCGTTATTAATTTTTCAAAACCTCATCGAGATAATTCGGGTAATTAAAAATAGCCATTTTATTTTTATTTATTTTTCATATATAAAAAGTCGTGCATCAATAAATATAGTAACCTTCCTCAAATAAAAGCTCAGTTATTTAAAAACTTCAAAGAACTAAAAATTAATCGATGGCATCAAGGCTATACCATTATTGTTTAACTTTTATTCGGTAGCTGAATTAATAAATAACGCGTGTGCAGGTTTAAAAAAAATTCACTTTTTCGTAAAATTACGCCAAGAGAAGATGTGCGGATTTTTTTTTTTTTAGCTCTATCAATTCTCCATGGACCGAAATAGACCTCATGCAGCGCGGATTATTTTATCCGATTGCTCCCCTGCAGCTTTATAATGCTCTTTTTTTTAGCAATCAATTTGCTTTATTGTCGAGAATCACGCGTGATAAGGCAGTCGGACAAATTGATTTTTTTTTATCCACTAAATTTTTAAAATCCTTTCATAATGGCTTCAGCTCTTTAAACAGTAAAAAATACTTTTGATATCAGCTCCGGGTTTTATCATTGAAAAATAACTTTTTCAGAGATCAGTTATGTTTTAGTAACAACGATAAATATAACTTTTTTACATATTTCAATAAATACTTTTGTAAGTAAAACAGTATAACAAACAGTCGAAAAGCTTCGCACTGTAGTCGCTTGTATTCCCGGTGAAGTCACGCAGGTTGGTAAATATACGAACATGTGCTAACACCTCTCGAGGGCTCTTAATTAAGATAAAGCGATCGCTGATCCCCCGAGAAAAAAAAAGAAAACATCTTTTGTTTTTTCGAACCATCTGTTCAACGTGAAGAAAATGAGCTATGCTGATGAATCTCATCGATTTTCTTGGCTACAGAAATGAATAATAATGATCTACGTATGGTATGGATTTATAAATTTAAGAGACATTTTAGATCAAAAATAAAATTGAGAGAACATATTTTATGAGCAGTCTAATTTCAAAAAATTGACAAAAATGTTTGAAAACAAAGTTTAACAGTGTTAATTCACTCTCCGCAATTGATTTAAAAGTATTGATATTTTAAGAATTCACAGTTTTTTTCTAGGGCAACAACTGCTGTAAAAAAGAAGATATTCAAAAATAAACTTTCATAAATAACTTCAAACTTAGGTTTCAAAAGCTTGTCAAGTGTTTATTTTGATTATAAAATTTCGAAAAAAAACTCTTCATATAAATTTAACTTTGCTTAAAATACAAAAATTCTCAAAGAACTTTTTTCGATAAAAAAAAAAAAAAAAAAAAAAAAAAATTCACAATATCCGCAAGCTCCTGAAATATTAAAAGAGAGCTACAAAATTTGACAAAAAATTAAAAAAAGTACAAATTAAAACCACTTTTATAAAAGCCCAGAGTATGCTTTAAATTTTAATCTTCTGTTTGAAAAACCTTCAAGTATTTAAATGTCAGCTCTCGTTGAGTACCCCGAAAAGCTCTTTAAAATATTTAAGCGGGAAAGCAGCTTTAATGAGATCCATACGGTTCTCAGTTTATAGTCTCTCTTTTATGGCTCACTCTTGCTGCATTCTGTATAAAATTTTATCTCCAAACTCTCACTTAAATAACATACCCAAATAACTGAAACTGGCTCAGGAGAATAAAAATTTCGTGTATAATCAAATTTTCTGAACAGCTAGCATTCAAGTAAAATGGATTTAAGTCTGAAACTATATGTATAGTAAAGGGTTGAAACAAAGTCACCTCTAATTATCAATAGTTTGGTCAGACAAAAGCATGATAAATTAATAAAACATGAATACTGGACGCAAAAAAAGATTCTGTATTAAAAAAGCTACTCTCGGATGCACTCTCCGTCAGTCCGGTCGAGCGTAGGCAAGCCCCGAAGTGTGAATTTTTCTTTTGTTCAGGGCGGGATGACGGCAAATTGGAAAATATTCACGAGCAGCTGAGGGGGGCCGCGGCGCCATCAGTGGTGGTGCATTTTACGTGGGTGGAATTCCCCAGGAGTTGAGATCGGGGGCTCGGGGGGTGTACAGCGTGCGAGGGTTTCTTTGCATGCGCGGTCGTTAGTTTGGCAATCCATGCTTCATTCGTAATGCGAAGCGAGCCTTCACTTTGAGATCGAAAATTTTCTGTTACAATGCTTTTTATGGCTGTTTCAATTGAAAGCGCATTTGATATTTATTTGTTATTTTTTTGGACTAATAAAGCAGAATGAGTCACCGGTTTCAATGGGGTAAAAAAAAAGAGACTCGAACAAAGTTTACATAAATTAACACGAGACTGAATTCACTCAAGTTCGTCCCTTTCTAGGATATACAAAAAAGATCGTCGAGCTGCTTTCGACAAAACTTCCCGGTTCCCAAACGACATTTCTGCTGCAGAGATCCTCGAGAACTTTCAGCTTCCGTATGAATCATAAACTCGGCTGAAGTTTTCAAGAGCCTTCGCCGCGGTGTCGCGTGCGCGCGAAAAAGCTTTTCGGCTCGTTTTGCTGGAAAATACATACACCACCACCGCCCCCCCCCGAACGAGTTTAAAAGTGCAATCCCATTGCTGATCCAGCCGTCGAACGTTTTTTATAAAAGTACATTTACCCAGGCGCTATTTCACTCGCTACAGCCAAGGTCGACTTTAGTGAATCGAGATTTCCGAAGATACCTTGCGTTGCGACCCGCCGTTTGTTTGGGCTGTAGTTTAGCTGAAAGCGAGAGTCGGAAAATTCAAGCGACTTATCGGCATGCGATGCTTGCGGCAACAAGAATTTTTCCAGTTTTTCATCTTAAAATACTTCACAAGATTACTGTTTGATTTTTATTATGGAGCAAAAATCACTCACAGATGGAATGAATTTTATGAGATGTGATTCTAGTCATAACTTTTTTGTTACTTTTATTCACACAGTGAAACCTCAAAACCATATTATTGCTTTTTTTTTTTATTAACAGAAACCACTGAAATTTGCTTGCTTAAGATTTTAATTCCGGCAGCATGAGAAAATCAGCTTTAAAATAAAAGAAATAAGAGTTTTAAAAAGGCGGCTATGCCTACGGTTTAAATCGAGACAATCTCGAAGAAAAGTTTCTTCAGCTTGAGCTTGCGCATTGTGAAATTTAATGGGGTTTACTCCAGGAGGTAAACTCAGAGGGAAAGATTACAAACTGGATAAAGATCCCTATAACATCTTTTTGGATCTAAAACTTTCTCGATTTTACGAGTTTATAAAGGTTTTAAATAAACGTCAGTTTACGTGAAATTAGTTTGTCTAATCAAGCTAACGAAATCGAATAATCATAAATAATCACAGAGATTTTTAGTGGAAAATACAGCCGAAACCTGCTGAAAATTTCGGTCCTGCTTCGTAATTCTCCTCTCGACTCATATTTAATTATTATGGAAAGCACATCAAATGAAAGGGTCGAATGCGCCTGCTGTGAAATACTCACATGAAATAACAATGAAACGAGACACAGGTTATGAAAAGGGAGGGATAAATAATATATGATCATATCGAGACTAGGAAATCAATCTATTAATGCATGGACAGATGAGTAATTCCGAAAAGTTCAAGACTTTCAAAATAATCAATAGCTGACGGACTCTTCCGTTGGCTTCCTTTTTTAACACTTGAACCTTTGGTTGATGCAAATTGAATTTTGATTAGTTAGATTACTCTAACATAACGAATTTTTTTTCAGTTATTTAATGCTTAACTTTTACGAACGAGATGAAAATGATTGAACTTTAGAGGTTTTATGATGAAAAAATTATCTGCAAAATCTGGCCTCCCTCACGGTCTACCAACTGCAAAAGTACAAAAGTCCTCTACTTTTGAAAAAAAGTACATCTTTTGAAAAATCTTCCAGGCACGAGTAAAAAATTTCAATGTACTAGGAGACAAAGAGAAAGGAAAGAGATATAGGTAGATAGATAGAGAGAAAGGAATCGAGATAGAGAATCCATTCCGCTAAAAGCGAGCTTTTCCATCGTGCATAATCTTTACAGTCTGTGCGCGTGCAGTGCTGCTGTTGAGATTGGTTCTGCGCCTATGTATCTATAGCTTGTACAGCAGCAGGTAGCCTGCAAGTCGTAAGCTGTGGTAAGGGAGGCTACGCAATATGGAAAGGAACGAATAAGATTGTTCAGGCTAAAATTTCTCCCTCCCTAAAGACTTCCTTTATCTCTCACTTAATACTGTACTGATAAAGTCGTCTTCAATCCGGATCTTCGCCGTCTTTCGAGTTGCCTCGGGCAATACCATGGTTCCTTAAACCTCAAGCTCGACCTCAAGCTTAAATACAGCTCAGACGTAAATAGCATCTACTTTGAGCATATATACATCCTTGGATCGATTTTTTAAACAAATTTATTTCAGCTTTTTGAACTCGATTGATCTAGTCGATGTAAAAAAGCGATTTCGACTTCCGAAAACGTGTACCCGATAGCTACGCGCGTATCATCCAGCCACACATTCATGAAGCGCGACGCGGAATAAAGACAAGGGTCGTTAGGTGTGGAGCAGCACGTTTGCGTGGACATTTAGCAGCCACACCGGATAGCCCAGTCGTAAATTTTCGACGTAACGCTTTTCGCTCGTAAATGGCTGGACAATAAGTTTGGTCATCTGGTTAAATATTGGTTTTTACTGACCAATCTCATCTTTTTGTGAATCCTTAAAAAAAATTTTATATCATTCTTTAAATAAAAGCTCATTTTTACAAAGTTTTTTAATAGAAGCATTACTAAAAGAGGTCTGATGATACTTTTTTTTTACTACGAAATCAAGGCGAATGAAAATTTCTGAAACTGTAATGAAAAAAGTTTTAAACTTTTATGAAGCCCGCTAATACCTAACTCAAATCAACAACAGGATTTTAAAAAAGCCGCTGAAAGTTTTAAATATTTTAATAATTAAAAAACTCCGATAAATTTTTAAAAAATATTTTAGTGGAATGAATCTCCAAAACTCACCTGAAAAAAAAATTGATATTGATCTTTGAATAAAAAGAAAATCTAATTTAGTCAAAGCGTTAAAACCCCTACGAAAAAGAGAGGAAAAAAAGCAAACAAAAATTTTTGTGCGACCAAGGGGGTAGCGTTCGCTTATCAGGTCCGGCGTTCCACATATATATTTCTCGCGGATGGCGCGGCGCTGAGGTCGCAGGAGGGCTGAAAGTCCAGAATTTATCGTCGTCTCGGTCACGGAGTTTATCTCTTCCGGATAGGAGCAAGGAGGGTCCTCGCTCATGACCATCCCCAAACCGTCCCGATGACGATCATCCCCGGGTTCACTCGAAAGAAAACCACTGATGTAAATTACCCCAACTCCAAGTCACGTTCTGAATACGCCAGCATTTGTATAAACCGCGATTTATCTGATATTTTGGGGGTTTTCGCTCGAAAGCGCATTTAACTAAAAGTATATTTCAGGGGAAGAGATTGATCACCTTTTTTATTCCTCTTTTCTCTACACGATAACGCCGGGATTGAATGGTTTTATTTTAAATCAAAAATTTTATTTTATTTTATTCTAGGCTGTCGTACTTAGTTACAGTTTTATTCCAACCAAATTCAGTTGCACTCGCTGTGGAATTATCGGATACGTACTCCTCAAAGATTTAAATAAAATATTATTGCCTCTGAAATTTTTATTTTCATGATTGAACAAAAAATACCAATAAAAGATGAGAATTTTTAGATGGTTGAAGCATGAAATAGTTATTTATGTACCGGGTATAACAACTTTAACGAGATCACAAACACTCAATTTCAGACGTACCAGAAACTCCGAGAATTTTCAGTCGTAATACCCCCAGTGCTTCAAAATTATCTAAAATTTTGAAGCACGAGGGGTATTCGGCTGGATTATTTTCCCCAGCTGAATTTCAACTCATAAAAATGCTGTATTTTACATTTTTGCGGTTATAGTTCTATTACTATTTGTTTACTATGAACATACCCATAAATACTCATATATAGGTATACACCACAGTGAGTCGGGTCTAACCCAAAAGCTGAATCGAGTAAGTCTAACCATTCGAGTTGCTATGCGACTCGAAACGTTCGAATTGGAAATAACCGAAAAATTATCGAAATCATTTTACCCCCACTCCTCCGCCAAATGTCAAATGCGGCGTTTCTATTGGTTGAAATTCAGCTCGGGGAAATAATCGTTTTAAATTTTAAACATTCTTTACTTTTGATGTCAGAACCAAATCACTAATAGCAATATCATTCTGTTTTCTTTGACATAACAAAATTTACTTTTTGCGTATGCTTCTCGTACTCTTGAGCTCTCGTGAGAAAGGTAAGAGGTTTTTTGCGAAAAAAAAAAAGATCGTAAAGAGATATTTTGAGTAAGAAGCTGCTGGGAATGCGGGCTTTTCACGCCTCTCGGAACAGTACAAAACTCACGAATTAAAGAGCCAGACACCCCGACGAAGAGATAAGTGAAATCTCCTGTAGTGTAAAAATATTTTTGCAAGATTCAAAACGTAATGATACGAAGATTATAGTATTTCGTTCGTATCGTAGCATAAAAAACGAATAAGATAAAACCTTTTTTTCGCAATAAAATTTACTACCTTGAGAAGTTTTAATAAAATTTGAAAAATTCCCTCTCTCTCTCTTGACCAGCACACATACTTCATCTCAAGAAACTGATAAAAATCAGAATCTTAAACTTACTGCAAGTATTACGAAACGAGCCGAGCTAAAATTACGAAGTGGCGCACCGAAGTTAACTCACACCTCCGGTTTCACACAACTGCTTTTACTCCATTTCTACTTGGAAACTGTCACATGAATCAGATGCTGTTGTTACCAACCGTGTTTTTGATACAAATAAATCAAAAGCTACTTGCCTACAGCAAACTCGAAATGTTTGGTTTGCAATAGAAGGGCCAAAGCTTTTCTACCAAGCTTTTTCAAGTATGACAAAAATATAAATATGGAGTATATCTGGTTCATAAAAATGGTGCAATAAGAGCCGAACGTCGACTATTTCAAAAGCAGTTTTTGTCCTAGACTATTACACATATGCGTTTTTTGTTTTAACAGCTTTAAAAAATTCTAAAATATTATAAATATTGTCATAATCATTTTTTTTTGGAACGAAGTTCCATATCGGAGCTTACGACGCGCAGGGGGGCTGCAGCAAAAAAAACGTAACGTCACGAAAAAGTGCGAGATTACGTTGCAGTATACCTATATATATTTTTTTCCTGCAACAAGCCCAGACTCGCAGCTGCACACGCGTTAGAGAGAGATTTTGATAAGTTTATTGATTGTAAATTATGTTGTACAAAATACACAAGTTGATCAACAAGTAATCCATTAAAGGTTAACAATAGTAAATAATAAATAATAAAATAATAAAATGAAATAAAATAAACATAATAATAAAATAATGAAAATAATAAAAATAAAAATAAAGGTATACATCAAGATATAACAATATTTGGTAATCTACTTTAATTCAATTTAATTTAATTTAATCTAACCAGTGCCTGCAAAAAAGTCATTGCAAATCAGCCACTAGTAGCACAACAAATTCTCACACAGTTTAAGCACAAGTTGTTCAGCGGCACAGAGTAATTAACCTTCTCCCTCGGTAGTAAAGATGCGTGATTTAATGAGATGTTTAAAAGTTGCAAATGATGATGCCTGGCGAATATGAAGGGGTAAGCTATTCCAAATGTAGGCAGATGATACATGAAAGGAGCGTTTCAAGCACTCTGTGCGGCAGGAGGGAATAATCAATGCATCCCAAGCGTGCTGATTCACCACCCTCCTCGGACGCGAGCTGTGCTTTTCAATAAAAAAATTCGCCAAATAAGACAGAATTCCTGAATTCAGTATTTTATAGAGCAAACAGGCCGCAAAGTAGTCTCTACGACCCAACACTCGGAGCCAGCCAAGCTCACGTCTGAAAGGAGTGATGAGACTATGCCGTTCGTTTGAGGATAGGCAACACGTGTGTTTTTGTTTTATTTATTTATTTATCATGCTTTTCTTTAACTCACTATGTTTCGTCGTCGTCGTCGTCGTACGTTAAAAACTGCCAAGCTCTATAACTTTGAGCCTAAAAGACCTAGAGGTCAGAAATTTTGCAGAGGGTCTAGGTTCGGATGAACATACATGAATCCGTAGTTATTTCTCGACCTAGGCCTCCAGGTCGCCGATGACGGGGGTACCTGGGGGTCATCTTCGAGAATTCGGATCGAATTTTTCGAGAATGACTTTTGGGGTTATCTTAGAGTGTACGAGGAGGAACTTTGTACCTGGACAGCCCGGTGGCCGATTATGGGGGTACCCGAGGCACCTGGGGGTCATCTCCGAGAGTTCGGAGCGAATGTTTGGGGTAAGACTTTGGATGGAGTTCGGAGATGTTTTAGAGTATATGAGAAAGAAGTTTTGACCTGGGCAGCTAGGTCACCGATGATGGGTGTACCTGGAGAAGCTGGAGGTCATCTTCGAGTTTTGGGCCGAATTCTACTGGGATGACTTGGTAGGGTGTTCTAGAATATTTATCGAAACAAATTGAACCTATATACCAAGGTCGCCGATGACGGATGTACTTGGGGAACCTGGATGTCATCTTCGAGAGTTTTGGGCCAAAATATCTGGGGAGTACTTCAGAGTTCTGCAGGGGTTCTTATTTTGTAGTTTTCAATATATTTGAAAAAAAAAATATATTTCAAGTATTATAATTGTAAAAAGAATGATGTAAATTTCAACACTAACCAAATTTTAAACAATAATAAGATTTAAAATTTTACGCTAAAAATACTCTTTTTTTTTATTTTCTGTTAATTCATATAAATTACATAAATTAAACTAAGACTAAAAAGTAGAAAATAAAAAATAAATAAAAAAAACTTTTTAAAGAAAAGCATGTTTTTTAAAAACTTTTTTCTTTTAGACTTTTTGAATTCATTGAAATAGTACCTAAAACACTAAAATTAATAAAAAAGAGTTTCACAGAAGAAAAAAAAAAAAAAAAAAAAAAAAAAACGGAACTCGGGTTCCGCGGAAGGAACGAAGTTTCCGATGCTTTACCCCTCCAGTAATGCGGGTGAATTTCAGGTGAGATAAAAGCATTTAATTTACGTAAAAATTCAGATAACTACACTTCATCTGAGATCCACTCGCGTAACTGCAGGGGAAAAGCGTCGCGAACTTTGTTCCTTCCACAGAACCCGAGTTCCGCTTTTTTTTTTTTTTTTTTTTAATTTTATTAATTCAAAAATAATATTGAATCAAGGCAATTCAAAAAGATTTACATTGAAATTCTGAAAAAATTTTTACACACTGTGTTCATCAAGCTAATGTCTGCTAATTGCTATTCATTTAGTATACAAAAAGTAAACAAAGTTCCCTGTTGATGAAACAGTTTAAAGTATGAATTATTCAAATATTTAAAAAATAACATAAAATGCCCATAACAATGAATGTAGGTTAACTATCTTCTGACAATAGTAATAATCAAGAATAATGGCGAGAGATTTCCATTCGTTGAAGGGACAAATACTAAGGAAGGGGAACACATCGATCTGTGGGAAAATGAACTCGTTCGGTCATCATTGTAGAATCGATGAAGCGCGGGCGGCTCATCGCACGTATATCGGATGTCATCGTGTATCGGAATTCGATCGTAACTGATGCCGCGGCTTTTTGCTCGGTAGTCGGTATTGGTGCAGCACCAGTTCGATTGATGCGTAACGCGCACGCGAATTTGAGGCCTCGCACATTGTCGTCGTCCCACTCATGGTGTAGATCACCGACTCTTTTGTACCTTTTCAGCTGGAAATTGGTTTTGACTGATATTTTCAGCCGGAAATTGTTGCAGGGTCAACGAACGTAGGCTGTTCAAAAGAAAAATCTTGAATTTTATGAAGAACGCCTTTCTCGTTACTTTTTGGTATCCAAGACTTTATTTTTCAAACTTTCTAATTCAATTGAAAGAAAATTTTTTTAATTTTCATAGGTTTAAAAAAAGTGAATAAAAATGTAAACACTTTAAGTTGCTGAAATTTAAAATTGAATAAAAGCCGGTCAGGCTCGTGGAAATCAAATTTTCGCCAAAGCTCTAGGCTTAAGCTCTTTTCCGTCTGCAGAATCCACAAAGCTCGAGTCGCTACTGCAGGAATTTCGGAGTCATGCAGGTTTGAGGTACGTGCAAGTACCACTGAAAGAACAAATGAATACACAATAGACACCGTGGGGAAATAGCACAGTTTAGATTTCTCTTCGGTCTCTGTGTACATATTATAAAGCTAAACCAGAGCAAAACACGAACTAGCAGTCGTGTTGCGAGTTTAATCCTAAGCTTTTCAACGAAGCAGTTAGTCTAACTGAGATTACCCAAGAGACTTTTAAAACTTGACCTCGAGTGTGCTTTGAAGTGCAAAAGGTAAAAGACTTTCAATGGTATAATCATTTATTTCAAAAGATTATCGAATCATAGAATTAAAAATTAAATTAAAAAAATTATGTATTATACAACATTAAATCATTGTAAACTTAAAGATATCGTCTTATGAGTAGGTATCACAAAAATTTTAAATTTCAAAGCAATGAGGAGCTGCAGTTGCTAAGAAAATTTTCAAGTTAAAGCAAAAAACTTATTTGCGATAAAATCGGATTGTTTGCAACAGTTGAATAAAGCAGTAACAATATTGCATGAGCTTGCAGCGAAATACAGAAACGGTTCAAAGCTTGTTAAATGTACGAGAAGAAATATGGAGCTGGAGTAGTTGAAAAACACTTTTTTGGAATATATGTAGTTTAGTATGCACAGGTGAACCTGCTTCATAGGTATAGGGTGTGAATGTTAACTTCAATCAGGATGGTTAACGTGTCCACACTCGAGTAGTAGAAACACGGAGCCTATCCGACATAACTTTATATACAGATATAAAATGTGAATGACCCTTAGGCACTGTGGCTCTCTGCACAAAAAACATATCCATTTTATTTCTTTCGCATTCAGTTAACAATTTATTTTACCAAGTTCATTTGATATAAATATTTTTTTATTTTTCACAAAATCTATAGTTTTTTAGATGGCACGGCGTTGTTTAAGTTCAACTGGGTTTTTCTCTCTAAATTCTTGACGAATTGCTCGGGTTTTTGTAGAGCCTGTATGTAATGAATTCAATTGAGCTCAGCTAAAGTGAAATCTATTTATTCAGTTTGTAAAATAATCTTTCCCTTGAGCTGATAGTTATTGTTACAAGTTCATTAGTAAGAAAAAAAATATTTTTGAATCTTTTCAAGTTGGTATATTACTTAGCTTCTTTTTCTTTATAGAACAATGAATTTTCATTTTATGTGATACTTATATATCTATTTTTTTACAATCACCAGGATGCTAAATCGATTAACTTTAACTCTAATCTAATTCATTGCAAAATTAATCTTTGTTTGGTTTTTTAGTTTAATTATAAATTTCATCTTTCAATTTTTTAAATTATGAATATTTTTAATTAAAATAATGTTGGTTTTTAATAACTTGTGATGAAAATGTATGTTTCAGTTAGATAGATACTTGACCCACGTTATTCGTGGTTAAAAATAGGTTACTTTAATTTTTTTGCCTTTTGAACTGTGCCCCAGGCTCTTTTTGCGAAGGCAGCGGCGGTAATTTAATTTTGCTCCGGTTTAATTTTTTCTTTTACTTATTTCATAAACATAAAATGATTCACAAGTGTACGCTCAATTTTTTTTTTAGTACAAAAGTTTACTGACAAACAACTTATTGTGAAATAAAATAATATCAAATTATAGATAAATTGTAGTTTTACTCTAAGCCCATGATATGGTTTGTTTTTAAATTATCTTGTAATTAATTATTTATGATAACGCAATAACTAATTAACAAAAATAAGATTTTTCTAACGAAAAATGAAAAAAAAATGAGCCTGCTCAAAAATTCACCATGGGTCTAAATCAACATGAACTAGCAATACAGCAAGTACAGCAAATAAATGCTCGCTGAGCATACTCATGTATTTTAAAATCTTGACAAACGTACAATATACTGTGAGGCGTATAAGTTATGTGTATACAGTATAAACAACTGCAACGACTGACGCGATGAGCGGCAAGTGCTGAAGGAGCCGTACAACCTCGGCAATTCTAAAGCTCGAGCATACAATATGTATAAACTCACTTCCAGGAGCGTAAACCACGTAATTATTCATGGTCAATGGAATAATAGAGTCCCCTAGCTGCGCTCCTTCATCCTGATGAATTTCTCCGTCGGATGCGGCTGTCTCGAAGATGATGAGAAGAGGAAGGCTTTCGCTGATATCTCGAGAGCTAAACGATCATGACACCGCTGAATCGATTAATCTACTTGTACGTGCTTCGAAAGATTACCAATGATATAGTCTCAATATCTGTAGCGACTAGATTAACCCTTAGCCTAAGAGTTCTATGAATTAATTATTAATAGACTAACATAAAGCTTCCAATCGATTGCTAAACTTTTTGGTTTTTTTAATGGATAATTTCAAATGAACTATCACTTAAATTACTTATACTTCAGAGCAAAAATAATCTGTAACCAACATGATTTAAAAATTTTTAAAGGTTTAAAATGTTCAAAATAAAAATAACTGCATTAAGGTGCAGGCATGAATCGGTGAAAATTCAAGAGCCACCCAGACAGAGTGCTCTGACGACAAAAGAGCTCCTCAATGCCTGCACCAAGGTGCATAAAGAAAGCTCTCGGTTCAGACCACAGCGAAACTTTTCACTGTAAAACGAGTCCGTAATCATAACACGCACATCTTTTCTTAAAATCATCATCGCGTGCAGATTCGCACCGAGATAACAATCGTCGCAACGGTGACGCGAGCGTCGTCGAGACGCGTGCTTTGAATCGCTATTATCATTATTTCTATTATTATCAAAATGTATTGTGTGCCATACTTGTATGGTTTCGGCTTCATGTCTCGGTAAAGCTAACGCTAGACTCACACAATTCACCTTTATATGTATTGGACCTATGATCTCAAATACATAAAAGTATATTGATTCCTTTGCATTTATCAAATTTTTTAACCAAAAGTTGTTCTTTTCTTACTTTTGTGCAAGTATATTTGATACCAAGATGTCAATAAGTTATTTCTCCTAGAAAATATGACATATAGTATAAATTTCAAACCAATTATTCATAATCCGATTACATTATTCAACCAATCAAATAATCAAGAAAAAATACGTCTACTGACATTACTGCCAGCTACATGGAAATATTATAATGTTATTGAACATTTTGATTGTACTAGATACATTTTCAGAAAATCATTAGAATTAAGAGAAAATCATGGTGAGTGTATCTTAAACATTTAAAATCTTTTAAAACTGACTCAATAATCAATTTGTAGTAAAGGGTATAGCTGGGTAAGATAGTCGAATTGGCCCCCACGGCCAACCCTTACAATACATATATCATTAGAAAGGGTATAAAAAAAGAAAATTTTTGGCGCAAACCGCATCTCCCTATTCCCAATCTAGGGACCCTAGGGTCTAAAATAGTGATTTTTCAACTTTAATTCATATCTCAGAACCTATTAGGGCTAGAGACATGCGGTATGCGGTAAAATTTTCTAAAAAAAAAAGTTGAGTTCACCTATATTTTCTAATATTATTTTTGGTGCCAAATTTAAACCGTTTGAGCCATTTTTCGAATTTTTTTACCTTAAATTTGCGATAAAAAAAAAAATGTATGGGTCTATAAAAAATATATGTGACGTATTTTAACAAAAATTAACCGCTCTGATTTTTTAAGATGTTTAAAAGGGGGGGGGGGACTTTTCTGACCGATTTATCAAAACTTTTTACATAAAACGCCGCCTAGCGTGCGCATATTTAGTCAAAATTAAAAATTATATATACGGTTGAACCGAGGGGCTATGCACTCCAGAATCACTGATGATTCTTTTGATTCTTTTTGATTCTTTTTGATTCTTTAGTGATTCTTTCGTGATTCTTTTTGAAAATTTGAAGTGTTTAGAGCCATGGATCCAATTTCAATTAATATTTTGCTAAAAATAATATTTTTCGAAGATTTTTACTTGAAATGAAATCGATAGTTTATTAATTATATTTATTTTTATTTGTGATTCTTTTTGTGATTCTGGAGTGCATAGCCCCTCGGGTTGAACTACATTTTTTTTTTTAGAAAATTTTTTCACAAATCGCGTTTTTCTAGCCATTTGAGGTTATGAGATATTAATAAAAGTTAAAAAATCACTAATTGGCTCCGCGCATGCGCAGTTGAGGGAAAAAAAATTTGCGGTTTGCACCAAAAATTTCCTTTTTCAAAGATCTTTCGATTGATATATATATTGTAGGGGTTTCTGCGAAAAAGTTTTTTAAGAATCATCCCAGGGCCAATTTATAACTTAAAAATCCTGAAGTTATAAATAATTAAGCTAGATAAAGAAGTCAAAATTGTTTTCGCAGAAACCTCTACAATATATATATCAATCGAAAGGTCTTTGAACTAAATATGCGCCCACTAGGCGGCTTTTTATGTAAAAAGTTTTGATAAATCGGTCAGAAAAGTTCCCCCCCCCCTTTTAATAATCTGAAAAAATCAGAGCGGTTAGTTTTTGTTAAAATACGTCACATATATTTTTTATAGACCCACACCTTTTTTTTTTTTTTTATCGCTAATTTAAGGTAAAAAAATTTGAAAAATGGCTCAAACGGTTTAAATTTGGCACCAAAAATAATATTAAAAAGTTTAGGTGGACTCAATTTTTATTTTAGAAAATTTTGCCCCATACCACATGTCTTTAGCCCTAATAGGTTCTGAGATATGAATTAAAGTTGAAAAATCACTATTTTAGACCCTAGGGTCCCTAGATTGGGAATAGGGAGATGCGCTTTGCGCCAAAAATTTTCTTTTTTTATGCCCTTTCTAATAATATATATATTGTAAGGGTTTGCCGTGGGGGCCGATTCGACTATCTTACCCGGCTATACCATTTACTACAAATTGATTATTGAGTCAGTTTTAAAAGATTTTAAATGTTTAAGATACATTCACCATGAGGCAGGAAACTTTTTATTTTACATAGAAGTTTCAAGAAAAAATAGTCCCAAAAAGATTCGCCGATCCTCATCCGCAAGGAATTTTAAAAAATCTCCGGAATGACCCATATATAATTTAAAAGTTTCATAAAACAGAAAACCTTAAAAAAGATTTCATCCATTCGTATTTTATAATAATATATTATTTGGGTGTATTATAACAACATGTAAATTTACTAAACTTCCCAGGCCGATGAAAGCGCAATTTTTCGCTCAGTCGTAAGTTCGTTAAAATTATTAAATTAAGTGTATAAAAAGTAATAAATCTTAATTTCAAATGCAACTAAGCCATTGCTGCAATTAAATGTAACCGAGAGCACAATCTTAAAACGTGCAAGGGAATCCTCTCCAGAAAATTGATCTGAACTTGGACAAGAAGCCGAGGGTAAAAAAAATTCATCCCGAGTTGTAGTAACATGACCGTCTCCATAATCATAAACAATGTACGCGATAGGAAGTTGGAGGCGGGCGACCGCGGCGGTGAAAGTGCATGTCGCTGAATCGTTGGAGCTTCATTAGCAAATTAAACGTTTAATACGCAAGCAGCGGTGGTGATGATAACGAAGTAAATGTATGTATATGTATTATACGGGCGCTCAGGGTATAAGCTAACCTTGTTTAACATGCTTTACCCCCCGCCCGCCCATTCCACCCATTCCCCATATCCTTCTCTATTCCACTTTGTATGTGTAAGCCAAACCGGTAACCGATGCTCATCTTTGATATTCCACAACTTAGATGGCTTACCTGGAACAAATATAAAGGAAATTTATATTAATTTTTTTTTTATATTATACTGATAAATTAAAAAATATTAGAAGTTTTAATTTATTGATTATATTTTCAATTAACAATCATCAATTACATATAATTGTTATAAATTATAGACCAGTGAAACAATTTTAGAAAAATAAAAAAATACGATTTTTGTGATTTGAATTCAAAATAGGGAAGATGAATAAAAAAAATTATTAAGTTTAATTAGCTTAATTGAGTAGTTGATCGAAAAATAATCGACACGTATTTTTTCTTTTTGAAAAAAAATGAAAATTGAAGGAGTTATAAAGGGCCTTGGAAATTTTCGAAATATTCATATGTATAGATATACTAGCCATGTAAAATAGTATTGATGACGTCACGATTACTAAAATTCAAAAAATCATATTTCCGTTAATTTTGATCGAAAAATTGTTTAAAAAATTTTAAAATTCATTAAAAATCGTGAACTTTTAGAAAAAAATATCACTGAAAAGTCGTCATCTTCCCCATTCAACCAAATATTTTATACTTAACATATTTATTATAATTAGCCTAAATTCATTAGTTAAGGAGGTTTCCTACCATCTACGTAAGTCAAATGTGTATTTCGACGGGTGATACGAAAAAGGGCACTCCAGCAAAATTAGCAAAGTAAAAATTAACAATGTAGGCGAGCCGCGTAAAAAATAACACGAACGATTTTTTCATTATTTTGATAACTTGTTTTATTAGATAATGATGAAATCGCTCGTGTTATTTTTTACGTGGCTGGCCCACGTTGTTAATTTTAACTTTGCTAAATTTTCTGAAGTGCCCTTTTTCGTATCACCCGTCGATTTGACTACAGTAGTCGTCTGCTCATTGGCTCAGCTACTTTCTAACCTCTGTATGAGCCAATGAGAAGTCATATTTACAAGAATATAAAATCAATTGTTTATAATTATTGCTACAGGCTCCTAATGAATGTTTTGAAACAAGTATAATCAAAGTCTGATTTTTTCCGATTTTTGTGCGTAGATACATTAAAATCTGTGGGCTGGAAATTAAGTATTTGCTGTTTTAGTAAATTTCCCATTAGAACCCATGCAAATTTGTGAAATTTGAAATGTTTATAACTTTTTTCACAAGCTCCTCAGGGCTTTGAAATTTTAGCTAAGCTATTTTTATACTAAAAACTATGTGTTCATTTAATTTGGACAAAATCTGTGGGCTACATCTATTTGGTAGGGAACCCCCTTAAGTGTTTTTTATATAAAAAGACGAATTGTCAATACTGACAGACTTTCAGGAAAAAAGAATTATCGATTCAAATAATAAACTCAAATGTATTTTTAGATTTTATTTGAATTTATTAGACTTACAAAAGTCCATTTAAAAAAAATTAACAGTTTTAATAGCATTTTCAGTATTTATTTCATAGTTTTTGTGCAGACTTGACCGCACGCGTAAACCGATTTTACTTATTACCTCTCCATAGTATTTCAATCAAGATGTTCATTTTTTTATTTCATACAAGACCCTCCAGTTTAATTCGTTCGAGGAGGGATCACGTCACGCTCATTTCATCGTGTCTTTTTTCCAATTTCTCTCTTGACTTCCTCGACGACGAGAAGAGAGTTTCTAATAACTTCATCTTTTGGGCTTCAACTCTGTTAACTGTCTTACCCCTCCTTCTTTTTTTTGCTATAAAAACTTGAAATATTGCAAAAAAAATTTTTATTTGCTTTTTTAAAAATTCAAACAGATAATATATTTTGCAGCAGGAGAGAATAAAATACATTTTATGAATTTAATAAATTATTCCAACTTTATGTATTCACACACACGCACACAATTTTTAATTCTGTACAAGTGAAGATTATTTTTATCATCCTATAACCTGAAACTTATAAAGTTGGAATAATTTATTAAATCAATAACATGTGTTTTTCCTCCTGCTAACCTTAAAATGGGACCTTCACCCCTTGTTTTCGGCATCTCAGAAGGAAATAGTATATTATAGTACGGGTTCGGCATCGTCACCAGGGCTTATTTAAAGGCCCGAGTGTTTCGCGAAGCGATGCACGAGGTACTTTAAGAGCCCTGGTGACGAGCTGCACCAGTGCTATATACTATTTTATAGTACGAGTCACCGAAAACACCAATCAAAGTTTCGATTTTGAGGTTAGAGTGACCAGGAGTACTATATAGTACATTACAGTAATATATAGTATACAGGCTGTATACTATTTTTCACGCTAGTAGTCAGAAAGTAGCGTGAAAAAATTATTATAGTAATATACTATTCCATAACATGGTCGGGATCGAAGTAATACATAAATATATTACTGTCATCCCGAATAATGTATAAAATGAATAATAAATAAAAAAGGCAGTGCGGGAATAGTATTTTACACATCTGAGGGAGTCAAAAATTAGTTAGCCCTTAGCAAACCGAAATTGATGCCCGAGCCGAAGGCGAGGGTGTCAAAGGTTTGCTAAGGGTTAGCTCATTTTTGCACTCCCTCGTGTGTAATATATTTTTCAACAGGAGGCAAGGAAAGTTCAAACTCACTGTATGGGACGAATCAGAAAGTTTGAACTTTCTGCGCCGTGTGTTGAAAAACTTTTTTTTTTCTTTTCCGCATAGTGTGCGGAAAAATAGAGTTCGATATAGGTGCAGCTCGTCACCAGACAACCTCGAGGTCCGCTTCGCTCCACCCTCGGGTGTTTAAATTGCCCTAGTATAACGAGGCTGCACATGTATCAAAAAACACTATAGCACTTACTTTGAAATAATTATAAATAAATGTCAAAGTACCTTCATAAAAATTTGAAATTCAAGTTCATAACCGAAAATAGTAGTAATAAAAAGAAAAGAATGGAGAAATTGAAAACTTGTAGCTTACCAGACCAGAGGAAAGAAGGCATAAAATTCAAGGAAAAAAACAAGGCATAAACTTAAATGAAGATGTAGCAGCTTGCAGTTGT
This sequence comes from Encarsia formosa, assembly GCA_038277355.1. Lineage (NCBI taxonomy): Eukaryota > Metazoa > Arthropoda > Insecta > Hymenoptera > Aphelinidae > Encarsia > Encarsia formosa. Next base: position 35,456,113 of record CM076188.1, on the reverse strand, counting down.
TCGTCGAAATGAAAGCTAACGCCACCACTGCTTCGCCCACTGTTGCCTTTGCCAAAAGCATTGTCAAGGATTCGACTGGCTTATACGTGGAGAGATGCTCATTTGGCTTGGAAGCAGAGACAAAAAGGCAAAACTGTACAAAGTACATACATAGTGAAAGCAAGAATAAAAAAAGTGTTCAAAATTGAATTTATAGCTTGATATCCTCTGCAAAAGAGAACTTCGGCAGATACCCTACACGAATACATAATGATTTCATTTAAAAATGCGAAAAAAATTTGATCAAACATTACCGATAATATATACACTTCGATGTATAAAATCTTAAAAATTCACAATACCAATTTTATATTCTTTCAGAGACAATAAGTTAATCTTGAAGATTATGGATGAGTAGTGACGGCTGAGAGTATGAGCTTTTTCTTATTGAGGGCACAGTACGATAAGGATGTGGCTTATGAGAAAAAATATAGCCAAAAAATCGCAAAGGCAAGAAGAAGAGCCAAGTTTACGTAACAATAGTTGACAAAAAATTTAAGAGCAAGGCGTATACAATTTTTTTTCACTGTGAAAATGCCAAAGCCAAATAATTGATTTTCTTTCATACCTAGTGGAACTTAATAAAAAATAAAAGGCTGAGTCTTGCAGGTAGTAAACTTTGACCTCACATTATTGCCTTCTCATTGTACGATGTACAAGATGATACATCCGTGAAGCCTGAACAATGTGCCTCGCAATGTGCCATGAATGACAGATCATTTTTGCTTTAGTCATGAGAATAAATATAAATAAATATTTCAACTAAAGTTGAAAATATTTGCTTTATTTAAAAAAGTTTATCATTATTATTTGTTCAATTTAAACAAGGTGTTATATTTATATGTTTAAAATATTAAACGAAGTATACAATGGCAAGTTTGTGTGTAAACATACTTATTGGATGTTACGTAAAAAACCAGAAAAGTGAAAAAAAAAAATCAAACAATGAGGTCAATTCAGTAGGACAGATTGCGAAATGGGTAAGAGAAATAGCGCCTACAAAAGATCAGTTTGTGAATAAGGCTGTGCAGTATGAGTATTCTAGATGCTAAATAAAACTGAATTTTAAACTTTAAATCGATTTGTTGATTTTCATCTTTATTATAGTTTTTTGCAAAATTGATCTTATTACGGAGCCGACGATGATAATCCTTCAGTTCCAATGGAAATGCTTGATTGGCTAAGATGAATTATTTAATTTGAAGAAAATAAAACTGATTTCACTTTAAGGGGAAATAATATAGAATTCACTTCTGAATATGCGACAGTGGTCAATATGAAAACTTCTCTAATTGATCCCAGAGAACAAAAAATTAAAGGGCACTTTGGTGGTAGGCGTAAATCATTATCATTACCTCTCAGTTCGCAAGAATGCTTAATAGTGCGACTTCTTCGAACTTTTGAATTCCCTATTCTCAGAAAAAGGGTCAGTTTTACTATGTACAAGACTATTGAACTTCATTTGCAGTAAGACAGCGTTTTTTTTCCTCTATTAAAAAAGATCTTATTATTTGTTGGCTGTAGTTTTGACTTTGCTGAAGATTTTCAAGTGTTGTTCTATGCTTAGTTGAAATTAAATAAAAGAAAAAATTAAATAAATTTTGACTCAAAAAATATCAATTTTGTTCAGATTTAATTTTATGTTTGAAATATTCCATACAAAATCTTCGAGTTTCCTTTTTATTTTATACAACTAACCATTTTTAAATTGAAAGAAAATAAGTGTATTAAAAAATGAAGTACCGAGCAGAATAATAGTATATTACTTAACTAGGCAGCTGGAATGGGAAATGTCTCAGATCACATGAAATTGTCGTCCGAGGCGAAGCCGAGGTTGACAAACATGTGATCTGAGGCCTTCCCATTCAGCTGCCTAGTTGAGTATACTATTTTTCCGCACGACGGCGCCGGGAAGCGCTACTGACTGTAGCGGCAGCGGCTGGGAAGTAGCGCTTCCCGGCCGGAGTACGGAAAATTTTATTTACTTTATTTTATAACCACTATTTTTTTCTCTTTCAATTATCTGATAGTGATAGGAGCTACTAAAATTATAAATTTTTCAAGAATAACAAAAACGTACACAAAAATTTCAGCAAAAAGATTTATAGTAAATCCAAGCGTATGCGACACTCTACGTAGAGTTCAGAATTCATTCCTTGAACCAAGAAGAATCAAAGGACCATGACCTTTTATTTTACTCCGAAGTGCAATGCCTCCCGAGTAGCTTCTGCGGTAAAAAACAGGCGCGAGATTTTCTCGCGGTGGCTTTTGTAGCTTACACAACTTTAAATTATACATTCACTTTCTGAGTACGCGCCCCATCAAGTAAGTCTGCAAACCACACACCGAATATCCATTTTCAAATGACCATCTTCCACTGAAAAATATGATTTTCTATAAAAAATAAATACCGTGTATGTATGATTTCATTTAAAACTTAAATAATCGTAAAAATATTGTTTATGAATTATAGACGTCAAAAAAATGCTTTACACGTTTGACTTATTGAAAAAAATTGTAACGATTACTATAAATTAAGAAAGTGTTTTCATTAAATCTTTTCTTTTGCGCTCGCTTTTTTTTGTATTAAAAAAAGGCTGTTATATATTAGTTATTTTATTTAAACCAACAATGGTAGTTTAGCTTCAATAAATTAAAATTATCATAGGACGGCTTTCTCACGACAAGGTATGTGCAGTGAAAGTAAAAAAGATAAAAAATTTGAAAAAATATCTCGTGATATCTTGAGAATAATTTGTGACAGCTAATTAAAAAGTCTATGAAATTTTCAATTAATGTTTGAATTATCATCTATGTGTACGACTAAAGCATGAATATTTTTAAATAATCAAATTGTGCCACTTTTAACGTATGCATGTGATAATCAGTTTTTACCTCGGTTTTTACTTAGGTGACCTTAAAGTATTTACTCATTGAAAAAAAAAAAAAAAAAAATCTATGGTATACCTAATAAAACTTAACAATTTAATTTATTCCGAGTTTTTTCCGTAGATTTTTTCAAATGATTATGAAATATATGCAGACTAACTATAAGTAAATGCACTGAAAGGATCAAAACAAGAAAAAGAAAAAAGTATTCCCACAATTAGAAGTCGAAAGTTTTGATAGAAGATGCTCTAATGATTTCCATTTTCAGAATAATCTTTTCAATAAATGAAAATTTTAAATAAACGATTCATTGATTAACTTATTTGTAATTTATTCAGAATAATCTTTTCAATAAATGACAATTTTAAATAAACGATTCATTAATTAACTTATTTGTAATTTATTCAGTACATAACTCTCACCAACCCGACAAGCCTTTTCAAAAATGTTAGTAGAAGAGTGAAATGAAAATCAAGGTTTTTTTTCACGTTCAAAAAATTTTTTTAAGGTTAGAGGAAAAATAGTTTTAATCTATGTTATATTTCCTTATGGCGATAAGTATAATGTGCGCAGGTGATGGTGGCTTTTGTCATGCGTCACCATAATTACATTCACAGAAATATCATAAATTCAATGATTTTTTAGACTTTACCATGACGCAGCACCAGATAATATACAAGTCAACTCACTAAAAATCCTGCACGCACCTCTAAACGACAAATGCATTCCATTACTTCGCATAATTGAATAATTTTACGTTACGTATCAGCATCATTGCGATTTTAATTAGCTTCTTTGCCGTATTATACTGTTTAATAAAAGGTAAAGATCTTAAATACGATATTTCAATTTTGAAAACGATGAAATTTCATACATTGATACATTGATGGATCACTCTTTTAAAATTTATTAATTACTAGTAAAGATATAAATCAACAACAAGATATGAAAAGAAGTAATCTTACAGTAAATCAATCAATTGATTCAAAGATTTTCTGAACAACATTATAAAATTGCGTAAATACAACACGCAGGTCGACACCTTCACGACATTTATTATTATTATATTTTTTAATCTTAAATTAGCCTGTTTGTCAAGTTTAATTGTAAATATATTGCTTGATTTTATAAAAACACGTTTAAAAATAGAAATTTATTTTGTAACAAATGATCAATTGTTAAGCGTAAAAAGAAAAAAATGTTTACCGGAATGAAATATATATTTTTTATTAAATACATGTAATATAAGTTACGTTTAGTAAACTCCAACAGCACCGGTAGCTATGGCTTGGTAAAATTTTAAGCTGATTTGTATTCAAACAAAAAAGAGGAAGTCTTATGAACTCTTATCCAAGCATTAAAAAATTAGGTTATGTTTGATAAGTACTAAAAATATGCAACGAAAAAAGCCTTCGTATCAAATGAAGAATGTGTGTAAAATATTTTGACGTGTGAGACTAGAAAACTGATGTTATGACGCAAGTTTATTGACTATAAGCTTTTCTCATGGTAAATCCTGTCGCACTCTCATTACCTTCTCGCTTATCTGTATCCACGTCTAAAACACGTAAAGTGACCAGAACGTGGGAAACCCTTATTCACCCAGCATGTTGGCTGGATAAAAATAAAAAGAGTTTGAGAAAATATAAGATGTGAAAGAATGACAAGGATGATTTACCCATTGCACGACCAAGTCATACTTCAGTGGACGGAAGGAATTACCTGCTTATACGATACAGTCTGAAGCTACATTAGAACTTGCTTAAACTGATTTATTCCAGAATAAATTTTTGTTTACTTTGATCGGACTGATCAAAAATTGTAACAATCAGATAGTCGATGTCATTTTGAGGATACCTTAAATTTACATCATTTGGAAGAATTATTATACAGAGGAAGACGAAACATTAAAAGAATTTCAAAATGAGTCCCGTATGTACGGTAGGAATAAAAAAAATTTAACGGTGTAAATTGTCGTCCAACTGAGTCAAAAGTCAAAGCACCGTGCAGCTACGGGTGCGACGCGCCGGTATTGTCGCGCATGATAATTACTTCGGGGAAAACAAAAATCTCGAGGGGGTTAGAATGTTACGCGAAGGATGCATTTTATAGTCTAACGCGCCACCCATACCCCGTCTCTTCTAATTGCATCGCAAGTTATTATTAAACGAAGTGCTTTTATTAAAATAATTATTTAGGGATGGTTCATATTTTATATAATATTTTTTCTACTAGTTGCACATTATAAACATCAAATAAGTAGGAATTTTTATCAGAGGGTTGAATTGAGCAACAAATAAGCGTACGAGGAGTTTATAACAGTTTATTGACGGCTAGCATTTTTTTCTACGAGTAAAGAATGCTATTACTTTTTGTTACGACGAGTGGATTTCCTGTGCGATATCTATACGATACTTACTCAATGAGCGTGCTTTGTCACAGGGCGATTGACCCTATTTATTGTTGGCACGTCACGCGATTATTTTATACTCACTAACACCGACTGTCCTCGAATCCTTTCGAGCTGACATTACATAGGTGCACGACTGGCCTTGGCGTTAAATACCAATTTTTTTTTCTCTTTTGAAATTTCATTACTCATATTTAGGATTGCTTATTTCTTAATTCATTCGCTTTAGACATTTATTTATTCTTTTTTTATAAGAGCTTAGAAACTTATTAATAAAAACATAAACTGTAGCTAGATTTACGAGCAAGTTAATCGATTTAATCAATTAAAAACGAATAAAAATGATGTTACTAGTAAATGAAAAAATTGCTTGAGACCACTCAAGCGTGCACTCAGGTTTAAAAAAAAAAAAAAATGAAATTTTTTTTTTTTTTTACATTATTACAATATTTTGCCGCTTGTTAAAATTTAAAATGTTGCAAAATTGTAAGTTTTATTGGCAGCAATGTTGACAAAATCTAAAAATATCCTCGAAAATATCTTCATAAAGTTGAAAATAATCTGAGTAATTTATCAAATTTAATTTTCAAAGTATATGTGTATACTGTACGCGTATGTGAAGTACAAAGGTGACAATGTTCAGTATGACAGTGTAAGTGTACACAAAATGTATAAAAAAAGAGATATAAGAGCTTTCAAAATAATTAAAAAAATTAAAGAATGCTCGTTTTCATTCAATATAAATATACGCTTACCGCATATTCGCTTTGATGCACCTCAAAGGTAAAAAAATTTCCCCACACAGGGACACAAGCTAGTCTCGTGGACTTTCATCGAATTATTTCGGTTCGCTTGATCGTTTTGATATGCCAAAATTTTTCATTGGCCCGCCCGATCAGACCCGATAATACAGCTTCCACCGATGGATCGTCTAAAAGGGTGGAAAAATAAAACGAGTTCGGTGCGCTATAAAAAAAAAGGGGCCACCACAGTCGGGAAATTGAGTTTTTTCATCACCATAGGCTATAGTATTTTCAATTTTCTAACGGGTGTTGAAAACTCTTGGCTTCGATCGATCAGTAAAAAAGCAAAACAGAGGATTTTGTAAAATAAACGTCCAGTCACTTTGACGAATGTCGGTCATCAATTTCCTATATCGTAAGTGCCGGAGGCAGAATAGCAAAAGCTATTTTTTTCAATCACTACCATGATTGGTCCGGCCGACGAGCATGGCAAACAGTGCGGTTTCGGTAAAGTCAATGGACTCTGTGTTGAATTTCAAGCGTGGTGCATGAAAAATCATAAATCTCTACAAATTAAAATTGGTTTGTCATATTTACCCCGTAACTTTCAAATAAGAAATACATTTTTTAAATAAAAAAATAAAATAAAAATGCAAAGAAAATTTTTTTATGTAATCTTAAATTTAATACACTGTACTGTATTATGCTTAGACTATATATAGTAGCCTAGCATTATGAGACGGACGAGAAAATAAGAGTCGGCCAGGTGTATAAAACTTTGTTTGAGGCGCAACGTGAGTGTCATAAGATAAAAGTAACTGATTAGCTATGATGCAAAGATTCATGTAGATGCACGAGTAAGATACCTTCGAGACAAACGATCCAGGAAGCTGCAGCATGCGCGCAAATGCTAGCTAAACGCGAGCTTTAAAAGAGAGTGGGACCAAAAAATAAAAAGTCATTTTATTGAAGATTGATTGTAGTGCAATTAATTTAGAATGAAGCGGCTTAGCTGATGAATTTTAAAAAATCAGACACAATTCATTTCGCATGATAACAATGCATGTTTCAAATCAAAATCAAAAGGTGCAGTGTAAGGAAAACACAAAGTGAACTCGTCCCTTGAGAAATTCAGGCCCCTGTCTCGGTCACAGGTGTGTATCTCTAAATCGTCGCGCACGATGGACACGCCTCCGACTTCCTGGAGACTGACTTTCGCTTGATTACACGCTGCAGTCTTTGCACTAGGTAGAGCAAAACAACTCAGGGCGTGATTGTTCGTCACCTTGCTATGCTTCTCTTTGTAAATATCTTAGCTGGAATTTCTGTAAACCTTTCTGCTCTTTTCTACAAGGATATTTTTCGTTTTTTCTTGATTGACACTTGAAATTGTTATAAGCCATTTGTTTAATCTGAGAAAATTTTTATAATTTTTAACATATTTTAAATAAATTTCCAAACTTGGTTATTTTTTGAAGACTTTTTCTCAACTTTTTAAAATGAAAAACCAAAATATTTTACTTATAAACTTATTCCAACAATTTATGAAGAAAAAAACTAACAAGCATCTTAGCCTGATTTTAATCAAGTTTCTCAAAGCTGGGGTGGAGATTTTTTTTTCAGTAGATTCGATGGAACAAGTTCAAGATACTCGTCAAATTTTGTAAAAAGTTACTGCTACATTCAAACTATTATACACAACAAAAGTATTTCGTGTATATGCTTAATGTTAATTAATTAGTAAAAAAAACATCATTTAAATGGAGAAAATTAGCAACGAGAGACAACTAAGTTGTACTTTCAAAAGTACTTTATTGAATGATTCCAAAGATTCATTAAACTTATTTACACGCTCTCGAATGAAAACTAAGTATTTCAATAGTTGCACTTTTGTGTATAATAAATCAAAATAGTTTAATGAACACAATATATTTATATTTACTCAACGATTACCAAGCTGTTTTTTTTTTTTTTTAGACCCCATACTGGAATTAAGAAACACAAAAGTAGGAAGTGAACATGTCGGTGAGAAAAAGTAAACAAAGGGAAAAAGGGATAAAGAGTAAAAAAGGTACAGGAAGTTTGAGGGCAGCTGGTAGAAAGTCAGAATGGATACGAATGAATCTTCATAATTCGCTCTTAAATATAATCCTATTTTTTATCTATTTTATTTTATTTTTTCGAAATTCTATCTTCAGAGTTCTTTTCTAACTTTTTAAAATTATCACATAAAATACTCTAAAAATAATCTTAACATTAACTTTAAAACATCCTCACAATGATTTCTAAATTTCTCGAGTGCTAGTTTTTAAATATTATTTTTGAGTTGTAGGTACTAAGGCTATTGGGTGGTAAAGAAATCTATTTTTCAAATTAAAAATAAAAATTTACTGCTTTTAAAAATTCGATAACTTATAATTTAAAAAATTAGTTTTTTATTAATTAATAAGAAATTTACGTAATTATAAAACAAAATTAAGGCAGCTATAAGAACTGCTGTTTAAAATCTACTTGGAGCAAACACAATGGGAATATTATGTCTTATGAAGTCGAATGAAATTGTTTTATACTTTGCGCCCACATCCAACATTACTATTACCCTACACTAATTTCAGGTAAAACAGGTGTTTAAGTTCAACTGAAATTATGTATAAATAGATATTATTCCATTGTCTATTTATGTTTTCCGGTCAAGGCCAGATTTGTTTGGAAGGTTTAGTTTAGTTTAAGGATTCTGAGTTTTTGACTTGCACTATGTACTTATTTTCGCTATTAAATGATTTTCAACATTTCTCACCGAGGATCGTGAAATACCCCGCATACCTCTTTTTTAAATTTCTTCTGTTATCAAGGTTATTTTTGTATCTGAATTTACATCATTTTCAGATACGATAATTCAAGATACGAACAGGGAGAACTTTGGTTTCTCTTACACGGCAAAAGCGGCTGCTTTAATCGACTCGGCGTTGCTTGTCGAAATAACTTCATACCTAAAAACGACTACTTTACAATGGTAGAGGGAGGAAACTGGGAAAACTTTTACGTGCCTACTGCACGAGGAATTAAGTAAGGCTTTGCTAAACTTACCACAACTTGAAGGATGAAAACTTTTTTACTCTGCAGCATCCCGAAAGTTATAATATCGAGTGTGCTTGTTTAAGGAGTTTTATTACTGATATTTAAAGATTTTAAAATTTTTAACTTTTCTTCAATTTTAAATTAAATGTACACTATCCAAGCGTATAATTAAACTGATTTTATAAACAATGAAAAAATAATACTTTTTCATAAAAATTTTCATTTCATCATAATAAGTTGTTAATGATTAATTCAGTTTTTCTCTAGAGGATACGATGATGAATAAAAACTTAAAAAGCTATAAATGCAAATTATTCAATAAATGAAAATCTTTCATTTCTAAGATAAAAAAAATAATGACACTGCTTACTAATTTTTACAGTTAATAATTATTCTTTCTCCCTTTGCGCTTGCGGGCTTTTATATCTCTTATGGGTCATTCCATTGTGTAACGATAATATTAAAAAAATCAAAATTTGAATCATATTGGTATCATTAGAACGAGCATTAGAATAACCCCTAATACTTTGGGATTGTACAGTACCCTAATTTATGATAGCAGAGTATCTTTTTTTCTATGAGTATACTTTTATTTGTTAAAAAAAAAAAAAAAAAAAAAAAAATTAATTAATTTGAAATGGTGATTTCATTCATGGGTTTAATATTTTACTGTACAAGCTTGATAAAATGAAAAAAGTTTTATAAGAAGACAATAAATAAAAGTGCGGTGACAAGTCTTGCACTGGGATTATTGGAGATAAGTGATAAAGAACGATTTATTCTCCACACCCCATGACCCCATGTAATAAGTAATGATTGAACTCAGTAAGCAAGAGGCGAAGGATCGAGACGCTCTCGGAGAATAATAGCGGGATGCAGATCGATCCACAATACGCAGGAAGCAGCGACACACAAAGCTAGTCTTTAGGGCTCACTGCCGGTGCTGTTGCCGGCGCTCGGGTGGAATCGATATTTCGCGTAGCTCTTCCCCTTGGGGAAAAGGGCAGACGCTCTAGAGCATCTCTCTTCCCATAGAGCCGCAACAGTGTGTGCAAGCAGGAGAAAGAGGAAGAGCAGCGCCTACGAATTTACTGCGAGCGGGAGAGAAGAAAGAGATATGGTGGGAGTTTTTGGGGGCAGCAATGGGGATTGCGACTCGCCTAGGGTGCTTTTTTTATCGGAGAAGCTTTTTTAGCTTTGCGGATCTTCAAAACTCAAGTTTTTACATTCAACCTGTTCCTCAAAATCATTATTTTTCGTTCAAAATTTTCGTATTGAACGCACCGTAAACACATCAAGTACTTTTGAATTATGCGAATATTACATTTCTCGGTCGGCTATGCTCTACAGGTCCGAGCATACTGTGCACGTCTGAAAATTCAATAACTGTTTCAACTCCATTTCAAGCAACAAGCGACGGATGGATTCTAAAGTTTGATAAACAACCTCAAATTTAGTTTCACCAAATACTTAAACATTTTTAATACAAAATTATCTCTGCAGCAATACTATTGAGTTTACATGAGTAAAAAAATTTTTCTACAACAGTATTTAATTTTTATTGTTTATGCTGTTATATAAAAAACGTCATATTGTTCTCCCTGACTTTTTCATTTTGTACCTTTGCATTTACAAAACGAATTTTTAGAGCCCTAGGAGCCAGAGTATCACTCGACTGCGAGAAAATTCGTGCAAAGTCTGTATAATACAACAGTTTCTTTTTTGCATTTTTTGCGTCTGTTCATTTTTACCTCTACTAAGGTTTATTCAAGCACGTGATTTTTTTTTCAGTGCAACTATCACTTTTTTATTTTTAAAATGTTTTAAAAGCCCGCGAAAAAAGTAACGAAAAAGTGCAATAGATGGCAAAAAGGTCTCAAAAACTCACAAGTAAATGTATTTAGTTTCGACTACAAATGGATATCAAGCGACAGAAGTAATCGTGCCTTAAACTAATGAGTAAGGAAAATATAAGGCTTTGGTAACGCTTAGCAATGCTTAAGAGATTAAACTAGGCGAAACTATTTTTGATGGGGTACAGGTCGTCCCGTGGTCGCCCGGACTACTTTTTCGGGCAACTTGGTGAAGCGATTTACCTCGTTAGTTAACTAATAAATTTTTTTATTATTTGTCAAACTCTTTTAAATGTTTTCCGCGCAATCGTAAAGAGTCACTATGTTCGATTATAATTTTTTTTATGAAAGAAACCCATTTTGAAATTATAACTCAAGGTAACAAAAAACTATTAATTTTTACACTCACAATGAAAATTTATTTTATTTACTTTTTTAATTATTTCAACTGATTGTTTTTCCGACATTCAAAATTTATGTGCTTACAAACTTTAAAGTAAAAAAATTTCTGGTAAGCACTGAAAAAAAAGTTGAAAAAGATTTAATTTAAGACCAATTGGCTGTTCCATTTTTGTTTTAATTTTCGTCTGTAATTGATCTTTTCATCCTTTTCATAGTATGTAAGTTGTTTTATGACTATATCGTAACATCAGCCTAATATCTATTAGTACAGCGAGAAATTCATATCACATTTTCTCCCTTTTGTTGGAGGAATGCTCTCGCACATACAGAGTTACGTGTCGTAAATAGAAATGCCGTACCAATTATATTGACCAAAATGAATATCAATTTGCTGCCATAATCTGTAAATGCGATCGTAAATAATACAACTATAGACGGCCAGGTTTGCCTCGAGTTTGCTGCAACCAGGGTAAAATCGATTATTTAAATTAAATCAGTAAAGTATCTTTCAAAACTTTTTCGTTCGTCGAAGACTGCACAACAACTCTCGTAAAGAAGTTCCACGAATACCAATACAAAGAAATCATAAAAAAGTAGTGATAAAAAAAATGTTAAAGGGCAGTATTTATGCAATATTCGCCCACGTTTTTGTGCTTCGGAGGTGAAGCCACAAATTTCAGAGAAGAGCATAACTATTTTATGCAATTATTAGCACTTATGCCCATGTGGGAGTCAAAATGATGTCAAGCCAGGGCTGGGGTGCGAGTCAGTATATATATGCAAACGTGGTTGTTTTCAGCTAACTATAAGGGATGATCCAGAGTGGGGGAAAAGGAATAAAGTATGGGTGGCGATGGCTGCGCGTCGTGCCGCACGACTGTGGGCGTTATTATAATATCAGAGTGCTGCTGAGCTAGCTGCAAGCTCTAAATTCTCAGCATTGTTTGAACCTCTATCCGCGGCATACTCTCAAAATTTACCAATAAATTCATTTTTTTAGTTTTTTTGATAACCTCCTGAATGTTAAAACTTTGCCAATCAATATTCTTTGGCAACCAGCAAACTAGTTCACAAGTAACAGAGTTTTATTAATCTCATTCGAGTGACACGTTACACCCTTTAAAATTTTTTCTTGCTCTAGTTGCGACACGGTTCATATTTGTAGATGTATTTATATCATAAATAAGATGACGTAAGCTATTATAGTAGCCTTGATCTCTTTTAACATGAACGTTAAGGGTCGATAAAATAGGCAAAAATAAATTTCCTCACTTTATTATTTATCAATACTTAATTTCATTTAATTCATGAATTTAAGTCATGTTTTAAGAATGAATTATAATGATTGTATGTGTTAAATTTTCATCTACAAGATGCAGTTAAAGAATCGATAGCATAAAGTGAATAGCCCGATAAAAAATCTTAACAACTCTAATCAATTTTCCAGTTCATAGTACTTTGTAGACAAGACTACAGACATGGAACGAAACGATGCGATCAACCATCATTGGTAAAAGAGCAACAACAAAATCTACAATATTTTCCTTGATTTTTGCCGGGATCATTGCATTACTGTGTAAAACGAAGATGAAGCAACTTTACGAACGTTCGTGGATACGATTCAGTTACATGAAAGTCTAGTATCGAGTAGCATGATTTTTTACATACCAAATTGCGCATGTTAATTGTGACATGGAACTGCTTTAAATCAAATTTGGATAATTATTTGTTATTGTAGTCAATTTTATTACTTTATCCGGAAACAATGAACGAGGTATGAAAATTTCTCATGGAATATTCTCAACTTTAAATAAATTAAGCTCGACCTCTTTTCTCAATTCAAACGCATAAAATTATTCCTTCAAAGATTAAGATTCAGCTGTTAGATACTTAATCACCGTTAAAAATACCCTGCGTGTCGATCGCACTGCAACGCGAAAGAATCTGAATAATGAATCTTTTAAAATTCAGGGGTGAAAATGCGGATAAAAGGTGGATTTACGGGAAAACATTACCCAATCAGTCGAACGGGCGAGCGCATAGGCCGAGTCATCGTTAACTCTGAGGTTCGTTACCATATAAATGCAGCTAGCCGCTCTGCTCGTCGAGCCCTAATCAAATATTCGCTGTCGCTGGGGCCGCCCAGCTTTTCTCTCATTATCCGCATGCGTAGTTTGAAATATTGGTTTCATACTTTCAAAAATTTTTATTGAGAGTTTCAATTTTTAACAATGGTTTCTTAATTAAATTTTTAAAAAAGATAAAAAGTAATTTTAAGTAATATCGATGGCCCCAGCGAAGAAAAACCTTAGCCAAAAAACTGAAAATTTAAAATTATCAGTGAAAGTCTGAAATAAGTCAAAAAATCAAAAAAATCAAGAATCTTGATCAGTCATTACCCAATCAATCAGATTTTTTATTACTTTCAATTTTTTAATTAATTTCAACCTCTCATTGATAATTTTAAATCTGCAGATTTTCGGCTAAGGTTTTTCTTCGCTGGGACCGACGATATAACCTTATTTCAAGCGAACTGGGTTTCAAGAACAGAGTGTAAGCCCTCGATGAAATATAACTATTGTCAAATTAAAAAAAAATTAATGCGTCACTGTACTACTTCCAGAATAGTGAGGAAATCTGATTTGCGAATGAAAAATAAAAAAAAAACTATATTTTTTCAATTATTTAATAATTTTTTTGATAAAAAAAATAAAGTGTATTCATTAAAAAACAATGCATGAATTAAATTTAGGTGAGCGGAGCAAGCTTAAATCCTTCCCTACTAAAATCCTTCATTTTTCAGGAATTTTGTTATAAATACGGATCTAATAAAATCAACATGTGTAGATATAAAAAGAATTTTGGTGGCAATTTCAAACGATTCTGTACAAAATCAAAAATACCTAAAGTTTCAAAAATTCCGCAATGATTTGAAAACTCGTTGGGGCCGATTGCAGCGTAAAATCAGATCTTAATTGATGGTTTTCCAATGCACCAGCAGCAGCAGCCAATCTTAAGTCATTACAGTAAATAACAACGTGTGCTTGGTGTCAGCTTGGCTGACGCTGGTACAATTCGAGGTATGCACTTTCGCATCACTTACGCACGCATAATCTATCATATCCGTTATAATTGCCAGAAAATTAAGGAGTTTAGAAGTTTCAAAACCGACTAAAAGCTGTCATAGTTTTTTCTTACTTTCGAATAGTCTTAAATTAGTAGGAAAAAACTGGATTTCGTGTGAAAACTCAAAAAAGAGCTTTATTTTTCAACAACGAAAAAAGGATATTAAACGTCGCTGATGGCTGTAGGGCAAGTTTCGTTAGTGTCGGTCGTGCAGACTTAGTTAAACGGGTAAAGCGCCGCGCCGCTAAGTACCTAAGTAAGAAATACACAGTGCTTGATGTGGCAACGCTCTCGCGAATTTTCGAAGCGTTTCATTCGTCCAAAACACTTGCGCTCATCTGATGATGGTTCATGCAAAAGTGAAAATTAATAAAGCTTTACTACTGGTTAGCGAAGTTGTATAAATAAACGTTAATAAAATCCTTCATTTTTCAGTAATTCATTTTCATCAAGCCATGCAATTTACAATAGTCAATGCAAGCTAATTTCGCGGCGGAGTGTTCTAATTAACGAAAGTGAGTTGGTCGCATGAGGCCCGAATTCGGTCAGCTCGGCCAGGACTTTGGCTATGCAATTAGGACGAATTGCGTAAGTCTGACGTAAAATGACCAGCCCTGAAATTCGGACGATGGTATTTTGACCAAGTGTTAGAGACAATAATACTCGCTTTCAAGTGGCGCCAAATTAACGCCGGAGATGAGAAAAAGACGGCTTAGCATACGGTTTCATTGGATCAACATCGGATATTAATGCGTCCACCGCAAGCAGCTGAACAGGAGGAGGGCTTTCAGCGTGATGAATTGACAATTAATGAGGGAGTTCAATCAGAGGCGTGGCTCAATTCTCTTTGATTTAATCGTGGCTCTCGAGCTTTAATTACTTTTTACTCTAGCCCTTTGGAGTCTGTTTAAGATTATTTATTTCAGTGCCTTTGATATTTGACGAAATTTTTTTTTTTCATCTGCCATGTTATTGATTTATTTTTTAACCAATACTTGAACCTATCTGTAGCAAATGCGTAGTGCGCTGCATTGAAAAAAATCAAAGAAAAAATCACTATTCATGATGATTTGTATAATAAAAAATTCGTGTGACTGTAAAAATATACTTTGTGTATGCTTTTATCTAAAAATTTATCCAAGAACTCCATATGTGGCTCAATTAATCACAATGTCAAGCCCACCCCGACTCTACTTCCTATACCGGGAGTCTAACGATCTCGTATATAATCTGACCTGTAGTAAGGAGTGCATCGTATCTTACACGCACTTGTATACTTCTTTTTTTCCTTTCTTTCGTACCCTTTTTTTTTTAATTTCCACTCTCCCGGAGGCGCCACGACCGATTATGATCATTATACGCGTCGTTTGAATAATTTGCGCTCCAACTTTTGCAATTATCCTACCTCTTCTTGTGGTTAGAGAGGCAGAAATTTTACTTCCTCGTCTTGCGGAAGGTTGCATAACTTTATTTAAAGAAGGGTACGTCAAATCTCTAATTTTATGGATGCTAAACAATATTTATTTTAAGAGAAAAGTGCGGTCTTAGTTTTTACATTGTTATGCTAGCTATAACCAACTTAGACAAGCCTTCGTTCTAGACTCGAAGTATTTAACGTTTCAATTTTTAGCTATTCTATAAGTTACGAAAACTTATAAGCCTGTACCTTGTTTACATGCACTTGTATTTTACGAGTACTAACTTACAGCCACCGTACATACTTTAAGCATAGTTTATAAAGTTTTAAAGTTATTATTGATGTAATTTATTCTTATTGAAATCATTTCAAGGCTATGAAAATGTGAAAAAATTATGTTAAAAATTGTTGGACGCATACTTACTTTAAGGTCAATTAAATTTAAAAAAAAGATGCTTTATTAGCATAAAGAATTATATAATTTTCCTGAATTCACGATATTACTTTTGAAACTAGACTGTCTGCTATAAAATCGCTGTGAGCTAAAAGGGCTAACAATCTCAAAATTCTGAGGTGGTTGAATATTTATGAAGCAGTTAAAAGACTAAGAAAAATCCGCATCCATTGAATTTACTATTCAAATATCTTTGAAACAACCTGGTCGATGTAATGTAAACGACTTGGTACAATTGAATTTTAATTTAAATAGATTTTTGTCTTTTTTTAAACTTACATTTCATAAAAAATTTCCTACATGAATTATAAACGCCAAATGAAAGTTAAATAATTTATAATTTTACTTCTCAGATACAGCAACAACTGAGACCATTTTCGCCAAGAATCTTATCAGAGTATCTCGCACCTTCTTCGACTTTTTTCACCTTTGCGTTCGCCTTTGCGCATCATAAAACTACCTTAAAAGATAAGCGAGCGGCAATTAAAACTTCAGAAAACGTTGATAAAAAAAAAAAAGTTTTCTCGTGGATTTTACAAGAAGGAAGAAGCCCGTAAAGTCATAGATGTCTAGCTCAACTACAAGCTGCAAATTGGGTGGGCGTGGTGGTGGTGGGAAATTTATTGCAGAGACGACTGACGACTGCAGACTGACCGAGCCTATCGGCTCGATTTTCTACATTGAATTTTAAAAAGTAAACGCTCCTGACCGTGACAAGAGGTCGTGGAACTTTCGCGATCCCAAAGATAAATTTTAGGCACGCTAAGTGGAAAGTTGGCGATTTCTACATATATTTGGTATCTACATAGTTTTGCCCTGAGCGAGGCCCTGAATAAACCCACTTGAGAACTCGAAAGTTGGCTTATTTGGATATGCACCCGCCTAAAATTTCAAGATGAACGATCGAGAAAATTTTTTTTACAAAATTCTGACAACGCAACCAGCATGAAATTTCTTTCAACACATTTAATGCAAAAAAAATGATGTATGCAGTTATTTATAAAAAAAAATTGAAAGTAGGTATCGTCATCGATGATAAATTTCCTCAGAATCTGATGCATGAAAAATTTGATCACGGCTCGATAGTAAAGCTAGTGATAATGAGAGATCGGCCCGGCGGCATGGGCAGTTATCTACTTATTATCCGGACACCAGCGAGGTGCTTCGTATCGCGATAAATCAGCCTGGCTTTTAATCCTTTCCGCAATTATTTAAAGGAGAAAATAATTGCGCTAACTAGTTATATCGATTAAACAAAAAAAATTTCGGATCATAGTGAAATTATGAGTGAAACTGGTTTTGATAAGTAATCTTCCTTGAAGATTGATATTTTCACGCGCGAACGAGCGCGAGAGCTTGAGTTACTCGAGGAGACTTTGCTCGCGTGAGCCACGGCACTGGCTTATGAATCCTCGCGTGATCGATCCTTACAAAAGCTTTTCATTGTCCGTCTGCATGCAAGTACCGCTGCTGCTAGTTTTAAAAGCTAGGGAAGTAATTTTCGGTCCGCTTATCGAGAAACTTTGAAAAGTTGAGAGAACATTTTCGAGCCCACATGCACTTTCCGAAAAAAAAAACAAATTTTTTTATAAATCTTTGTTTTAAAAAAGAGTCGACAAACTTTACCAATAACTGATTTTTCATTCTGGTTTCTTATAATTTTCTGCTCGGTTAGCTGAATTTAAGGAGTATGAAGGGAAAACTGTAACTTTAGCTAGGAACATTAATATTTTTCAACAACTGAGGTTTCAATTTAAAATTTAAAGTACGAGCTTTGAACTATCGTAAAACTAATTCTTTTAAAAACAATAATTATAGCAAACTAAATCTTGAATAAAGGTAAAATCAATGATGCATATGGTATATTGAGAGGTTGAACAGGTCCAAATATGATTTCAGAGTTTTAAAAATTCCATAAAAATATGCCTAACTGAATAAAGTTATCAAAAATGACTTTTAAAATCAGGAAAAAACTTTTTGGTATGTTAAAGCTTTCTGATGTTCATTAATTTTAAATATGCATCAACACATTTCAATAGATTTACTTCGTGTCATGTACAATTCTAGAATCAAAGCATTGTGAAAAACTAGGTCCAGTAATCTCACATTGAAAATCTTCAACTAAAATTATAAAGTGTACTGAGCTGTACTTTTATTACTCTAAAACAAAAATTCAATTTTTAAACAAATAAAAAAACCTAAGGCTTCCTTCCGTAATCACTCAACTTATCATCATGATATTATGATCAGTAAATATTTTTGCAAAGTGTAAAATAAAATAAAATATCATTAAGAAATTGATTGCAACAAATTTGTTCCGCTACTAAATAACTAGTGAGAAAATTGGGTTACTCTCTTATAAAGTAAGAGTTATTCGTAGTTTGTTTTTCTCGTTGTTTTTGTATAGATACTTGAAAACTTTCATCAATTCAAATTAATTAACTAACTACTGCTCGAGACATTTTAGAATAATTAGATTCTTTACATTTTTAACTTTCTCACTAAATGGTAAGTATGCTAAACTCGCCATTTAAAAACAGAGGAAAATTAAAAATTTTTTTTAAAAAGGAAGATTTTAATTTTTTTACGGCTTTTGATCGTTATTATTGGTATAAAATAGGGGTGCCGCCGAGACGAGAAAAATCTCGTCTCGTCTCGTCTCGAGATCGTCGAGACGAGACCGGGTTTTAGCACGACCGACACGAGACGAGACTGAGTAGCAGTCTCGTCGTAAATTTTTTTGAAAATTTTTTTTTTTTTTGTAGCAAAAATTTTTAATTTTTAGTGTCAAAAATGGTTATGATTTATTGAAAACGAAATTTTTCAATATTTAGTGCATTTATTTTTAATAAAAAATTTTGAGCAGTTTATAAAAATTATCTTATTTACAAATCAGATTGTACTTAAACATACATTATAGTCTAGATTTTCATTCGTTCTATCTAGAATTTCTAGATACATTTTCTTAAATTACATTCATTATTTACAGTTGATTTACAGTCTATATTCTCACTTTGCAAATTTCCTCTTTAAGATTTGATTTCATCCACATATTCATACATAGTTGTGCACGAATATTTTTCTCTGTCATGTTGCATCTTAAATTATTAAGAATCAAATTTAAAATCGAAAATACGCGTTCTATTGGCGTCGACGTAGCTGTTATACTTAAAATATCTCGAGCCATCAATGATAACTCTGGAAAAACCTCTTGATGAGCTTGCCACCACTTTAAGATGTTTGCATTTTCATCAGCAAGATCACCTTCCAAATACTTATTTATCTATGAGCGCCAAGTGACCGCTGCTTTTTTGCTAATTATCGGACGATAATAAGCGTTGAAATTAACTTTCTAGCAACAAATTTCTTCTGAATTCGAGGTTAACTCGAGGTTTGGCGTTGCATTTTTTTCTTTTGTTTTGTACAAATTTTCAAATTTTTGAACTGTTCTATCCTTTAAATCTTTTTATTTTTTCATTTAGGACATTGAGGACCCTCAAAACATGCAACTTTATGTCTAGGATCTAAAATAAGGGCAACGCAGTAAATCTAATTGGTTTTAATATAATGTTTAAGAATTTTGCTTCGACCTGCATCAATAGCGTTGAGAAACTG
Source organism: Encarsia formosa (assembly GCA_038277355.1). Lineage (NCBI taxonomy): Eukaryota > Metazoa > Arthropoda > Insecta > Hymenoptera > Aphelinidae > Encarsia > Encarsia formosa. Next base: position 35,436,087 of record CM076188.1, on the reverse strand, counting down.
TTCATCGCTTTTGGTTTTATCATCTTTTATATCCAAATCGATACAAAAAGCATCTAACTGATCCAAAAGTACATTAAAAGCAATAACAACTATTGGCAATGTCACATACTTTTCCGAGTACTTTTCTCCTGAAATTTGGGTTGATACTTGATAAAAAAAATATTTTCTAACTCCGCCCATTCTGTATCTGTTAAACTATAACGTTTTAATTTTTCTACATCCATACAAATTAAATTCAATGCTGGTTTCAAGTAACTGGCGCGACTCATCATCTTAAACGTGCTGTTCCATCTAGTCATTACATCCAGACACGGCATAAAAAAATTCAATGTTAACATCTTCACAACATCTTTTTAATTCATCAGCAAGATTTTCAGATTTTCGGATTTTTTTAAAAAGTATCCTAATATTTTTAACAATAACATATGTACGATACTGTACAACTACTCAACCAAAACTAATCTACTGATATTTACGAACAGGGTTTTATATCATTAGTTTAGGGCGTATACAAAGCTTACCTCGAGGCTCGAGACTTAGTTAGTAGGTTTTACTCTTAGGGTAAAATAAAATATCTAAGTAAGTACTTCTCAATTAATTTTTACACAGTAGTAAGTGGGTGGGGTAAGAGAGTTCCAAAAAAGTAATTACAAACCTTTGGGCAGTTACAGCGTAGGTCTCGACTCGAATAATTTTTCAAGATTGGTGAATTTTGGAAGGTATTTAAAAAAAAGACTCTAATGTCGTTTACACTTTTTCAAAACTTAAAAACAAAACTATTTTAAAAATAACAAAATTAAGTTATTTTAATTTGTTATTAATACATTTTTTTTATTAATATTATTCGAAACACTTATACAAAAAATTGTATATAATATTTATAAAGTTAAGAACTCGCTAGCTAAAAAAAGTCACTGTTTGCAAGCTGATTTTTTACAAGACATATTAGGTAGAGTCGGTAGATGATTTACATCGAGTCTCAACGAGACTCACGAGACGAGACGGCCGATTCTCGATTTAAGCGAGACTCGAGACGAGATGGCTCAAAATCTCTTCTCGTCTCGTCTCGCTGCACCCCTAGTACAAAAGTAAGCTTTAACGCCTATTTAAAAAAAGAAAAAATCGTTAGTTTATCATTTTTTATAATATAGTTATAAAAAATTTATTGGTTTTTTAATTCACAAAATAAAAAAAATTAATTCATTATATCATAAAAATGATGACTTATAACCCTAACGTACACAAATTAAAACAAATTTTCATAAAATTATAAAAAAATTTCTATATAACTTCTAACATTAACAATTTTTTAATTAAGTTTCTTTCAAATTAATAATTTTCAAATTTTAAACTAGAAAATTAACAACTGGTTACTTCTAAAAGAACTATAATAATAATTTATTTAAATTCAGGTGAAAAAGTTGCTGAAGTAGATGAAAAACGGTTACGATTTGCGGTTAAGTAAACCTCAAACACTAGATTTTCTCTCGCGTATCGGTAACAACCATAATGTACCATTAACAGTGGTGACTGAACCGGGTAAAACCGATAAATTTTTTTACGCGCAGAAGCTGGAAAATAAATCTGGCAGTTCTCAGTTAACTAAATATTTACCAGCAATGGTAATTTGCTAAAAGTTAGTGGCTTTTTAACCACTTTCGTTTTCTAAACTTGAAATCAATTTTTTTTTTGTAAGTTTTTTAATTTATAATTTTTTAAAATAAATATTTATTTTTAGAGATGGATACTTACCTAAAATTAATTAATTTTTAGTCTGTACCAACAAATATCTGTTTAAAAATAAATCATCATCATAGTTATTGTCAATCATAAATAAAAGAGAAAAATACAAGATTCTGGAAGTACAAATATCAGTGTTGTGGTCTATAAGAGTTTATCTCGAATGAATCTCGCAATAAAGTTCCCGCTTCCAAGTCTTAATAACCCCATCTTTCCCACAGCTTAGACTGCAACTGTAACTCCCTCGCAGCATACAAGTAGTTATTATACACAGAATATTTTTCGCATGATCCGCACTATGCAGGCACACAGATTACATATATAGTAAGTAGGCTTCATGACCGAGCAAGCAAGCGGAGATGGAATAAACCAGATCCCAAGCCCATTGCGATTAGCAATTCTAATGGTGCAATACGAACTAGCCGCATAAAATGGCAGTGCCGATGGTTCATGCACGCCCTCCCACCCCTTCTGTGAATCGACTCCCGATGTAGCGTCAATTACGTCAGACCTATCTGCTAGGCTTTCCGAGGCGCGGTATTTACCATTCACAGTCTTGAATTCTAATTGAAAGCTTCTCTCTTGCACCCTCTCAGCTGATGCTTTGACGATGACCACCATAACAAACTTTGAGAGTTAAGATTGTTTTCAATACAAATTGAGTTAAGTTATTATACAGACCGAATGAATGAGCATCAATCAATAAGCACAGATGAGAAATTTTTCAAGGTTCTGTGGCAAAGATGGCTAATTAATCCAATACTCCTGAATTCTCGGTTCCTCGGAATTCCGAGGTCCAATCCATCAGTTTACCATCAAGCAACGACGTACATACCAGGATCCAAGCTATAGTCTCGTATATCTGGAATTTCTACTCTGTCATTTACAATGTCTCATCACGGAAGTTCAATTTGACCAGCCGAAATCCAAATGAACCAAACAAGCATTCAATGTCTGGAGTGTTAGATGAATTTTATAGATAGATTAGCACGATCAAGGGGAACTTGTCAGCTGCGAAACAGCAGCTTATTCGTGTCCCAAAAATTTATTAGGTAAGAAGCTCGGTGAGAAGCTTTGTTTCAGTCTATAGTGGTACCTTGCAGTTGCATTGTTTGAACCATGATGAATGCTTCTGAATTGCCATCGGAATTTGTAATTAAATGAGTCCCTGCATTTTACTCAAAAAATTTAAAAACTTTGAATTACCTAATCGTATTATTTGAAAATTTTATCAATAAAATAACTGTCAAAAATCTTCAAAAAATTATTGTACAGTTTATAATAAGAAATTCTTATTCTTTCACTTCAATATTTTATTAAACTGTGAAAACTTTCTGTTTTAGAGTGTTTATAAAAAATTTCTAACGGATACTGACGTTACCTTGTGAACTGATAGTAGTTTATTTTACACTTGTACTTTGTTCTGATATAGAATGATTTTCAGTCACTTTTTTTTTCGTTATTAAAAAAAAAAAAAAAATTGTAAATTTTTAATTTAATTCAGACCTTAAAATCTGAAATATACATTTTTTATCAAAGCGCCTCATTTCACATTCAAAGTAATGCAAGGTTTGAACTTAGAATTTGTATTTACGGTAGAAAAAAAATAAATAATAATAATAGTAACTAAAAAAGTCAAATAAAATTTTGAATATTTATCGCAGTAAAAAATGAAGAAGCTAATTATAAGTTTGAATAGAAAGCTATAAATTCAGATGAAAAATTCTTTAGTGAACAAGCTTTATTGTAACCGTTCAAAGGAAGATTCAGAAAGGTTTCGCGTATAAAAAGTTGATTCATCTTAATAAAATATCTTTTGTTATCCATACTGCCACTGGACAAAGAATAAAAAAAATTACTCAAGCGAAAGAGAAGAAATATCCGAATCCCCCATACATCCCAGTACTTGAACTCGTAAATCGAATGCTCCAATGCGTAATTGTAGGTAGTAACATATATATTTCCTAGACTCCCGATCGTGGGCTTCAAGACATTATAGTATATACGTCAAACTGTGCAGTAAAGACGTAAGATTCCGAGGAGAAATTCTCGAGGAAGGAAAACTAAAGATGTCAAATCATCTTTTAACGAAGGACCAACAATTTGATCTTAGCCAAATTTTAAAATATTAATCTTAAAAAATAGCATACAAATTGAAATCATGATGAATAATAATAATATATATGCAATAAAACAGACGAAAAATTTTCGACAATTTTGAAGCACGAGGTATTACGACTGATAATATAAAAACTTTAGAATTCAAAAAAATGTAAATAAATTGTTTTGTTTGTGTAATTCGAGGCGTAGCTGTATAGGTGAGTTAACCCATTAAACTGAATTTTTAATCGAACTACAATACAATACCTTGAAAAATTTGACAAAAACAATGAAAAAAAAGCAGTTAAAAAGGTATCAATCTGAATTCTGATTGAAACTGGCTGCAAAAATTTTCAAAGCATTGATAACTAAAAAAGGAATAAAAGGAAAATAATATTGTTATTAATTGATCAGGGATTCCGCTCAACGCTCTCATTTAGTTAGGTAACGTCAAGTATATATAAAATATATGTACATTTTGTAATACAACGCAGATTTTTCCTCGGATTTTTCTCAGTTGATAGGCCTAGGCATGAGAGAGCAGCTCACAAACTTTAAAGAAAATTACGATACTGTCTCGCAAGAGATCTCATCGCATAGAAATTTCCTGGAGACTGCGTGTTGAAAAAAAAAGGTTCTATATATAATTCTATTCAAATTAATTTTTTTTTTTTTTTAATTTAAATGGTATAAAAAATTCAATTTTTAATGAAAATTAATGTGATGCTATAATTGATGTTGTTGTCAGGAATTTAATATGTATTGTAATTAATTTTTTTAATTCATATTAATCGTTTTTTTTCCTATCGTAATAATTAAATTTTTTAACATAAAGAAAAAACAAACTATTAACTTAAATCCCTTTATAAAAGAGAGCTATCGCCATCTTGCGTACACAATTTATTCGTGAGCTGATTGGTGAAGACGAAGTTTTTAAAATATTTGAAAAGTGCATTTGAGGTTACTATTATTGTTTTTTTCCTATGCGCGCTTGCGCGCTCAAAAACTGATGAAGTTAGAATTTTTTATTTTATATAACAAAAATTTCTTTTGCAAAAGCAAATAGCAATAAATAAGGGTCCGTGCGCGCTGAGTAATTTCTAGCAATTATAAATAATAATTATTTAAAAGTTATTATAAAGTTCTAATAAAAATTTTTGATATAAATTGATGTAAGGCCGTTTTAATTGAGTGAAGCGCGAAATACCCCGGATGGTTTTACTCCTATAAATAATTCCGTTTTGACGTGATCGTGGCGCGTGAATCGACCTAAGGGGTTAACGAGAACTTTAATGTCCTTAGCATCGTCGTTTTACACGCTTGAAGCTAGTGCTTAACCGGCATTACATCACGATTGCTCAAGTTTTTTCTCGGTTTTTTTCGTCTTTATTTTGTACGTTTGAGGCACGATGCTCATGGTAACTATAAAACATACCAGTGAATACTACACTCCAGCATTATTCCGGATTGAAAAAAATCAAATCGTGAAGCGAGAACTATAAAAAATTTACCATTTTAATATAAGTTAACATTAAAACCTTGCTCTAAATTTTCGTTGATTTAAATTAGTTAATGATCTTACAAATAATGGTTAGCAATCTATTGTTAAAAAACTAAACTTTGTTTTGTTATTTAATTTATCTTTTGTAATATGAAGCTACGTCAAGTAACACAAGAAACATGAAATATTAATCCATTGTTCTCTTAATTTAGAGTAAACGGATCATCGTTTACGAGAATAGAATAATCTTAAATTTCTCAATTTGTCTACAATGCTACTGTTGTTATAGTCTAATGAAACGAACGTTAAGCCATCTAATGCGATGAGGTGAGAGCAAAAATGCTGTTCGACTAAGGAAACGTATTGTACTTTCTGACCTGCAGTTGCTTTACTGATTTACCGCGGCTACATGGCGAGTGACATAATAACCGTCCGCGCCCTCCGCGTATGTTTCGCCTTTCAACGAGCACCAGGCGCAACTAAGATTTATGCAGAAGCTCTTTATTTTTAGTCACCGCTCTTGCTACTACTTACGCTTCGTAACTGTCGTCGTTCATTATAAAAGTTTTCTTTGCAACTCGATATTCCAATTCTGACATTTTGTCGTGAATTTTGAGTTAAGGATCAAAGTTTTTTTTTTTTTTTTTTTCTCTGTCTGCATGGATCACCGTTAATATTGCAATGAAAAGTGGTCATTTATTTTTAAGATATTTTTCTGAAATTAAACTGTGCCCACCGTTTTAGTAAATGACCCGATGATATACATAATCGTTGCGTACCTTATTTAATACTGGGTCATTGCATTGTGCCATTTTTAATCACTAAATTTAGAGTCACATGGCAGGTAATGAAAATTTATGATTTGATTGAATTGAAACTAAAATCCATTAAATTTTATTTCAAATAAATGCAGAAAAATTATAAAATTTAAAAGTGGGATTGTTTGTAAACTGACAGGTCTGCAGGTCAACAGAGTGAATTTAATCATAATGGCAGTAGCAGAATTTATTTGTGTAAAAAAAAAAAAAAAAAAAAAAAAAAAAACTTGAATCGAAACCATGCATTTTCCATAGCTGAGTAAAAGCCATGACTTTAGCGGTAAGGAGAGAGGACATTTACAAGTCAATGAAACGCGCTGCACAGGTAAACTTTCTCCGACATAACTTTAAAAACGCTAGCCGACAAGTTGTATGGGTAATAGTATTTAAGAATGTAGTAGTGCGGCGTTGGCGGCGACGTCTAGAGGAAGAAGGTAGGGAATGGTAAATCCCGTAAATCTCCGATCTCTCATTAGCATAGAACGAGCAAACGGCGCGCGCGAGCCCAAGGTCTAGGGCGAGCGTGTGGATGTGGAATGGATCTTTTTGCTCCTAGCATCACTCGCGCCCGTTAATTCATAAATAAACTCTTGCTCTCGTCGAAGGGAGAAATAACATTATGAACTGCTGACGCTTTTTTAAAATCAACTGAATAACTTGACCCTACCATGGAGCACTCGTTAACTGCTCATACTTCTTTTTAATTTCATTGCAGCTCTTTACGCCCATGTTATTGGTTATCTTTTTTTTTTTAACCATTACATTCTCATGCTTTTATACCAAGAAACACTTTAACTTTACTGCAGGTATCAAGATGTCATTAAATTCAAGATATTTGCAAAAAAAATTTGATTTTTGTAATCATGATTGAAAAGCTACTCTTAAACTTGTCTTTATTTTTTTGTAGATTTTTTAGTTTAAAATTTTTTTTATTCTTTCATACAAGCGCGGTATCTGTTGATCAAGAGTTTTTTGAGTCCACGAATTCAATGATACTTCCAAGAATGTAAATTTTACAAAAGTAATACTCGTAGTAACCTCGAGTTTTTTTTTTACTCGATTTTGTACGTCAGTAACAAGGTAAGTTAATAACAGGTACATACATAATCTGAAAAAATAAATGATTTTACATCTCATTTATTCCCATTAGTTAAAAATTATTATGGTATACAACATTTAAATTACTTAACATACTTCAGGTTTTTAAATTAAAATATTCTGACTTAAAAATCCTCGTAAAAATCTGTGAACTGAATTGAAAACGCCTGATTTTTTTCTTTTTTGCCACAAAATTAAAATTCTTATGTTTTTCTAGAAATAGATAGAATATATTTTATTTTAATTTCAAATTAGTTATATCTTTAAAAGTGGCAAAAAATATGCACAGGTATCAAACAGGTATTTGGTTTTTATTTTTTTAATTTTATAACTCCATACGCTGTCATTCAATAATTGATAGATGATTGTAACCTACACCTCGCGGTCAAATGACTGCACTATATCAGAAAATAGACTTTTGAGTAAAGTTATGTTTTATTTGTTAAACATTTTTATTGTTAATTTCATTGAAATTAAAATAACAATAATAAAAATAATATATAAAATAGTAAAATACCTTATAGAATTACTTTATAATTAATTATATACAGAAATGAAAACTGATCTTATGTAATTGAGAAAAATTTCATAGCGAAAGTAATCGACAAATCCAATCGTTAATTGAAGCAGACAGGCTCTAATTAAGCGAGTTACCTACTAAACAGACGAAGAGATGGCATGAAAGTGTATTGAAAAGTATACGTAGGAATTTTTTATTCATTCTTTGAATGCATCGCGGTGCAATGTATATATATGTTTGAATCTGCGATGCTAAGTTAATAAACCTCCAACAAATTTTTCGAATGAAAAATGTGTTTGCTCAGTGTTAATAAATACTTCTAGGCTCGACTGTAAGCTGAAAAAGAATGAGTACGAGATGAAGAGAAGCGTGATAAAAAGTCTTGGACCAGAATATATTTGTGCTATGGCTTTTGAATTCTTTGAATTAAGCAAAAGACTTACAGCAGTTCAACAGCATTTCCATGTTTCTTTGCTGCATCACAATGCTTACAGGAAGTTTTAAAACAAAATAGACAAAATTAAATTAAAAATATTGTTATCAATATTAAAATTCAATGACGTAAAGTTTTTTTTTTATAAAAAGTTTGAAAATAGTGAAAAAAAAAATTATTATTTTATAAATTACTTAAAAGTGCTAAATTTCCAGTAATCCATATGATGCAAATGATGATTCATTACTGTCACATGAATTACAAATAATAATCTTTTTTGAAATGATAAAAAAATAATTGAAACTATATCGATGGTCCCAGCGAAGAAAAACCTTAGCCAAAAATCAGCAGATTTGTAATGGCCAATGAGCGGCTGACATGAATTAAAAATCAGAAATATTCAGGAATCTTCATAAATCAGTACCCAATAAATAAGATTTTTTTATTTTTTTCGATTTTTTTTTTCATCATTTTAGCCCCTTATTGGTCATTTCAAATCTGCTGATTTTCGGCTAAGGTTTTTCTTCGCTGGGACCGTCGATAAAACGTATTATATTTTTGAAAACATCAATTTGATAAAACTTAATATTTTTTTTCAGTTCTGAGTTGATCGTTTTCACATTTTTATATTTTCTTTATTTTTTTTCGTAGCTGTTTAGCTAAAAAGAAAGAAAAATACAAAAAAAATTACATGATCGAAGTAATAACACATGTGTTCGAAAGTTTTCGAACCTTCTTTCGATTTAATTCTTTCTCGAAAACATAATTAAACTTTGTTAAAGTAGGCTTGATAAACATTCCAGAAAAAATAAAATATGCTCGAGACTTCTGTTAGGAATTAAACGAAAATTATTAACTTTTTTGACATTAAATCACAAGAGCCACCACAGACAATTTCAACAAAAGTTATTTTTTTCAAAGTGCAGTGAGCTGGTGTTTCTCTTGTGGACGCCTAAACTCTGTCTGGACCGAGTGCTTGCTTGTTAACTATACCGGACTATGAATAGTTGAACGGAACGTTCCTCGTGTCGTCACTATCCATTTCGGTGACGATGACGTAACTTCTCTTCCACTCTGCGCAACTGATGAATTTAATTAAATATTTTTTCAAAAAAACACATCATTTTTACTTTGTAAATTCAAATTGAAAATTAATAATTTTAAGCTGTATGTGTCTAATTCTTATGCAGATGAATATCGTTATTATTTCATGAAATTAAAAAAAGGTTTTCTGTGATCAGTTGAAAACTATTCCAGAACATTTTCACTTTTTTATCTGCACGGAAACCCGTTTTACTTACGAGGCTCGAAAATATTTTTAATATTCATTGAAACTAAAATCTGCACCTAAAAAAACAATGAATCACACCTGAAAGCTGTGACGATCACTTTTTAAATTTAGCGGTTGCGAGAAAGTAAAAATTATACCAAAACTAAATTAAGACAAAAATTAATGACCGACAGGTGGGACAAGTACGATTTTCGAAATCTGGTAAATCTCAAGATAAATCTTTTTAAAAAAATTCAAAATTTCTCAAAATTATATTTTGTGTGTTGCACTATTATCAAATTGTTATTTCATCACGGAAATTATAGATAAAAAGTATAATTTATCGAGTAATTTATACTACTTTCATAACGTTATTGACAAGGCTTTAAATTCCCCCAAAATCCGGTCGAAAACCACAAAAGTTCTAAAATATCAGAAACTAGTGAACTTTTTGACTTATCATTTATTATATACTTAATTTCATTTAGTAACCGTACCTGCATGTATGAAATCACTGATAAGCGATTGAATTCAATTGTCAAATCTGGTATGGCAAATAATTACAAAATTCCGAGCAAAATTCAATAGTTTCCAATAATGTTTGTTCTCCGTAGCTATGTACATAAAAATTAAATAAAAAAATTGAAAAAAATCACTTGACGTATTCAGAATTTAGGTCAGAAATCCTATAATTGAAGAAAAAGAAGAAGAGCAAGCGGAAGATGAAAAAAGCAAAACAAGTAAACGACGACCGCGACGATCGCGAGCCAGGAAATAAACGACAATTACCTACCCCTGGGTAGAAATTACATGGAATTCTCGTGAAAATAAGTCTTGTGTTTTCAACGCACTACTCCTCATTAAAACGAGCTGTTGAGGTGCAGAAGATTTTGGACGTTACTCACTAATTTCGTACGTACTCACTCCACTTCAAAATACCGTTGTATAAATTTCGACATTTTTGAAGAGTTAGGGAAATTTTTTTACTTAAAATATGCTTCAAAAACTGTAATTAAAATTTGGAATTTTGTTTTAACGATACTCGAAAAATTGTGCTACTGTAAAAACTAATGAGATTTTTTTTCTAATATCAAGTTCTAAAAACTTTTTTTTTCCATCAAACTAAACCAAAATCGAGACCAAAATAATCCAATAAGTTATGTTCCATTAGTATCAACTTAGTAAATTAACTACTTTATAATTAAAAACTTTTACCCTAATATTATTTTATTGGTTAAAAAATTTTTTCAAACAGTTTTTACTTTTAAGGTTCAGAAGTAAAATAAAGTAAATATTTTTTCATCCGAAACAAAATATCGATTTAAAAAAATAATAATAAAATAAAAACAAAAAAAAACAATTTGTAGGATCAAAAGTTTTCAATAACCTGAAGGCAAAAAGTCTCCAACAAATTACTCAAAAACTTTCGAGAAAACTTTTTTATATGAATATTAGTCAAGCTCACCGATCAAAACGTAATCGAAGTTTTCGAAGGTGGGTGATAAGAGTATTATATATAGGCATCCTACTCGACTACTCGGCTCAAAAAGGTGTTACAATCTACAGCAAGTAAGCCCTGCAGCGGCTCATTAAAAGTTGTTTAGTGTGGAAGCGAACAATGCTGCTGTTTTTACTGCAGGGATTTCTGGCTATACCATCAAGAGAAGGAGGGTATTTTGGGGGATTTTATTATTGATTTATAACTTTATTTATCGCTCGAAGTAAGTTTTAAAGTGTCACCTAGTAAGAATTACGAAGGCGCTTAAAAATTAATTTTCCAACGAGGATCTTTCCACTTCCTAATTGAATTTTTATTATCAAATCGATTTTCCTACTCTAAAGTTACCTTTAAATTAGAAGCGTTGAAGAATTTAATTCTTTGATTACTGTGTACTTACCGAAGCTAACTGAATCCAAGTTATGATCTTTGTAGGAATTTATTATTAGTACTTTTATTTTTCTTAGTTGCATTTTTTTATTTAAAAAAAATAGACAAAATTAATGTAGTGTTATCTTGCTTAAAAGAAAAAGTATCTTTATGAAGCGGTTATAAAGCTTTTTTAACTAAAACTGGTACTCAAAAGTAAAACCACCTTCGAGGGGCTGTTGGATTGTGCACTCCAGAATCCTCGCCAGCTTTGTGATTTTTTTTTAATTCTTTTATACATAATGGGAGGGGGGATGGATCTTGTCCTCTTCATTGATAATAAATAAATAAATAAATAAAATAAAATTAAAATTTCAATTTGATATAGTATTACTTTAAACAAGAGTTTAAAATGATCTTGTAAAATAAATCTAAAAAAAATTCATAAATAAAACTTAATAATGAAAAAGAGAAAGAGGTTCTCTTGAAAATTGAAGCTCACCACAAAACAATCTTTTATCCTAATCACTGCATGGCTTGACAAAAAAAGAGGCCGATTAATTGATGCTCGGCTTGATCACTCTTAGAAAGTTTTGAGGTTTCACCACGTGCCTAAATGCCAGGTAAATACCTCGGTAAATACATTTGACGTGTTTCACTTTGGTAGGTATCTTTTTTTTCTTCTGTGTGATGAACATTGTAAATCATGTGGAAAAAACTAAATTGCTTACTTTTTAAATTAAAAGTTATATTCTTTTCAATGCTAGATAATCACACAAATCTTGTAACTAACAATTAATTTTTTGAAATAACTTTAGAATGATGGTTTTACAGTTTTAATTCTTCAAGAATTTTTTTTAGGAATTCTCCAGCTTCTGTACAGTATTTTGATAAAATGTAGAATTGATTAAGAGCTATGCAAAAAATAATAGCTGCCGCAAAGAATATTTTTAGATTCCCTTTTATGAGTAAATTCTATTGCATTGGTAAACAACTTTTGAAAAAAAAGCGAATATTTTTATATTTATTCGAGTATTTATTTGCTAAACATAAATCTTATAAAGCTATAACAACTGCCATATTAGTCTGATTTCGCATAAAATGTTAATATTTGCTGCTGCATGTAGGCGATGTAGATGAGCGGACATAAAGTATACAACTTTAAAAATTCAAAAATTAAATTTGTGCATGTTGAGACAACTTTTCATTAGGAAAAGTCGTTTTGGAATTAACAACTAATTCTTGAAAAGTTTTTTTTTCTTGAGTAGTGTACCGATTAAAAAACACTTTGTGTTTTAGTTTTTGGCTGGTAGTAATGATAGATAATAAAACCAAAAATAGATAAAAAAAAAAAAGATTAAACAGAATTTGGATGCATCCAATAATAAAACATATGTACATAAACTTTTATAAATCGGAAAACCACCACGAGCGTGGAAGTGGATTACCACTTAAAAGAAGGCTTGAAAAAATTTGGACTTTTAAACAATTAGACAGTCTCTTCCTATGATGGGCAGCTAGCAGGTATTTTCAAGATAAACTTCCTCAACACCTCATCAGTTCATTAAGGTACATTCATATGAGAAAGAAGGGAAGAAAGATTAATAACGCGATTATAACTGTAAATCCAGCATGCAACTCGCGGGTTGCTTGCACGCAGGCAGAAAAAAGTGTTCGCACGCAGTCGGTGCTAGTCTGTGCGAGGTAGCTCACCAGCTAAGATAAAAGAGATACGGGCTGTGGCAGCCGTATATATAGCTGCGAGAAGGCATAGGTCGTAGCGCGTCGTTTTACGATCTCCAGGGAACTTAACAGTTCCGCGCGATATCAACAACTCGACTGTTGCAATTACAATTCAATACTGCTGCTGATGAGACGACCACAAAACTCTCAGCATTGTTACTAGTGTGAACGCTCAAGTCCCGGTAGCCGGTTAATCGAAAGTTAGTAATGACTCGAACTGTATTTTGAGCGTCTGTCTTCAATTTTCAATAATATTGATGAGTGATCTTTTGCCAAAAAGTATTAATTATAATCATTTATAAGATTTTTCATTATCTATTGCATTTGATTTGTGTCACTGCACCGGTTAAAATTACAAAAAAATATGTTTTTTTTTTTTTTCAAGAAAAATATTTAAAATTTCTGAAACTGTAACAACCAATAATATAAGAAAAAATTACACAGTATTGTTAAAACAAATTGATAGTTTACTTTGTTTTCTTACGTACATTGTGGGCCAGACAATATTTCCAAGACCTTAGATAATTTATCACTGCGATTGATTACAGAACGACTACTGAGACAACTATGTTATGAAACTGGGGTTTTTATCTGTTAAGTTATTCATCAATTTCAAACAAATAAAGTTTGAACTAAGAGTTTTATTTATTTGAAGTTTGATCTGTCTCATTAAAGAACTTAAAAGATGAGCTTCTCAATTAGCTTTATTTTTCATTAAAAAAAAAAAGAAAGTTTTTAGCAGTATTATCGCAATTGTTCTGGCTCAAGTCAAGTTTAATGTAATTTTATCAACGAAATAAAACTTTTTATTTGTAGTGTTTCGATTTTTTATTGTTAATGTATAAAAAATACTTCTTAAATTGAAAAAAAACCATAGCTAACCATAACGAGAGGTTCATAATGTTTTAATCTTGCCGTTCAAAATATACAACTTCAAAGAGTTAATTTAAATACACAACAATCTGAGAAAATTTGAATATCAAACAGTTATAAAAAATTCAGAAAACACAGTTATCATTGAAAAAAAAAAAAAAATGTGATAACATTTTAACAAAAAAATTAGGACGCAAAGGAAAAACTTTGAATAACGATAATGCTTTGTTGTCTTTATCACACGCTCAAAGCAATAAACACTTCGAAACTTTACTTTGCAGGGTAAAAAAAGAAAGAAAGAAAAAAAAAAAAAAAAAAAAAAAACACCGAAGATAGGAAAAGCTCAGATCAAAGAGTTCTCCCTTTCTCCCATCGCCCTCTGTAATAGCAAAGACGAATTTAGTCTCACCATCAACTCACCATCGCAAATCGATGCAATCTATACTCTTGCACCGCTGCTGTCTCGGCTGCTACGTACAGCCACCACAAAAGCGTTTGAAAATTAAAAGAAAGGTCGCAAGATTTGACTCTCTTCAAGAAAAAGAGATATCGGTTTTAAATTTTACACTCGATTTTACATTTTATTTTACTATACAGTATACTATTATTTTATTTTTCTGAAGGAGTTTAATAGGACAAGGATTTATCTAAGAGGTTTGCGACTAGACACGAAGGTGGTTAAAAAATCCTTCTCGACCATGTTTTGGATAATGTTTTTTTGAATGAGGTACCGAAAACAAAGATCGAAAATCCGATTTTTACAATTAATTGTCCATTCATTTCCAATTCCGAAAACTTAATTCAATTTGAAAATGTCTTAGTGAAAATTAGTTTTTAGAATCGCTTACCAAACTAATGTGAAATGCTATTTGAAAAAAAATCCCCTGAGTCATAAGTTCGGCGATAAGTCAACTTTAAGTTTTTCCTCTTTTGAACTACAAAACTACCAAGGGAAATCATTTCTTCTAAGAAAAAAGTCTCTTTGATGCCTTGGAAAAATGTTTATCTAAAAAAATAGTTTTGAATAAAACTTATAGCTTGCTTTACAACTAGAAAAAAAAAAAATTTACTTTAAATTTCGTTTGGAATTGAAAATTTTTTAAAACTACTTAGGGTTTATAGAGATTGAAATATAGAATTCATTATCTAAGATAAAAATTGTTAAAATTATTTTCTTAATTAAATAGTGATATAAGGACCTGTTTAAATTTATCAAACTCCATCCATTTTTTTTTTTTTTACCGCTAGACTATATACCTGCCTATCAATGAATGCACATCAGCCGATGTCGCAGTCACTTATAATTGTGTGGCAGCTTATTATTGTGCATGCTTACTAGCCTACTTTATATAAAAAGCATTAAGTCACAAGTAAAAACACCAGGTGTTCATAATTATTTATTCATTTTTTTGTGAACAAGACAAAAAATAGTCTTATAAAAATTTTTTAACACCCTATCAACAATTGCAAATAACAATTTCTTAAAAAAAAAAAAAAAAAACCCCTTTTTTTTATTGGAACGTAAAGTTCTAAAACACATCGGTTAAATAATCTATAAAACAGCATAAAAGTTTTTATAGATTTTTTATCACTTTTTACAGTTTAGAAGTATTCGAACAATTAAGAATACGAATCGATACATATTACACTAACCCGGTTCCCATAATTTTGGATAATATTACGTAACGCTTGCGTCTGTACATATGGCTATGCGTAAACATATTGGCATCGATTGTGTAATTACTAAACGCCAAGTCTGCTCTACAGATTATATTGATTAAAATTATTTGATGATTCAATATTGTATCCTTCGTTAATTAATACTAATGAGGTAAATTATTTATCGATCAACGTCCCTGCGATGAAAATTTTATTATCGTTTAAAGAATGTTATATCATTCCGTCATAATTAAATAATTGTATTATATTATTAACAACTACTTACCCTGTAATAAATAATGAAAATCCGTTATTATATTAATAAGCTTGTTGATTTTCATATATTTAATTATTTATTTATTTTTTGGTCATTATTTCAAAATAATCTTTCTACTTTCATTTTTCTTGCAAAGTCTGGTCTACGAGAGTTTCCAAGGTCCCTGAACAATAATTTAGCTATTTTATTTGGCTGTGGCAGTTGTCATGGGTGCTTTTTTAAAAATTTTGTGATTGGATTATAAAAACACTTTGTGACCAAGAAGAAAACGGATACCATTCTCCAAAATTTTACCCCGTTTCCCTAACACAAAAGTGAGGAAATCCACTTACACTTTATCGGTCATAACAAAAGCCAGAAACAGCAGCTTAGTTCGTTGATCTTTATTATGCTGTTTATTTGTTTGTTTATTTATTTATTTATTTTTTTTCTTTTCTTGGCACCTATAATTTGTAATGACCGCTCGAACTTGCTGCTAACATCTTACTTATCCAAGCCAACAAGCTTGCTTTTTTTTCCAAAACAAATTATATTTTCAAACTCATTTTTTCATAATTAATTATTTTCATTTTCACGCTCGTAGCACCGAAAGTACTTTCGGGCCCGTAGGTTTTTTGTACTTTCGGTGTACTAGCGTGAAAAATAGTATACAGCCCTTGGGAGTGCAAAAATGAGCTAACCTTAGCAAACCTTTGATGACCTCGCCTTCGGCTCGGACATCAATTTGGGTTTGCTAAAGGCTAAATCATTTTTGACTCCCTCGGGACTGTAATATACTATTCGATCAGAGCAATAAAAAAATATTTATAAACTCCGAGATAAACTCTTTTTTTTTTTTTTTTAGAATAGCAAATGCATTAATTTTCTGAATTTTCTTAGTACTCTTATAACAAAAAATAATCTTATTCATAAAAAAAAAAAATGACTTGGGTCAATGACTTTTTGAGGTTTCCGCATGACCTCTTCTCAACAGGTATACATTTTAAGTCTTTTCTAAGCAAGCATAACTGACCGCACAAAAAAGTCCTTCATAACTTTAAATAAGCTGATGACACACATTACAATATGATTTTAAAATTGCGATCATCATTCATTAACAATGCGCTTAATACTGCCATAATATAAGAACTTTCATTTGCAACAGATTTATGTTGAAAATTAATCTTCGAATAGAACAGTTTTTTATACTCCCCGAATAAAACTAAAAAAAAAGGAAAAATTTGGAGAAAAATTATAAATAAAAATTTCCTACGTCTATAAATTTCATTATTATTATTTTAAAAATGAAAAATCTTTATCAAAAACTCTATACTGAGAGAAAAAGTTAAGTAAAGACAACCAAACTTTCGAGTAATGATATTTCATCGTACTGTAGTCTGTATGTTAACTTGCACCGCCCATCAATCTTCAGTTGATATGTCCTAAAGTCTAAATATTAAAAATAATGCTAAGTTAGTTACTATAACGTAACCATAACTTTTAGTAGCAGTAAAATTGTTTTTTCCAGCGTTTTTTACTTTTTTACTAGTTCAAGAGGCCTATGTTTTGACAAAACGAATGTAAAAATATTAAATATTCTTACGGGAAAGCGAGCCACGTGTTGTGAATTCGAAAAAAAAACTGTAAACGGTGATAAAAATAGACAGTTGTGGTATTAGAATAAAGTAAGACAAAAATAAAAAAACATTTTGGTCTACTATTTTCTTTGTACAAGTATCGCAATTGAATTAATTGGAGAAAAAAAAATTATAACAATGAAAAAAAAAAATCCTTAATACTTGGATAGCTACACTAAAGTTAAAGTTCCAACTCCGCAAGCTCTAAATTTCCGTTGAACAAGATCCTAAGCTTTGGAAAATTCTGAGAAACAAAATATTGGGTAAAGTGGTAAACAAGCAAACCTACCACAAACGTTGAGCCAGCCCTCCACGCGACAGGGATACTCGATCCTCATCTTGTCTGCTACTGTGCCAGCTCGTCTCCTTCGTAGTCGTCTTGCACTTTGAAAAAAAAGCTTATCACTTTAGTAAAAACTTAATAAACGATGGTCACAGAACACAAAAACTTCTTCACTAAATTTGAACACTTAAATAACAAGAAATAATAGATATTTGGAGACACACCGAAGCCCGAAATCTCCCATCACTTAAAGTCGAGTGCCATCATTAACAGCATAATTGTTATAAATGGCCTTGCACGCGACACTAAGACTTAACTAAAGGATCGAAGTAACGGTAAGCAGTAGCGACGAGAACGAAGACGAAAAACTTGAAAATTTAGCCTACTTCCAGCGTGATTTCGAGGGGGCCATATGAGTTTCGAACCGCGCGATAGCTTCGCGACGATGTGATTGAACCGGCGTCCGGATTCAAACTGGTAAAGCTGACTGCTGAGCGCGGGTCGTTGCTATGTGGAAGCAGCAGCAGCAGCAGCCAGCCACCCACCCGCCCGCCTCCCGCTGCAGCTTTCTCTGGCCTCTGCTCTTCTGTGTCTACTGTCTGCGACGACACTAGCGCTCGGTTATCGGTACGGCAGAAGCTGCCTCTTTTTTCTTCCACTCTCTCAAATAATAATACTTTTAATAATCATTTCTAATAGTTTTATTATTATTCTTTTTCAAACAGTTTCATCTGTCTTAAAAATCTAATTTTAATTTAATTTTCTAGGCATGATTTTTATTTATTTATTTTCTTTTAATTATTATTTTTTTTTTTCAAATCTTATATTTAATTCTTTTAATTTTTATTTTAATATTTAAATTGCAATGTACTCATGCATGATAATTGCTTGAATTTAAAGTTTGCACTCAATATGGTTTTTAAATGAAACTATATGTTTAAATTATTTCCCTGCTATTTTTACCTCTACCTACGAAGTTTCATATGCTTTATAATATGATTTCTAGAATATTTGGGTAATATTTTTATTCCAAACTTTATTTTCTAAAAAGTTCTGACATTATAATTTTTAATCAGATCATTTTTAAAACATTTTTTTGACCTTACAAATTCTCCGAACTAATATCAATAAATAAAGTTAGTGAAAAATCAAATATCAATTTTATTATTATAAATTAGCTTTTTTCATCAGCAAAAATTATCTTTCAAGTATACATTTATGTGTTAATGATAAAAAATGCTTACTCAAGTAAAATATTGTTAAAAATAATTAATTCTAGAATGAGAATATTGACATAAGTATACTGGAATTTATAATAACAAAATGAAACTTTGACTTGACTTTGACTTGCATTCATATTTGGTCATGGCTTTGAAAAACCTATTCAATAGGACAATAAAAAAAAAAAATGTATGTCAATCCGTAAACAATAGCGACAACAGCCAAGCAATCGTAAGCACATCTAAGTTAATTCATA
This sequence comes from Encarsia formosa, assembly GCA_038277355.1. Classification (NCBI taxonomy): domain Eukaryota; kingdom Metazoa; phylum Arthropoda; class Insecta; order Hymenoptera; family Aphelinidae; genus Encarsia; species Encarsia formosa. The sequence continues at coordinate 35,416,812 of CM076188.1, read as the reverse complement.
TGTCCGTGCTTTAGGCGGCAAATGTAACTTGAATTGGGTGGTGCAGGTGCTGCGCGCGCGGGCCTCACGAGCGAGGAACGTAACGTTGCGCGGCGGCGCAGAGCAGAAAGCACTGACAGTTTAACTCCACTCCTCGGCCTCGGCACTGTATCAAAATGGCGCTCAAGGGACAAGTCGGTCAAAGTGAGTAAACTACTCTTTAACAATCGACTGCGAAAACTTCCTATTCCTTGAATTAATGCGTATTCTTCAAACAAGCACCTTCTATTACCTATTTTATCCTCAAATCGGTCATATCAAACTGCAGTTGAATTTTAAGTGCAAAACTGGGCGTGCAGCAGCGTTGCTTCGCTTAGGTCGGTGATGATTTCATCGTTCGCGGTGAGAAGTCGGAGAAGGAAAGAAAATATCGGCTGCTGCTGCGCTTGTTGTTATTGTTGTTGTTGTCGTTAGGGTTTTTGAGTTGTTTTTATAGCACATCTTTAAACTTATTCATTATCTAATAAATAATGTACTGTGTTTATCGTGATTGTTAAAAGGTTTTTAAAAATTTGGTGTTTATCTACACTGACCAATTGAACCAATTTTCGGAAGCAGATAATATGCTCTATATTTTTATTTATTTATTTTTTTTATTAATGATCGAGAAAATTTAATTGGTTATTTAACAGTTTGTTGAATTAATTTGATTTTAATCACTTGATGCCTCAACTACACAAGTTCAAAATTAGTAAAATTACAGTTGCTTCAAATTTAGTCGGAAATAATTTTTTTACTCACGGATATCCAATTTATTTGTTTCAAATTCGATAATTAATGCTATTAAATTCAGCTATTTATAGTAATTTAAATATGATTTTAAAATAAGTATTTTATCTGAGACATAGTTCAAATATTTCGGTTACAAACTTCAAATAAAAACTACAATTTAAAGATTCGTAAATTTATTTTACGTATTTATTCAATTATGCAGTAATTTGTTTTTATTGGAGCATAACAAATTATTAATTTTTAAACGCAGGATTTTAATCAACGAGGCCATCGTACGGATATATCTATGAGTCACTCAGAATATCTATACTGTCAGATTTATTTTTTCTTCTCACTTAAACTACCGATTTTTAATATCAAGCATTTTGAATAAACTGGGAAAAAAATGAAGGTATTTCACTAAGATAAAAACAGTGAAAATGCTAGCCTCAAAGCTCAAAAAATTAGTCTTTTTTTTTCAACATAAAAAGTAAAAAATGCGTGTTTTATTCGAATGTAATCACTGAAAACCTTTTTATTGAAAATTTATTTGATACACAGCTTAATTCTTCATAAATTGAAAGAAAAAAAAAAAAACAAACAAACAAACAAAATTTTCTTTAATGGTGTTGATTGATTACAGTGCAATTTCCAGTGGGCTTTGCCTAAGAACCGAGGGACGATCGTAGCACGTTTTAAGGATTAAACACTGTTGTGTCGTTACCAGAAATGTAAAAAAAATTTCATTAGAATGCGTGGAAAGTGTGAACTCCCGCTCGGGTCCCTATAGGCGAAAGTTCCCGGTTTTTCGCGCAGCATGATAAAAAATAAATTTTTAAAAACTGATTATAGATTCACGGGAATGTCCTCGTTTTACAGAATCTTTTGCTGACGAGATAACTCTTTTAAATTACTCCAGATTCTTGTTGAACTTTCATTGAAAATTCTATAGCTTGAAACGTCAAAAGAAGACTTGAAAATTTAGCTGCACTTACATATTTTCACTTTTTAAGTCTATTATTATATTATATATAGTTATTATTTGTTCCAACATTATAAAGTTTTTTTTATTTCTTGTGAATTGATTATTTTAAAAATGTTTCATATTTTTTTTTTTATAATGAATACTACTTAATTCTTCCATGTTTCTTATTTTCTTACAGTTTTTCTTATTGACTTTTCTTGACACGTTTAACACAACGTTGAGATTCAAAATATAATTAAAGTCTTAATTTTAAATAAAAAAACGACAAATTTATAGACTATTCTTTTTAATCAAGTAATTTGATTGTTCTTTTTTGAAATTAACAAAGTTAACTAAATTAATTCATCTCTTAAAGTCAGCGTTAATCACTAAAAGCAGCTTAAGAAAACTTTATTTTTTATTTTTACATTTTTTAGTTAAAAAAAGAATACTCCAATACCAATTAAATTGACCTTTTCAATAAAAGTATTCATTTTCATGATTTAAGCAGCTCGTGCCTTTAAGAATCTTTGATTATGTCATCAACATTTTTTTAAATTTTATCTTTAAGCTTTTACATGACTATTCTAATCTAGCTTGAAATTCAATTTTTTTCATATTTTATTTGAACTAATTTACAAAAAAATATTACTTCAATGTTTTATGGTATTTAAAACTATATATTTTGGTGAACTCCGACCGATAAACTATTTGAAGAATAAAAGATGAATTTTTTTAATTTATTGCGTTCCATAAATTCATTTTTCTCTTATTAGTAAATAAATTAGTGTTATGTTATGAATCACTCAAACAACTGCTTAAATCTACGCCTGTCATCAAACATAAATTGAATTTGTAGCATCTATTTTTTTCAAACTTACTTATAAACTACCATTTTTTTAGAAAACAATCTAATTGAAAGTTATTAATCTTTGATAGGGTTTACGGAATACTAAAAAATTTTTTGACAAAAAATAAGTACAACATTTACATTTTAGTTTCATCGAAACAATTTTTTTCTAAATATATAATTACGTTATTTACTATTTTAACTGCGTTATTAGCTTTGCCAATGGATAAACTCTAATTTTAAAAGGTTAGGTGAGAAAAACAAGTTTTATAAGTTCTAAGTGTGCTCCATAGATAAGCGTACCCCGATTTTCAACCGCTTAAAATAGGATTTTCAATGCGGCTTATGCATGGGTAAATACATATTATTGATGCTGTCTGAATTTTAAAAAGAAAAGAAAAAAAAAACTTAGAGTATAAAAGACATAAAAATTTGGAAACACTTTTTTTCCCCTTTTTCCAAAGGTTGCAAATGTGCGAGCGTAGGCGTGACGTCATTGGATGCTACGCCTGACACCGCGCCGATCAATACCTAGTACGCGAAAGACGTGATTTGCTGCGAGTGCGCGGGATACCAAGGAATAACTGGTACATGCGCTTAGAAAAAATAAGTCGCGGCAAAAAAAGTAAAATCTGTTTTCAAAAAAATCGTTTTGTTTATTTTTTTTTTTTTCATTCAAACAATATGTATTATCAATTTTTGTTTCTTTATTTTTTACATTTTTTTTTTTAGCCACTTTTTCTTATTATAAAATCAACAAAGATTAGTTGTAGGACTGAATAAGTCAGCTCACGAATAGAAGATTCATAAATCGATCAATAAGGCTTTATTTCGTTAGTCTATTGCTACCCTTTTTTCCCAAATACTTGTAATTATTTCGAGTATTATCTGGTGAAAATGAGAAGTGCAAGTGTGATATATACCCGACTTACATTGCTGCTTGAAAATGAATTGATAAGCTAGAAAGAGAAATTTTTTAATTCTTATATCATGCATGCAAAAACTTTCAAAAATTTTGTCTAATTTTTTTCTTGAAAACTTTAACAAATTTTGTCTAATTTTCTTAACTTAATTTTCGTGTATTTGTTTCTATCTTCAAGAAAATTTTCATTCCTATTCCATTCGCATTTTATACTTTACTTAACTTTCTTTCGAGATTATTAATAATTTAATATTTAAGTAGTAAATACAATAAAAATAGTTGGTATTATTATTTTCCATAATGCAGGGGAAAAAAATTCTTTGGTGTAAAGAAAAAGAAAATAATAACTATATCAACTTTTATATCTTGTAAAAGTAGTAATTTTTAATTAAAGAAAGCGGCATATTCGGAAATACCTGTGTTGAGTTTGCGTCAACTTAATCTTCGTATTCCCTGCTTGTTTGAAATTGATTAATACTATTTTAATCTGTTTTAACCCATAGTACAAAATGCTTCATGCCTTCTTATATAGCAAGAAAATCATACCTTATCTTATTAAGGTGTGCAGTTGAAATTAATTAAATATTTTAACCTCTAGATTCCTATCTTGTGTAATGCAACACTACATATAAAAAGATATTTTACATATAATATTATAACAAAGATTTGACATTCGCACAAAAAAATCTGATTCCGTAGTTTTGATTTAGCGACATTATAATATTGAAAAAAAAAAAAAATAATAATAAAATAAAAATAATTTAAATTTATATGGAAAAAAACGTGAGCTACAAATTGAAATTACAATAATTAATTTGTTTGATGGAGTTTTTGTTTGATGGAAATTCATGTTCAATACACAATAAATTGTAATTTTTTTTTAATTACTTGTTATAATTAATTTTTAATTACTTAATTTAAATAAAAATTGTAAAAAATATTTATTATTTGCAGAAATTATGAATGAAGTAATAAAACAGAAAAAGAAACAGGCGGGTGGTATGGAATGGCGCATCCTCGTGGTGGATCAGCTGGCCATGCGGATGGTTTCGGCTTGTTGCAAAATGCATGATATAAGTGCCCAAGGCATAACTTTAGTCGAAGACATTCACAAAAGACGTGAGCCACTACCGACAATGGAGGCAGTTTACCTGATAACGCCCAGCAACTCTTCGGTGACCAAACTGATCGACGACTTCAGCAATCCCGCCAGAACTATGTATAAAGCGGCTCACGTATACTTTACTGAAGGTATGAAATGTTCACTTTCACAGATTATTATTGAATATTTTAATTTAGAGTTTTTTCAAAAATAATTTGATAACTAATTTAATTTGACTTACAATTTCTTAAAATTACATTAATACCATATGAATAAAATATTTTCATGTTTTAGTTAAAACACAGATTAATTAAATTTTTGCTAAAAGTTGATTCAAAATCAAACCAAGTCGTAATGTATTGCCAGCAAATGTCTTTTTTATAATATTATTTTTCGGAACCGTAAACCAATGAAAACATCGTTATTTTATTAGAGTTCCAAGTTGTATACTTCTATATAGTTATATAGTTATATAGTTCTAATTTAATACATAGTAATACAATGAATAAATTTATGTAATAAATTAAGTCATAATACATTCACTTATGAAAAAGTTTATAGTAAAGGTCTCCAATTAGGTGCATCCTCTACATAACTTGAATTGAAGCATTTTTATGTATTCCGAATAATTAAAAGTAATGGCACTAATTGAAAACCCTAGTATACTTTGCTATATTAATATAATGTTAACTGCGTTTATTGATTTTTACTGTGAAGCAAAAATTAAATTATGGTCGGAACGTGCAATAGGTGGTATCTGTTGAAATACACCGATAAAATAAAATAAAGCAAGCAAATCAGAATTTTTTTATATTCGCCTTCCGAAGAAATAAAATAAAACGTCATTGATCGAAATTTTATGATGAAAACGGTTTGATGATAAATCAACGAGAATAAATTGTATAAGTTACAGTATTGCATACGACGCATAACAAAATTTAGGGTGCCTTATGCGCAGTATTTTATGAGTAAATTTTGTGTTACTTACTCTAAAATTATAGCACTGATAAAATTTGTAAAGGATTGCTCAGAATCTAAGTTTGTATATTTCCAGCGTGTCCGGACAAACAATTTACAATGTTATCTAATTCACCGGTAGTAAAGTTTATAAAAACTTTAAAAGAGATCAACATTGCTTTTATACCGTATGAAGAACAGGTAAATTAATTAACAGCAAGATGATCTTCAATAATAAAGTATAACTAAAAATTAATTGTAAATTAACATTTGTGATATGAATGATATTTCGGTGGAAGGCTTAATACTTTACTATAAGCTTTAGATAAACAATTTATTTATATCTTTCTTCTTTGTCTGCTTTAATGTTGACTAACAAAAAAAAATTTAATGTGTTCATGCTTACACTTATCTAGTCTGTCCTGAGGAATTGTTCAATGATATCTGCAAGTCTATAGCTGCTAAAAAAGTCAAAACGTTAAAAGAAATCAACATCGCTTTCTTGCCATACGAGTCTCAGGTGAAGAGATCATAAAATATATTTTACAAATTTTTGTTTCAATTTTTCTTAGATACTGTAAAATACTTCTTATTTTTTTGTAATTCTTATTATTTATAACTTTAGATATGAATTGCTTTCAGAATTTTTATTTTATTTTATATTTTTGATAGAGGAGCCCAAGCAGTTTGACACTGATTTAATAAATAACTTAACTTAAACTCTTGTAATCTAGTTTTTTCTATTTTATTTTAATTATCTACATATTTTAATTATTGAAAAGTCTGGATGGATTTATTCATTTTCTAAAAAAAATTTTTTTTATTGTATACTAGAAGTAACTAAGCTTGAGTGAAATACAATACATTTCAGTCAGGTTCAAACGTTGCAATTTGAAAGTTCGATGAGAATAATTTTTTATGTCCTCGGTGGCTCTAATTTTAAACGACATAATTAAATATAGATGAAAAATATTTTATTTTTAGATTTTATTCAAATTAAAAAAAATGTCAACCAACTATATTGGTCGTTTCTTAGCTCCAAATATTTATGAATTGTAAAAAATTTTTATGAAAGGCTTGCACATATTGCTTTGGTTTAGCAGTAATTGTTTTCTCCAGAAAGTTCTTTCTCTTTCTTAACTTTTCCATTGAATGTCAAATTTATTGTTTTGGTAATGTTGTGCTAATTATTAAGTTCCAATCGTAAAAAACTATTAAATAATTATCTTTTATTAGGTTTTTTCATTGGACTCCAAAGAAACATTTGCCTGTTTCTACAACCCTTCTCTAATAGGGGTAAGAAATGCAAACATGGAACGGATCGCTGAACAAATCGCTACTTTATGTGCTACTCTTGGAGAGTATCCATCAGTCAGATACAGATGGTTAGAAAAATTTTAATTTATTAATATTCAAATGGTAGTAATTTTTTTAACTAGTTTTAGATTTAATTAAAATTTATTTATTTATTATCTATAATAAAAAAATTTCCTAGTTGAACGATCAGTAATCAAATAATGATTGTCAATAAAATAAATGTAAGGAAGTTACATAGTTTATTCTAGACTTTTTCCAATTTAATTATTTAAAAATTTGTTAGTGTTGATATTTTGAAACAAAGTTTTTTATATGAAGAATGAATCCTTAAAACCGACCCAAAAAACGACACACACATGTATATGTACAAGTACAATGTCCTCGATAATGTCTATTTGTACCCCTATATTATAATCGCAAAGAATAAGTATTTAATTCATACTTTATTAATAAAACGATTCGATTATAAAATCTAAAAGCTTCCAAGACACTTTTTTTCAATTAATAAATGCGAAGAAATTATTTTTTTTCCAAATTCAGTAGAATTTATAGACACCGAGGGCGTAGCAAAGCGGAGCGAACGGGATCTCAAAATCGCCCTGGTGAAGATGGTTCACCAGTGTAGTGTAATGTATTTTCACGAGTGATAACGGAAAATAAGAAACAACGTTCCGATTTTTCGGTTAGAATATGGGAACGATATATTTTATTCAACTGGGTCATGTAATAAGTATTCGATGTATAAAATACGCGTTAGAAGTAATACTCATGCATCTTGATTTCTTTTCATATTAGCGTTGAATAATAGGTTATTACATGCGCTGCAGCGAGTTTAAACAAAAGCTATCAAAATTATCAATGAGTGAACGAATGACTTAGAAAAGTAAATTTTACATTAACAGATATAAAAAATATCCTACGAAACATACGTTTTTGCGTATATTTTCTAAAATGCTTGTTGAGTACATTATAATTTCAATAAATATTTTTTCAGTGATTTTGAGCGGAATATCGATCTTGCTCAAATGGTACAACAAAAGCTCGACGCTTATAAAGCTGATGAGCCCACAATGGGTGAGAGTCCCGAAAAAGCACGATCTCAATTACTTATTCTTGATCGAGGCTTTGACTGCGTTTCACCTTTACTACATGAGCTCACTTTGCAAGCTATGGCCTACGATTTGTTAGAAATTGAAAATGATGTTTATAAGTGAGTATTGTATAATTATGTCAATCAAATGTTTATTGTTATTCATAGAAATTTAAAAAAAATAATAACATACTTGATTGATTTCCAAAAAGATATGAAGCATCAGCAGGACAAGAGAAAGAAGTTTTGCTAGATGAAAATGATGATTTATGGGTAGAATTGAGGCACCAACATATTGCTGTGGTATCACAGTACGTATTATTAATTTAATTATTAATACTGAACAGTTTTTTATATCTATATATCATATTAATAAAACTCTTTTTCTTAGAAATGTAACCAAAAATTTAAAAAAGTTTACTGATTCAAAACGAATGACTCAAAGTGATAAGCAAAGTCTACGCGATCTTTCTCAAATGATTAAAAAAATGCCACAGTATCAAAAAGAACTCAGCAAATACTCGACTCATTTGCATCTTGCTGAAGATTGTATGAAACGCTACCAAGGAGCTGTCGATAAATTATGCAAAGTTGAACAGGTAGTTAAAAATGACTAAAATTTTTTTTTTTTTTTAATTTTTTTTTTGGCAACAAAATTTTCTATTAAACAATAAAATATTAAGGATTTAGCCATGGGAACTGATGCAGAAGGTGAACGAATTAAGGATCATATGCGCAACATCACACCGATTCTATTAGATCAAACACTAAATAACAATGATAAACTACGGATAATTGCTCTTTACGTTCTTAGTAAAAATGGCATACCAGATGATAATTTAAATCGACTCATACATCATGCTCAAATGTCACCAGAAGACAAACAAACTATCGTCAATATGGCAAATCTCGGTCTAAATGTTGTAGTTGAAGTACGGTTTTATCTTTTTAAATTAATATTCTTTTAGTATAAACTTCATCAGATTTTTAGATACATATTTAAAAAATGTTTTTAATAAATTAATAATTTTATAGGGTAATCGTAAGAAAATTTATACTGTACCAAGAAAAGAAAGAATTACCGAACAAACTTATCAAATGAGTCGTTGGACACCTGTTGTTAAAGATATAATGGAGGATGCTATTGAAGATAAGTTGGACTCAAAACATTTCCCATTTTTGGGAGGCCGAACAACTAGTTCCGGCTACCACGCTCCAACAAGGTGAATATGTTTCATTTTTAAAAGACGATTTAAATTTTTCTTTGAACTTTATCACGTGAGTATTTAGCAATATTTTTAAAAGAGTCAAAAATAAACATCCTTAAAACTTTAAATCGTTTGATCGCACTGTTTTGAAAATTTTAATTTAAAGAGTATTTTCTCCAAAATTATCAAAACCGCACAGTTATTTTACACCTGAGTTGATATTTTACTTAAAGACTCTTCGATGTGTAAAAAACGGTTAGCATAATATTTTTTTACTAAATACTCTACATAGAATAAAAGCGTATGAATACTATTTATATGGAAAAATCAACAAGTCGTTTGATTCACACTGATGATGACAGATATGAACGATGCCATTGATTCTTATGATTTAAAAAAATATGGTTTACAGTTGAAATTCATAAAAAAATTACACCTTTTTGTTTACCGTTATGCCTCTTCTACGGATCATCCAAGGATCGGCTTACCTTTTAAAATGTTATATCTTGCTTCTGAGTAGATATACTGTGCTGTTTTTCGAAATTAAATTAAAAATCAATATTCTACTACCCGTAATCACAAAAATTAGTATAATTTACAAAGATGGAAGCGCGATATAACAATTATAAAGTTCATCAGGCCCTCGAATGATCCGCCAGTGTGTAAGAGGCATTAAAGATAGAAATTAAAAAATTTAAACAATGTAAAAACTTTTTGTTTTTGTTTTTTTTTTTTTTAATTAGTAAAATTTAATTTTTTAGTTATAAAACAAAAGTATTGTTGAATCAAAATTATTTTCTTAAAAGATAAAAATTTAAGAACAGTAAATTCAAAAGAATTGACCAAAGTGTGTAAAAAATTGTATGAAAGACGCGTCGCTCGAGTATCAAAGATATTTTTTTAAGTTAATAAAAGGTTATTAGAATATCTCCAGAAAATGTACAAAAACTTAAAACTGTTTATATTATTTCTCGAAAATGTTTTGTTTAAATGTGTAATTATGAAATTTTTTCTTTTTTTTTATCATAAAAACTCAAGGTTTCAAATAAGATAAAAAAAATTATAATTGTTTTTTGGAAAGAATTATTGAATTTTAACATATTTTTAATAGTGCTCGATATGGACATTGGCATAAAGAAAAGGGCCAACAAACTGTGAAAAATGTTCCACGCCTAATTGTTTTCATCATAGGAGGCGTCTGCTTCTCAGAAATTCGATGTGCTTATGAAGTTACCAACGCTACTAAAAACTGGGAAGTCATTATTGGTAAGTGAAATAATATTTCACTTGTTGAATTCATCTGATTAAAAGATAGAGATATATACTGACTATTTTACTCTGGTTTTCCTTTTAGGCTCCTCACACGTCATCACTCCGAAATCTTTCCTCGAAGAAATGTCGAAACTACATATAAATTGTGCATAAATAAATCTCACCTCTAAAAACTTTTGACATTCCCAAAATTTTAATGTAATATGCTAAGCTAATCAATGCTTAACCAAGGCCTGTAGTCATGGTTTCATCTTCATCAAAATAGTACTTGTAAAATGTGATTAACGTCAGCCAAAAGATAAAGTATCAACATAATCGGTAATCTAGTGGAATGCACTTCAGTCAATTTAATTAGTCATTATAATTGTTAAAAAGGTTTTGCTGTAGTAGCAAATATAATATTATAATACAGGTAAACCTCTCTCAATCATAAAAACGGGAGGTTTTATATCTCTCTCGCTTTGCTAGGGATTGCGGTAAAGAGACAAAAATACTCAATTTGTTTTCCTAGAAAATTCCAAGTTAAAGAGAGGATCACCTGTATCTTTAAATTGAGTGCAAAAGAAATTCAAAAAGAGAAAGTAAGAAATTTTACTGACTTACGTATAAAATATAGTTTAAATATTCAAGCGCTAAAGGGGTTACCTGGAAATAAAGTGCCTATGCGAATTACGTCATGATAATATCGGACTATGAACGCGTTGGCAATATCATTGTAGGACCTTATTCCAGGTTAAGAAATCATCTCAACCTAGGGAAAAAATTTAATTCATCATTATTATACAGCATTGTATTTAATAGCGTATTAAGTATGTAAATAAATGCATTTACATACTATTAAGTACTAATATTATTACATTCATATTAAGATATTAATAAAAATAATTTATGAATGTACAACTATAAATTTTTTTTTATTTTTTTTATTTTTTTCAAAAGTTTTATAGTAAATTATATATTGATTCTTTTTTAAGTAATATATTTTTTTTAGTAACACAACTCCTTTTAAAGTATGTTCATCTTTTTAAATAAATAAATAATCAATTTAATACAATCTTGCGAAAGTTTAAAACAATTATTATTCTTGTTATATGTGTATTGTTAAATCTATCTAAAATAAATTATTTATTTATTTATGACGTTTGATAACAAAAAATTTATTTGTAATTTTTATTTTGAATTGTATAAATTACTAGAAATCTGATAAAATAATATAATAAAGTATTTTAGCTTATAATTTGTAAAAATCATATCGCCAAGCAGTTTTTAACAATGAAGAATGACTGTTAATTAAGATACAACTGTAAATTGTTTTTAGATTTGCATTGAAATTTTATCCTTGTAAAAATTTTTTCATATTCAATTTTTTTTTTATCATTAACAAAAAAAACTTAATCAAAAATTAGTAAATTGATGCTCGCAAGATATCTCTACAATAAAATTCTACATAGAAAGTATGCATGTAAATTGCCTTACACTACTTAATTAATTACATTGAATTAAAAACCTGCACGTAATTCAAGTTAAAAAAAAAATTTTTTTTGTTCATTTGATTGATGTACTATTTATAGGATTTTCATAAAAAAAAAAAAAAAAAAAAAAAAAAAAAAAGAAAGAAGTTCATACTTGTAGGATTTTTTCAATGAGTGCACCAATAATTTTTGATTTTTCTTTACTGGAAAAAAAATTGTTAAGTTGTCAAAAATGTTAAATTAGTTCATAATACTTTCTACAGTTCTTAACTTGAAATAATGACGGAGTTTCAATAAATTAATGCATGATTATTATTTACAATATGTGTCACCACTAATCACTCTAAATTAATAAAAATTAATTTTCAATTGTTAATTCTTCATCAATTTTCTATCAAACTAGATCCATAAAAAAAAAAAAATAATTAAATTTATCTAATTGAAATTATTTATAAAAACGTTCACTGCAAGGGAAAGTGTGTTTATGTGATTAGTCTTTTAAATTAGTGGATCAAAAATTCTAATGATAAAATAAAAATTAATAGTTTAATATTATAAATGATACTTATTCATTACTGATTATTAAATGAAATTAGTTGAAACAAAACATATCCAAAATTTTTTCTCGTATTTTTAAACAATTATGAAAATTCACTCAAACTGTTCATATTTAATTAATAGCACTCACTTTGTGGTCAGTGAACGTTTACCTGTTAATTAATTGCTCGTAAAATGTGTTATAAATGACCGTTGCGGTTGTACGGCAACAAAATTATATTAGAGTTTATAACGATTATAAATAAGTATATTAATATTATTTATATAGATATTATATCCACGTCAATGTATGTAGATGTAATTCAAGTGTTCTGCTTGTAAGTCTATGTCACTTTAATAAAACTTACCTTATTTATTTGAGTTTCTTTGTATTGAACCAAATGTAACTTAATTTAAGTTATATCAAATACTTACTTTGATAAAAATTTTTAAGTGAGTACTTACCTATAGTCAACAGTCGAAAGTACTCACGCTAGCATGCATACATATACGAGAGCCCTGTGGCCAGCTGTTTTGACTCATTTGAACATTATCTTTTATTTTTATTTTTTCATCAAAATTACAAATTCATCTGATCAATTGTCGTTAGTACTAGACTTTTATCCAAGCGAAAAGTTCGAAGAAACTTTTCTTCAGTTTTCTTTAGAAACTTTTCTGCGGTCAAAACTCAAATAAATATAACCATCCTATCAAAACTAATAGAAAACAAAAATTTTTAGTCCAATTTAAATTATTCTCAGTGGCTGAAGATGTTTTCAAATACTTTCCGCTTAAATTTATAAAGTACAAAAAATTTTTTTGTAAAATCAATATTTTTTTGTTCAAATTCTGTACAAATTAAAATTTTTTAATGAAAGTGTCTAGGCACAATCGCCGTGTACCGTATTCGGTACCAAATAAGAGTTATTTTAGACACTGTGAATTTAATTGGGTTATTTAGGATGGGCAATTGGATTTAAAGTAAAAACTAGTAGTTTTTTAAACTTAAGTGGGTTATTTGGGATAAATTATAGGATCTAAAGTAAAAAGCTACCGTGTACCGTGTACTGTGTGCGGTACACGGCGATGGTACCTAGACACAACCTTTTTTAATGATGTTTGTATGCCACCTGCAGTAAAATTATGATCAGTTTTTTAAACTTTTTTACTCAAAGCTGAAATTAAATCGTCTCTTGCTAGTCAAATTGTAGTGGACCTGCAAATGTAAATGTTTGGGTAAATCCACTGTGTTACTTTTCTATAAAAATTTCACTACAATTTACCATAGACCATCCAGTCCTTAACCCTATGGTCAGCATCATAAATTTTCGGAAAGAGCTTATCCTCAGACTCTCGTTTTTTCTTACGAAGTTTAAACTTCTTTTCAAACGTAAATCTTTTACAAAAAATTATAACCAACATCCCAAAAAATATATTCACGCCAACTAAATATTGCAGCTATAAACTCTTTGATTTTTCTTACTCTCCTATGTTAAATTAAATAATCAGAATAGAAAATAAATTTACAAAAAATTACAAACTTAAAAAAGTGTAAATGAGGTTCATATTTAAAAATAACAATATTTATGTCGTATACGATTGAGTTTATTACTAAATATTTATCTTACTTACTGCATTAGAAACATATTGAATATAACAAAAATTAATTTTATGTACATACGCATATCTTTATGTTTATCGGAAATAGCTCAAAAAGAATCTTACAAACGCATTCACAAATTATAGTTAGTATAAATTAGCTACAAGCGACAAGCTAAAAAATATCATTAGATTTTGATTTAGATGGGTTCACAACTTTTTATAGTTTCGTTAATAATCATGAATAATTTACAGATATTTAAAAATTAGCCGGAATTAAAATTAGCTTTAAAACTGATATTATAATTAATAATAACATAATAATTATAGATAAAACCAATATCAATAATAATAATAATAATTTTAAATAAAAATGAATCAGTATAATAAACATGATGACATTATTCTGGCTTTATCAATAAAGTATACATGTATTTTTGAGCTGTAGAAATTCTTAATCCTTATTTTTTAAATAACTAGGAGTCGAGTGGGCGCGCATAAGCCTACTTGAAATACTCCACTTGAAATTTGAAAAAATTACGACCTCTCAAATTTATTGTTGATCAAGTTCACAATGAAGAATTCGATAGATGACGACATGCTTTGAAAATCGAAACCACTTACTCAATTTTAAGAGTGGTCGATTTTATTTAAATTTTTTAAATTTTTAAATCCTATATGAAGTAATAAAATAAAAAGTAATGAAAGTTAGTATAAAAACTAAACTTTTTTTTAAATAAAGAAAATTATCTATATGTATGATATATAAGTTTGTATGTTTTAAAACTAACAAAATTTTTTCAAATGTATATACTTACACAATGTAAAAACTTGCTTAATAAACTCTGCTTTGAGTTAAAATACTATGTTAAACGCTTTTTGTTTCTGTTTTTATCCACCTAACTGGCTTTATTTTAGTGGTTTCCTCAGAATTTAGAAAAAAAAGTTGAAGTTTTAGAAGTGTGTGTACAGACATATATACGCACACATCTGCAAAAAAAATTTTAAAATGATTCTTCACCTTTTATGATAAAACGGCGTATTCTGAAATTTTTAAATTATCAAAAAGATACAAAAGTCAAAGATTCTTTTTTAAATACATTGTGTAAATTTAAAATTTTCAAACCCTAAATTGGGTTTAAAATGAAAAATTATTATTATTATTATTATAATCATCACTATTTTAGAACAAAGCAGTTTTTAAAAATTTATTAATATAAATAATTAAATATTTAAGTCTCATTAGTGTGAACTGACCTATATACCAGCTTATTTACGAAATTTACATCTCTTTTAACTAGTAGAAAGCAATGCATCAGAATTGCTTGAGGCAGATAAAAGTGAGTTTCATAGATACTTAAATTTTCATTTAGATAAGCTTTTATGTTGAAACTTTTAATAGTATCTAAAAGTAATTCAACTGACAAAAAAAAATATTTGTGAGCGGTATTCAAAAAGTAATGAAAATTCTTTAAATCAATTTAATTTTTACAAACAAATAAGCGCGCACGGTATTGAAATTGATGAAAAAAAAATACTACATATACAAATTAATTTTTTACTTGTCTTGCTAAAAAAAATCACAAAATTAAAACTTGTTTATAAAATTTTTAATCTAGTTAGTTTATAAAGACCAGACACAAAAAGTTTATATTTATATTTGCATTCACGGGTTAAATTTATTTCGTATTTGTTATCTTATGCCCTGTATAACATTCTTCATCATTTACTTCATTTGTTTCTGTAATATTTTTTTATTTTTATTATCTCACTTAGACGAGTAAATTTAATTTCAAAGAGGATATTTTTATATTATACAATTAAAAATGTAAAGGATAATTTATTTATTCATGGAAAAACTTTCACCAAGCAATGTACAATAAAATTGCCGAAAAATTTAAACTACATTTACAAAAAAGGAATTTTTTTTTAAATAATTTTTTTTATTTGTTTTAAGTCTTAAAATTCGCCATCAAAGCAACATTACGTATGTATGTACAATACAAACAATTCTTAGAATTTTCCAATAAATTATAATCAATTAACACAGTTAAAAAAATTTCGTAAGATAAAGTTATACTGCAACATGCTTCTTACCTATAATTTTTTTTTTTTAAACCAACATACCCAATGAATAAACTTTGAATTTTTAATAAGAATTCGATGTTTCAGTTTTATCGAACACTAAAAGAAAAAAAAGGAACTTAAAATTAATTCAGGAAATGTGTTTCGAGTCCGTGAATATTTTCTGTGAAGATTATTTCAAATTTTGATTGACAATATGAATGTAACCAAGTAAAAGTTTATAAATTAAATGAAAAAATTTTTTTTTTTTTTTAGTTTTGAAAAAAGTATTAACAGTTTTTAAATTATTTTGAATAATTCAACGAAAAAAAAATAGTTTCATGAAATTGAAGATTGTAGGAAATATTATTATCAACTGAGACAATATTTTGTTCATCCAATGTATGCAGTTACATCAAATTTAAAATAAAATATTTATATATCCGACATAACTCAAGATTCGAATCTTTGGTAATACTTTTCTATGCTTAAACTAGTACTTTCTTAAATTCAGTATATCGGATTATTATAATCAAAATAAGTTAAAAAATTTTAATTATTGTAAAAAAAAAATCTCATTTTACGGTTATATATTTCCTTATTCTCAGTTAGCATTATATTTTTGCATTTATATTTTTATATGGCAGGAGAAAAATAGAATAAGAAAGTTAAAGTTGCTTTATTTTTTATAATAGGTATTACGATGATTTTTATTTTACTTTTATGCAAATTGAAAAACCAACAATCAACTACATCAAAAAAGCAAATTTTTTTTATGTGGTTTAATATTACCAACTTCTTACTACATTAAACTTGCATTTTAAATGCAAGCTTTTATATCAATCCTTCCAACAAATACTAGCACCTTTCAGTTTATGCACCTTATTTTTTTAATGGAGTAAATCTAATGGTGCTAATATTAGTATTCAATTACAGTAAAATGTTATAACTATTGAGTCTTTTCGATGGTCGCACACAATAAAAGGTACACGTATCTTTCTTTTCTTTTTTAATTTTAGTTTTAATTAATATTTATACACGTCAGAATTATCATCATTAATTATATTATTACTGCTTAGGACGAGAGATCGTTTAATAATTTCGGTTAACTGTTCATTCTTTCATTTAGTTTCATTACTATTTACCATTATATTTTTAATAATTGACAATATTTTTTTTTTTTTCTAAAATGGGATGTCAAAGCTGTATCAAAATTTAACATTGCCCATTTAGCAATATTCAGTTATGAATTAATTTTTTTTTTTTTTTTTTTTTTTTCTTTCATTATTTACTTAGTTATTTTACATTTTATTTATTATACAGCTTCCAACACAAACAATCGCATATAGAAATGAAAAAAGATATAAATAACACACGAATATAGAATTTTCACAGAAAATACTTGATTCGGATTAAAAGAAAATTAAGAATTTGATTAATCAATTAATTTTTATCTTTTGAGTTTAAATTTTATAGAATTTGTTAGTTGTTTATACATTAATTATAAAAAAATAATTATTTGTTGGTTGATCTTTAACGAATGTAAGTAAGCAGCCGTTTTGATGACTATTTTAATCCGGTCGACAGTAAAAAGACAACTCAAATATTAAAAAAATTTTATTGAGATATCTCAATCGTGTTATCTTTTTAATGTCAAGCAAATTAAAATACAGTCATCAAAACGAGTGTTTATTTTCGTTCGTTAAGATCAACCAACAAATAATTATTTATATTTAATTATTTAATGTTTAGCACATTGACGTCTAGTTGGAAATTAAAGAAAAAAAAAAACTATTATATATTGCTTTTCTAACTTTATCAAAAATTTGCAATCTCTGGAAAATGCCCAAATAAAAGCAATATCCAAATTAATCAATTTTTTCCATAAAGAAGTTTTATCCATTATCTTTGCTCATTTTTATAACATTTTTAACTAATTTTATTGCGTCTGTACTTACATGAAACAAAAAATGCGGCTCAAATTTGTTAGTAAATTTTTTATTTTATTAATTTTTTCTCTTTTTTTAAAACAGTAAGAGCTAATTAATTTTTATAATTTTTTTTATTAGATAAATGTTGGCAGAATCTATTTATTTAAATATATATTTATATATATTAATATAATCCTAACAACAATCAATGACTGAAATGTGGAAAAATATAAAACTTAACTAAATGTACACAACTTTTGCGTACTCTTTACGCATTGTCCTTTCACTCATGTTTTGTTATCTTATAAATTTTTCTTTGTACGGTCGTACATATTTTTTCACAGTGTATACATTTCTCTTTCTCTCTCAAAACTACACACAAACACATTCACGCATACATACTTAGCGGTACACTCACACCCTCATATGTTTTAGAAAACATATTGTAATTGTTATTAATTATTACTATTAACATTATTTCAAGTTCAATTACTTCTTTAAAAAAAACTATAAGTTCAGAAAAATCGAAAAAAGTTCTCGTCTATAATTCATTGCAACGTTTTTACTTAAATAATAGAAATTCATGATTTTAATATTTTTCATTTGATGCTTTACACCATCTCAATTTTCTATAAATAAATTTGAAACTATATATGGTCAAGTCACCTTTGAGTGTCTTTTCACATTTTTGTATTGGAACTAACACCCGTACACTTACAATCACTTTTTTCTTTTTGTCGGGAAGTATAACATAGTGTAGCCGTGGCGGTAAAAACCGAGTGGACATTTTAAATTAAAACGTCGTCTCTAGATGTGGCTAAAAAAATATAAATAAAAGTAGACTTGCCTCGGCAGTGTGTAACAGTGTCTTTCGTGCAAAATTTACATTCATTATCCTGACTTATAACTTTGTATCATGGTATTACAACCATGGATTTAAAGAAATCATTACAAATTATTTTATCGTCACGCTAGTACATTTACATGCTTAAAATTAATAAACTATTTGACAATCTATACATTTATATATTAACACATTTCTTTGCATTTTAAGTTTTTCTAATTAAGTTTCTAGGTGGTATCATTTTTGACAATGTTTTTTTCTGCAAGATGTATTTCACATTAACTACACTCAAGCAGCATGATACGGTATTACAGCGATTCTTCAAAGGCAGCCATCAAGTCACTTTGCATGTTCATATCAATTTGATTAGCCAACTGAAATAAAAAAATCAAAATTATAATTAAGTCATAATATATTTTTCATTCAAAATATTAATATAATTCATTGATCAAACCGACTTCAAATTCATTCAAACACCATGATTTTAACAATCATTTTTCTTGTACTTAATAATTCGTAAACTTAACTATTATTAATATTCTTGAATTTTTCAAAAACCATATGCAATATTTTGTCAGTTACTTTTTTAACTTTATCAAAAAATGTCGGAAATTGTCTCCGAAAGATCTGTAGTATTCTTAGATTATTGGTACAGTTTCGTACCTATACAGTGGTCCCGTTACCTGCAAGTATCCCCTAATTAGTCGCTATGAGCCCCCCGAGCTCGCAATATTGTAACCAAGTTCGAGTTTTTATGCCGTTTTTAAAGCTTTTTTCTCATTGTAATGAGCCAATAAACTATTATAATTTGGGCTCACAAATCGTGTTTATTTATTTATTAACCCTTTTTCCTCACAAAAGCAAAAGTCGTCTGACAAAAAACTAATTTAAAAATTACTTCAAGCTTGAAAACTTTAATAGATCCATGACTTGATAAAATCTCCAAATTAGTATCTGCCCATGAAGATATTTAAATTATTTAATATTTTTTTATTATGTAGAAAAAACATTTGAGAGAGCTATCATAAAATTTTAGCAAAATTACTTATAACTATAGGAGATCAAATTGTGTACTAGTTACTAGATTGAAGTGAACCAATTTTAAAATTAGCTAAATTTTGTGTAAAATAGATATTCGTTTTTTAAAAATAAAAAAAAATATTACCACTTCTCGACGTCGACGTTCTTGCTCGCGCAACCTTTGTCGCTCCCTTTCTGCAGCTGCCTTATCTTGTCCTGCTGTATGGCTCGGACTATTGCTGTCAGTCTCGTTGGCCTCTTTAGCTACCTCGACCCTTGAGGATATTGGAGTGTGCACAGGTGTGGACGCTTGAGGTGCCGTTTGTTCTACTGTTTTTCCTCGCATAGATTTGTCGATAGCATCTTCTTCTTTTAGTCGTCGCCTTTCGTTTTCCTGACGTAGTCGTTCCCGTTCTGCTTGTTCTTTTTCTAGGCGACGCTGTTCCTGTTGTGCTTGTAGCGCTCGTTGCTGAAAAAATTATTTTCAATAATTATATGAAATTAACAACTTTTAGGAGTGAAAAAAGTAATTCATTTTCAATAACCTAAAATGAACTTTTACTTAAAGAGTTGCGAGAGTTAATGAGAAATGTCTCAGATCATACGAAATTGTCGTCCGAGGAGAGGCCGTAATTGACAATCATTTGATCTGAGGCTTTCCCATTCAGCTGCCAAGTTGATTATACTATTTTACAATAATTAATTTTTTGATAGTTACATATTTTTCCAATAAAATAAAGTTACCTTATTGTTTTGTAATCAAGTTACAAACATTTGAAAAAATTTTAAAATACATAAAAATTTGTAGTTAAATTAATTTAATTGAAACTTACTTTATCTTGTTTTTCCTTGGCTTGTTTTTTAAATTGCTGAAACGTGTCACGAGTTGTACTTTTCGCACTCGATCCAGCAGCAGACTGGGGACTGGACGCCTGTGCTAGCGATGACCACGAAGATGCGTTTTTTACATTTTGTTCAACCGTCTATAAAATTAAAAATTATTATTATATTATTAAAATTGTTCAAACAGTTTATATATTAATATTTGATGTTATTTTACCTTATTTTTAAAGGCAGACGCAAAATTAGCAGCAGTATTTTTTGAATCTGGTGGTGTCATTTGTTTTTTTTCTGGGATCATCTGCGTGTGGTTCTGAAGTCCTAAAGCGGATATTTCTGCAAAAAAAGCGCTCGCTAGAGCAAAAGTAGCAATGTGAATAATTAATGAGTTTTGTTAGTATTGCGTGATGATATTATATACAAAATACACAAATGTGAAAGTTCAAACAGGGGCAAAGAAGACAAGAAATTAATCACATGAAGTAAAAATTACTTTTGAAGAACATGCATATCTGACACTTGAGTTATTGTTAATCTGACACTAACTTATTTACAATTACTTTAAACGAGTTTATTAGCAAAATAAACTTGGGTTTTTTCAACAAAAAATATAAAATCATTTAAAATTCTTTGCTTTTCTTATCTACTTTTTACTATGAGTTTTATTATTTTTGTTGTTATCTTTATTTTGAAAGCATTGCAGTTCAATAAACAGCAGTTGAAATTCCATAAATAAAATTAGTATATTACACACCTGAGATGGAAAAGAGATCGAAACTAAAAAATTCATAGTATCCCAAAAGTACTTTTAGTGCTACAGGCATGAAAAATGATTTTATAATGTATCCCGAATCCTAATTTTACTAAGAAGATTAAGTTAAATTGATGGTACAAATATTTATCATACTAAGATTGAAGTTAAAAAAAAGTGACATTTACTTTAGGTGTACAATATTTTTGTTTCATTTTAAAACTGAGACAATTCTAAAATAACAATAGTTTGATAAAAATATTAAACTGTACAACAAAAATAATAATAGCTTTATCATGAAAAACAAAATTTGTGAAAGCAAAGCAAAGCTTAAGCATGAATTAAAATGTGTAGAAAGATAGAAGAAACAAGAAAAAAAATAATCTTCAATATCCATTGTAGCCACCTACCATCCATCTTTGATGGCATTTGTTGTTGCGCCATATTTGTAGGTATCATTTTATCATCTTTTTTCATTTGTAGTTGGGAAATCTGCATAGGCATCATCCTTGGGGTGCTTGGATCGAATATCGAACCAAGTCCCATATTCATGTTTAAACTCATTCCCAAACCGGTAAGCCCATTGTTATTCATCATACTGGACGGTGAAGTGTCGTTTCTCTTCATATTTGAGAATCCATTAGAATGCTGCTGTTGTTGCTGTTGCTGCTGTTGCTGCTGATGATGTGCCATCGCAGCGGCCATAGTTGTCGTCATGTGATTGTTTTGAAGAAATCCTCCACCCAAGGGAGAAGACACGTTGATCATGCTCTCCAGTTGATTGTGAAGATTCATATTAATATTTGACATGTTGAGATTTCCCAAATTTATATTAGCCGACATTCCAGACACGAGACTTTTCATATCAGTAGGGCAGCTCAACAGATTTAAGCCAGCATTGTTGGCATTTAAGTTACTTGTCTGATGCGTCAGAGAACTCGGTATCATCGGTATGTGTTGCTGTTGAGATTGTTGTTGCTGGTGAGTGTGGTCCTTTTTAGAGCTGACCGTTGAAAGGTTTGATGCAAGAGTTTGGTCCAAGCCCGCATGTAACGACGATGGCGCAGATACTGTCGATTATCATTTTTCGAGGCGTGAGGAAGAGTGTTAATATGAAAATTTTTGGTGCAAAGGTGTATTTTTTTAGCTTAGTGATAGCAGATGTGGGCGAAAACGTTTTTCCCTCGAAAAGTGGTTATTACGTGCCATAAGTGTGAATGAAATGACAGTGGTAAGTTAATTTATTGTACTGACTCTAGCTAATACTTTTGCAACAATGAGCATGATACACTAATTTCAGACTCGTTTTAAAGAGTAGGTTATTACAAAATTTTTATTTATTTTTGAAACAATAATTAATTGATACTAAAGTTAAAGTTATTGCATGTTTAAATTTTAAAGAGCTAAATATAGTTTCTTTTACTACATGTAAATTATTTAAATTTTGTAAAAATTAATTTGAAAACTGCATACATAACCCCTTAAATTACTGGTCAGCTAATAAAAAAAAAAATACTGTCAACATTTGAACTTTTAAATAAATTAACTAAAAAAACACTTTTTCGCCCGCGTCTGCTTTATAATTATGAATATATTTTTGGTACAACGCGGATAGAAGAATGACAAATTGTCAAATAAACTTTTTTTTACCAGAAAAAGTAAAAAAAAAAAAATAATAATAATAATAAAAATTACATTTTTTATGCTGTTTAACAGGAATAACAATTTTTTTAACTGAAGCTACACGACATGATTTTTTATTCTTATAATCACAGTTAAATAACTTCTAAAATGACTTGTACAACTTGTTAAAACAGTACTACCGAAAAATCAAGTGTACCATGTTAGAAGGAAAAAAAATCATTATTTCGGATAATAATTGAGACTTGTAATAAAAATTTGTTTGTTTCAATCAAAATAAAAAGTATGATTATACAATCGTTGAAGATTGAATATAAATTTATTTTGAATTAAAAAGCAGCTTTAAAATTAATAAACACGTAACGTTGGAGGTGAAAATATAGTATAAATTTTGTTGGAAAAAATGAAGTAGAACCATTATTGAATTGACCATGAATACCTAGAGTATTGTAGGGTTGTAGCAAATCCGATTGCTGGGTGAGGTCCGTGACAACATCGTGCGCCTGCGTAAGCGAAGTTGGCACATTTGTAAAGGAACTAACAACCGGCTGAGTGACTGTGTGAGGAACGACCGGCGACGTTACAGGTGGAGGTTGCTGTTGTTGGGGCACACTCGTAGCCATAGTCGGCGTGACTGCCGCCGCCGTAGTCGTGACTATTTGATGACTCGATGCCAACGATTGAGTTTGCTGTTGATGCTGGGAATTCGGCTGTACAGTCGCGATGATTGGTGTCTTTTTAGGGGCAGCCGTGGCTAAAGACGATGGTCGCGATGGTTGGGCCGGCATAGACGAGTGACTCGCGATTATTGGCGCCCCCGACGATGGCTGAGTAGCCACTGCACTGCTCGCTGTCACCAAAGATGCGCCGACCGTTTGGTTGATACTCGCTTGACTGGTATTGCTCAAATTTCCTCCGCTTAACACTGTTTTTCATAGGATTTTTTAAATTATTTCTCTTTTCAAATTACCCTTTCTCTTCTACTTCATGACTGTAACTATTCTCTTATTACAAAGACTTGAGCCAATGATAATAGATTTAATCAGCTTAGAATAAATAAATAAATTTAGTTGAAGGCAGCATTTTATTGAAAAAACTCGTCAAAAGCAGAAAAAAAGCTTTAATTTTTTTTAAGCCTTTGATAGATAATTTAATCAATAAAATTTAAAATAGTATGAGGGTCTAAAATGATTTTAAATCGAGGTAAATATTATAATTTAAGAGAAAATTTCTAACTCGGATTCGTAATTGAAAAATCTAGGAAAAACGATAGTAATAACAACAACCATTTTAAGGCTATTGAGCCTGAGTAAATTTTTTTTTAAATGAATGAATTAATGAACAGGCATTTTACTATGCTTTTTACTTTTTAAAAATTGAGAAATAATTTCAAAAATTAATTCATGCAAAAGAAGCTTATAATATGATAAATTGTTGATCGAATGTTTCACTCGGAAACGTGTAGTTAAATCTGACTTTGTCGATCTTCCCGAGTCAAAAAGTGTAGAATGAGTTGATTAAGTCGGAGTTTTCACTTATCGACCCATGAAACACTTTTTGACTCGGGAAGATCGCCAAAGTCAGATTTACTTATAACATGTTGTTGTTCAAGCCCGAGAATCGGCGGTGATTCTACAAGCATTTCGGCTCGTGACATGTAGTTATAATAACATTATATTATGAGCTGAGTAAGTTATTTTGACAAAAGAATTTATTTTATCAAGTGTTTTTTTTTCTTTAATTATAAACCTGAAATTTAGTATATTACACACCGGGCGCTGGAAAGTATTAGCAAGCCCTAGCAAACCCAACCAGGTTTGCTGATGGTTTGCTAGGGATTTGCTAATACTTTTCCAGTGTCGTGTGTAATGTTTTTTTCATAACGATGGGAGGAAAACCCAAAGTCTCGCTCCGGGGATTTGGTGTTTTCGGCCCGGAGGTATGAAAATTTTTTTTATTGAAAATCATTGATAAATAGCTTTGAAAGAAAGATTTTTTTTTTTTATTTGTTCATTAGTCAGAAATTTTAGCTTTAATTTTTAAAGATAAAAAACAAAATCTTAAAGGCTGACTAAAATCTATTTTTAAAATGTATTCTCTTTGAAAATAATTGAAACAATTTAACCAAACTGTATGATTTAATTCAAATAATGTAAGTAGTCTGTTACATAAAAGTTAAAAAAATTTATTTTTTGTCAAAAAAATTAAAAATAATTAAATGAATGTTTATATTTTTTATTAAACTAGGCTATTCTATGCAACACTTATATAAATAGTATATTACTTAACTAGGCAGTATGAATGGGAAACGTCTCAGATCGCATGAAATTGTCGTCCGAGGCGTAGCCGAGTGTGACAAACATGTGATCTGAGACCTTTCCATTCAGGTGCCTAGTTGAGTATGCTATTTTTCCGCACGACGGCGCCGGGAAGCGCTACTGACTGTAGCGGCAGCGGCAGGGAAGTAGCGCTTCCCGGCCGGAGTGCGGAAAAGTATATTCTTCTTTTAAGATTTGAAATATTCAACATAGTAATGAATGTTTAGTAAATCTTTAGTCAAAGTAACTTATTTTTCTATAAAAGATTTCTGAATTTAAAAATTTTAAGCTACCAATTGCTGAATTGATTTAACCAGATTTTAAATTAAAAACTTCTAATTAGGTCTTAAACGTTATTGTTTAGAATAACATTTAAGAAAATTTTTTGTTTGTACCTAACTGATGTTTTTAAATTTCAAAGTTTATAAATATTTTAAGATAATATTCAAATTAAAATGTGGATTTTCTCGTGAATTTCATTAACATCGTTTTTGCCCGGCAAAAATATAAAATCTTCGTTTGATAATTTTTATTTTGGATTAACACAAATAACAGTTTTAACGAGCATTTAAATGTTAGGGTAACAATTTTTCATTAAATAAATTTTAAAAATCATGCATACTGATAGGATTTAAACTGAAAGAGTAGATCTGCTTTTTTTATATTATTTCAGTTATTAGCAATTTAATCACGACAGACCAAATTGACATTCGGATTAAGATTATATAAAATTGAAAACCAATGCGACATTCACTAGTAATTATTAAAATAAAAAACGAAATTTTTTATACCTTGTTCAGTAGAATTACTGCTAGGTTGTGTAACAACTGGTTTTGTTTCTGGTCCCGTGGAGTTTGCTGTTGTTTGATTATTCATTAACATATTCCCAGCATGGTTCAAATTTGAAGCCTGCACAATATTGTAAAGTTATAGTTTTAGTCAAAATAATATTTGCATTCTAACCAGTAAATCATTACTTTTATCCATATTTTCCGTTA
Organism: Encarsia formosa; assembly: GCA_038277355.1. Taxonomy (NCBI): domain Eukaryota; kingdom Metazoa; phylum Arthropoda; class Insecta; order Hymenoptera; family Aphelinidae; genus Encarsia; species Encarsia formosa. The sequence continues at coordinate 35,390,365 of CM076188.1, read as the reverse complement.
TCATGTGGAGAAATACTAATGTATTACTACACTGATGCACCAAGTCATTACAACTGCTGCTGGTGCATCAGCTTAGTAATGTAGGGGACATGACTGGTGAAACACGAAATAGAACTGATTATTATTTTGCGTTCTATCATCGAAAAAATCTGCCAATAAAAATGAAATGTCGCAGAAATAAAAGTTCATAAAAAATACTATGCCAAAGCCTAAAACGTTCGATAATTACTTTTTCAAAACTAAAAATAAATTAAAAAAAAAATAAATCAAAGACTAACGTGACCGGCGGGATATAAAATCGTAAGGTAGAACACAACTTTTAAAGTCTAATAAATCAACTTAAATGGTTTCAAACTTTATTTCATTTATATTTAGTGGGTTGCACTACGGTAGAATTTAGATTCATCAAGAAAATCCCAACTAAAAATTTTAATCATAAATTTTTTTATGACTTTTTTGTCAAGGCTTTTTTTTGTTCTCAAAAGCTGGCTGAGAACCACAAAATTTCGGGGGGGGGGGGGGGGGGGGGGGATCTCAAGTGCAAACTGGATAATGTGTAGACGACCGATAATCAGAATATTTAATACAGAAAAGCAAATACTAGACTGTAGTAACCATAATATTTTTATCGAATTTGTTATAAGAAGTTGACAAAAGCGAAAGTAGTACTGAAGAAAACTAACGAAAGCAGATGTAAGTATTGAAACTGTACTTTAGTTATTTTCATTTATTTTAATAATTTTCTGAAAAATTTAATTCTATCCCTAAGAAATTTAGTAATGAAAATACTACATTGTGGTATTTACTTTTCTGTAACAATTAGTCTAACAATGAGACGTCTGAACATTACCCCGTCTGCACTTGAGGTCCCTCCCGAAATAATGTTTCGGATGCACCTAAGAAGCCTAAAAGTTAAAAAAAAAAAAAAAAAAAAAAAAAATTTTTTTAAATATTCTAAATTTTATTCGACGAATAATTTTTCGAATGAAATTCCAAAAACTTCCGTTTTTTTTACACCGTTGAGTTATAAAAGTTCTGAAACGAATTTACCCATAAAAACCCTAGTCAAAAAATTCATTTTTGTATAACTTGTCAAGTAAAAAATTAAATAACCTATATAATAAAACCTACCGTAGAAACTGTATTTGGTGCAGTCGTACTGGCTGTGGCCGCGACTGTAGTTCCGCCAGAAAGAATTTTCTTCTTTTTTCGAGGTGGTCGATTTCCTGTAGTACCTGCAAGTTTAATGTTAAGGTGCTATCATTTTTAATCATGTATGTCGGCGAACTTAGTGGAGCATTGACATTATGTTAGAGAATACCAGTCAAAAATTTGCCATTAAGAATTTTTATTTATTTAAACGCTTGCCAATAGGTGAAAAAGTAATGAAAACATCTGAAAAATATTTTCCAATAAATTTTATTTACGTACTTATAATTATATCACTGTGTACAACAATGTTTATTTAAATATCTCAATTGTATTATTTTTGTGGACTTTCAAGTAAGTAGTTTTTTTTTTTTTTTTTTTTTTTTTTTTTCTATACTTAAAAATTTTAATACAATCTCTTTTTTTAGAACAATTCTTTAACCTATTCTATTTCTCTTTCTCTCGCTTTTTGTTCCTTTTTTTCACCCTTTAGACTAACCTACTTGTGAATTTTCAATAATGTGTCAGACACTCGTATGATTGCGTATGATTTAAGTATAATATAAATATAATGTGTATTATTACAGATGCTGATGATAATAGAAAAACGCACTTACACAGCAAATTCTGTCACACTTATATACACTAATCATTTGCAAGCATTTCTTTTGCTTTCTTTTATTCTCTTGATTTGAATCATCTTGTTATTTTTTTTTTTTTTTTATTTAATTGATTATTCATTTTAATCATCGATAAAAAATATTACAATTACAAGTTGATTGATACGAAAATGCAGTCAAACTTGTAGGCATTTTTCAGAATACTACTCGCGAAAGCAATTAAAAAATTGTTTAATCTACACACAAAAACCGAAACCATACCATTTTCTTTAAAAATACTCTTTAGTCTCACGATATTATAAAATATTTTAAATCTAGAATTAACTAATGTAAAATTTTTTTTGCAATGTTATAAAAGTTATTGTTTGACAAATTATACTCGCTCCTTAACCTTCATCACGTTAACAACGCATCCGTGTTTTATTTGCATATTCAATTTTTACAACCGCAATGACTTTTCAAACTATTGATAATGATTATTTTTTCCAATTAATCTTTAATTTTTGAAGTTCAAAATAAAATAATTTGCATTCAAACGTTTACTGGTAGGTATCGCTATATTGAGATCAATGGCAAGAAAGTTTATTTCGTTTGAAACACTTTATTGCAATAAACGTTGTATTATAAGTCTCATGAGAAAGTCAATGAAAGTGATCGATTATATAGAAAACTATCGTATAAAAGTTTCAAGTTTTGACTGTATTTAAAAAGGTGCAGTCGGACTTTAAGAATTTTAGTTCTACTTTACACTCAGGCACTTCATGATTACTTATTAAGTAATTAAAAAATAAGGTAAAATTTTTTTAATTCAAAAACAAAACTTATTAAGAACTTTTTACTATGCAGTCATTTATAATTATAAAACTATAAAATCAGTTTATCATAAGTAGCAACATAAAAATTTATTTATAAGTTATTTTTGTTTCATTTTTGGATCATAAAATTTAATTCAAGTTCATTGATTTTCTCATTTTTATAACTTAGAAACTAATTTGCTTTCATTCAGTTAATTCAATTTTTTCAACTCGTAGAAAAAATAAAAACAAATAATGATAATAATAATAATAAATATAATGAAATAATATTTTAAATTACAAAGTTAAGTCCCGGAGATTTACTGTTGTCTAGCTTTTATTTTAAGGAACAATTATTCACAAGGTTTTTTTATTTGCTTCGAATTAAAAAGAAGCCTGAACTAAGTGTAATTTTTAATAAAAATAAAATTCGTGATATTAAAATATTTAGATACTATCATTTTTCCGCATTTTAACCTCAAAATCGGACCTTCACCCCTTGCTTTCGGTGTCTTATGTGTAAAAATAAATTTCCATACAGATTGGAGAGGGTTGATGCCCAACACTGAACCTTCTCCGACCCGTATCAAAATTTACTATAAATCAACAAAAAAAGTTTAAAAAATAACATAGATGTTTTTTACTTATCATAATTATTATTATCATCATCATTTTTTTGCCTATTAGTTCAGATTCAGGAGAAGTTATTTTAATTTAGAAGTAGTAGATACCCCTATTTCAATGATTGATTAGAGCCAATAATGTAAATTAGCTGCTCTAGAAAATAACCCTTTTTTAAAATTTATATTTAATGCATTTTTTAAAAGTAATAATATATTCTACATATTCAAACAGCAGGTATTACGAAAAAAGGAGAACCAGATTACATATTATTCATTTTCTTATTCATACTATTCACATCATAATTTGTTACACAAAACTCATAAAATTTTTGCACAATCGTTTACATTAATTATCGATAAATCTTTAAAATAATCTTTTTCACAGCATATGTAAACATAGTTATTAAATTTTTTATCTTTACCTTTTTATAAAAAAAAATGTTATATGGAATTATAAAATTTTTATTTTACAAAACAAAAATAAGCTCAGCGGAGTGCAAACAATGTGTTTGGAGGCCAGTTTATGTTCAAAACAATTGATTACCTACGTTAACGAATAAGATCGCCTCTTCATCTGAAACAAAAACTCTTCATCTCTTACTTCTTACTTACAGTCTCATTTTTTACTGAATTTGTTTCTTGCTCCGTTTATTTAATCTTTTCTCTTATGTTAATTGATGCATGATGCATATAATTTTGCTAAACATTAATATTTTGCTTTTAAAAATTTATATGAAACTAAAAATTTCCTTGTAAGGTTTCAAAATTTTTGCTTGTACAAACTTATATACATAGATTAATTTAAAAAATTTGATTTCTTTAATAACCATATTTTTGAGGTTAAAAAAAAATAAATAAAATAAATTACTTAAAAAATGGAATATATATCTATTAGCTATATTGATTCATCGACTCTATTGCGTATTCTGTAAAATTTTTTTAAAACTATCTTAGAATTTTTATCTTCAAAAAACGAATTCTATTTTAAAAAATCTAGCCACCATACACATTGTCTGCATTTTTTCCTACATTAAAAACCATGTTTCCAATTCACCTGAAATATCTTTTATTAACCTGGTTTTCCCTTTTGTACTCGATAAAAGGTTTTTGCTATTTTTCGTATAGTTTTTTCAGTTTTAAAACTTCACTTTTAGAGTAGTGGAATTTTGTGCTCACCCAATTTTACCGATTGTTGTACAACAATTTAACTTTTTTAATAATTTATTTTTTTAATTTTTTTTTTTTTTTTTTTTTTTTACGAAAATAAAATATTTTATGGGAAGAATTGCACTGTAATTTATTGCATGAACGCGTATCTTTAACTTAATTTGGGAAATGATTCAATTGGTTGGAAAAAAAATTCAAGTTAAGCCAAAAAACACTTTTTTGAATTATCATTATTATTACTATTATAATTATTATTACTTTTAAAAGTTAGTTTTGTTTACTAATTTATGAAAAATGAAACTTTAAGAGTGTTTTTTGGAGTACCTCAAGCAGTAGAAAAAAAAATTACCTTTTCAAGTAAAAGTAAACACAGATTTGTTACTTTTACAGATCATTTATGAAATTTCAAACAAATTGCCAAAAAAATTTTGTTATCACATGTGCTATTGTATAGAATAAGTATGAACGCGCGGAATGCACTTAAAGTAAAAATATTGTTTGATGTACCTGGTGCGCCACCTCAACAGGGCTTCTTAAGGTGCAGACGTATCCGGGTCCCCAATTGGAGTACTATTCCGCATTTTACAAAAAATTAAAAACATAGCTCTTTTATTTACTTTTTTTTTTATTTGTTTGTTTGTTTTTTTTTTTTTTTTTTTTTGTAAAATGCGTAATAATAACTTCTGGTCGAGCATGTGGTTACGTCTTCACCTTAGAGGATTTTAGGATCGTGAATCACGCTTGCCTTAGGCCTTTTACATATCCTAGTGTAGATATTGCAACAAGGTACAAAAAATATTTTAAAACTGAATCTGAGTTTTGTTGCAAAAAATTTTACAATAGTTTTATCATGAATAAAATAATAAAATTAAATAAAACATGAATTATCATTTTAAACATATAAAAATAAATTTCACGCTTTATTAAGTAAATCATTGCCGCGATGTATAAAAAAGACAATTTACTATGCACTTTAATTCATCCGAAAAAATTATAATAATAAAATAAAATAAAAAATTTATTTTGAACTAAAAGTTGTCTACTTTTGCGAAGTAGAACATAACGTAGACACCAACAGAGCAAGAGAAAACAACCAATTTTTTTTTTTTTTTTTTTTTTTTTGAGGTAGCGATTATTTGATCAATCTATCACATGTTATTTCAAATTTAAAAAAAATAAATTTGAAAAAAAACTGGCATGGCATAATAAGGTATCCTCTAAACACAGTCTGCACTCCACTAACTCACCATGTTCTTTTGAAAAAAAACTTGGATTTTTTGTTGTATACTCTGTTTGATTTATAAATATTTATATATATATATATATATATGTGTATAAATAAAAACTAAATAAAATTGGAAGCTGCGACAAGTTTTATTGGTTTATCCACGTCCCCTACTTATAGAGTTTGAAAAACTGGTTCTAATTAAATATTATTGCATTTTGATTTAATGTTTACTTATTCATACTGACATGGTATGGAATAAAACTTGTCGCTGGGTTCCGCATTGCAAAAATGTAGCAAAAGTATTTTGATTATATAAATAAATGTACATCTATAATGCTACTTTGATAGTATTTGTAATTATCCAAGAAATATAAAAACTTATTATCTTGATCGGAAAATAGCCAAAATTTATTTTGTGCAATTAGAATTCTACTATTATGAATTAAAATATATTTTCATATCTGATATTGCGCGTGATTTTTTTTTTTTTTTTTTTTTGTATTCTTTACTAATTCAAATCACTTTATTTAAATAATAAAAGTAATAAAAATAATAATATTAACGGTAAACTGGCTTTAAGCCATCGTTTATCGAGATTCCGTCGTTAAAAAGATGCAACAAAATAAACTTTCAAGTTTGCGTCTTAATTTTATAGTTAAATTTGTTTTTCAAACAGTAAAGCAGTCACCAAACCAAGAAGCATGTCATATTAAAATCTAAATGGATATACTGGTAAATTAAGATAGACGTGAAGACTATGATAATAGTAGAAAAAATTTTAATTTTGATTTTGTTAACAACACTCATTTTTATGATACATGTTTAACATAAAATATTTACAATTAACTTCAATTACAATAAAAGAAACTCTGTTGTTACAGACATTAAATATTATTAAAAATATACAATCCTTAATTATATAACTATTTATATTCTGTAAAGGATCTTTTCTGATAGCTGAATGTAAAAAACTTATTTTATATTATAGCGATGCTTGGCATCAATAGTTTATCAAGTTTTGTAGTATAAAAAAGTTACTTTTATGAAAAGAAAAATTCCACTAGCTTGGTCCAAAGTTTACAAAACTACATGTAAAAAAGTTTACATATTCTAGAGGTTGATCATGCTGCAAGGCTAGGTGTATACCCTACTACTAAAATTGCTTTTGATTTTAGAATTTTTTTTTTTTATTCAAGTCGCAGTATTAAACAAGAAATATTAACGAAGAGAGTACTATTTCCTGCAGTCTCTAAAATGATGAATAGCCATTTATTTTCGGAAGCACGTAAAAACTTTTTTTTTCTTGAGAGTAAAAAATATGAAATTCAAGTGTCAACCATACAACTTGTATTTTTCGCAATAATAGTATGAATATGCACATCAGCACTTTGCGAAATACAACATATATATTTTTTTTCTAAAAACCGCGATCAAAAATTTTACATGAAAATGAAAATATTTTCACATAGTTTCATTAATATTTAACAGAATTTCGTCACTAGTCTTTTTTAACTTTTAAATTAAAGACAATCGTCATAGTTCCCGTTAAATCAGAAAAATATGATCAGTTCATCTGTTTATAAAATTATTTTAAGCACCGACTACTTTTTTTTTTAATGCAGTCGTTTTACTTTCCCTAAACTGTAGGGCTATTAAGCGACAACAGTCAGATGAAGTTCATATCTAACCTGCTTCACTGTCACTCGAATCACTAGAACTCGAGGATAGCGAACTGCTGCTGGAATCGCTGTCACTGCTGCTACTACTTGAAGCGGATAGCCTTGTTTGTGCGCCGGTTCCACCAGTTCCAACTACATCAACTGATTTACTACTGTCTTCTGTAACAATATTACAAAAATTTTTTTTAAAGCTTACTTTACGCAACCCTTTTCTTCTATAAAAAATTTTAAAGATTGAATTTTTTTTTACATCAGAATTATATCTCTTACAAGAAAAGTAGGCTAAAATCTTAAAATCGTTTTCTTAGATTATTGCTTGATATTTTTCAAATTAATCATTGACAACTAAGAGTCTTATGCTTATTACAGTTAGATAGTACATCCATCAATTGTTTTGAAAAAAATCTATGAAATTAAAAAAATTAGAAAGTTGCAAACCTTTTTTTACAGGCTTTTTGACATTTCCCAATTGTCCAGTAACATCCTGTAACCTTTTCTCCAATTCCATTTTCTTCTCGGCCATTTGTTCATCTTTGGATTTACCACTGACTTTTTTATCTATTAATGGAAATGAAAAATTACAGTTTACAAACTATAAATTAAAACATTCATCAACTTAATAAATCAAGAACTTATTTAGAGATATAAATTAAATATTTTATTTAAAACGAAGTTAGATAAAGTTTTTCAACGTATTACTTTTTAAAAATAATAGAAGAATATAACTTACGTGGCTTTTTTCTAAGACAAGATGCAACGTAGCTTTCGAGTTCTCGCAGTGTCGATGGTTTTAACGTTTCAAAATCTATTTCTATTTCATCAGGATTTGAATCTCTCAACGACGGTTCGCGCGATTGAATAATGTGCACGACGCGACCCAGCTTATCGCCTGATAAGTAAAAAAAAAAATTTAATTTAAGTTATTTTTATTAAAACAATGTTTGAGAATTTTTAGTGATTCAATACCTGGCAGTTTATTGATGTCTAAACTAAGTTGTCTTTTTTCATCATAAGACATAGGTTTTGCATTATCCTCATCTTCAGAATCGAAAACCATAGGAGTTGCTTGGTTGACCGCACCTTTCTTTTTGTTGCCAGCTGAACGACTATTTGCTTTTGGCCTTTTTGCAGCAGCATTCGCTGCAGTGGCTTTGCCCGGGCCTCTACCTTTTCCTTTTGTAGCTTTAACCCCAACTCCGACTGCTGCAGCTGCCGCCGCCGCTGCTGCCGCTGCTGTTGCTGCAGCTGTGTTTGGAGGTAAATGATGACCTTAAAAAAAAAAAAAAAAAAATTAAAATTTTGTTAATTTTTCTGTAATGATATATTGCAACACTGGTGCATCATCATCACCAGAGCGATTTTGAGACACCGGGGGCGGAACGAAGCAGAGCCCGAGGTTCTCGAAGAATATTTTCATGCATGATAACCGAAAATAAGGAATAAAGTTCTGGCATCAGGTTAGAATGCGGAAAAAGAATTTTATATAACTTATTTTAAAAAAGGTGAAAAAGAAATTAATTTATTTAAAAATTAATTTTAAATAATTTCAAGATGATAAAACGTATTCAATTACCTGCGCCTAAGGACACATTTGCTAAACTAGCACCAACACTATCAGAAACATTTCTGAAGCTTCCACTTTGCTTCATAAGCTCTTTCATGGCACCACTATGTCCACCTGCCATCAAATCTTTGCTGTTGAAAGGTTTAGTTTTAGCTTTATCTGGTTTCTTTTTCTTGCTTTTCTTTTTTCCACTTTGCTCAACAAGCTTCCGCATTTGTTCTTGCATTGCTTTTAACTTAAAAAAATTTAATCCCATGAATGAATATTTGTTATTAAAAGTTTGAAGTAAAAATTTAAATACAAGATTGTTACCTCTTGTTGCAAGGCTACTAGTTTTTGAGTCCTTTCTTCTTCAGAATCATCTGAATCGGAAGATTCTTCAGAAACAGAACTACTTCCGCTACTATCTGTACCTTTTATGTTAACCATGCCAGCAACAGGTTCGTCAGGTATTTTGGCATATCTGAAACGTAGAATGACAAATATATAGATTTCATTTTCAATTTCAACATTATTTATTTATAAATTTCAAAATACAAACCTCATCTCAAAAACATCTTGTAGTTTTTTTGCCATCGCAACAACGTCGTGGTCCGGAGGATTGTATTTGTAACAATTTGTAAATATAAGTCGAACGTCAGCCGCAAACTCCGAAGCTGAATTGTACTCTCTTTTATCCATTTTAGACTAATAATTTTTAAATAATATTATTAATAAAAACTAAGAAATTTAATATTTTCATAAACAGTACATTCAGAAAAAGAAAAAAGAATATTATTGTATTCAATTATTATATAGAGTTTCGAAAGTACATGTCATTACTTCAAATGAAAGAATTGTTCAAAATAATCGTCATGTGAATGAGAACAATACCATCTATTAATATTTTTAAGAAAAATTAATTTACAAAGGAAAAGCATGATCTAAAATTTTGTAAAATATGTACTTATTTTAAGAATTATTGTGTTTATAAAATAGCGATGAGAACAGCAAAGATTGAATTGATAAATCTTTCTTTAATTTTTCAAATACTTCTGTTTTGGAGTCCGTACAATTAGGTGCAAAGATTAAATTTCATTTTTATAATGACTTACTTTTGAACTATTCGAAAATTAATAAAATAAATAAATTCATCATGTGAAAAATGATCCAATAGTGTTAATTGAACAAAATAATGTAGTAAATAACTTTCAATCATCTGTTAAGTTAACATATTTTATAATGAGTTTTTAATTAAAAAAAACAAAATAAATTGAAAGTATTCATAAACAGCTTACAAAAACAATTGATTTTTTAAAATGTTTAATTAAATTTATGGTTGAGCGCAAACAGCATTGTTTTTGAAAATCCATTATTTTCCAATTTTTTATTTACGTAAAAATTAATTCATACCTTAACAGTGCCAAGATCCATGGGTTTCTTGATTATATCGTGATAATCATGAAGTCCTAAGTGTTCCGCATCAACAGGCTTATAAAACGGCCATGCGTAACCCTAAAATTTTTTTTAAAAGTTTTAATACCATTCAATAGCTGATTAAAGATCTTAAACTACAGTTAACTTTTTGTGTACTTACCGAATGTTTTTTTGAGAAGAGTTCTTTTAAAATTTCGTTACACGACTTCAATGCTTCCGTTAACTTATCTTTTATTTTACCACTTGCATGTTGAGGCTTGAAAAAATAACAATATATTTATTATTGATGAAAGTATTTTTAATTGGTTAAATTTGTTTAAAACTGTATAAAAAAGAAAAAAAAGAAAAAGAAAAAGAAAAAAAAGTACAATTATTTTTAATTTAAAAAATGCCAATTTGGAATCAAAAGATTTAAATTTAGATATAAACTAAATATTGCAATCTTAGGAATAATATTAATTTATCAAAATAAATAATTTTTTAACTTTTATACAGAATATAAAAAATTAAAAAATAAAATAACTGTATCAACAGCACAAATGAAACATGAAAGCACTGAGATGATTAAAATGAATGTACCTGTTGGGCCATGATCCCTATGGAGGGTATATTGCCCTGATGATAAGGCACCAGGCCATCGTCCACTTGCCTCGTCGGCTGAAACAGCCCCACAACCCTCTGTTAGTATGTAATGTAGTGACATTGTTACAAATGCATGCATTGAGATAAAATCATTAAGAAAAACCTCAACTTTTGAAATGTTTCTCTAAGTTTTGATATATTAATATTAATAATGGACATTGTTTTTCTAATAAACCTTCAGTTGATTTTTTGATAGAATCAATCTTAAACAATGATTATCATTCAATTTATTACCATACAAAGTAGACTTTTAAGAATTTTAAATTTTAGTGTTGGGAATATGTATGTGTTGATTCCAATAAATAAATAAATAAATAAATATATGTATATGTGTGTGTGTGTGTGTGGGTTTGGGTAAATATTTATTTCATAAGGTATTTTTAACTCCCTGCGTTTTATATACTTTCAAGAAAATAAATAAAAAATTTGTATCTTGAAAAGACTGGTAACCGAGTTTGTCTTCCAAAAAAAAAAAAAAGTTTCAAGAATTTATTAATTTGTATATCTATCTATCTACATTATTATACGCAGCATCCGTATTTTTTGTCCGTCCGTCCGTCCGTCCGTCCGGGATCAACTTTAAAAATTTGATTACAACGCTCCTAATCATCGGATTCAATTCAAATTTGGTATACGGATATTTTCGAAGATGTAGATTATGAATCTAACTTCCGTTTTTCTGTTTCTATTTTTTTTTTTAAATGACAAGTATTTATATTTTATAGATTTTTGTCATAAGTTTTATTTTAAAAATTTAACAATTTTTGGTTCTTCCAATGCATCCGATTTTTAAAAAATTACGTATACATATGTTTTCAAGGGTGCTGATTACAAATATCACTTTGAATTTTTAATTTGTTTTAAATAAAGTGCACTTAAATAAGGTGAAATTATAATTCTCTCCTAATATATTGGATTTGTACGAAAATTTGTTTTCGATGTCTTTAGAGGGTCAAGATTACGAATCTGATTTTCAATTTTAAATTTGATGACTCTAATAAGGTCTATATTCAAATAAAGTTAATTTGAAATTTTTGCCCCATACATCTGACTCGTAATAAGTTTTGTGTATTGGGATCTCTAATGCTCCTCATTTTGAATATGACCATAGATTTTTATTTTACCCTGAATGAAGTTTACTTATATTAGGTAAAATTGTCCTTTGCTCTCAATCTACATATATCTATACAATCAGAAATTTCGTATACACCTGTTTTCAAGGGTGCTGATTACAAGTATCACTTTGAAATTTTAATTTGCCACAATATTTAAGTACACTTAAATAAGGTGAAATTATAAATCGCGCCTAATACATTGGATTTGTTCGAAAATTTTTATTCTTTGGCTTTTGAGGGTCCAGATTATGAATCTGACCTTCAATTTGAATCTAATGACTCTAATGAGGTCTATACTCAAATAAAGTTAATTTGAAATTTTTGCTTCATAAATCGAACCGTAAAAAGTTTTTTGTACTGGGATGTCTAAGGTTGCTCATTTTGGGTATGTATGTATATATACGAAGCCCAGACATTTGGAAGACTTTTTTTGTTTTTTTCATCACTAATATGGTTGTAGATTTTTGTTTTAAAATATTTTTGATTAAATTTATAGTCTAAATTAAGTTTAATCATTAACGTAGTATCATAATATCATAATATTTGATACTATTGAATATATTTGTCTATGCGCGAGCGATCGAAGCGAGCGAGCGTTTTATGCTAGTGTTTTATATTAACCCGAAAACAGGATTTTGATGAATTTTCAAAAGGTTTTTTTGCATGATAACACATAATATGTAACAAAAATCTTTGAATTGAACAATTTCACAACAAAAAAATACTAATAGTTAATTATGAAGCTGAAGCTAAACAATTTATGAGTAGTCTCACTAATATAAGATCATATATTAACTAAAATGTAGTGGAAATTTTTTTTTGTTGATTCTTTGAGCTTTCATATTAAGTGCCTATTGGTATGAGTAAATTTTATTGTAAGTTAAAACTAACTTTTTAAATTTAAGATAGATAAGTGATCTGAATCAACTCAAATGCAAATATAAATGAATCTTTGAAGAAAAGAAATGAATAGCTTAAAGAAAAAATGGATACATAATTTACACCAGGGTATTTAAGAAATGCAAATGCTGATTTTTTGTTTTACGACAACTTCATGATGAAAAGCTAACACATGTAGGCTTACCTTTTTAATCTGTCTACCAGATTCTCTTCTAGCGGGAATCTTCGCGTTTTTTGAATCTAATGGTGCATACAGAGGATCAAAGGAGTTTGCAGTTGGAGTAGTAGTATCGGCCTTTCTTTTAACTCCTTTTTTGAGTTTTGCTGGTTGTGAGGGCGGGATCACGGCAGCTGCAGGAACCTACATTTAAAACAAAAATATTTTTATTTTTTTTAAATACACTAAAGATTTTACGTTAAATATAACTACAGTACCCTGATTTTATTTAGAGTTGGATTTAGAAAACATTGAAATCGATTTTAAATTTAAAAAAAATCTATTTTTAATTTCCCAAGGTTTGAAATAATTAATTCTTAAATATGAATTCTTAAATTTTTTTTACTGAAGATTTCTCATTTTTCTAAATTTTTTTTAATACACTTAAAACTAATGCTTCATATTTATTATTATAATGAAATAAACGTGACATAAAAACAATTTTAAAGTAATGAACGAAAAAACTTTTAGCAAATTTAGTAAATGTAACCTTTAATTTAATTGAATTTTAATGTTTCAAGTGCATTAAGAAAAACGACGGAGAAACCTATACCAAAAACGTGGTGGTATCGGCAATGTTTTTTCCAGATCGTTGAAGATTAAAAATTTAGAGTTTTTGAACATTTTTGAAAAAAAATAAGGGATAAGAAAGCGGGATTTAAGACCATCCAAATATTTGAATAGATTAAGGCGAAGTCATAAGGGTCATTTAAACAAAAAATTGAAGATTCAGAAAAATTAAAAATGAAAATGAAAAAAGGGCTCTGTAGCGCTTAAGCTACTAACTTAATCTATCTTTTGAGCCCAATCCAATCAAAATCGGATCAAAATTAGCGTCAGAATATGGGAAAAACTTCCTAAAGATTCGATAAAAATAAATATATAGCAAATGCTGTTAAGATACAAAAATTTACAAAACTGTTTCCCATATTCTGTCGTTAATTTTGATCCGATTTTGATGGGATTAGGCTTAAAATATAGTTGAAGGTAGTAGCTTAGGCGCTACAGAGCCCCTTTTTTTATTTTCGTTTTAGTTTAATTTTAAATAATTTTTTTCGCAAATTCTGCAACTCCCCTTATGACTTCGCCTTAAATCCCCTTTTTTCAAATGTCCAAAAAACATCATAACTTCAGTCATTTTTAAGGATGCGTTTGTTGGATCTTGATAAGATTGTGTCGAGTTCGCAAAAAGTCCTTTACGCTTGACACCGAAATTGAGTTGTATTAAATTTCATAAATTTTATCCAAATAAATAAATTGTTGTGAAGTTATAAGAAAATTTTTATGAAAACGAACAAATTTAACTGTAATTGAGCAGCGACTTTACTTTAAATTTATTTCATTCGTTTCATTTTATAATTATTATTTTTCACAAACAGCTTGATAACTTAAATTGAGCTCTTCCTCTCAGTATGACTTAAAAAAAGTGATGCATAAAACCTTACAAAATTTTTAAAGTCTAAAACAGTAGATTTTAAAAAAGAATCAAAATGAAATAAAATTAAATGCATGATACAAATAAAAAGAATATTAACCTGCGGCGATGCTGCTATAACTGCAGTTTGTGCATCCAAAGCTGGCTGAGCATGATACCCAGTAGTCGGAGGTACAACTTGCGGTGGTAAAGAATTGTGAGTGGCCATTGAAGTGACTCCGGTCAGATTTGTTGAAGGTGGTGCTATTGTTGTTGTGTTTGTACTACCTAGCACAGAGCTTGGTGCTTGAGTACCAAGAGGTGCACCCATAGCTGATATTGTTCCTGTAGTGCCTGTTGTTGTAGCAGTCGGCACGCCTAAACTGTTGGGCATACTGGATGATACAGTTCCTGATGCAGGTCTACCTCGGCCAACTGGAGTTTCACCGGGGATTCCAGGACCTGGTGCTCTGCCAACAATACCAACTCCTCTACCTTTACTTTTTGGACCTCGTACACCACCCGGAGGCTGAATTTCGAGTTCTTCTTTTGGCATAGCCGAGACCTAAAATAAAAAAGATTTAAAATTAATTCAAATTTTGTTCATTTAAGTTTAAGGTAAAGATGCCAATTATGATTACAAAAATCGCTACTTTTCAGCATTTTGAATTTTATTGAAAAAACAAAGCATATTAGACTAAATCTTTTTTTACATACTTAAATTTTAGGTTCTTAGGAACTTAAATAAATTTTTTTAATATGATAATTGTATTTATTTATTGAATAATTAATGTTTAAAGTCAAGACCTTTTATGCCTCCGTTTAAAGTCAAGGCCCCAGTTTATTAGACAACTTCAGCTTTGGCCCCAGTTTATGGAACACTTTTACACGTGAAATCCCGTCTGTGACTTAAGTGCCCCAGTTGATGAAACGGAATCGTCAAAATTCGAGGGTTTTATCACTCTCAAACACAAACAAATTAAAAATCTAACATGAAAATTAGATAAACCGTTCCATCAACTGGGGTATGTAAGTCACAGACGGAATTTTACGTGTAAAAGTGTTTCATAAACTGGGGCCAAAGCTGAAGTTGTCTAATAAACTGGGGTCAAAAGGTCTTGTCTTTAAACATTAATTATTCAATAAATAAATACAATTTTCATATAAAAAAAATTTATTTTTACTCCTAAGACCCTAAAATTTAAGTATATAAAAAAATATTTACTCTAACATGCTTTGTTTTTTCAATAAAATTCAAAATGCTGAAAAGTAGCGATTTTTGTGATCATAATTGGCATGTTTACCTTATATTTAATAAAGCCTTAATCATGGAAACAGTATAATTAAGATGATAATTTCTTTAAGTTTAACTATCACCATATATTATTATTTACAGAAAATATATCAAATTACTGACTGTATAAAGAATATTCTGACAAATTTCGGAATTGAAGTTTCGGAACAGATTTGGCACATTTTAAATTCAAAACTTAACTTTATTTGTTAAAAGACACTTCTGTAAGAAAGTTTGAAGAAATTATTTTAATATTACTATTATTATTAACTTACTTTTGTGAGATATAACTTTTCGAGAGCCTGTGCCATAACCACAACATCTTCTCCAGGTTTGTTGTAAACGTAACAGTTGGTGAACATTGTATTCAAGTCTTGAATACATTCTTTTCCACTCCAATAATACTTGTTTTCGAGACGCTTTTTGATAGTTCCCAAGTCCATTGGCTGCTTTATAATTTTGTGGTAATCCTAATAAAAGATTTAGTTAGTAGCAAAAATAAAATCTTTTAAAGAAATATTTTTCAAGACATTTAAGGTAGGACCTCAGTTACCAAAAGGAAATATCCGAAAAATGTATAATTCGAGCTACTTGAAGGTAAATATCAAAAATTAATACAGCCAAATTTTCAAGACCTGGGGTAACCTATATTCTAAAATATTATTAACTTTTGTGTCAACTATTTAACCCGTAGTCTTATGGGGAACGCTCATTTTTGGTGAAATTTTTATGAAACGAAATATCTCCGCACGCTGTAAATTTTTTCACAATAATGAAATTCTTCAAGAAACATGTAATTGTTTGTACATTCATGACCTCTAAGTATGAATTAAGAATTATTTATTTGTAAAATGGGTAAAAAAGTATCTGCTCTCAACGCAGTTCTATATCTGTATCTGCGTGAAGCTAGTCAAATGTGAGGTTAAAATTGGAGCTTGACTACCTCTGTAACTGAGGTCCTACCATAAAACTTAAACTTACTGGCAGATTCAGCTTTCGTGCATCCACGGGTTGCTGAAAAGGCCACGAAAATGAATGCTTCCATAGTGATTTTATTACACCTCTTTGAATGAATTGCAGTTGATTTGTGACCCTTCCAGGCCTATTTGGTGGTGGTACAACTGGTGGTTGTACTATACCATTAACTGGTTCCACAGTTGGTTCTTCTCGTGGAGGTGGTTCTTTTAGTGGAGCTGCTGATGTTGCTGATGCTTTACTACCAGGGACACTCGTCTACATAAAAAAAAAAAAAAAAAAATGTTGCACTTTACATCTTTTCTATTTATATAACTTGCTATCAAATTGTAAGTGTGAAAAACTAAACAACTTTACATTTTAAAGCAAAATTTAAATTTAACATATTCAATTCAAAATTAGCAGAAGTATTGACAATGATCTTGAAAATTAGAAAAAATGCTTTATCATTAAATTATTGATAGAAAATTCAAAATTTGACAATTTGAACAAAAAAACTGAAATTTTTCAAATATTCTATGTACAACATATTGTTTCCTTATAAAAAAATTATTTACCTTTGGTATATTGCATAGTCGATCTCGCTCCTCCATATCTAACTGCAATTCATACACACTCTATATCAGACAAACGAGGGATATATTTTGTAACTGTTTCAAATAATTTAACTAGTAATCAAAATTCAGCTTCTGTATTAAATTTGACTAATTATAATAAAAGTCACAATAACAACATTTGATTAAAAAAAATTTTTTTAATTTAATAAATTATAATTAACAATTTATGAAAACAAATTATAAAAAAAGATTAAAATGTTATTAAATGTACATTTCATAAACTTAAGATAAAAAGAATTAAACTTAAAAAAAAAAAAAAAAAAAGTAATCAAATTATTAAAATAATTATTTTATAGTCACTTAAAACTGCAGTTTATATAACAACATATAAATTGAACAATTAAGAATTTAGATGTACAAAAGCTTCATTTTTTTAATATTGTAATTCAAAGTTACATAAATACTTACCGAATTGTTTTGTGAAATAGCGTCCACCTGCTGCATCTTGATTCAAGTTCTGTAAAAATAATTTTTTTTTTATCAAATATACTTAGATTATTGATTGAATTCTTATAATATTTCAAAATTAATGACTATTTAAAAGTAAAAGATAAATTTATTATCCCATAATAATAAAAAAAGCTTTGTAATTTTAAAGTCTGCACATATCAGATTCTTTGAACTTAAATTTCTTGAAAAAAAGAATTTTTGATAATCTGACATTTTTTGATCAAGTGTGATCCATATGACAAAAATCTGATATGTTGACTATATCATAAGAAAAATAATTTTGAACATAAAATTCAAAAAAGAATAATCAAATATACCTTTAAAACATGAATTGTGCATAAATGCCAAATTGCAGGTAACTGCTTTAAGCTGATGATGAGCTTGGCAAGGCTTCATCAACAATTTAGTTGTAAATCATTTTCCCAAAATGGAGCATTACAGCCCAAAATTTGTTGGTGTATGAGCCAAACAGATTGATGACAACAAAGCATAACAATAAAAATCTACCAAATGGTAGCAACTTAGTTGTCAGCCTTCTTGATTACAGAAACTTTTTAGATCAGACGATGAAACATGGAAAATTAACATCTGCAAAATAACACAATGTGGTTAACTTTCATCCATAACATTTGTTTTAACAATATAATTTCATTTTTAATTTTGGCTTTCATTAATTACTCAAGAAAACTAAATTAAATATTGTGTTATAAAAACTAAATTCAAAATTAAATTTTTTTTTTTATACTTAGAAATAAAAAATTTCTAAAAATGTTTTCTCACTAAAAATCATTTTACTAATCAAACTAACTAAATTAAATGATCCCATAAAATTGGTTATCATTCAAAAGATTTGCTTTTCAGACATCAATGAATTTTTTTTACAATCAAGATTATGGGAAATCAATCAATGAAAAAGAGTAATTTTATTGTTTAAGATAATTACTAGTATAAAATGTACTTTAACCATAAGGGTAAGTCGTAACCTTTAGATATAGAAGCGTAATATTAGTGATAGACCAACATACAGAAGAAAAAATTGAAAAAAGGGCTCTTTAACGCAATCATCACTACTTATTTTAAGGGCGCTAAAGAGCTTTTTTTTCGACTTATGTGTTTTCCTTTTCTGTAAAATGCTAACTAGTGTATCAAGTAGACCCATGGTTACGAGTGCACTTTGATGAAAACATCTAAATTTTACAAAAGTGCGACAAATAAATTCAGAGGTGTGATAAAAAATTAAAATATTTATTTTGGTGAAAATCTATTTAACAAAAAACTATAATTTTGAAATATATTAAATTGGTAATGTTGCAATTTGTATCATTGAAGAATGAAGGTACCAAAAGAAAAAAATCAAAATAAAAATTGTTAAATTTTAGTCTTTGACTACATGCCTCTAAAAAAAAACTTTGAGTTTGGAAAATTCGAGATAACCTTAAAGCATTTTCAGATTAATTCATCCACAATTATTTAAAAACAAATTAAACACCCTTATAAAAACTGATGCATTCCCTAACAAACTAGAATATATAAGCCCTGCGAGTGCAAGCAAGACGAAAGACGCCACAGCTCGAGTGGGACCCGCGCCCAATAAGCCACACCGCATCCCCTGACCACCGCGTTCGTTCATCAACAATACGAAAGAGAATGAAGAAAAAGAGTTGTACTCACAAATTTGAACTCTCGGACAATGATAATACTTGAAACAAAACAAAGAAGAACATACACCAACCACAAACTGCTTTTGATCGGCTATCGCCGCACGCGTCTCACGTACACACGCACCAGCAGCAGCACAGCACAGTGAACCACCCGCGCGTCAGAGATAACTTTACCTCGCAATTTTTATCGAGAAGGACGTAAAACACACATCAAACGTTGATTTAACAAAAAACTACACCAGGGTCATAGTTTTAACAATCTTGCGACACCTTTGAACTGATAAAAAAGTAATATTTTGTTTAAATCAGCGGCTCCACAACAGAAAAGATATGCATGCCAGGGATGCTTCCGAGGCGCTCGACGACGTTAGCGTAGCTTTTACCTACAGGCGGCCATTCAACATGGCGGGTTGGGAGGTCTGTGTGGCTGTGTGTGCATTGGAGTTCGGACTGCGCTCGTCTCTCTTCGGCTCTTAGATAGGGAGCGGCGTGCTAGCTGCCGCTTCTAAAATCCGACAGCGCCCCTTGCGGGGCAAACTTAGCGCATCAGTTTGTGGATGTATTTAAACCTGTAACGTAGGGTTACCCTACAAGTCATATCTGTATGAATAAGAGTGTGCCTTAAATAGACGATTTTACGTGTGTTTAATAAACTTTGTGAATGCTACGAATTTATGTACCCACGTGAAAAAGTGAAATTATTCATTACATTATTAATAATAATAATTATTATTATTATTTTAATTTTATTTTTTTTGCTTAGAACAAATCGTCTACAATCCACAAAAAATATAATTAAGTGAAAAACTGCACTTGCTCTCCGATCCTATAGTATGAGTCTGCTGCGTCTCGTAAATATTGAAGCTTTATAAAATTTCATGCTTGCTCTGCGGGAAATTTGCAGACTTATTCCAGATTCAGAGTGAGTTAAAAGACCATAAATTGCTGTTATTGAGAGAAAAAAAAAGTTCAATACATTTCTCTCTACAGGCTATTAATAATTTAATTTATAATGAACCTTGCAAGAAATTAAATTTCAAATTATAAATTTATACGATTTTTAAAAAAATTCAAAAATTAATTTTAATAGCGAAGAAAAAAAATTTGATAAGCTGCACGTGGGTATATAAAACGTAACAATAAAAATACATGTATTAAAGCAGTTAGCAATCAAAAGCTGATTAAATGCATAATCTTTCATATGTCTCTCACATTCTGGTTAAGGCTATTTTGTTAAGTGCACGAAAGGGCTGATTATATGTGCAAAGAAAAAAGAGAAAATAACATGTGATGACGCAAGGCTACAATCACGAATACTGTTTTAGCGGACCCATGAGCTGCAGCTTGTTCTTTGCTTTTAAAATTTAAATTGAATGATCTACTTTTGAGTATAGGATTTAAAAAATCGCTATCAAGTACTGGGAAAATTTTGACCTATCTACCAATAAGCCAGAGGACAAACTCAGAATTCAATTCGACGACGATGATATTTTCTCTGATTATTTTTTCATATAATCAACCAAACTAAAGTGGATTGTTAACTTGAATAAATATTGGGTACTGATTCAGCGAAAGAAAATTAGAAATGTGCATTAGACCATTCCATTATTTTGGAGTAAAGCGCGGGAAACGTTGTGACGTTTGAACATCATCGAATGTTTTATACCCCCGCCCCCTCCACCTGACACTTTCTTTCCCAGCTGTTGCTACTGACGAGCCGTGACCTTGATTGTTGTTTTGTATTATTACTTGTACGCAAGCCTGTCATATGGAGGTGAAGGAAGCTGTTTTGAGAGCATTTTCAAGAATTCTGTATTTTGCTTTATCTTGGGGCTATGGTCGCGCCTCATGCTAGTAAAAAACATACTCCTTCAAATTCCATTAATGATTTATTTCAATAAAACTTAAAAACAGTGTTTGTTTATTAAAAATAAATAAATAAACTTTTGCCATTTTAAAAAAAAATTACATCTAATAAAAATTAAACATCGTAGTAAATTATTTTCAGTTATTAATATAAAACAATTTGTTCCCTTTATAAAAGGTTGATTTAAAGCACTTCGTTTCATGAAATCTCTCAAAACCGAATAATCTAGTGGCCAAGGAGGTTTCCGTAGGATCTCGAAATTTTCATTTACACCCAAGTATTAGGATGTTCTGAAAAACTCGACGTTAGGCGTCGCTAGTGTAAACTTGACTCGGCTCTCAGCAGTTTTGCATGGGAGCTGACGTATGACTGTGTGTATCGGTGAGAGATTCCACACGAACACACACACTGATACATCTGCTCCCATGCAAAACTGCTGGTAGCCGAGTCAAGTTTACACTAGCGACGCCTAACGTTGAATTTTTCAGAACATCCTAATTTCTGACATATTTTGGTTTTCTAAATAAATTTATTTTGGGTGTAGTAACTATTAATGTTCACAAGAATTTTTTGAAATAATATTTACAAAAATCAATTTTTTTCTAAAAAAAAAAAAATAATAATAATTGTATTCTATGAGCAAAAGTAAAGTAAAATTGTTTTGAAAAGTATTCAGGAAAACTATTTGAGTAAAAAAATCATTAAAAATTGAAGAAGTGTAATGTATAGATCATGTCGTAAGTCGAAATCTATAATTTTTATTTATTTTTTACTCACAATCAATTTGTTTCCAGAAACATTTTTCAGAGAAATTTTATTTTATTTTTATTCAAAGAATACAAACAATTTTTACTTTTAAAAAAAGTTGATTTTAGTAAATATACATTTTAACAAACTCTAGTAAACAATTACGAAAATTTTTTTTACTGCACTCAAATCGATTTAAAAAATGTCCGAAAAACTTGGTGGTAGTTGAAAATTTTGGGATGCTGCGGAAACCCTCCTGGCCACTGGACTAGAATTTTCATTCCTAATTTTTCAGTTATTGTACTATAAAATACAATATAGCACTGGTGCAGTTAGTCACCAGGGCTCTGTAACCCATGCGTCGCTCCGCGAGTCACTCGGTCCTTTAAATAAGCCCTGGTGACGATGCTACATCCGTACAGAAATATACTATTACACACAATAACATTTTGAAAATGAGTAATAATTTGCTTTAAATACTGATGAACTAATTACTCGAAGTGCACTATGTGCCTATATCAAAAATAAATTAAAAAATAGCATTATCCCAGACGAAATTTATACAAAAATTTTCTAAACATCAAATATCTTTTATTACAAGGGTCGATCGAATTAAAATCTTCTTATCACTTAAATTTTTAGACCTAATATTTATTTACTTAAAAATAAAAATTCAAATAACGGTTCTCTAAAAAAAGTATTATAGATTTAAATAGTAGAAATAAAATTCTGATAACACGTAACTATGGCGAAAATTAAAACAAACACTATTTTGAATTTTTTCAAATTGAATTGTTAATTATATTGTGTGTAATTTATGTTATTGACTTGAGGTAACAAGAGACACTAAATCATTTTAGAGATCTAAGTTTTTAAAACTTAGAAATTAGCAGATTTTGAAAACATAAAGTAAATAAATTTTTTTTGCAAATTTTGATTAAGACGTATTGTTTTTAATATGGCTTTAACATTATCCCCAAGTCAATAATATACTAAAAATTTTAAAAATATAATCATTTTGCAGCATTTTAATTATTTTTCTTTTCTTTTTTTTTTTTTTTAATTTTCAAACTGTAAAGTAATATATTTATAATTGAAGAATTTTATGATTCATAGTCAAGTAAATAAAGAGATTAAATAAATGTATGGATTTTGCAAAACGTGTATCTTTTAGCATGATTTTGAGTTAAGAACTTCAATGGATGAATAAATTTTGAGTACAGCTAAGCTGCAGACATCGCATTAGTAAAAATTCGTCCCTAAAAAAGAAGAAAAAAAGGATGTCGAAAACTTTACTCGTATGAATAGAATGAGTGATAAGTATAAAATCGAGGAAAAATATTACCAAGAGTACCAATATTACAACACGTGGCAACGTCGCATAAAAACCTCTCAGCCTCTCACTAGTCACTAGTACCATGCGTGGGCCATTGGAACGCGGAATCGAAAATTGGAGCGGGCACTTGGCGATGAGCAATATTCATTGCCAAAGTTATAAAATAGAAATAAAGAAAAAGAGACAGAAACACTCGCGCTAACCATAATCAGGGCTTTTCACTGCGGACACTAAGCAATGCATGGCTCCAAGCATACACCACGAGGATCGGACCGCGCCTTTATTAAGATCAAGCTCTGTCAGGAGGACCAAACTCAATCGCCGGTGAATGCTTCATCTGCATGATATATTTTAAACTTTAAACGTAAACGTGTTGAAAACTTGGAACAAAATTTAAATTTTTCATTAAAAAATCGAAGTAAATACCGCACTAAATTATATATTGTTACAGTGCGGTACTTATCTTAACGACAGAATGGCCCGAATTCCGATGTTCCGCTAGGTATATAAATAATGTTGATCATTCGATTAAAGAAATTTGCGCGCGCGCGCAAATGATGTAAGCGTGGCGATGAATGACTGTCAAGTTGACCATGTACCCCAATGAATGACCTAAGAATTTTTTTTTTTTTTTTTTTTTGAATATTCTAGCAAACAAATTTTGAGTAAAACATATTTAGATCTGCTTCCTAGTTAGTTAATTTTTAGATTTTTCTTGTAATTCTTTTTCAAGCAATTAAATTATTTAAACTAATAAATTCAATTTGTAACTTTATAATTATCAGAATATAACTTTTCAAAACTAAAAAAATTTAATTTAGTTTCAAACAAATTTTATCATTTGATCTATAATTTAATCACATTTATTGTATAAAAATTTATTACTTAGTTTATGCACATGTATTGTATGAAATTTTTTTATTTAGCTTAGATAGTGCATAAATTATACTCAAGCTAAAAGGTTAAGGAAAAAAATAGCTGAAAAATACAAATCTTAAAAACAAATAAAGCTTAATGCAACCAAATCTTGATTTTTTATTTAAAAAGAAAATTAATAAAAATATACACAGTGGTAAGTAAAGTTTGCTTAAACTTTTTTTTATTAATAGCAACATTCTAATATAATACATTGATAAAATTATTTTTATAAATTTAAAAAAATCTAGCTCATATTTTAATAAAAAAGGATACATTTTCTCGTAAAAATTTAATGTTTCAAAATAAAGTCACAATAAACTACAAAAATTTTAAATAAAATGGTAAAATAAACGAATTATAAATTTTATTAAAAATAAAATTTTTATTTATTTATCTTTGATTAAAAATTACAATAATAATAAACTATAAAAAAAATAATGCACAAGATTTCACAGATAAATTACAAAATCAATAAAATTAACAACTTTATACTTGTAAGATAGTAGTTATTTAAGCAGTGAGTATGTGATGATAATAATAATAAAAATATTACCGCGTTATCCTAATAACTTGAATTTAACAAATCAATGACACCACGGATCTAGCTACCAATCTCCTCACAGCGGTCATTATCCTTGCAGCTGGTCAACTGACCGTCATTTCTCGCCAACACTGGATTTTTGTTATCTCTCGTCAAAAAAAAAATATTTACTTTGGCAAAAAAAAAAAAAATACCGCCCACGTTTCAAATAAAGATATCAAGTTCAAGTAAATTCATGAAAATTACATTAACTTCAATTCCTTACAACCAATTGTTAATCAAGAAATTTAGATAAAATATAAGTATTCGAAAAAATCAAGATTCTAACCTCAAACAAAAAATCCTTTTAGTCAGTATAGTTACACCTACTTGCTGGGCCGTTTTCTACAGATGAAAATATTATAAATTTACTAAAATATCTTTCGCATTCTAATTTTTTAAATCAAGTTTCTGTATGGTGATAGTATATACACTTCATTATGACTTCAATCAGCAGATAAGATCAGAGCGAAACGACGAAGAAAAGAATATTAAAGAAATTATTTTTGCATAAAACTACCTCTTGACCCCTAAAATACTTACTGATCCATTCTCTAACCAAGAAACCAAATAATTAATTTAATTTTTCAACCACACTCACATGCACACCGCGGCGATTAGAAAAAAACTTCAGTGTTTATTCCAATATGTACCTATTTATTCATCGCGCAGCAAACCGATCCAGGCACACAACACCTTTTTACACCTCTTTTCTCGGCGCGGGCACAAGATTCAGCGAACATGAGACCAAACCCGGCTCAAAACTTTGGTCACTGTTGATATTAGCTGTATTCTCTTTAAAAAAATAACTCCTACTGACAAATTAATTTAAAAACCACAAAAACAATGAAAAAAGCCTGCCACACACACTTTTTAATATAAAAATTTCTGCAGCTGAAAAAACGGTTGATTCCGTATTTCCTTTCCCACTAGCTTTCTTTTCGTCTCTCCGGTTCTCCTTCGTCGAGGACGATGTAGAGGGCGCCACCAGCTTGGCGCAAACCCTACACGCAACACCACTGCGGTGGCGACGGTAGCGGCGACCACCGTCCACCACGCGTACACTTTTTTTCTAGCTGTTTATTGCAGCTATCAACTTTTCGTCTGTCGCACCCGGCTCGTTAAATCTACTTCTAATGAAAACCTCCCGCTTACGACTTTTCAAATCAAACTTATATGAAAAAAACTAAAAGTTCTCTCAATAAATCACTCATACATGCGTCAAGCAAAGAGCTGCTGACTGACGATGAAAATTTACCGTGTCCATGAAGAAACTGCAATATTAAATTGAAGCAATGATACTGGTACTTGGGTAATACCTAATAAACAATCGTGGCGACGAGTTTGGTACGCGCGCGGTTTCTCACCAGTATTTATTTTAGCATCGACGTGGATTGCACACGAAAAGAGGTTACATGCGTCGTGCGACAAGATGGAACGCACACACGCGACTGACTCCAATACCTACACAGTCGGTGCTCCTGCAGCTGCTACGGCGAGGCTGAGTGTTGCTGCCGTGCCGCCACCGAATGCCGCACGCGCGCCGCGCCGTGGTTATGTTTCTGTGAGAGTGGGTACTGTGTGTGTATTTATATGTGTAAGTCGTGGCAGACTTATTTCAAAATGGCGACGTTTATTCTCTCTTTCGCTCTTTCCTTCATTCTAGAATCTAGGTGCCTCCGTGACGCTGATCCCACGGGTTTTGTCTCTCTCTCTCTCTCTCTCTATTTCTCTCAGTCTTTCGCTTCCTAATGCAACTGAACTTTCCAGAATATTGTTTAAATTAAGTAAAGCAAGCTGTATGTTGATGATTATTTTTCCTCTATTTAGGCTCAAAGCGTCGACAGGCGAGGAAAAAACCCATGAAATAACGTTTCGCAAGCACTTTACTGACATTATATGAAGACAAACCTTTACATGGATATGACATGGATGGATAGAGGATGTACTAGACTTGTATTACTTTGGTTGAAATTAGTACCGAATCTCGCTTTCTCTCGTTTTAAAGAAAGATTTACGACCTTGGACCCGACGCGTGCGAGCAGTTTCAGTTAATTTTTACTCGTTTATTCTTTACGATTTGTAATTGCGTAGGTGCTCGAGGATAGGAGGGTATGATGAAAACTGAGGCGTCTCTCGACGATGTCGGCCATTTTTATAGACCTATTCTTACTACGCAAGTAAATTGAAAACTTGGTTAATTTGTCACGTAGACCACTATTTTTATTCAAAAGTCATCAAATCATTGATAGTAATTAAATAAAAAAATTAATATTTTGAGAACATTTTTTAGAAGGTGGAAATCGTGCAACCGTGAGTTTTTGAGTTGCGTAAGAACGAACCTTATTAACTAAATTTTCGAATTTTCACAATTTTAAGTTGAAAAATACTTTTCTAATTTTTAATAAGTATTTGCCTTACATTACTATTTTTGACTGAAAATGTTTAAAGAACAATTTTTCACCTTTTGCTACGCGAATGATATCACAATATGTTGAGTAACTTCCTCTTTTTTACACACCCCAAAATGGGGACGATTAAACTTTATTGAAAAAAATATTAATATTAACTTCTTTATGTTATTGATGCACCGCTTACAAAAAACTTCAGTAACTTAACGACTGGTTAAGTACACAACTATTAAACTCATTAAATTTTATCCCAATTTGACAATATAATGACGACACACTCACATGACGCGCGCGCTCTCAGGAAACTGTTTCCTGTTTGTCACAAAAATTTTGAAATAATTTTTCACTTCTAAATTATTAACTACGGTAAAATATGCATCACTAAACAAATTAAAATTATTGATAAATTTACTTTTACTTAAAAACGAAAACGAATTAGTAAAATAAATTGCCAAAATCCAATGACGCATCAGATAGCGTAAGCGTTTAAAATGGCTACCGCAGGAAGACGAATTTAATCACGAAAATCACTATCTCGATTTATGGAAAAACTACAATTGTATCGAAAATCCCAAACCAGTAAGTAATTGTAAATTCACGGGTATTATTAACAAAGTCGTTCTGTACGCGCACGTCCACCTTCAGCAAACATTTTCTCGCATCTCCTACGGCCTTTCTCTATTAACCCCCGAGTTGTTCTTTCTCTCTCTTTCTCTGTTCTCCCGAGTCTCAACCATTTATTTTTCTGATGTTCATACAGCGCTAGTCAGTAGAGAGATTTGTTTTTTTGTTTGTCATGGTGTTGTAGCGTGGCAACGATGACGAAACATTTCCGGACGTTGGAACTGTTGTATCGACTATCGACTGCGATTCTTGAGTTAGTTCATACGATTGGTGGACAAATCAGAGGCGCCTGTGTCTTCAACCAATCATAGGCTTGTTTAATTTTCGTACAGTTTGAAAACACTAATTACCTATTTGGTACCAAATACGCGCGATATTTCAAATCGACTAGTGTTAAATAAAATAAAATTTAACGCTATGAATAATCATTCTGATTAAAAATTTCTCTAAGGATCAAAAAACTTTTTATTAGTTTTCAAACAAAAGTTATTTTTAATTTTAGTTGAATTTTTCTTAAAATAATAATTAAAATAAATAAAATAAAAATAATACTCTTTTGGAATACATATATTTTATAAATCATGTTTAATGTTTAATTTTCTTGTGCTGAAAGAGTTAACATGGATTTAGTATTATTTTAAATTGAAATACATTTCTTAATAAAAAACTAAAAAAATGTATTTTTTGCAAATAAATAAAAAACTTCCGATTCTCAATTTTCATAATTCAAAATAAAAATGTTTACATAGATTTTGTACTATTTCAGTATAGAAAACATTTTTATAATAAATATCTTCTGATAAAAAATATTAACAATTTTTATTACTAAATATTTATTATTTTATTCAAAATCAAAACTTAAAATAGATGAAATTTGTCTACATTGAAAAAAAATAAATAAAAAATTAAACACTTATCTTGCATACTAAAACTTTTTCTCATTTGATATTTAAAAAATTTATTCAATATACATAAACTCAGTCATCTATTTACAGTAATTTTAGTTAATAGAAATAACTTCAACATTATTCATCTTTAAGAGTCATAAAAAAGACTTGTAGTTATAACTTGTAGTTATAATATCAAAGAAATTTCAACATGAAGTATTGAAAATATAGGTTAATTATGACAGTTAAGAAATATTTACAAGTTGAAAATGTATTGATACAAGCAATGAAAAAAAAATTCCAAAAAATTAAATTACACCCCAGACTTCTTCAAATCCTGAACATAATTTGCTGCAAGTAATAGCTGCTGAAAGTGGATAATTACTAATTGATAATGTTTCCTCTGCATAATCAGTATTGACCTGTGTTAAAGAAAACACATTATTAATTTATTGAAAGAATTATATCAATAACATAATTATGATTTCTTATCAATAATAGCAAAGAAATTCTATACAAGAATGATGCCACTTACTTGACCATGTGCCATTGCTCCAACAACAATTGCAATGGGTTCATCTGAAGGGACAATTTCTCGAGGATTTATAACTTTTTTAGAGCTGAAAGACATAGCCAACTTTTTACATCCAACCGGCAAATGGTCAGTAACTGGATTTTTTATAATTTTTAGCAATTTCATTGATCCAGTGGAAGCTCTAACATTGAACTTGTGAAGTAATTGGACTGAAATTTAATGAAAATTTTTAACTTATATTACACAAATGTTTCAACTGTAAATCGTAGGTCTATTAATCATTCAGATTTTAAATTTGCAATACCTCAATTGTCAAAGCATTAAATCTTTAAATATATTGTTTTTATAAATATTAAAAAAAATTTGTAGTAAATTCACCCTTAACAAAAAATTTTACTTCATATTATTTTAGAAAAGTAAATATAATAACTAATCATTTATACTAGAACTTATAGTATACTATAAATACTTTATCATCTTATTAAAATGCTTTTTCATATATTTGGTAAAAAAAAATTTCTTTAATATAAATTAGTTAGGACAATATTGCCCTCTGTTAAAATGTTACTTGAATTATCAGCAATTTGTTAAGTAATTTAATGACCACAAGATATCTATATTGATTTCACTGACTAAACTAACTACTTAAGTAATTTAATTGCTTGGTATAATAGGGTTAGTCAACTCAGTATTAGTAATTTTTTTTTTTTTAAGATATAAAAAATATTTGTTGATGTTTTGGATGAATATTAAAAATATTTTTAAATTAAAATGATTTAGGTAAAGTTTAGTGGAACATATTAAATTTTTTTGTAAAAAGAGATTGTTAATTATAAAGAACATTTACCCATAAGACCAGCAAAGCGTTTGAACGTTCTTGGTATTCTTGTTTGAGGATTAATTTCTATCAAAGCATTTTTTTCAGTGCGAATGTAAACTTGAAGTAAACCTGCCCTATTGAGGGGACTGTCCATTAACATTAAAAGACATTGATGTGTTATATCTGGTCGACTACTCCCAGGCTCTCGATTATTTTTCTTCAAAATATTTGCATGATCATCACAATTTAACAATTCATAGCTATTGCCAACCTGTAAACACAAATATTTATTAGTGTAAATAATTGAACAGCTTAAATTTAAAGTTTCCGTTGTGTCAAAACAGTACAAACTTTATTTTCCAAAAAATAATTTTTATTTAAAATGACATGTTCATCAAAGTTTAAATTTTTCAATTTTTTATTAACAACATTAATATTTTTTATTTATTTTACCTTCATTGGATTTTACTTCAAAACTATTTAAAATGACTGCAAATTGAAAACTAACCTTAACTGACTCAAGTTGTGCACCCTCTAAAATAATAATAAGTCGCTTCTCTTGTTTTTTAATATGGCCAGTTGATAAGTGTTTAGGAGCTGGATCATATTCAGACTCATCATATTGATCTTGTTTCCTCTTTTTTCCCATTGTAACAAAAATAATTATTTATTTTTAAAAAGTAAACAAGGCGTGTTCATATCCTAGTTCGGAGTTCCTACACCGAACCCGCCGAACACGTGCGCTATGCTAGTGTTGACTTGGGCTGTTATATATATAAAAGGCCTATATATACAGGGTGTATTTCAACTACCGCATGAGAGGTATACCACGGGAAAGAGCAGAAAAAATTGAACTAGGATTAACTAAAAATATTTGTCTGAGATAATTAATCAGCCAGTAATTAAACATTTAAGTGAACCAATCAGAACAAATCAGAGGCAAATGAGGGCGGGTACTACTTCTTATGAACGTACGATTCATAGTTATGGAGGTGGGGGCAGGGTTGGGTGAGAAAATAAGTCCAAACATGTGTTAAACATGTGTTTTTGACCAAAACAAAAATTTTTCGAAACATCAGCAATCATTTAATTTTTATAATAAATTTTTTTCTCCATGTCAGTACAATTCATGCAAACTTTGAATCGCAATTCTAGCATGAAAATTGACCAAGTTATGATATCAAACTGATCAAACTGATTCTTTTAATGCTACCTCTAACTCGGTCAATTTTTATGTTACGACTGCGCTTCAAATTTCTTTGGAATTGTAATATTGCGAGGAGTACGATTAGCTTAATCAAAGTTCAAGTTTCTTGATATTAAAAAAATCAATTTTTTGTACTAAAAATCCTTAAAACAATGGGACTCCCCTTTGAGAAGTTCACCTCGGCACAGGTAAAGCCTTAAGGCCGGCCCTTTTACAGCCGGCTTAAGTAGACTGTTGCAGCGGAGGAGGGAAGGGGATCCGGGGGGTCCAAGGATTAAAGACTTTCTCTAATAGCGAAAAAATAATTTTTTGCGTTAAATAAATAATTCAAATTTTTTATCGTAGATTGATTTTGTCATGTCACCAGAATTCATACAAACTTTGAATCGTAACTCTAGCATTAAAATTGACCAAGTTATGATCTTAAAAGTATGATAATTCAATGTGTAGATCTTTTTAATGTTACCCCTAACTTGGTCAATTTTTATGTTACGAGTACACTTCAAATTTTTTTGAAATCGTAATTTTCCGACGAATGCGATCAGCTTGATCAAATTTGATTTTTATTAATATTATAAAAATCAATTTTTTTACTCAAAATTTATGAAACAATCGGACGCCTCTTTGACACAGGTATCAAGACCAATTGAGGGCTTTAGCGGATTTGTTACCTTGTGTTTAAAAATTTCGTACTTCGAGTAATTAGTCTTAAAGATTTTAAAATTTGAAGAAGAAAATCGGATTTGTTTTATTAACCGTTTTCTTAGGGAGTTGTGCACTCAAACTGCAGACTATGCAATTTGTTTTCTTTACAAAATTTTAAATCTTGATCATTAGCAGTTCATCTGTTTTTATTGCCCTAAGGTTTTAAAATATCTCGTTCGAAGTCGGTAAGACTTTGAACCATTAATATTAGTGCCCTATTAAAGGCTCTACTTGTTTATCCGGACTCTTTTTTGCCGTTTTGCAATGTTTTTAGCTTGGTTTGTAGATAAAAAACTCTCAGCAAATTTTCCATTTTTCTCTACTGAGCAGTTCTTTCTTGACCGTCGAAAGGTATTGTTCAATCAGTGTTCCAGTGAAAAAAATCAAAATGGTACACTACACTATTCAAGAGTATACTGAAATGGTGAATATTTATAACGCATGTAATGGGAACGGGTGTTTGGCTGCTAGACGATATGCTGAATTACATCCAAATGCTCTGCGATTTCCTGATCGAAACGTTATTGTTCGTGCAGCTTGGAGATTTAATAATTTTGGAAACGTTTTAATAAGAAATGAAGGCGGCCGGCAACGTATTGCTCCTGAAATTGAAGAGCAAGTACTTGATGAATTTCATGCGGGCCCTCGAAGAAGCACAAGAGGAGTGGCTCAACAAATGGGAATTCATCATTCGACAATTCATCGTGTTTTGGCTCGTGATGAAATGCATCCTTATCATTTTACCAAAGTTCAGAGATTGGTAGCAGGTGATAATCAGCGGCGATTGGCTTATTGTCAACGATTACTGCAAGAAAATAACGTGAATGCGGATTTCGTGCCTTCAGTGTTATGGACAGATGAGTGCACGTTCACGCGTGATGGAATGTTCAACTTCCACAATTATCATTATTGGAATCACGAAAACCCTCATTTAACGTGGGATACAAAATCACAGCATCGGTTCAAACTAAATGTCTGGGCAGGTTTAATCAATAATCAGCTGGTGAGTATTATTTTATAAATTTAATCATTCATATTTTTCGATTTATCATAATCTAAGTTTGAAAAATTGTACTGATACTTAAATTTTTTTTTAAGTTAACAGTAAGAACTGATAGGAGGCTAAAAAGTTTTCCTCCGGCTGTCAGCTAAAACCCTTTTAATAAAACTTAAAAATATTAAAAAAAAAAAAAAAAATTATTAGCTTATACTGCGTTATTGTTTAATTTTTTTCCGAATCTATCAAAGTATTAAATACTGATGAAAAAAAAATTTCAAATAACGTTTCAGTTAAAATAATTTGATGGTTAAAAAAAATATTTTATTTTAAATTTTAAACCACTTCCTGCAAAAATTTCGATAATAATCAAAAACATTTTAGATTGGCCCAATTTTCCTTCCCGAAGCAGTCAATGCAACAACTTATTTTGAATTTTTACTAAAAGATTTACCTGATCTCATGGATACCCTTATGGAAAACTGGGATCTAAATAATTTTTACAATCGACACATAATTTACATGCATGACGGCTGCCCAGCTCATACTGCAGGTACAATGTTTTAATGAGAAAATAAAAATGTGTACATCTTATGTTATTGTCTGCTGTTTAACTTAAAATAACCAAATACATTATGCATTTTATAGGTACTGTACGGGATCACTTGACTAATGTTTTTGGGCCTAATGGATGGATCGGAAATAATGCACCAGTATGGAGATGGCCTGCTCGATCTCCCGACCTGAATCCCTGCGATTTTTATTTGTGGGGAGCAATAAAGGAGCAAGTCTATTTTGATCAGATAGAAACTGTCGATGAATTACAAGATAACATCGAGGCAGCGTTCGCATCCATTACCAACGATGAAGTGATTAGACGAGCCACGCAAGATGTTGTAAATAGGGCCCAAAAGTGTATCACAGCTCAAGGTGGACACTTCGAACATTTACCTAATTAGTGCAGTGTTTAAGTGTTTTGAAGGTCTAAGATAAAATTTAAGAAAGAAAAAAAGAGAGAGAGAGAAGAGACTGTAGTGTTTAAGATTAATAAAGTGAAAATTTATCAAAATGTATTTTAAAAAAAAGTCAAACATTTGGTGTAATACAAAAATCTTCAATTAAAAATTAAAAACTATGATTTTTCTAATGCCCGCTAATCATCTGTAGAAATCTTTTGACCTCCAGAATGTTCTTAATGCGATAACGGTAAAACGAGAGCGCTTGTCTTATACTCGTGCCAAGACAAATCAGAAAACAGAGTTTAAAAATTTGATAATGCAGGTAAAAAATAATGAAAAAAAAAAAATTATCAATATCATGTTAAATGCTAACTTTATTTCAAAGAAATTTCAATCGTAATCATAATACAATAATTGACCGACTTAGTAATAAAATAAATGAATGAATAAATTATAATAAAATAATTTTAAGATCATAACTTGGTCAATTTTAATGCTAGAGTTACGATTCAAAGTTTGTATGAATTCTGGTGACATGACAAAATCAATCTACGATAAAAAATTTGAATTATTTATTTAACGCAAAAAATTATTTTTTCGCTATTAGAGAAAGTCTTTAATCCTTGGACCCCCCGGATCCCCTTCCCTCCTCCGCTGCAACAGTCTACTTAAGCCGGCTGTAAAAGGGCCGGCCTTAAGGCTTTACCTGTGCCGAGGTGAACTTCTCAAAGGGGGGTCCCATTGT
Source organism: Encarsia formosa (assembly GCA_038277355.1). Lineage (NCBI taxonomy): Eukaryota > Metazoa > Arthropoda > Insecta > Hymenoptera > Aphelinidae > Encarsia > Encarsia formosa. Next base: position 35,355,502 of record CM076188.1, on the reverse strand, counting down.
TTTAAGGATTTTTAGTACAAAAAATTGATTTTTTTAATATCAAGAAACTTGAACTTTGATTAAGCTAATCGTACTCCTCGCAATATTACAATTCCAAAGAAATTTGAAGCGCAGTCGTAACATAAAAATTGACCGAGTTAGAGGTAGCATTAAAAGAATCAGTTTGATCAGTTTGATATCATAACTTGGTCAATTTTCATGCTAGAATTGCGATTCAAAGTTTGCATGAATTGTACTGACATGGAGAAAAAAATTTATCATAAAAATTAAATGATTGCTGATGTTTCGAAAAATTTTTGTTTTGGTCAAAAACACATGTTTAACACATGTTTGGACTTATTTTCTCACCCAACCCTGCCCCCACCTCCATAACTATGAATCGTACGTTCATAAGAAGTAGTACCCGCCCTCATTTGCCTCTGATTTGTTCTGATTGGTTCACTTAAATGTTTAATTACTGGCTGATTAATTATCTCAGACAAATATTTTTAGTTAATCCTAGTTCAATTTTTTCTGTTCTTTCCCGTGGTATACCTCTCATGCGGTAGTTGAAATACACCCTGTATATAAAAGGCCTTTTCATGAGCGATATCTTTCAGCTTGGGGTATTGAGATTGAGACTGAGATTGTGGTGGGGAGCAGTGAGGACTGGGTCCACTAGGCTAGTCCAGGCTATGACTATTCACTATCTTCATAGTCCAGGCAAAACTCCCGCAACGCTGGTCATGTTTTTATGGCGCCCTTTCAAACTTGAAAAATTTAGCGTTACGCACCCGCGAAATTCAGTTGCCGTCGCCCCGAGGTAGGCTTTTCATTTGGCGATTACGTCGTGATAAATCCATCAATTTACTTGAAAATTGTTTTGAATGAAAGTTTACAGATTTAAGTATAAGTTCGTATTGATTGCTATGTTTAATTTCATTTAACTATTATTAATTTAAGTGCAAAACTATACGTATTTCTAGCTTTGTCCTACATTTTCGCGTACTTTTAAAATTAGCTATGTTAACCGTTTAAAATGATTATTTTGAAGATAATTGTACGTAATTAACATGATTAAATAAACCCCTGTATTATTTAAAAATAGTTTGTAAAGTTAAAAGTTCCAGAAAATGTATTTCTGCGGTGCTTGCAAAATTGATTTATTTTTACGAAAAATCACCGCGAACACCTGTGCCCAGTGTTGGGCATGTCGAAAATAGGTTGTATTAAATGACATTTTTGACACGTCAAAAATGTAGTTTAAGACAGTCGTAAATTTTTTTGACAAAAATATTTGTCGAAAAATCCGACGCAATTTTTTTTTTTTTTTTCTTCTTTTAATTTGTTAAAACTATCATATAAAAGCGCGCAGAGACTCTATATAATGAAAAAAAATTTATTGGAAATTTTTATTACAATCAAATTTTAAATTAAAATCTGACAAGTAAATAACATTGTATAACAGCGGTGCTACTACGTTTTCACCCAGGGTATGGATAACCCAATAACCTCATCCCGAAAATTTGCAATCCCAGAAATTGTTTATCCTCCAAGCTTTAGAACCCCATAGGCCTGGGTGTCGAGCACAAAAAATAAGTGGCTAATTATCGCCCAACCCTTAAACCACCAAAACCCTAGGCGCCCGAGGTCAACAAAAAAACTGATCAGCTATCCCCTAAGCTCTAAACCTCCAAAACCCTGGGCGCCCGAGTTCAACAAAAAAACTTATCAGCTATCCCCTAAGCTGTAAACCCCCAAACACCCTGGGCACCCGAGTTCAATAAATAAACTGATCAGCCATCCCCCAATCTGTAAACCCCCAAATACCCTGGGCACCCGAGTTCAACAAAAAACTTATCGGCTATCCCCCAAGCTCTATAAACCCCCAAAAACCTTGGAAGCCCGAGTTGAATTATTCCAAAAATATTTGTGTATTTTAGTTAACCTAAGCATGAAATAAATAATTTTGTAACAATACCCAATTACTCTGCACTGGTGCAATAGAGCTTGAGGGATAGCCGATAAGTTTTTTTGTTGAACTGGGGCGCCCAGAGTTTTGGGGTCTAGAGTTTGAGGGATAGCTGATCAGTTTATTTATTGAACTCGGGCGCCCAAGGTATTTGGGGGTTTAAAGCTTGAGGGACAGCCGATAAGTTTTTTTGTTGAACTGGGGCGCCCAGAGTTTTGGGGTCTAGAGTTTGAGGGATAGCTGATCAGTTTATTTATTGAACTCGGGCGCCAAGGTTATTTGGGGGTTTAAAGCTTGGAGGATGTATGGGAAGTAGCGCCCCTAGACTGTATAATATTTAAAAAATAATAATAAATAAATAGAAATGTAATTTGTAGACAATATTTTTGAAAAATTAAAAATAATTTTTTAAACTTAAACCTGCTGTACAAGACAGGTTGGAAATTATTAGGAAAACCATAAATTAACGATTCTATGTACCATTGTAGGCTTTAAAGACTACCTGAGAGCGTCCATTTTCAAACTAATTTGAATAATTTGTAAATAAAAAAAATCACTCTTTCTTTGCTAAACTTAAATGTTTTTTCACAATTGTGAGCTGCATTCAGTTTAAATATTTAAACACTATTAAATAAAAAATTGCAATAAAGTTTTTTCAACCTAGAAAATTTTCATGAAAAGTAGGAATAATTGCTTTTATTAAATAATAAAAAACTGAAAAACCAAACATTTATTGTTAACATATTTAATTTTCAACAATAATATAAGTAATTTTTACTAAAAATTCATTAATATCTTGAAATTAAAATAAGAATAATGTAAACAAACAAAATTAATTGAGAAAAAATCTAGGTTATGAGCTGAAATAAATCGTTTTTGAATTTTTTACAATTCATACATTAACGACAAACTTTTATACATTTGATGCATTTACGACATGTCGAAAACTTCCAGAATTGTCATTTACCCAACACATAACAGGCTGTGCCCCAGCTGAGTCTTCGAGGAGAGCAGACGACACATCAGTTATCTTTTTTACCTCCCGGCATGTGTGCTGTTCATCACTTATTTGTAAAAAGATTAATTAATTGATCATAACTAGATTAATTAATTGATAATAACTAGATTAATTAATTGATAATAACTAGTGTTTTCCGAGAAATCATTCAAGTCATTTAGGGTCAGTAGGGTCGCTGCCTTTCGAGGTGACGGATGCGTGCTTGGAGCTCCGTGATATCACGCGCAGTCTTTCTTGTGCGCTTGAGTTTTCCCCAATCTTCAGCCTTGTGCCGAGATCGTGAGTCTTTAAGCTTTTTTTTTTTATTTTTATTTTTTATTTGGCAGTTACTGTTTGCGCGAGCGAGAACTGCCCTTGTGTTCGGTTAATTTTTGTGTTGGCTTGTGAAAGCTAACGCCCTTAACCCACATGACTTCCGCGTCAACAGATAAAGTTTTCCTCGAAGTTTTCCACATCCAAGAATACGCCGACCCGACAGAGATTCGACCAAAGGATGATCAAGCTATTGTTTTTGAAGCTGACAAGGAAACCCTTCCCAAAGAATACGTTTTGGAGTTAAGTAAAATTGTGAACGACCCGGAAAGTTTCTTGTACGGATCTCGCATATCACAGGATCGTACATGTGTAGTGTTAGCTTGTACTATATGCAGGCGTCAGCGCTAGTCACAAGTCGAGCAAGTGAAGACGATCAGTGCAAACAACAAAGTCGTGCACATCAATTTTACGTCCCGAAGACTGTGAGAGTTTTGAATGCTCAGTACGGTATTTCGAACTCGGCTCTCAAAAAAATATTAACCAAGGACTTGGGCATACAATGTCTCTCAAGTGTTTCTACTTAAAGCTAATGTAAGGTCCCGAAAATAATGATCTCTTCAAAAACTTTACAAGTTTTTGTAGCTTTTTATATATTAACCCTGATCATGTCGACAAGCTTCCGAACAAACCGGTACTATGTCTCATAATGTGTTTTTTTAATTGGATTCTCCGAAATGCTTAAATTGCTCTCATCTGACTACTTGCAGGCTGATTATCCACTGAATGATAAAAATGTGATGAGTGCTTATCAAGAGAGAAAGAACGGAGCTGATGTGCATGATGAAGAACGGTTGGTAAGGAAGCTTCTGCTCAAGGTGGGGGAAGCGCTGAAAAGCTTGGAGCCGATGTTAATGATCAAGTTCCTAAAGTTGCTACTCACAGCGTTAAATTTCTCTCTCAGCTAGCAATTTTGGGTAATTACATTGAACGAAGTACTGATTGCACTGCAGTTATCAAGTCGGCCACTAACACTGAGGCCACTTATGCCTCGGCTGCTTCCTTGAGTGTTGCTCCAGATCTGAACTCCACCTGATTTGCTCCCTCGCACAACTTCAAAAATTCAATTCTTTGATTAAGAGTGACGTTCAAAAGTCCTTTTTTTCTAACCTTAACAAGATCAATCAACAAGTTAAGAGATCGTCATCACCCACCATTAGTGACAAATCCGTGGTCGACCAATGATCGAGATCAATCATGAATGGACCCCCTCTCCTGATACTAACACAAGAAAGAGCAAACAATCAAAAGCACTAGAACTGGACGAGAAGGGCCAGAAGGATCAGCTGTTCTTGATTAGCTCGAATTTAGAGCCAGCCAGAGCTATAATCGAAGGCTTCTGAGTCCCATCTGCATATGATTTTTGACGAATTTGCTGTTCTTTTAAATCTAGCTCCTGTAACTCCACAGATAGAATTTAGGATTTAAAAATTTTCGGTTTCTAGGTTTGCAGTTAGGAATAGTGTTAATTTTAAACCGGGGGAGATCTTTGATAGCATTGACTTAACTTGAGGTGGCGTCCATCGTGGGCTCTGGTTTTTCCAAGCTGATAAATTTAACTGCAGTTTATAGAGCCATAGGCGTCGACAAACTACCGAAAACACTATATCAGGAACCAGGTAGCTAAGCTAGCTGTCAAGGATGAAGGTATTTCGTATCTTTTTGGTGATTTCAACGCTCATAACATGCAATGAAACTGTGATGAACATGACTTAAATGGCAAAAGGTTTTTTGATTCCCTGACTCATGAGAATCTGATAGTATTGAATTGTAATGGCATTTCACATCTTAATTCTGCACACAATAAGATTTCCAATATTAATTTAATTGTAGCCAACGCTAGTTCTGTCTCCTTTGCTGAACTCACACATTACATTGCTTTGAGTCTGACCACTTTCCCATAGAAATTATGGTTTCTATGACCAAAACTATTTATTTATTTATAAGATACATAACGAACATAAATGCCCAATACAAATTGAATCTTTGCTTCATTAATTATAAGATAAGAATAACAAAGAATAAAATATCAATCATAACAGAAAACCTGTTGTCTTATAGATTTTTTAAATGAACCAATTATAGTATTCTTGATTTCCGTGGATAGGGACTTTCATGATCTTGTTAGTCTGTTTAAGACTAGTGATGTAAAATGACGGCATTTTTCAAAATCGCCCCCGTTTTTCAAATCGGTCCCGTCATGATCTTCGAGACCGTCTTCGGACCGTCGCATAAAAACTTGCGTAAATGTATATATCTAAATGACGATCTTTTATTTTTAGCTTCCGTCATAATGACTAGACGTTCCAGGACGGTCATTTCATATCTAAATAGACCATGGAGGAAAATTATTTTTTTATTTAATTAATTAAATCTGTTCATACAATTAAAATAACAGAATTCGAATAATTTTCCAGATTAAAAAACTTTAAAACTAAAAAAATCAAAGGCTTCTATAACAAAGTTAAAGTTAGTTTAAATTAAATAAATGATGTAATCTTGTTTATTAATTTATAACTTATTAAATTAAATTTTAGTTCAGATAAAAAATTTAGATTAAGATCACAGATTCATTATAATAATATAATAAACACGAAAATTTTAGTTCTATATCTTAAGATTACAGACAATCTATTAAAATATTTACCTGTCACCTATATGAAAATAAATTTTTTCAAAACCAGTATTTTTAATACGAAAGAATACATTGATATATCTATGCTATGCTAAATCTACTCCTAAATTTTCAATATTTACAGCATTCACAAAATAAAATTCTACTACATTAAAATTAATAAATTTTTTTTGGCAATTTCCTTCAAACTCTTGAAGAAGTTTATCTTTATCCAAGCCTCTTCTGGGTTTAGGTGTTAAGCAACCACTGGTTGTTTTAACTCAGATGGAGCTGAAAAATTTAGGGGTCCACACGATTCGATATGTCCGTATTCTTGGATCCTTTCGTTGATATGATCAATAGGATTGAATTTAAAATGGATGTAAATAACGAGAAAAGACGCTGCCAAAAAAGCCTATATGGGAACCCACAAGGTTAGTCTCGTGGTATCCTATATGGTTTCCCATGTGGGCCCCCGGGTGGGAAACTATTTGGGGTCCTGAGAGGTGAGTCCTGAGAGACTGGGGCGGCCATGTGGAAAACCACATGGTATTCCATGTGGGTTAGTTTTTTTTTTTTTTTTTTTTCAATTTATTTTAACTGTTCAATTTTATTCCTTAAAATTTAATTATTTAGCTAATATGGATTTGTTATTATTTGTTTCTTTTTATAACTGGTAATTCATAATATTAAAAAATTGCTTTAAATTTGAAAAATTAAATTAAACGCAAATAATTAGCAGACTATTTAATTATAACAAAGATTAATTTATTAAATTTTCCATGAAAATTCTTGTAACAAATTTTTTTTTTTTTTAATTTTTCTTTTTAAACTTTTTCGTACATACATTTGTTTTCCGATATCTTTAATTTTATACCCAATATGTTTGTTTATCTTCGAAAGAAGTGTTTTCTTCCTTGCGTCTAAAGACCTTTCTTTTATATAATGCTCAAAAAGAACTGTAAGAAATAAATATTTGTTTATGCAAAGTTACAATACAACTTTTTCAATCAAGTTTTGAATTAAATACGTACATTTAAGTACTTGATATTTTTCGGGCTCTAGTTGCCTCGTTGGTTCTCGTCCTACAAATTGAATCAGAACTTTTGATGGTTTAATACTTCTATTGACCAACTCGTACTTTCCCCACAACACGACTCACATCTCTCGCACAAATATCCAAGTTGTTTGATGCATTTTAAAATTCCAGAATTCAATATCTTCACTTTTTCCTGCGCCTAAGTATATCTGTAATAAAAAATATCTCTTTTATGAACTGTATTTTGGGACATTCCAGCTAAAATCGATTACGTTTCGAAGAAGAAAATGACCCCACTTCAAATTTGGTACATGTTTTGGGTGGTTCAAAGTAAGTATTTTTGCAGAATCTGAGGTATTTATCTTCAACCCCCCGTAGTTTTTTTTTTTTTTTTTTTTTTTTTTTCTATACAAGAGCAAATTTTTAAAAATTTTTTTAAAAATTTGCTCTCGTATAGGACTGGACATATGAATTTGAAGTAGGGTCATTTTTTGCTCTGAAAAGTAATCGATTTTGGCTGGAATGTCCCTTTTACGAGTCGCATCTTTGTTATTTTAAGTGTACTGGAACTATACAGACCTTGCCATCATAGCTCTCGAGTGGTACTTTTCCAACAGGATCAATATCGATTCCTACATCTGGTGTTTCAATCGAGTTCGATAAATCCAGTTCATTTTCAATCGCATTATGATCGAACCCTCAAAATAAAGTTTCAAATTATTTTATGATTTAGTAAATTATTTATTCTAGTAAATTGCGCCGGGCGACCAGGATTCTTCATATTTTTACTCCATTTTGGTCGCGTTTGAAAGCTGAAAAGCGTAGCTGTCCAACGGTACCAAAATGGGATGAAAACAAGAAAAATCCTGGCCGCCCGGTTAGTTTGACTACGACGCGGCAAGCTCGAGACGGTCGCGGGTCGAGTTTTTAGGAAGCTCACTTTGTTTCAAGCGATACCATATAATGCATGGTGCATTGTTGTGACCGGTCGCTTCATTTTGGTTAGGTGTGTTAAGTTGGGGTGGATCATCATATTGGACATGTTCATTATTTTGGCGAAGATCGTCATGTTGCGCATTACTACATTCGAGTGCAATGTTTTGTCCTAATATTATATTTATTATAATTTATATCGTGCAGTGGAGCAGTGTTCACCTTTTCTCTCGTGTAATGCATACTATTTTTCTTTATCTGGGGTCGAAAGTACGTTTATTAACTGTAACAAACACTTTAACCCTACTTCAGCTGGTGTTGCAGGACGCGGTCATGTTATCCTTTCCTCCCTGCTCGTTGTTGATAGCGTTTTTTTTTTAGCCGACACTGTTAAAAATTGGGGTCCACTTTTTGAAAATTCCACCTTTCCTTTTGAATCAGCAAATCGACAGTTACTGCAAGTTATTCATCGCGCTAACGGTGTGAATTTACAAATTGTTCGTTATTTAAATTTACGGAAGAGTTTATTATTGCTGGAAAATATTGTATACCCAACCGCTTCGGCCATGGTAAAAGATTATTGCGAAAAAGTGTCAATTACAAAGGCTAAAAATAGTTTAAAAATCTCAGACGTAAGATATTTAGGTAAAAGTAGAATCATGCCCGAAAATTTAGCTAGTGCTTTGAAAGTCTCACCAAGTTCTACTGTTTTATATTCTAGAGCTGTAAAACAAAGTTGTTACACGCATGTGAAAATAAAAAAAATATTCGTTCCAACGATAGTTTTGCCCTTTTAAAGGATGGTAGTTTTATTAAAATTATTTCATTCGTAGTAAACGCTAACTCTCAAACAGAATCAACCTTATGTAACATTGTACTGGCTGGAGACAAATTGTGTTATTCAATTTTCAAAGTTGTGGGCATAGAAAAATCAATCGATGTTGTTGGAACATCAAAAATTAAAAAAATTTGTGTGTTTATGGAAGTGGGTAAGAACTTATACATTTCAGCTGTACCAAATTTGCGTCATTATTAACATGAAAATTGTATCTAAATCAGCGTAAAGTATAAAAATAATCCGAATAAAAAAAATTTTAAACGAAAAAACATGTAATTTATTGGAAAATATATATATAAAATAATAAAGTTTTTTTTTTTTTTTTAAATAATTAAATTCTAAGGAATAAAATTGAACATTTAAAATTAATTGAAAAAAAAAAAAAAAAAACTAACTCACATAGAATACCATGTGGGATCCCACATGGCCGCCCCAGTCAAAACACCTCTCAGGACCCCAAATATATAGGATACTACGAGACTAACCTTGAGGGTTCCCATATAGGATTTTTTGGCAGGGGAAACATCAAAATGCATATTTTTTTCTGCTGTGTGGGTCTCGGTGTGGGTATACTAGCCCTATGGTATGCAAGGTGTCAAACAATTCAACGGTAAACTTGGGTGCAACTGGTGCTTGTATTCGGGGAACTATTTTGCGGGATCTATGAGATACCCAATTCAGTTGAACGTTCTAGGAAGAACACATGAAGAAACTGTACGAGTTATGACAGAAGAAAATCTCACAAACCCTATAGATAAAGTTAAACAGATCTCCCCTCTTATTAATTTTTCCGTATTTTTACCTCGTGAAAAATTTCCTTTTTTGATTATTTTCACGCTGCATTACAGCGAGCCGGGGAACAAATTTAAAACTACTTTTTCGACATGCTTGATTCTGCAGACATTAAAGAGTTAGATGCACTTGTTAAGAGAATTTCTTTGCTGAAACAAGTCACTAAATTATCAAAAAAAATATCGAAAAGAGGAGATTGGACTGCTTGAGATAAAGAAAACTTCATTCTTTACTTTAGTCTCCCACCGCCTTTGCTTTACAGAAAACGTCTAAAAAGCGCTTCGGTCTAATTTCTGCGCTCTCTACACAAGCTTGAAATACCTGAGGACTCGTTCGACTGAACCCTGCTTGAAGCTTGAGCTCCCTATGACTCATCGAAGAAGTCTAGCTGCCTTTCGTCTGTCAGGAAGCATCAGCCTGACAATATACTTTAACAATCACGCTTGCAAGATAGACCTTAGCAAAGATTATCAATTCTGTCATACATTTTCCGAGGAATTAATTTCTGGATTGCCCCATGTTTGAGGGTCTTAGGCAGAGATAGCTGAAGGACGCAGGCCTCCTTGAAATTCTCACCTACTCATCGAAGGAAGAAATTTCGAGATTCTACTACTACACAACCAACATGCTTGGAAGAAGATCTTTTATTCTCGATGACTGCTTTTGAAATGATGTGCTTGAATTTATTAAATATTGTGCTGTGTGTATATGCTTTGTATTCCGCGCATTTGTTCGATTTATTCTAAAGTCGGATACCTCCGACAACTTGTAATGGGGTTACCCCGAGAACAAGTGAATGAATAAGTAATAATAATAATACTATAGTCTTCCTTTGTTTCAGCTGAAATTAGATAATAAATATTGCAAATACTGGAAGCTTTTTGTCGCCTCTTTATATTTATATTTTGCTGAAAGATGAAATCAGCAGAGATGAAATCGATATTGCTGATGAAAAATTACACTTATTTGAGGTAAAGACGCAAAAATATTTTGGCGAGAGTACCATGACCTTTAAGATTCATTAAATGTTGCATTTAAGTGAAATTGTTCTCATCTGGGATCCGTTATAGGCCTATTCTTGCTTTGGCTTTGAAGCTGCAATGTAATAATTGCTTTAGGCGATTGAACACGCCAGAGGAGTACCACATTAAGTAGTGCGATTTGTTAACATGAATCACTCTGAAATTGTTCTTGGGGGGGGGGGGGGGGGGGGGGTATACTCTGGAGGGAAAAAAAAGGCAATTTTTTGGGTATTTTTCATGTGCAAAAGGTAAAAGTTAATTAATTTATTTAATGACTATCTATTTTAACAATATTTGAAGTATCTTTAGTAATTTTTTGGTGTAGAAATATTAAAAAATAGGTCGATGCCAAAGCTTTTCCGGAGACGCCTCCGGTGGTTTGCCGTGAGGAACGCCTTTTTTTTCAGGATCATTTAAAATGAAAAAATAAAAAAGATTTAGTTAAAAGATAAGTTTTTCCTGGTCATAACACGAGTTTTTTTTTCATGATTTTATGTCTGTTTGAATAAAAAGTCGTTTTTTTGTCTAAAAATTCCGCCATTTTGTAGCTGCCAAATTCACAAAAATAAAAATTTTTGTAAACCCTGGTGTTATTACCTCAAAAAATATGTAATAAAGAAGCAGTCAAATTTTTGAAACGATCGGTGCAGCGGTTGTCGAGATATTTTCCTCACCGACTTGAAAAAGACTAGTTTTGAGAAAAACGCGTTTAAAGTTTTTTAAGCTTTAACCTTAGAATGAATCGTCGATTCCTGCACCATAAAGCAACTCTTCTGCTTCAGCTTCTTGATATTGTGCATGCTTTTCTTCTCTTCTTCTTTGAATTCTAGCATCTTTACTGTCTCTGGTAGCTTCTTTTTTAGCCTTCTTGATGAGGTTTTTTTTTTTTTTCCTACTGGCAACCTTGTCTGCGGGTAAAGACCCATTACAACGGGGGTTTCAACCACATATGGGATTCTCCACTACGCCATGACGTCGGTCTTCTTGATGCGGTTATTATCCTCGATTTCTGCCCAAGTGTGAGCATTGCAACCGCAGATCAACTCAAAATTACTTGAAATTTTGTCAAAACATTTCTAAGATGCTGTACTTTAAGAAAATGCAAAAAAAAAAAAAAAAATAGATTTTTTTTTACCTCGAGGGTATACTACCGTACAGGAGCAAAACCGCACTATCTGCATTTTCACGAAAACTTGGTTTTTATATCTCCATAATCGTAAAAAAATTGTCTATTTTTTAGCGAAAAAACTATTTGCAATAAACAAATAGACTCGAACATACTGTTGCCTATCCAACATTTTTCCTGTATTGTTAGCTCAAAAGGACCAGTGATAAAGAGAAAACCGCACTATCTAAACTTTTCTGCAGATAGTGCGGTTTTACTCCTGTACGAAACCCAAAAATCAGTTGATCATACAGGAAGTTTTTGCCTATGTACATAGTGCGTTTTTGCTCCTGTATGAAACCCAAGAATCGGGTAAACATACAGGAAACTTTTGCCTATGTACATAGTGTGATTTTGCTTCCGTATGAAACCCAAGAATCCGCTGAACGTATAGAAAACTTATGCCTATTTGCATTATAGAATTTATTGTACTAAATATCTTAACTGCATTGAACTTTTATCCACTATTAAATAAGAGATAGCGCCATATTGCGTAAACTTTTTATTCGTGAGCTAATTGGTGGAGAAGGTTTTTCAAAATATTCGAAAAGTGCAATTTCCACTATTCCTCTATTAAATAAGAGCTAGCGCCATATTGCGTAAACTTTTTATTCGTGAGCTGATTGGTGGAGAAGGTTTTTTAAAATTCGAAAAGTGCAATTTAAGGTTACAATTGTTGTTTTTTTCCTATGCGCGCTTGCAGTGCGCTGAAGGGTCCTAGTAGTTATTAATAAACAAATTGAATGATTTATTAATAAAATAATACTGTACAGTCCTCTATTAAATAAGAGCTAGCGCCATATTGCGTAAACTTTTTATTCGTGAGCTGATTGGTGGAGAAGGTTTTTTAAAATTCGAAAAGTGCAATTTAAGGTTACAATTGTTGTTTTTTTCCTATGCGCGCTTGCAGTGCGCTGAAGGGTCCTAGTAGTTATTAATAAACAAATTGAATGATTTATTAATAAAATAATACTGTACAGTATTAATTAAATTAGTAAAATAGTCGTATTCGAGAAATGAATTATTGTCTACTAGGATTTCAAATAGTTTTATCTGTAAAAATAATTATACAAAATTGATAATTAATTACATACTGAAGACACTACGTTGAAATTTAATATAAAACGATTAATTAAAATTAGATTTTTTAAGTAGTAAATTTTGTTAGTACACATCAAATTGTCTGGACAGTAATTTGAAACTACAGTTTTTCCGCAAAATGATTAGTTTTTGATAAAAAAGTATCCTGAAGGGCGGTATTATAATTGTACAGTTAGCGGACATCTTAACTGTCCCAAGTTTGAATTTGCCGCAGAAAAATGATGGCCGCTAAAGTCGCAATTATTGTGGCCTACCAACCCAGCAAGGGGAAAAAAAATTTTCTCAAACAGAAGCGTAAGTAAGGTTAGAAGACACATGAGTTTACAAACAAGGTGTTTATCATTTATAAAATGCATTTTTTTTAAATTAATCGATACCGCTCACACGTGATATTTAAATGATTGGTGATCTTGGTGTTAAAGTGAAGTTCGAGTGTAATTAGAAAGGTAATTTTATCTAATTTTTTATTTTTTAACTGGCTGTTTATAAATTTTTAATTGTATTTCGCGCTTCCTCCTTCAAGATCAAATACGTAGTACCCCTTTCCCGTGCCCAAATACCACACATTCAAAGCATAAAAATCAAAAAACAGTGACGCCACCACGCCTCGACGTGGGCGCGTGGGGTACTAGCTCCCGACTTCATTCCGTTTTCTAGTGCGAACGGTATCACACGTTCAGAGCGTTGCTCCGTGTAAAGTGTGAATTCTAGTGAACAAAAATCAGGATCCAGAAGAAGATTTTTCGCGACGAGGCATCTATTCATCAAGGAGGAATGGGGTGTATCGTTCTAGACTCGCTCGAGCTGTTCGAAGCGAGTGCAGGGGACTATGGTCTTCCCGAGAACGCATGCACGGGGCTTTGCCGAGGGCTGACCGAGGCAGAACTCTTAACCCTAAAAGTCGTTCACGACTCGCTCGACCTATTCGCAGCGAGTGCAGGAGACTATGTCATCCTGAACGCACTCATCACAAAAAGACGTTCTTGACTCGCTCGAGCTTCTCGAGCGAGTGCAGAAGACTATGTCTTCTTGAACGCATTCACGTGGCTTTGCCGAGGGCTATGTCCGAGGCAAGCTCACTCATCAAGGTCATAACCTTAAAAGTCGCTCACGACTCGCTCGAGCTATTCGAACCGAGTTAGGAGACTATGACATCCTTGAACGCATTCACGTGACTTTGCCGAGGGCTGTCCGAGGCAAAGCTCACAACCCTAAAAGACGTTCACGACTTGCTCGAGCTGTTCGATGCAAGTCAGGAGACTATGTCATCCTAAACGCATTCACGTGGCTTGCCGAGGACTGTCCGAGGCAAGGTCACTCATTAAAGCTCATAACCCTAAAAGTCGTTCACGACTCGCTCGACCTATTCGCAGCGAGTGCAGGAGACTCTGAGTCATCCTTGAACGCATACACGTGACTTTGTCGAGGACTGTCCGAGTCAAAGTTCACTAACTCCTATGGAAGAGGTTCACGACTCGCTCGAGCTCACTCGAGCTGTTCGAGTGAGTACAGGAAACTGCGTGTGCTCTTCACGAGAACACATACACGGGGCTTTGCCGAGGGCTGTCCGAGGCAAAGCTCATACCGTGGTCCGAGGCAAGAAGTTCTCTTATTCCTAGGGAAGATGGTCACGATTCGCTCGAGCTGACTGCAGCGAGTACAGGAGACTGAGTCATCCTGTACATACACCTATGCATGCAGGGTATGTACATATATCCCTAAAGAACGTTCACGACTCGCTCGAGCTGCTCGAGCGAGTGCAGGAGACTTTATCTCCCGAAAGGCATACACGCGGCCTTTTCGAGGCGGCAAGTGCTGACCGAGACAAAGCCTTTTTTCATTCCTGAGCGACACATCTCGCTCAACATTACGCAGTTGGCTCGCCAACATTCGCCAGTCACCACAGCTAGTGTCCTATATCAACGCGTTGCCGCCATATTGCTCAGTTCCTACTGACTGGGCTGCTTAGTGCTTAGCACGGTGTGCTTTGTCTTGGAACGCGACACGAGCGACAATCATTGTCGGCGCGGTGAATCCTCGCAAAATATAGAGTGAGATTTCACGCTATTTGAGGATGCATATTTTTCATGGCATAAAACCCAGGATACGCTTATGTCATCGCAAACGCATGCCGGGCCGCCGGCACGCTAATTCTTGGTTCTCTTTACGACATAAAAGTTCTCTCGCTCGAACTGTTTTAGCGAAGGAATTCTATCGATTAGAATTTCAAAGACCTCATCACGTATTGTCAAGGTCTGTTTGAATGAATGTCTGCGTAAAGGGGACCACATGAATATAGCCGTGAGCTGTAAGAAAGTCTACGACAGGCTTACGGCAGGTTTACGGCCAAAAAAAAAAAAAAAAAAAAAAAAAAAAAAAAAAAATTTTTTTTTTAATGCAATTTACTGTCAAGATCGGCATCAATTGATGAATTTTAGCACTCGCTCGATTTTAGCATGGCCCAATGGCCTTAGAGACTCTGAGTCTCTCTCTGCCTGCAGTCTCCAGCTGCCAGCACAGCTGACACTTGACAGCACTGTATACGTTTGACGTTAGAGTCGACTGCGTGCTGTGACGGGCAGTCGATGGATAGCGTCTGCTAACGCATTGGTACCTAGCCAGGCCATAGGCATGTATTTTTGCTTACGAGTAATGGGTTTGAGGATTAGTTTAGAATGCCTTGATTGGCTTGACAGATGTTTCATAATCTAAGAATGCATCGTTGATGCATCAACGATTTTTCATGCAACTTTGATCTCAGAAGTAATTAACCTTAGTTTTTCTGGGTACTGTATTCAGAAATTCAGCTGATTAACTCAATGAGTAGATTGTGATTGTTTCTGGACTTAGGTCATTGTTTTTTCTATCAAGGATGACTACTTGATTGAATATTCAAAAATAATAGTGAGGTTGCTCCTATTAAGTAAAAGCGAGAGAGAATTTTCAAATTCAGTTTTTAATATTTTGATTTAGTATGACTGCCAAAAATTTAGTTAGAATTTAATGATCAGACTTGTGAAACTGTTGGAAAATTTATCAAGGCTACTGAACTCGTAATTTAATTTAGATTTGGCAAGGCCATTGAGGATTATTCAGAAAAATTATGATCAAACTACATATTTGATAAAATTGAGTCCTTCAATTTTATTTCAGCCTAATCATGATGGACAGTTGTTTTTGAAACAAGAATGAATTATTGTGATTATCAATGTGAGAGTGTGCATACATACAGATAACTCACCTTATTCCAGGAATGCAAAGATTTATCTCAGACAGAATAGGTGTCAACAATTTGTTTGAAGAGCTGCAGCAGGAAAATGAAAGTTTATATAGGAACAACAATGTGGAGGATTAATAGGTTTTGATCTATATTAAGATTCTTTTACCACATTGAGTGAATTGTGAATTTTAAATCCTTGTACTTGTTAGCGATAAGTCAGTCTTATTGAGTGAAGATGGATGAATAACTTCTCACCTTCATACTTACTTAAACTTTCAAGTTTAATACTTGTGTGGTCAGCCCACAAGGTTGTTGATTTATTTTTGAAGGCTTGTCAATTATACGACTTCACTCAACTTTGGAAGTTTTTTGAATTTAATTTAGTTTTGAGAACTGGTACATGTTTACCTGGTACACCTATTATCGCTTTCCAAAGAACTTGAGTTTCAGTCAAGTTAATGGAGCTGATGTGAAAGTGAACTTAGTATTATATTAAATGGCAAGTTTGGAAGCCTTAGAAGAGGCAATATTTGATTCTAGACTATTTTTATCTAGACCATTGATTTGGGAAATTTGCAGAGCTGATTTTACTAGTATACATGAATTTGGATCATGTAAAATTTTGCATTTGTACAAGTCAAGCTCTTGAAAAAATTTAAGTTTGGAGCTTGGAAAAGTTTAGTTCATGAAGTTGAATATGAGTGAAAATGTGTAACTTTTATTTGAGGCTCATTGATATTGAAAATCTATTGTCAGAATGGAAAGAGTGCATGGGAAGATTTTGAGTAATCAGGACCAATCGGGACACAGCTACCTGGGTGGAAATTTCTGTCGACACCACATTACTCCTCCAATTTATAAATTCAGACTATTGGAGTGAGATTTCAACTAATTTGCACCTACTTTAACCATGTTTACACATGGACTTTATTTTGCAAGTTGGTAGTAAGCTCAGAATATTATCTCATAGGCAAGGTAGTGTGAGATGAAGTTATTCTGCTCTATTTTATTTTATGGGCAGATCATGAAGTGAGGATAATTTTGAGGTTTTCTATATAATGTACCTCTTACTGTGAGTTAAAGCTGGGATAGATTGTTAATTTTGAATTTTTTATTGACTGATATCTGACCTTTTCAGATTACATTTAAACTGTTTTCTCATCACAAAGTGCTTTTATTTTTTTTTATTGATTCATTGCCTGAAATAGTTTTGGGAGCATAACTTCATTATTTTAATTTTTTCAAGTTATTAGCTCAGTTATTTATTTATTTTTTTTTTTTATGGAAATTTTATCAACCATTGATAGAGAGGAGTGTTTAATGTTTTATGAAATTTTGGATTTATGTGAAACTTAACTTTAGAATCATCTTAAACTTTAGAGTGGAAGCTTTAATATAAATTCTCAAGTATAGTGTGAGAATAATTCTAGGCTTTAATGTGAGGTATGGAATGGTGGAAGTAAGATAGTGAGACTATTGATGATATTTACTGAATAATTAAATAATATTCACTGAAAGCCTATTAAGAGCATTGGTTGTGGAATTAATTGTTTTATTGACTTTATTTTATCATTTGAATGATAAGGGAGACTGAGACAGTTCGGATTTTAGATTCTTTCCTTATTAATTTATTATGCTTGTTTGGCATAGGGGTTTTTGTATGTTTTGCTGAAGTTTGAGGGATTGATTGGAAAGTAAATCATTTAATGCAGAATATTTGATGAAATTTAATCTGAGGATAATTTTTCATTGGATTTTGG
This sequence comes from Encarsia formosa, assembly GCA_038277355.1. Taxonomy (NCBI): domain Eukaryota; kingdom Metazoa; phylum Arthropoda; class Insecta; order Hymenoptera; family Aphelinidae; genus Encarsia; species Encarsia formosa. The sequence continues at coordinate 35,337,737 of CM076188.1, read as the reverse complement.
ATGACACTATTTTTTCAGCTTTAGTATTTCATGATGATTGTCATCGTCGATTATTGTTTCTAATGTACGGAGGAAAATAGAATTGGATGAATGAATTATGGAAAGATTCTGCTGAAAGATTAAGATTTTCTTGGTTGTTGCCAGAGAATTATAGTCTGTCTTTGATGATTGATATATATTTTGTACGATCGGAATTTTAAGTAGCTTCGAGTATTTGGTAGAATTAACTCTGAATAGGCAATTTCTGAAGATTACAGCGGATATGATCAGTCGAAGAAGACAGGAACTGCAAATTTTCACTTAGTGGAACACCTTTGAATTGGGTTTTTGTCAAATTTGACTATTATGGTCAGAGTTGAACGGTAAATTCGTAGCCAAAGGAAAACTTGGTTGGAGGATGTACAGTATTGATTTGTCCTTTTTTAAATAAAAACTATGGAAGTTTGATCAGTCTAGTACTGGGGGATGATAATATTTACCGATTGTTCGTATTTATCAACGACAATGCTTTTCTAACATACATTGTCGCTTGGAAGATTCTTTATTCACACTTTACTGCCGTAGATTGCTTTAAACGTCTACGTATTTGATCTTGAAGGAGGAAGCGCGAAATACAATTATACAATTGAACGAACTTCAGTGAAGTTCAATTACAATTGTATGAGCGCTTCCTCCGAAAGATCAATCTCCCACCCAGAGATTTCCCTTAAAATTTTGGAAAAAATTTTCTTTTCCCTTTGAATCTACGGCATGACTTTGAAGGAATGAAGTCGGGAGCTAGTACCCCACGCGCCCACGTCGAGGCGTGGTGGCGTCACTGTTTTTTGATTTTTATGCTTTGAATGTGTGGTATTTGGGCACGGGAAAGGGGTACTACGTATTTGATCTTTCGGAGGAAGCGCTCATACAATTGTAATTGAACTTCACTGAAGTTCGTTCAATTGTATAATTTCCTAAATTCTTGTAAAATTTATTTTGAAATTTATTTTTCATGAAATAAAATAGAAAAAATTGAGTGAATTTTCAAGATCACCAATCATTTAAATATCACGTGTGAGCGGTATCGATTAATTTAAAAAAAATGCATTTTATAAATGATAAACACCTTGTTTGTAAACTCATGTGTCTTCTAACCTTACTTACGCTTCTGTTTGAGAAAATTTTTTTTCCCCTCGCTGGGTTGGTAGGCCACAAAAACTGCGACTTTAGCGGCCATCATTTTTCTGCGGCAAATTCAAACTTGGGACAGTTAAGATGTCCGCTAACTGTACTTAAAAAAAACCAAAAATTTCGACTTTTCTTTTTACTATAGACTGTATGAATTACTTGAATATTCATTCAACTATATTTTTTTAAGTCTTATTCGATACACTATTCAGATACATAATCATTAAATAACGGTCAAAAACTTTAACGCAATATCCATATTAAAGTGTTTTTAAACGCGAGAGCTTAATCAAAATGAAAACTTCTGACTTTTGACTCGCAAAGAATTTTTTACAATTGTTATTTAGATTTTAGAACTAAAATTTACAAACACATTCTACAAGTTTCTTGTTTTGATAAATTAATAGTTTATGCAATTTCAAAATTATTATTAGTGTGAAATTTCTTTTTTAATAGACAATAACGATAATAATTATTAAAATTTTCTAAAAAATATTGTCATGCATTGTTGCCTGCTGCAAATAATTATCTTATTTTGCGATTTTCTTCGAATTTTTGAACAAAACTTTTGTAAGAATCATTTTTTACTAATAACAAGGGCAGTCATGATTTGTTTCATATGAATTTAAACTCTGTACTAAACATAAATGTTTATTATTATTATCATTATTAGTATTAATAATTGCTATAATATTGAATTCACTGAATTACGTAATATGCGTTAGTTTTAAAATAAATTAGCTTTTATTTTTTTTTTTTTATTCAGTTACAACAAATTCTTCCAAAAACATCTTCGACTGGAGGGCATTAATGGACACAAATTTTTTACTATGTCCTCTTTTTTTTGAAGTGGAACCCCTTGACAATTATCGGTAGATAGCACGGCAGGAAAGCCATTTTTAATTACTTTATACTGTAAAAAATCAAGTGTTTTTAAAGGCTCGTTCTTTTCGTAAGTTTCCCTGCATTGAACTTCAAAACTGTTCTTTGTGACCTGCACTTGTTTCAAATTAGCTAGGTAAGGTTGCTCAGTCATTTTATCTAGCTTAGTTTGCGATTTCAAATCTAGCCAATGGTAGAATTTACTTATATCCATATCAATAACGCGTACATTTTTCGAAGCCCTGTCGACGCACATTTTGAAATCTTCAAAGTCATATACTTTTTTTTTTGTGGCCATCGATGATTCAACCATATGATGAAATGAATCAGCTGACATGAAATTGTGACCACTTTCAAAAAAATATATGTCAATGGTAGTAGTTTCCAATTGCCCAGAGTTTATAATATATACTGGATACGTCAAAAGGGCCCAGTTCTTATTTTGTTAAGAGCAGTTATCAGCCCACAAAATAATGTGTTTTTTATCTCTGTTTTAAAAAAAAAACTGATGGTAAGTACTTGTGGCTGCGCAAGTTAGAATTTAAGGATAATCTAGGAATAACTCAAACGTAAATTATGTACAATAAATCTCTTACTGCAAACTCCTAAAACCAAACCATTCACACTCCGAAATTTTAGCATCCCATCATAAACTTTAAGCCTCCTAATGTGTTTTCCCCAAAAAATAATCCTTGGCAGAACACAGTCCTTTGCTGCTGCCTACCACGCCTATCATCTTGACCCTCACCTGCCTCTACCTAAACTTCATTCAGTCATGTATTCCAGTTTACTCAATCCCTCCACTCAACAGTCTCAGTCCAGCAGTTCTAGCGTGCGCATCGTTTGAAACGCATCGTTCTAGAAATGCAAAATACACATTTGTAATAACTTGAATAAATCACATAATAAAGAAAATAAAATGAAAATAAATGTGGTTGTTATTTTTAATTAAACGACAACGGTAGAAGCCCTCCGGTTGAAATTAATCGGTCACGGTTTCTCATCCCGAAACAGTACTAATGATTTGCTCCTTGTTTCGGCCAAATAATATTCGGCCAAATTATAAAGTTTCCGAGATTCTACTGCTCTAGCATGATGATCTTGTCAGTTTATACAAGTGGAGCAATCTAAAGAAAGATTGTCTTTAGTGTGTGCAGGATTATGTTTATAAAAAATCTCACAATCTTCACACTCCTCGTGACCAAGTTTACAGAAAGAAATATTCATTGCAGCTACTACGGACCTGTATTTTTTGTATGAACAATCTTTATAACTAGGGTGCTTTAATAAAAAATCTTTGTGCATATTTGTAACTAAGAGCTCATGTGGCAAGTATCGCCTATTAGGGGCGTGGGCGTGCCTGTAGAGTGATACTTCTGGTTTGTATGACTCTATATGGTTCTTGATGGAATCATCCCTTTTCTCAACAGCAGCTGCTGAGCGAATACCGCCACGAGACTCAGCTGACGGCTCCAGTGTTACTACGTTCTTATCAACTAATATATTTCTGAACGTGTTTGTATTAGTTGATTTGTAACCGAGAGAAGTTAAAAAAAATCCTTTGCAAAGTTTATGTAAAATTCCAGTAACGTTAGGTAATAATTAAAGTTATTAGATCTATTGCTTGCATTTTCTGGACCTTCAGCATTAGGTGATGTAGTTTTAGAGTTTGTTTGACGTTTGATTTCATAATTCGTCGTGTGATTTATAATAAAACGCTTTTATATTACCCGTACCCTAAAATGCTGATTTTACACACTCAGAAGAGCTGTTTGAAGTTTGTAAAATCGCATTTTATAGTTGTGCTCAAAAGTAACTAGAGGTCGATAGAGCTGCCATCTATTGGTTTAAGATAAAAATTTTTAACCATGCACAATTCATTTTAGCTTATAACCTATGTAAGCGTGCATGTGTATCTAACATAGTATTTTTTATACCACTAGTGCGTAGGTACTCGATTTTACGCACGCTTCGAAATTTAAAAACTCGCCCTACGCACCAGTGGTATAAAATAGTATATGCAACGGGTGCAGCACGTCACCAGGGCGTCTTAAAGTCACTCGTGCTACGCTTCGCTTCGCACTCGGGGCCTTTAAAACCGCCCTGGCGACGATACTGCAACCCGTTGCATAATATACTAATAAGTATTGGTACAAAAACTAAATAAACAAATAATTCAAAAATAAGACCTTTTTTAATTCTACAACACTAAAAGTTTATTTTCTTAAATCTAAATTACATCAGTAATACTTAAAAGTAAAAAAAATTTTTTCTTTCTAACTTAGAAATTGTTCAAATTTAACAGTTAAAAAGAGTAATAGGAACTTTAAAAAATGTTAGTTGATATTTTTATCTAAAATGATTTTAGGTTATTAAGAATTTTAAGAAATTATTTTCTTCATTTATGATAAAAAATTTAAAATCAAAAAAGTACATTATGGTAATTTATCTTGATAAACATTGATTGTAATGCTACATCCATAAAACTTAAAGCAAGAATTTTCCACTTTAAATTCTGAAGATTGCTCATGTAATTGGGCTTCTGAAGATCCAGGTATTGATTGGACATTGTTTTGATTATAAAGGATCGGAGATGATCTATCATTGGCAAAGTTGCTTCGGAGTAAAGTATCCGAAAATGATCTACCTGGAGAAGATCTGTCTGAAGCAGAATGGCCTTGAGGAATACTGTTCGAAGATGATCTTTCTGGAGATCTGTCTGAAGCAGAATGCTCTTGAAAATTACTATTCGAAGATGATCTGTCTAAATCAAAGCGGACTTGAGGTGAACTACTTGACTGTTTGTCTGGTATTCCACCTTCTTTGGCTTGATTTACATACACTTTTTTTTTTATAAAAACTTGAATCTTTTTCCTTTCTCCAGTCAGATAATTTTTGCTTTATGGGTGATGTTGCTTTCAAATTTGAGCCAAATGATTCCTGTGGATCATCCTCATCCAATACAGATGTAAAAGCATCAGATTCATCCATGTTATGATCGAATTGAATTTCTGAATCTGACAACACAAAAAAAGAAGTGACATTATCCGAACTAGAAACTTCATGTCTTGATTCAGCTACAGGCAAAATAGAAGGTACATCTGAGTGGTTGACTAATGAGTTTGATGAAGCAGCATCATTTTGAACATTATGATTAACTATTGGTAAAATTGTTGGACAAGTTTCAAAAGAAGTAGTAGTAGATGCCAAATTCAACATAGTAATAGCAGTTGCGTATGGATTAGAATTTGAACAATCAGGAGCTAGGATGGCATTCATTAATTGATTACCAACTTTTTTTCTTATTAAGTAATGATTAATCATGATAACCTCTGGCCACTGTAGCTGATTTCCATTTTCCAAAATTCATAAGCTCTGATTCACTAGCTCCACTTTCAACATAAATTGTGGCAGAAGTACGCCTTATACTATGACTTAAGGTAAACGTCCCTTGATAACGAACGGTGACCCTGCTAACGAACACTTTTTTACAAATCGATAAAAAAAAACTTCTTGAGTTAGTCTTGACATGAAATAAAAATTTATTAGCAAAGCTGGATATCTAGGGATTCCAAAACTACCAAAGCTCATTATAATTATAATTTTTTTATGCAAAAAATAAGATAAAATTGAACGAGTTCGTTGATTTGACATAGGCCGCTCAGATTCATGAGTCGAAAAAGCAAAAACACTCTCATTTAACTTCTGCTGTAACATAGTCTTTTATTGAAAAATAGTATGCAGCTGGCATTGACACTAAGTTTGGGACTCACAGAATTTATATTTACCGTAAAATTACACTGAATATCAATCTTTTCTCGTTTAATAAGAGTTTTTGTAGATGTTCGTTACAAGGGACATGCTGTACCGATTTTACGAACACGTTATTTTCTCTGTTCGTTAATAGTGTACACATGACCCATCATAAGGAACACTTTTTAAAGTCAGTTTTCAATTAAAATGTTAATTATTTGAGGAAAAATTATCAGTGATCTCAAAATTTGATCGATTTTTAAGTTTTTGGAATAGTATATTATTCCCGCAGGCGAGATGGTTCGATTTGGCCTCCGAGAGGTTTGCGACCCGAGCCGAAGGCGAGGGTTGCAACGAGGAGGCTAAATCGAACCTTCGAGCCTAAGGGAAATATACTATTTTTCGTCCTTCTAACCGAAAACAAGGGGCGAAGTTCCGATTTTGAGGTTAGAGGGACGAAAAGTTTTTTATTCGCAAACTTTGTAATTTAATTAGTTTTCTTATATGATTGATACACATAACCTAAAAAGTTTGTCTGTTGTGATTGTTGTGATTAGAAGTGGATGATGAAGATGGTAGTGGTGAATTTATCCTAAAATATTTAAAAAAACAAAGGAATAAGCAAAAATCTTTATTATTCTAAAATTTATTTAAACAAAAAAACTTTAATCTTTATTTTGATACCTGGATTGAAATGAAATTTTAACTGTGAAGTGTTATAGTTTTTTAACAATGTTTATCAAACAATTTTGAAAAATATGAACTAATTATTTTTTGAAAAAATAAAATAAATAATAGTTGCTTACTTGATATTGTTGTTCTTGACCATTTGCTTCATATCTGACTAGTTTTTACATAAAATTGAACACATGCAATAAAAGTTTGTACTTCAAGAAAATGTAATAAATTTGTTGAAAAGATGAATAAAAAGTATTTTTGTTTTCTTTTTTTTTGTATCTTTTAAAAAGTTTCAAAGAAATGAATAAATTAAAAAAAAAAAGTAAAAGAAAATAAAATATAATTTCTAATTATATTGTGTTAGTTCAGTGTCAGTGTGAATATCAATAAAAAAATTGTATAATTATCTATACACAATTCATAAGGATCCATGATATTTGAAATGTATTAAATAAAACTTTAAAACATCAGTTCACACAATAAATACTCACTCGCTTAAGATGCCAATGTTTCAAAATTTAGAATTATATGTGCCTTAATTTTCATTTGAATCATGTTATTTGACATGACTTTACAGAGGTATTAAAAGTATAAAATTTTACTTGAATAAAAATTTATTTATTGAAACCATGAACTATTTTTACATAATTCATAAAGATCATCAGATTAAAAATAAATTAAATATCAAAAGACTAGTGATTTACATTAAAAATACTTTCTCGCTTTAGATTTTAATGCTTTGAAGTTAACAATATGATAATAATTTTAATTAATGTATTTTGATATTATTTTACTGAGAAATTAAGAGTTTAATAAAATGTGTATGTTAATATTAATAAAAAGTCAAAATCTTGAATTGAAGCTTTTAACATCTGTACAATTTCAGCTTTTTTTATTAGTACTATTTTTGTAATCAGTGATCTTGAAAAATTTGTTCAATAAATTAATTAATGAAATTGCTTAAGCAATTAATTGGAAAAATTTTAACAAAAAAATTAAGAACTTTTTATTTATGTCAGCTCCTAAGTTCAACCGATGGACATGAATTAGATTTTATAACCTAACAATTTGTTTCTGACAAGGTTTCATTATTTTTTTTCAAAGCTACTTATTTGAATCAAATTATTAATAAATCTTTTCGCTTTTATGTTTCAAATTAAAAACGGTGTTTGAATGCCTAAAATACATTGATATTATTAAATTATTGATTACAAAAAAGTGTTCGTTATTAAGGGACAACCTCTAACGAACGCCGGACATCGCTAAGTCAAGTGTTCGTTAAAAAGGGACATTTCATTTTTCGGTAATTTTCATTATAAATTGTAAATTATTGACGATAATTGTAAAAATAAACTATTGTATTTTAAACTTAAAACATACGAGAAGCCAATAAAACTTTTTTTGTGCTCATTCGGATCTTTAATTTTTTTTTTTTTGCATTTGAAAGTCTGTGACTACTTGAAAAGGGTTCCTTAAGATGGGACATTTACCTTATATATTTCTCCAAATTCGGTAACTTGAGAAATGTTGACACAATTTTTGGAACAGCTCCAACGGAATTGATACCAACAGGCTGCTGGATAAATTTATTAGTTTTTCGTTTACGGTAGTTAAAAAAAAAAGCGATCAGTCTTTAAAGTTGCAGGTCTAACTGACAAATATTTTTTACAAATATTGTAAAACTCTCCAACAACAGTAAAAGATCTTTCTACGTATGTCTTTGTATATGGTATAGTAACCAAAAACATTTTGTTGTCAATCTCCACTACATTATTCATTGTAAGATCAGTAAGTTCCTTTCGACGACAGCAACCACTTACACCAATTACTAATATCACCTAAAAATATATTATGATTTTTAAAATAACTTTTAACAAAAGTAGAAACTTTACAGTTTGACATAATATTTTAATAAAAAAAACATACAAACCTTACTAATCAAAAATTCTTCTGGTGCTTCGTAACAAAACTTAGCTATTTCATGTGCACTTAAAGGCTTAGTCTTTTTTGCTTTGTAGCCTTTATGTTTGGACTTGATAAAGGCAATCAGTCGATTATAATTTCCAATATCAAGCTTATCATATGCTTGAATGCAAGCCTTAAGCATAGAAAAATAAGCCCATAGTGTCGACGAACAATATTTTTTAACCTCGTTGATCACAAGTAATAACTTGTCTCCCTCCGACGCAAGCCAAAAGAACGAAATGTACTCCCTGCGCCATCGACCAACGCGCACCCGGCCTACTGCATGCCCTCGCTAGCGCTCGGGCCGCAACATGGCGGCCGGCTGCGTGTCGGCCGCTGGCGCTTCGGGAGTACATTTCGTTCTTTTGGCTTTAATCGGAGGAAATCAAGTTATTTTTTGTGATCAACGGACTTTAAAAAAGTGCATATATCCCTCAAGACTAAAGTTTGCTGAGGAGGCCCACGCATTTGCAGCCCTCGACTTCGTCTCGGGCTGCAATGACAGCGGGCCTCCACTGCAAACTTTAGTCCCTCTGGGAATAATATACTATTTTGGATAAACGATTAAAATACACAAGTAATACATCTTCACTAAAAGAATTACGAATATTATTTTCTTTTCGCCAATCTTTGAAGTCATTATCGTTTTGTATATAATTGCTTAGATTTTTGAGGCAACAAATTTATCGAAATAATGTTTGCATCTTCCATCACTTCGAGAAGAATAAATTCTTCTCCATCATTATCTTCCTCGTTGTCCGAATTGCCAGGATTAATAAATAAATCCATGATTTATTGAGTTAAAAACAGTTAAACTGCGTTGCACTTGCAATTGCGTCGTAATTGCGTTCAATTGCGTATAAGCACACTCTCTCTTCAGCGAGCCAACAACAATGAACAAAGGCTAGCGCTAGCCACGCTAACTAGGTCGCGCCACCTATCACACCAAAAATCCCTAAATGTATTGTACAGTAATATTTAGCAGCTAAAACCAAAGTACCCATGCTAGTAGAAGTAACTAACATGATCTAAACCTGTACTCTAACCTCACTATCTAAAAATTAGAAAGTTTAGTCAAATTTAATCAAAAAATTTTCAATTTGGACGCATTTTCGGGTACTCGTAATATAAAATAGTATACATAATGCGTGCGTAAAGTGCATTGTTCACACACTTGTGCTATTGGCGTCGACAAAGCCGACGCCAGCACGCGTGCGTGAATGATGCATCTTACGCACTTATTATATAATATACTATTTTCTATCTGAACATAAATTCCTATATTCTTTATTTATATTAACTTGTTGTTCTTTTGATATGAGTGAGGAACACTTGAATCGACATCCACTTAAGCATTCATACTCCACAACTGGATATTGTTTAGGTGGTCGACTGGCCTTTTTAGTTTTAGACTCAGTTGAAGCATTTTCATTCAAATTATTTACTATGGTCTGTTCCTCTATAGGTGCAATGTCATTGAAATCTGAATCCAACAGCTTGTCTGCTACTGCTGCAAAATATATTTTTAATTATACAATTGAACAAAAATCACTTTAAATTTTTAAAGAATTTCTCATAATAAACTAATTAGATCAATAAGTGAAAAGTTACAAACAAGATAAAAAAATATTTATTAATTGTAGTAAATGAAATATGATCGTAGATCACTAAAATCCTTACGAGTTTTTTGCATATTTTCTTCGTTCTCTGCAAGTGTTGCACTAGGCGCAATAATCATTTCATTCGAGTATACAGCTGATGGATTTTTATTTTCAGCATCTGATGCTTGACTTTCTTGGATAAGGTTGCTATCGTTTCTGTAAGAATTTTGATACCCGTAACTTTGATAACCTTGATACGGATCAGCATACGAAGGATACGAAGTCTGCGCGTTAAACTGTAAATTTGGATAAAGTGGACCAACTTCTGACGACGAATAATGAGTAAGCTCATGGTAAACAGCGGACGTATTTGATTGGTTCAAAAGATCTTGAATATCTAAAGTAGGATTTGTATCTTGTTGCATCATTAAAAGTCGCAAAAAATTTATTGAGCCTTCATGAAAAAAATTCAGAATTATCAAAATTTTGCGGAGCTGGATCGTGACCATATATTAATAAAAAATACCATGAATTGTTTAAATATTAATATTTACATGAAACATTAAATTTTCAAGAAGAGCTCGTTATCATCTGTGAGTGTACGATTGAATAACCAAAGTTAGAGCCGTAATTATATTTGTACGCGACTCTGTGCATCAAATACGTTACTAGGTACGAAAAATAATATTTTGAGGGTGCACAATGACTTACATAACTCAATGCATAAATTTGAAAAAAACTTAAAATTGAATAGTCTCACATTTTGCGGGCATAACGAAAAATTTGTTTAATATAACCAAAATTTATTAAAGCCACGTGATGCTGAGTCAAATTAAATCGAGGTTGAGACTAGGGGCCAGTGCCGTGTACTCCGCACGGTACACGGTACACGGTACACGGTCCACGGTACACTGCACACGGTACACGCTGTCTTTATTTAAATTTTTTTGTCACATAGTACACGGTACACGATACACGGTATACGGTACACCGTACACGGTACACGCTGTCTTTTTTTAAATTTTTTTCATGTCACACAGTACACGGTACACGATACACGGTACGAAGTACAAGTCGTTTATATTTGAATTTCTTTTACGTACTGCGTAAACGGTACACGGTACACGCTCTACTTATGTAAATTTTGTTTACGTCAATACGTACACGGTATACGATGCACGGCGCCCCATACACGGTACACGTCATTTGTATTTGAATTTATTTTACGTCACTGCGTACACAGTACACGGTGCACCATACACGGTACACGCTATATTTAATTAATATTCCATCAAGTCACTGCGTACACGGTACACGCTATATTTAATTCAAATTCTATCAAGTCACTGCGTACACGTTATACGGTACACGGAGCACCGTACACGGTACACGTCGTTTGTATTTGAATTTCTTTTACGCATCTAAAAGCGAGTTGAACCAATAACCCTCCATCTTTTCATCCATCTCATAGCGAGTTCAACCAATAACCCTCCCTCCTTTCACGCATCTAACAGCAAGTTCAACCACTAACCCTCCATCTGATAACTCATCTAATAGCGAGTTGAACCAATAACTCTCCCTCTTTTCACCCATCTAACAGCGAGTTCAACCAATAACCCTCCCTCTTTTCACCCACCTAACAGCGAGTTTAACCAATAACCCTCCCTCTTTTCACCCATCTCATAGCGAGTCCAACCAATCACCCTCCCTCTTTTAACCCATCTAATATCGAGTTCAACCAATAACCCTCCCTCTTTTCCCCCATCTAACAACAAGTCCAATCAATAACCCTCCCTCTGTTAACCCATCTAATAGCAAGTTGAACCACTAACCCTCCCTCTGTTAACCCATCTAATAGCGAGTTAAACCAATAGTTAGTTTTCTGTGTATCGTGTACCGATGCCACCTCGCTAGTCAACTGCCGTACCATGTACCTTGCACGTCCTGCCATGATGGAAATTGAAAAAAATATAGCGTGTACCATGAACGCCGTGAAGGGATAGAAATTGAAGTGAATGCGGCGTATTCCGTGTACGGAGCGTCTTGTACCGTGTACCGTGTACGCTGTGACGTACAAGAAATTTAAATACAAACGACATGTACCATGAGCGGTGCGACGTGTACCGTGTACCATGTACGCTGTTAACGTGATGGAAACTGAAAAAAATACTGCGTGTACCTTGTACGTTGCGCCGTGTACCGTGTACCATTCACGCATTGACGTAAAGGAGATTTACATAAGTACTGCGTGTAGCGTGTACGGAGCGCCGTATACCGTGTACTCTGTGGCGTAAAAGAAATATAAATAACAACGACGTGTACCCTGTTCCTGTACAGTGCACCGTGTACCGTGTACGCATTGACGTAAAGCAAATTTACTCAAGTACGGTGTGCACCATGTACCGTGTACGCAGTGAAGTAAAAGAAATTTAAATAAAAATGACGTGTTCCGTGTACCGAGTACGCCGTGACGTAAAAGAAATTTAAATAAAAAAGACGTGTATCGTTTACGGTGCACTGCGTACCGTGTACGCAGTGACGAAAAAGAAATTTAAATAAAAACGATGTGTACCGTGTACCATGCGCCAAGTGACACTGCTAAGATCAATGCAACGTGTACAGTGTACCGTGTACAGTGCACCAAGTCACGCAGCCAAGATCAATGCGACATGTACCGTGCGCGGTGTACAGTGCACCGAATCGCACTGCCAAGATCAATGCACCATGTACCGTGTACCGTGCACCGAATCTCTTTACCAAGAACAATGCGACGTGTAACGTGTACCGTCTACCGTGCACCAAGTTACACTGCCAAGATCAATGTGACGTTTACCATGTTTGAGTAATCACCCAATAGGGCGTATGGATCGGTTGAAGGCAGGAGGTGTGTTTGCAAAAAGAATTTTTCAAAAACAAATCTATAATCTGAATTCCTCGACGTTTCGTTTGCCGACCTCTTCAGGAGGACTTTATTGAACAAAAACAAAATTCACAATTAGTTTACAAACTTGAATAAAACCTTAACAGTCTAAGTTATACAAACATCAACCTCAACTTACTTATAATAAAAATGAGATGTACAGTATCATCGAAGGTGCAGTGTAAACCGCCAATGCAAAAAGCAGTCGTCAATCGTGTGGCAAATTAAATACAGTCTCAAGTCAGTCTCACAGTTTAGGTAAAAAATTCAACACACTGCACACACAGTTCAGTCACTAAATTCTGTCAAAACTTCAAACTGCACAAAGAAAAAGTAAAAACTGCAATAATGCACCTGCAAGAAGTCACGTTCGCAAAAACTCAAAAAGCGCATTTACATTGATTAAACTTACAATTGACTAAAGTCAATTACAAATTTAATCAATGTATTTTTGAAAAACTATGTAGCACAACGGAGTGAACAGCACGAGTGTTTAAAACAGACTGCTCCTCCCCCGCAGCTTCACGGTGAGCGAGGCGAGGGTGCAAGTGAAAAACGCATGACCAACGCTTGCACTCTGAACACGTGGGCCTCATGTTTTTCAAGCAGCGTCAAATTCGGGAAAAAGTCGTAAACGAGAACAAGAGCAGGTCCAGTGTGGTGGAGTCCATGTGAAGGTCAATGAGTAGTTAAAATAGAAATCAGGAAAAAAAGGGGGTTTAAAAAAAGTTTAAACTACAGGATTCATCGGAGTAGACGGGAAATATTTTTGTAAATGGAGTTCAAATTTTTTACTTCATGCCTTTTATTCAAATTATTGGGATTTGAATTTATAAAAAGCATCTCAGAAATATTACGCTTATACGGCTCAGTGTCTAAAATTTCAGTCTTCCCCCAGTCAAACTCGTGGTCGTGAAATTGTCTGTGTAATGAAACTACCGAGGACGGGTCTTTAAATTCAGCGTGCTCCCTGACTCTGTCCTCAAGTGGTCTTTTTGTCTGCCCTACGTACTCAGCTGGGCAGTTCTTGCAAACCAACTTGTAAACAGGTACCATGTACCGTGCACCAAGTGACACCGCCAAGATCAATGTGACGTGTACACTCAGAGAAAGATTTGATTGAACCAATTAAATATATATTATTCCCTCAATTATGTCTTACATATTATTATCAATGAAAATATTGAGTACACATTACAAGGTATTTAGTTGATTTTATTAGCGTATTGTAATAGTTACAATATGAACGATTGAGTCAAATATGTGAGCCTACAGCTCGGCTGCGATGTGACTATCGTACGACAGTCGGCACTGGTCGGCACACTCTCGAATTAGTTGATCTTGCACGCGTAAATAGTTGCCGGCAACTAGGTTTCTTTATTGAGTTTTGTTGTTTTTTCATATTTTTTGATAACATTATTTGATAGTGTATAAAATGAACGAGCTACTAGAAAAATACGAACTTCTGGAATATAAGGATGTATTGAAAGGTAACAAAATTTTATTCTAACCTTAAAAATGGTTTTTGTTATTTTTTTATTTTTTTTATGAACTGGTTTTTCTATTGTGTTTTTATTAATTTTTCTTATTATTGCTTATAATCCAAAGTCTTGCATTTCCTTCTCCGTTTTTAGAAAACCATATCCATGATTTAAAAACCCTCCAAGCAGTCATCGCCACCAATTTATTTGACAACGTCGTTCCCCTCACTCACATTGGTCCAAGGGCTAAATTTATTTTGATGTGCAACGAGAATGTATGTTGAATAAGGAGTATTGCATGATTTTATTTACTAATATTATTACTTACAAGTTATGGTTGATTTTATATTTATAATTCTTTATAAAATTATTTACTGTTTTTCAAAAGAGATTTTTTTTTAGTTACCAAGTAATTTACCAATAATTGAAGTATCTTCTGAAGTCTCATTACTTATACCAAATACAAGAAATGATGATTCAAATCATATTCCTGTGGAAAATTCGTCTCAAGCAGTTGAAATTATTGCTGTTGAAACACAGAATTCATCTGAATTACTAGAAAATCAATGTATTAAAGTAGATGATAGGATACCTAACACACCTAAACTAAAAGAAGTGGCCGACTTTAACCTGATCAAACTTTTGGAAAGTCACCCAATAGGAAAAGGAATACTGAAACTTCCAAAAAATAAGCCATTATCTAGTGCTACTCAACAAGATTTGTGTGAAATAATTTGTATACATTTCTTAACAATAATGCCTAATGGGTAAGAAGCCTTCAATAATTTAATTACAATTGAAAAATTTTTTTTTAATGTTATTATCTTTTTTGTTGTAAAGAAATCTTGGTTTTGATGAGTTAGATTTTATAGCTCATCAAATTCATTGTGTTCATCCAGCCGAAGACAGAAGAACATATGCTTGTCCTCCCGTAAAGAAAAGAAATTCCAGAAGTGGTAAATCTGAATTAAAAACTCTTTTTTTCAGATTGATATTGATTTTAAAAAAAAACATAAGATTACTTATGATGAGTTCTGCACCAATTGGAATAATGTTTTTAAGAATATTTTGGATAAATTTGGAGATAATTTTAATGATCCAGCAGATATTTCGTATTTAAATCTGTTGAGCAGCAATAATATTAATGAAGGTATTTATTAGTTATACTTTTTACTTTGTGAGTTTTTCTATTTATAATGTAAAATAAATTTTAGATAGCAAAAATTTCATCAAGTTTAGTTTATTAGTAAAGTTGCTACCAGAGAAAGGCAACAAAGTAGTTCTAAAAAAAGATTCAGATAAATCATCTGCCAAAGCTCCTAAAAAACCAAGAAAAGGAAAATATGAATACTGGAAACCCAGTGCAATCGAATCAAGGGAAGGAGTAATTTTGATAGTAAAATCAGCAGCGGAAATAGAAAATCAAGTATTTTTAAAAAGACAAAAAATGATACATTACAAATTGAATCTGCAACCATTCATAATAATTATAGGAGATGGATTTTATTCTATAGATAAAGTGTATATTCGAATAGATGATATAAGTTATGAGTGTGATTGTTTACTAGCAGCTTTGTACTTGTTAAATCAAATTTATATAACTTTCAACTTAGCGTATCCAGTTGAAAGTGAAGCTGTTTCTTATTTTATGCAATGGGATTTGCTAAAAATTAAAACTTCATCTGATATGCAACTTCCTACAGTATATGCAATAATCAATAAGCTAAATAACAATTTCAATTGATTAAAATATTAGTTTGCTTGTATGTAATAACTATTATGTATATTATAAAATAGAATGTAAAGGTTTATAATTATGAGGCAGAAAGCTGAAAATATAAATTAAAACTTAGGCTATTTACCAAAAAGTATTAGATTGAATTATTGAATAATTTTCAATATAATATTAGAGTTTATATAGTAAGATGTAATTTTATTAAAATACACTAATTTAATACTCATCGTTCAACTGTATACATACACATGATTAAAAATTTGTGAAAATTTTGTTAAGTAATAAAAATAAAATTAAGATTTAAAAAAATATATATTTAATTTTTTTTCTTTTTAAATAATTTTCTTCCATTGAAAAATTAATTAAGATATAAATAATGTCTTTTTGTTGAAAGATTGAAGCTTTCCTTAGGTTGGTTTTTTTCACCTTTTTCAAAATTCGGTGAACATCAGCAGGTATGATTTCGAACCACGTGATGTATATATACTGAGCTCGAATAGTCTCGCAAGTCGCACTGTAAATCGATGTAAACATAACCTTCATGAGAGTAATTAGTCACTGTACATATCATTTTAAATTTCGGATAAACTACGTGAAATGGAGTGGAAAAAAGTCTTTAGACTAAATTTCTAATCTTTTGTTTATTTCAGTTAAAATTTAATTTACTTGATGTTCAATGTTCTTAAATATTTTATTAACCAACATGTTTAAGAGAACAGGTATCCCGTTTTTTTCAATTTCGTTAATCTTTAACTTTAAAACTGATATTGGGCCTTTTTAAAATAACAATTCTTATAATGAATTAAATCACAGCAAATAATAAATTTTTTTAAACTATTTTAGCTATTTTTATAACTAATAATACATTAAAAATTAAAGATGTGCCATAAAAAAAAACTGTTTATTGGAACCACATTATTATTTTTTTTATTCATTCACTAACCGGTATCAACATTTACTGTAGGTATACACAAGAAAGGTGTGCAAAGTTATTATAAGGAACATGTTGCTTCTATTCCACGAAGGATAATATTTACTTTTGGAGTACTTGGAGGTTACTCAATACAAATGTAATAATTTTTATTTAATAAGCTAATTATTATTATAGAAGAAAGCATTTTCAAATATTGATGGCAAGTAAATTGACTATGAATTTTATTACAGAATTTTCTGAAGATTTCAGTCCTTGCTGCAATTACATGTCAAAGAGAAAATTTAAGCTACCTGAAAATGTCTTGGGTTCATAAAGTTTTTACTTGTGCCGCCAATCATTTTAGTATTTAGTATTGGTCACTACCTGTGATTGAAGTTTTAAAAGTAAAATTCCACTAATTGGTCTCAACGAACAGAATATCAAATAGTCTAATCCGATACAAAGATGAAATTGTGCATTTAATTTGTACTTCATTGCAAGAATCATAGTAGAAACTAACTATAAAATTTAAGATGAATTGTAAACTGTGCAATAGGACATTTATAGAAGTTGAAGCTTTGTGTCTACATGTAAAATGGTTTCATTACAGTGAAACAGAATATTCTTGTATATTCAATGGTTGTTATAGAAAATTCTCATCTATAACAAGTTTTAAAAAGCATGTTATTTGTTGTGAGAAATCAGATGTTAAAAATAGTGGGGAGCAGAGTCAGACTGTACCAAGTGTAGCAACAGCTGATGGCAGTAGTGAAACTGAAAAAAGTAAAGCTGTGGAAAATGCAGAGGATGTTCAAAATGCAGAGTCAACAACTCCAGAAAATAGTGGCCTTCAAGATTTACAAAATAAAATGGAAAACAGCATATTAAATTTTTTCAGTAAACTTTACAGCAATACCACCATAACAAATGCAGTTATTCAAGAAATTATGACAGAATTTATAGATTATACTGAAAACATAATCAATATTTTATCTGAAAGTATCAAACTTAAACTTCCATCTGATTATCAAAAAGTTATTGATGAATTAGATTGCTCTACTATATTGCACAATTTTAATTCAGATTATAAACGAAAAAAGTTTTTGGAAAATGCTAACACTTTGATCCGTCCAGAAGAAATCTGTCTTGGGGAAATAGATGATGATAAAACCGACAAAAAAATTAATGCTAGAGTAAAAACGAAAAAGAAGTGTTTCACATACGTTATACCAATAAGAAAAACTTTAAAAGAATTTTTGCAGCTGCCTAACGTATTTCATGAATTAACTACTTTTATAGCTTCTGAAACTACTGTGTATAGCTCTAAAAAAGTTATTTATACTAGTTTATTTCAAGGAAAAAGGTGGAAAGATATAAGTTTGCATTTTATAGGTAAAATAGTTATACCTATCTTTATCTATTACGACGACTTCGAAGTTAACAATCCACTTATGCCCAGTGCAGGTGTATACAAAATTGGTGGACTCTACTTTTCCATTGCGGGTTTACCGCCTAAATTTTCATCGGCAATTAAGAATATTTTCCTAGCTCAATTCATTTATACGACTGATTTAAAAGAATTTAAAAATCACAAGTCATTTACGAGAATAATTGAAGAATTGCAGTTTCTCGCAAATGAAGGTATTGATATTGAAATCGATGGAAAAACCCAAAGAGTATACTTTGTAACTATAGGAGTTGTCGGTGATAACCTCGGACTAAACCAAATATTAGGTTTATCTGGTAGTTTCATTAGCAAAAATTTTTGCCGGATCTGTCGCATGTGTAAAGATGATGCTCATAAATGTTGTATCGAAATTGAAAATCTTTTACGAAATGAAGAAAACTATAAAGAAGATTTAGAAAATTTGACTAACGGCATTAAAAGTTATTGTTGTTTTCACGAAGTGCCTTTTTTTCATCTAGCACTAAACAGAGTAGCCGATATAATGCACGACATTTATTGTGGTTGTGGGAGATATTTAATGGCAAAAATAATAAAATATTTCATAAAAGAAAATTTTTTTACTCTTGATAGACTAAATCAAAGACTAAAATATTTCGATTACTCTCAAACTGATAGAGGAAACAGAGTATCCAGCATTTCTGAGAAGCACATTGAAGATGAGTGTTTAACGATCACAGCAGCAGAGATGTCTTTTTTAATTTCCTATTTTACTATGATTATTGGCGATTTAATTCCAGATGATGATCCTGTTTGGCTGCTTTATCTAGATTTCTATGAAATAGTTGAAATAGTAACCAGTGATGTAGTATCAGAAGATGATTTGATATTTCTAGAATCTTTGGTTCAATCATTTAATCAAGCGTACATTGAATTGTTTCAAGAAAATCTGAAACCTAAATTTCATTTGCTAACTCATTATACCACCGTTATTAGAACTCTTGGACCTTTGAAGTATTTATCATGTCACAAATTCGAAGCTTTCCACAAATTATCTAAAAAATACGCTCATCTCGTGAACTCCAGAATTAATATTCTCCTGACTTTAAGTATAAAAATTCAGCTACTCTTGAGTTTTAGAATCATTAGCAAAGAAGGACTACAGGATGTTTTTGAATTTGGTAAAACAGATGGGCTTGTGAAAAATATTAATACTCTACCTCTAAAACCAGATTAAGCTGTAAAGGTATCTTTTGTAAAAGTTAATGGGCTTTTTTACAGAAACAATACTGCCATCCTTGTTAAAATAGATAGTTTTACTAACATGCCTGTTTTTGCAGTTATTGAATCTATCTACACTGACTACAATAAAATCATTTTTATTATTAAAAAATGTCTTACAGTTGGTTACTTAGACCACATAAAATGTTATGAAATTATTTACCCGCATAAAAATTTTAATGAAGAAATGTACGAATTCAATGTAATTAATTTTATAAGACCAATGAAAATGCACATAACAAATGACAGAAAATTGGTTATAAGTAAAAGAGATTTGTAGTTAATGTATGTTTTTGTACTGTCATTTTATTGTAAATTTTCAAAAATAATGTAATTTTAACTAAGTTTTTCAATTAAAAAAAAAAATGACAGATTTGTAACAAATTATTTAAAAGATTTCTTTATAACAATTTGATTCTGTTAATTATTGTCAATTTCCCTACCCATGCCATGCTTTTGCGCACTTTTAATCAAAACTGAAAAAAAATTTACATCAAAATTTATAATACGCTAAAAACTGTTATAATTTCTTCATAAACTTATAAAATAAAAAAGATGTAATAAAACAGTTCTTTTAAAAATTTTGAGAAAAAAATTTTAAACTCCGGTTTTATGCTTATTTAAATATTAGTTTTAAGTCATAAAATCACTTTTTTTTACTACAATATTTTTATCATGATTAATTATCAAATAAATGCCTATATTTATTCAATTAAATCATAATTTATCCTAATTGAGAAATTGATTTGAGGTTATAGATTATTTAGCTTTGAAATTACTCTTGTCAATCAACTCAATGCATTGTAACTACTACAATACGTATTTTTATAATAATTGCATTGATAAGGTTAAGTGTAGTATATTATTGTTATTTTCAATATGATATTGTAACAAAAACTATGCGTTGGATTGTACGTATATCGACTATGCCATCTTAAGGGTTACAATATATTGTAATCCCAATCACACTGTTCTCTGAGTGTACTGTGTACCGTGTACCGTGCACCAAGTCACACTGCAAAGATCAATGTGACGTGTACTGTGTACCGTGTACCGTGCACCAAGTCACGTTGCCAAGATAAATGCGACGTGTACAGTGTACCGTGTACCGTGCACCGAATCTCTTTATCAAGAACAATTCGACGTGTACCGTATACCGTGTACCGTGCACCAAGTAACACTGTCAAGATCAATACGACGTGTACAGTGTACCGTGTGCAGTGCACCGAATCTCTTTACAAGAATAATGCGACGTGTACCGTGTACCGTGTACAGTGCACCGAATCTCATTACCAAGAACAATGCGACCTATAACGTGTACCGTGTACCGTGCCCCATCGCTACGATCAATGAGACGTGTACCGTGTACAGTGTACCAAGGATCTGATAAAAGAGCAGCGTGTGCCGTGTACACAAAAGCTCTCTGCGTGTACCGTGTACCATGTACCGTGCATAAAAAAGCTTATGCGAAATGTGATCTCGTGTACCGTGTCCCGTCTACCGTGCACCGTGCTTGGTACACGGCACTGGTACCTAGTCACTTCGTTTAATCGAGCAACACGTTTCTAAAACATCAAATAATAATATAGTTTATTTTTCTCAATTAAACGAGTCAATCTAGTTTGAAAAGTAACAAAAAATTTTCTACTGCTTACGCTACTTATTATATTTTGAAGCGTAAAAAAAATCATTACAATAAAATATTCTTCGCGCACTTCAAACAGATTCTGTTTTCTCAAATTGTGAAAAAAATTAAATATTTCTAGTTTTAAAAATTTTTTAATCTTTTGAGTTCGAAATTTGAGGTTATGAATGAATGAAATTTAACCTTTATTTGGCACACCTAAGCGGAATTACGTACTTGGCACACTGGGGTCCACCTGGACCCCAGACAGAAAAATGTTTATAACAAATTAACAAATGGATACAATGCTTTAGAAAAATTCATACAGATTTGTTAAAGGGTTCTCTTGAAGTACATATAGGTTTTATATATAAAAAATTATTTTAAAGGTACTAAAAAAATACAATAACCTCAAAAAAGTCGAAATTTTGAGGTGTTTATTTAAAAAATCATAACTTTTTTAATTTTTGATAAAACGGTCTAAAATTTTAGCTGAGTTATCTTCAGATATAGTACTTTCAAG
This sequence comes from Encarsia formosa, assembly GCA_038277355.1. Classification (NCBI taxonomy): domain Eukaryota; kingdom Metazoa; phylum Arthropoda; class Insecta; order Hymenoptera; family Aphelinidae; genus Encarsia; species Encarsia formosa. The sequence goes on along the minus strand of CM076188.1, from coordinate 35,315,809 downwards.
GAAAAATAAGCGCTTATGCCGGTTTTGAAAAAAGTATATTTATTCTGAGAATCGTAGATGGAAATTGTAGGTAAAAATAGATAGATGGTTTTTCATGAATAAATGTTTATTATTTTAAATATTTTTGAAACTATTGGACATTTGTGCTTAAAAAAACTCTCATACATATATATTGAAGTAAAAAAAAGGTAAAAGTTAAGAATTACAAATCCAAACAGTCAGTGCACATGTGGAAGGTGTGATCATTACACGCTGGCCGACGGCAAGAAGCACAACCGTACTTAGTTTTTACATCTTGCTTTCTTGTACACAATGCACACCTACGTTTTGAATTAAATTCCATTTTTTGAAGATTTTGATGAACATCTTTTAGCTTCAAAATGGTCGCGATTCCAATCTTGATGTTCTTTCTGAGCGAATACTGCCACCGAACGTACTTGGCACACTGGGGTCCTACAGTACCCCACTCCGATTCGGAAGGCAGCTGCTGCTAGACTAAAGGTCGGCGCGTCTCTCTCATGGCTCGGGGGGAAAGTTTGAACGCTTACCTAACGCTAGAGGTCACTCAAGGTCTACTTTTCAAAAATTTGGGTACTCAAAAATAAAGTTGAAAAGGCCTGGGGTCCTCAGGGACCCCGTGTGCCAAATAAAGGTTAAAGATAGGAAATTTGAAATTATATTTATACTTTACACGTGTCTATTAACAATTAAAGAACGAACTCTCCTCTTTCAACAAAATAATTCGACAATAATCAAATATATCTTACAATAATTGTTCATTTTGATCTAAATTTTTGATGTCGAGGAAACTTCCGGATTTTGAACTGAACTTTCAGTAAATTCAGAGTTCAAAGTTGATTCATCAGAATCAATTTCTGATTCTGATGATACGATTACTGTATCTTCTGATGAGGCGATATTTCCGTCGGTATTCGTGACTAGTGGGTTTTGTACGAAGTTTTTTGTTGACACGTGAGAAAAATGAAGCACTATCCACCGTGCCACTTGATCAGTTTTGTCACTGATCATTTCTTCCTCTATTACTAGTGTATAGTAATTTTGAAATTGGTAAGTTCCTATGCTTATTGTAATCACGAGATGACACTTTTTTAGACTAAAAGATATGAAAACTTCATGGATTCAGAAAAAATACTCATAAGTCGTGCTCTCAGTCACTCCGTGAAATTAATGGTCTGCCCGCCCTGAGCTGGAGCCGCGCGGTGAAAGAAGGACTGTGAGTAACACTGACAAGTTGTATATTTATATCTGTTTATGAATAGATTTCAAAGATATGTATCATGGAGTAGTGATGTGATTCGTATATCCATGATATGTATACTGCAACTCTCCTCTCTTGGCGCTGGTGACAAAATTCACGAAACAACTGATCACATCCCGAGTTTTTCTTATCAAATTTTTTGTCTATCTACAGTTTGAGGGTAAAAGAATTATTTTTATAAAAAATAAATTATGCCAAAAAATAAGTCGACCTCGAATTACCCCAAAACCGATTTTACATCATCAAAATATTCAAAGCCGTTCAAAAGATAGATTTAAACACGTTTCCCTTGATTTTTCGACTCTTCAAAAATGCAGATACTGCGGTTTTGCTCCTGTACGGCAGTATACCACCCCCCCCCCTCCCTTAAAGAACACGATCTAATGAAAAATATGATTGGTAGTAGTGCTTGCCAAGACCAAGACAAGACCAAGATTTGGCATAGTCTCGTCTTGATCTTGAAAAAAAAGGAAATTTAAAGTCTTGTCTTGGTCTTGTCTTGGTTTTGTCTTGGTCTTGTCTTGATTTCAGAGTTATAACGCAAGTATAGCTACTCTTCAAAAAAAAAAAAAAAAAATTTTGATGCCATTGTTGAAATAGGCTCTTGAGACAGTAGCTTTTAACTTTGGCCCCTGAGATAGCAGGTCCTTGCTCTGGCTCCTGAGATAGTAGGATCTTGCTCTGACCCGCTGATATATCAGGTTCTTACTCTTAACCGACGATTTGATCATGCATAAAAGAATCCAAGTATTTTGGTTTGATAATTTTTTCCCCTAATTTGGATTTAAGTGATTTTTTCTCTTACAATTTAAAAGAGCTTCCCACTCACTAAAAGAGCACATCTCAATTTAAAAATAATTTTTATAACAGGTAACAGATCTTGTAGTACTCCCGCTTCTTGTGTAATGCATATATAGGTATATCTGATACGGGACGGGAAAGATCGGATACGTGTAGCACAGGTCACGCGTATTTTGACAAGTTTGAATAATTATTCTTCAAAAAAATCTAGTTTAATACATAGTTGGAAAGCAGTGCACGTTAAAGTCATCACTGAAATATGTAGCAGAAAACAGATAGCTATTTTTTATAATAATGTGATAAAAAACTTGATTTAAATTTTAGTCTATAATAATTTAGATTTTTTCATAGAATTTCTTTTAAATAAACAAAATTCTTTTTCTTTTGTAATATTTTTTATTTATTTTTCAACTTTTTTAATACGTTTACTTTTTAAATTTATTGCTTTTTGCTTGGCAAAAAATTGAATTAAACAAATTTTCTTTCAAATCTACTCTTTAATAAAGTAAAAACATATTTTTCCTTTAAATATAAAAAGAAGCATCTAATAAATCTTGAAATTGTAAAAATTATTGAAACGTGATTATTGAAGAATAGTGCGTGGACTTAATTACTCATTTTTCGACCCTAGTGAGTAAAAAACTAACTTTGAAATTTCTTTTTTTTTTTTCTTTTTTTTCTTCAATGTTTGACACCAGCCGCCTCTTTGCAGGCTATACGGTCATCAACTATAACTTTTTGAGGTTTGCCATTAGAAGGGAGGATAGTAGAAGGTATAAAACTGTCTCGTCCGTCACTGTCGCGGAGTACTCATCCGACAAGGCGGATTCCACGAGACGAGTGCAACGAAGTACTGATGAGATGCTATTTCGTTGGTTCACGTTGCGAGGCCCGCCTTATCGGCTGAGACCCTTTTGACCGATGCAGAGAATATTAAATTTATCCTTTCTCAGGCCATCACCCAGGTAGAGAAGATAAATTTTTTTAATATTTATTGTCATCGGTTTTGTCAACGTCAGTCGGGTCTTGGGTTCACCTCACCATCTGAAAAAATTTTTTTTTAAGAAAAAAACTTTCCCAGAGTGGGGATCGAACCCACGACCCTCACCGCGACGATAGTTTAGCAGTAACTTTGAAATGGCGCTCTGTCAAAAAATATATTTTGAAATTGGTGCGTATCTTCACCAGAGCTCTTTGACGAACCTCGATGTCTTCAAATCGCCCTGGCGATGACATCGCATCAGTGTCGAAAAGTACTAATTTCTCTCAGATTGATCTGCAAGGAATGGACTTGAATTAGGTCAATGGTTAAGTATTTAAAACGAATAATATACGCGATTTTTGACATTTCCACCTGAAAGTACGTAGCAAAATTAGATGTAAACAACTTTTAAACTCAATTTTGCCAAAAAAATGGACTTGAGGAGTTGTTTTTCTCAGCCTTAGTTAATTTATTTTTTATGTATTTACAGTTATCATTTACGTTATTCATAACTTATGAAAAAAATGTTGGAAATTTAAAATTTTATTAAATTATAGTCTTCTTGCGTAAAAGAGTGCTTGATACTTTTATCAATTTTCACAGCTTTTTCAAAATTAAAAATAAAATAATTTTGTTTTTAATACAATGTATAAAAAAATTTTATAAAAATTTAAAAAACCATTAAAATACATTCCACTCATATGGTAGTGGATCAAGCTCCGCTAGTCACTTTTAAAGCCCATAATAATAATAAATTTAGCAATTATCGATTTTGGGTATTTACAGAAAAATAAAAGTTGAAAGGGTTTGAATTCCTGAGAAATAAATTTTGACAAACTTGCAAAATTTACAAAAAGGCCCTTTTTGTACAAGATGATAATAGTACATAATTCATTAGCAAAGTGTAGCGATTTTATAGAGAGCTGTTCAATAAGAAACTATTTTAATTTTCAAAAACTTAGAACTTCATCTTCTAAAGGCAAAGCCCTTTCTTCTGCTCTTAGTGTCGACGAGCAACTGTGCTTGCCTTTTGAGAAAGCTTCTAGTAGGTATATCTTCTTCATCTTCAGACGGCTGAACCTGAGCCGCAGGAGTAGTGACTGCTGGAAAGAGCGGAAACAGTGGTTGGTCATCCGTCATAGGAAGTTTCGTTTGGTCAGAAGATGATTCAAGTGAAACAGATTCCGGCTGAAAATAAATAAAATTTAAAAGCAATTGTACATTTCCAATCCAGATTTTAGAATGTACGTATATTTTTAGTATACTATATATGCTTTCAGCTGATTCATGGCATCTCTCGACATCCAATAATCCGATTTTAACGCGGTAAACGGCAAAAGTTTTGTTATAACCTAAAGAAGTTATGGTCCTGTTTCCAGAATAATCGGTTTTCATAAAAAATCCATATCCAAAAAGACTAAAAGTCGTTGTTTTTTTTTTCAAAAAATTAATATAAAATGAAACTTAACGAGGAAGCTAACCATACCGAAGCGTAAATCGGAATAAAATACATAAAATATAAAAAAATTTAGACCGACAATTTTTTTTTGTCGATTAATGGCCAAAAAACGATGTTTAGAGACAAAATAGCGTAAAAAAGGTCGTTTCAATATGTTGATAAAAAGTAATAATTATAATAAAAAAAACTAATTACATCAAATTATAGATTGGAAAAAAATACATTAATTTAGAACAACAAATTTTTATTCTATGACCTTTTTTGTCCATTTACGGCCAATAAATTATTTCTATGAATAAATAAAAAAAAAGTTGATACAAAATTAAAGTTAAAAAAAATTTTAAACAAAAAATTTGGTTTTTAATTTCACTATGTAAACGAGTCTGTCTAGCGTGAAGTGCGAGTGCGAGTGTTGCCGGACGTGCCTTCCATGCAAGAAGTAAAGCTTCTTTCTCAAATCTGAAACGAGAATACCTCTGTTTCTCTTTGCTTATACTATACGATAAACAAGCCTATTCTCTTGATGCTCTTATCGCAAAAAGTTTCTCGCATCAGATGCGAGAAACGAAGAAGTTTCTTGCATCAGATGCGAGAAACGAAAAAGTTTCTCGCATCAGATGTCAACCTTGGTGTACCGATTATTTTCGAATATGAAGCTGGAGCGATAAGCTAATCGTAAGCGATACTTGAATTTCATTCTTAAAACAATTCGCTATAGTCTCTTAGTATTATTTTGTAAAAATTAACAAGATTATCCATCAAATTTGAGAAAGCACATTCCTGTATAAGCACGAAAACGGCAACGTTCCCGCTCGAGTTGGATTTTTTCAGTACTCGACCGTCGAGTTTACTGGAAGGCACGCGCGTAGCGCGTAGCGCGTGCCTTCCGGTAAACACGACGGTCTCGTACTGAAACATCCAACTCTCGCAGAAACGACGCCGTTCTCGTGCTTATACAGGAATATACTATTCTTACCTTGCATAGCACCGAGCGATAGCGGAGCATTGCGATGTAAGGTGCGGAGATGTTTTTGGCGAAATATTTTTAAAGTAACGGATTTTGCGCAGCAAGATCAGGTACTTTTAAAAATTTTAGGCAAAAATCCCGGCGCGCCGTCAAGCCATCTTGTTAATTGTGCGAAGCGAAATGGGAACGTGCTAGCTTTTTTTTTTAATCATTGCGAGATATCTGGGATTTAATATTCAATCGAGATCTCATAAGCAAATATATAACTCAATATATCATCAAAAAGCTCTAGGTCAAATTTCAGATCCCCATCATTTTTAAGTCTTGGCATCAAAAAACCAGGTTTTCACCCTTATTTTACTATATTTTTGAGTGATTTTTCAATCTTTTTTACTGTAACTTTTTTAATGCACTTTCAACGAAATCTCCCAAGACACTATGACGTCGTCTTAAATTAAAGAACCAAAATATACTTAGAAATTTGTTTCCTCTTTTTTTTTTTTTTAAATACTTACCGAGATACTTACGCTCCAAAGCTTAAGTGATAACGCAAAAAAACGTCTTTTTTTTAATTATTACGAGATATTTGAGACTTAGTATTCAAGATTTAGTTGAGATCTCACAAGCAAGGTTATGTTTCAAAATATCATTGACATACAATAAATCTCGTGTTGAATTCAGACCTCTATTGTCAAATTTTTAGCCGTGACAAAAAAATACCATGATTTAATTCTTTTTTTGTACAATAGGGTTGGCAACCAGTACTTTAAAAATATATTTTTTAAAAGTACTTGATTTTTAATGAATTTTAACATTTTTAAAAAAATTTTTAAATCAAAATTGAACTAGAAAAAAATTAAGAAAAGTTTTTGAAACTACGGGCTGATGACGTCATTGACCCGAAATCCCATTAGAAGTATATCTATATATGTATATTGAAATTTAAAAAAATTTAAACACTTGTAGTTTCTTTAATTTTAGTTTTTTTTAAAAAAGAAAAAATACGTGTCGATTATCTTTCGATATTTTAACTAAATAAGCAAAAAAATATTATAAATTTCAAAAATTTGCCAACCCTATTTTATTTATTTATGGAGCAAAAAAGATTTGAGAACAACTAAACCAAAACTTTTATATAGTAATTTAAGACTTTGATTCCTAATCATATTATTAACTCGCTTATTAATGAGTAATATCCAGTCAGGTAGAAAATTTTACTCTGCAAGCGTGAAAAATTCAAAGACAGATTTGTTTCACGATTCTGGTAAAATAATCTTTTAATCAGAGATATTTCAGATAATAGATAATGCAAATGTGTCGAGATTAAAGAAATTGTTATTGTAAATAGATTTATTTAATTCAAACAGTCAAAACGCGGTTGTTACCAAAGTTTTCTATCAAAAATTTTACATGCGATTAATATTTATGTTCATTTGACCACTTGAATAAAATATTGTTTGTTTCAATTTTTATAAAATATAAAATCCTTTACTTAATTTTTTTAGTCAAATAACATTGAATATAATAATCAATATACATTATCCAGATTATATACAAACGAATCTCTCATTAGGATGGCCATCTATCGGCTGAAAGCATATAAAATTTTTGTTTTGCATTAAATTTTAGAATTTCTAAGAAAGTATCCAGAAATACAATGAACTTTTTTTGGAACGAGTCAGGCTCTAAATTTCTAATCCCTACTCGTTTGATTTCTAGCTGATTTCTTAAGACTCAAGAGTCTCAAAGACGGGTTCCAAGACTCAGAATAAAAATTTCAAGACTCGTTTTTTGGAATCATGAGTCCTTAGAATTAATCCTGAAGTCACGAATTTCGGACTCACGAGTCCGAAAAATAAGATTCCGGAGTCTTTAGACTCGGACTCGTGACTTTATTGTTTAACTAACTCCGCGGCTTCATATAACGTTAAATTATTGAAGATATCACAGTTGACACTGCTCAGGTTTAAAACTATAAATTTTATTTACTGCTCGAATACAGATCAATCAAACTTTAATTTTTTTTTCTAACTTCTTTTTTTCTAAAAATTTAGAAGTATTTTAGAAGAAAAAAACAAGAATTATGAAAAAAGGAAACATAATTATTTGGTTGTTCAAATAAAATGAAATCGATGCAGCTACTTACAAAATATGTAATTTTAATTTACCGAAAAAATTTCAATTTGTACTGATTGATTTTCAGTAGCCAACATAACTTACTTTATCATTTAAAATTTGATCCAAAAGTTCATTATATTTTTCGTTTCCTCCAATTTTTTCTATGAATTCATGCAGTTTTTGATTCATCTGATCCAAAATTTCTAGTAGGTCTGTTGGCACATTGATACATTCTTCCAGTACAATCAATTCATTTCCTTCCTATAAACAATAAAATAAATTAATTAATCTTTAATATAACAGTAGTTTTTATCTTAATAAATTTATTTATCGTGACTCAATTCTACAACCTTCATTTTTCGGTTATTGCGGTCAAATTTAGTGGTGCAGCTAATAACTAGGACTCTCAAAGTCACTCAAGTGACACAGTCGGTGCTTTAAATAAGCTTTAGTAATGATGCTGCACTACTACAATAATAGTTACTATTATGTTAGGAATGCTGTATCGCGGGTTGTCATCAAGAGTAGATTTATCTATGTTCAGTAACTTGCGTTTTAAATAAGTTTGCTTAAACTCTTTTTGGCGATTTTGCGAAAGATTCTTTTTCATGGATACAGTAGCAATAAATTTAGCATATTTTTTTAGCCAGCTGAGGTATCGAATTAAAAACTTATTGATTAATGAATAAGGTAAATGTCCAGGATTATTGGACAGATACCGTAAATGTCCCCCATTATTTATCATAAAATCACACTTTAGAACCCGAAAAAATATTCTAAATTTAGTTTAACCACTAAACTTTACTGTAGTATAAAAAAAACATCGTTTATAACCTTAAAACTAGCTCAAAAATCACTTCCAAGTGAGCCCTTCAAACAGCTCCAAAAGTTGTTAGGCACCCCCAGGAAAATCTCGAATTATCACGAAAAATTGCTTTTTTATTTTATCGATTACAAATCGTAAAATTCATTGAAAAACTTAAAAACTTTTTTTTCTATCACTTTACACCTTTAAAAAAATATTTATAACAATTTTTACCATGAATTTATCTTTTTTCATTATTTATTGAGGGGGTGCCGGTCAGGGGGACAATTGAGACTACTTGTGCCCGTGTTGGCACCAAGTTCGAGTTTTACGTGTGTCCCTTAGATGGCACCTTTTTTATTTACTGTTTTTTCGTGTTTACCTTGATAATTTCACTGGTGTTTACGCATAAAAATGTTTGAATATCATCTTCACACAGTTTAAAAAAAGTTTGGTGAGTTGAAATGTGCAGAATGTTTATATCTGAGCTTTCAAAGTTAACCTAATTTTTACGAAAAATCCCTCGAGGGCCGGGCCGGCGAAGATAACCTTGGTTGAGTTTTTTGTTCATGATCTTCTGCTGAGGAGCTGATTTTGAGTGTAGAATTTAGTGATATTGAACTAAAATCAAATGATTTTAATCATCCACAGCGGTAAATAAGTGATTTTGATCAATTTTCAATCAAAGTTAGTGAGTTTAATACGAAAAATATGCGTAAAATGCTAAATTTAGGGGTGCCATTCTGGGGGACATTTCTGAAAATTCTTTTTCGGGGGGTGCCAACTTCGTGGACATGACTTTGGCGTTAGTTTATAGTAAATTAAGCACTTTTTTAATGAATAATTGATGAAAAAAATGATTGAACACTATTCCTGACTTATTTTGTAAGCATCCTGTGAAAAAATTATAGATTTTCATGCAGTATTACTGTAATAATCGAGCGTAAACCAAAAATCCCCCCTTGAAAAGTGTCCAATAATCCCAGACATTTACCTTATTTTAAATTTAAAAAAAATTACGCCTACTTCAAAATTTATATGTAAAGGCCTAAATAGATTTTACTGCTACAGATTCGGTAAAAACAGAATATCTTACATCAAACTTTTTACTCAAGTTAAAAAGTTTTAATCCAATATTGTGGACTAAATCATGAAATTTGACAAGTTTCTCTTCAGCTCTCCTTTGACGTTGACATTGTTCCTCAATTTTCTTGTTTAATTTTTCTAGCTTTTCTTTGTTTCTGAAAAATATAAAGCAAACATTTTTATTTGAAATAAGTATGTTTCGAGCAATCAGCTTTAAAGTAGTTTTACTGAGATCACAAAACTAAAAAAAGTGTTAGTATCTTTGTTTGTAAGCGATCTCGCGTGTAAATTCACTTTTAACTTTCAACATTTTTCAACCTATTCATTAAGGAACCGAAAAGACTGTTCCAGCCCCAATATTTTTACAACAATATTACTTTTACAAGAAAACAAGTCAGATGACTATTTTTAGTTTATCATTACTGTTATTTTTGTAACTCTCCGCAAAGTGTCAGAGGAGTAAATGACTTGTTTGTAGAAGTTTAATTATATTAATCATCAAGGTTTTTCTTGACGTTTTTAGTGCCAATTTTCGAATCAAGAATTTAGTTATATTTTGCTATGTTTCATAATTTTGGGTATTTTTATTCTCACGATTAGGGTTTTAAGTAAGATTGTTCGAGCGGAAATGTGCTGACATTCTGTTCAACAAACACAATTCACGCGCTAGAGACAGGGTCCAGACTTGCGTTTCCTGATAATTTCAGTACCTGCCAAGTGTTTTTTGATCCTATGTTAAGTACTTAAGTACTTCAAAAATTGTATTCTTATTATGATGATTATTATTATTATTATTATTCTAAATAAATATTCGTAATTTGCTCAGTTCAATTTTATTCTAATAGATTTGTAATTTGGTAATAGAGCATAACAAATGTTATTAACTTCATGTTGACGTACTGCTACGACAGTTAAAAAATTTATATCCTGAAGAGGACACCATATGTAGTGTCGAAACGTTGATAAACAATAAATGAAAAATTTATATACTAGTTTTCTGTTATGCTCTAATACCAAATTACAAATCTATTAGAATATTATTATTATTATTATTTGATATAACTTTTTGTAATAATTATTGTAACTACGTCATTTAGTATTCCTTATTTTTACTTATGTATTTTTTGTATTCTAAAAAATCTTTATATAACATAATGCACATTGAATAAAATCAAAATCTCCCCTCCCGCCCAGAGGGGCTCAGAGTTTAAGATTGAATGCCCTGACCCACTGCGGCTCTTGGTTTGATAGAGTTATATAGAATTCTACTGAAAAATTACAATACAATGAAAAATTTCAAGTCTCTTTTTGAATAATAAGATTTTGTATCAAAGAGAGAAAAACCTTCCTTATAAAATATTTTAAATGATATCACTTTTTTTGTTTTAAATAAACTATGGCACTCTCTCAAGCTTGTTTACCTAAGCAAGATTATTTAGGGGTATACTTTAAGATTGTTCTCTAGCCAAAAGTTCTAGACACAGTACAATATGAAATGTATAGTTATTATTCTAAAGACTGCATCTCGGAGAATAAAAAGAGAGAAAAAAAAGTAAACAAACTGGTCGGCGTCTTTGGTCTCTGCAAACTTTTGCATCTCAATCTCTGTGTTAAGCTGCTGTCTCTTTTTTTCCATTGCCATTTTTTGTTCCTCTGTGGTGGCCTGCATTTTTTTAAGCTTTTCTTTGGTAGCACGTTGAGCCAGAAATCTATCAAGCACTTCCTCCGTGCGCGAGACTCCGGTAACGTTACGTAGCTTGATAAATACTTCTTCAAGCTGGTCAACTTCGCGCTGGGGTATGTCGTTTTTAGAAAAATCATCACCGTCGCCTGAAATTGGTGTCTTTCGTCCTGTATCTACTTCGTCTCTTGGCATATTTCTATTTGATGCAAACATCATGCGTTCGAGTCGCTCGAGCTCTATTTTTCGATCCTCTACTCGTTTTCTATAATCAATCAAACAAATTGAACAAAGTTTATATTTGGAGGTTCAATGATATATCGATCGTCCCAGCGAAGAAAAAACCTTAGCTGAAAAACTGATGGTTTAAAATCACCAATGAGGGACAGAAATAAAAAAACCAGAAAAAATCTAAAATCTTGATAAGTTGGTAGGTACCCAATAAATTCTATTTTTTTATTATTTCCGATTTTTTAATTCATTTCTGTCTCTCATTGAAAGTTTTAATTTGCAGATTTTCGGCTACGGTTTTCTCCACTTGCACCGTCGATATTACTACACTGGTGCACCATGTTTACCAGAGCGATTTTGAGACACCAAGGGCGAGCGAAGCGAAGCGGAGCCCAAAGTTCTGGAAGGAACCCTGGTAACGTGGTGCACCAGTCTGGTAATGTATTTTCACGTATGATAACCGAAAATATGGAACAAAGTTCTGATTTACAGTTTAGAGTGCGGGAAAGTAAATTATCAAACCTGAAATCCTGTATCACAATTTCTCGTTCTTTGGACATCTTCATTTCTTGAGATTCTTGTACGTTTAAGGCTTCTCGAGTTGTGTCTCTCAGAGCCAATGCTTCAATTTTGACTTCCTGGTTGTTATAAAATATACTTTATTTTTTATTTTAAAATAAAATATAATTAGGCATCATTTTCTTAAGTTTCAAGTGAATAGTACCTGTAGCCTCTTGATTTCATTCTCCTGCTCCTGTTTATTATTTTCAAGTTTATCTAGACAAGACGAATAGAATGATGCGTCAGCCTTCAAACTTGACCAAACTGCCCTATATTTTTTTCGTACCGTATCTGCTTCCATCTGCATAACACTTACTCGATGCAACTGATTTTCCAGTCTAGCAATTTTCTAAATAACTCACATTGTTCTTAATTTATTCAACCAATAGCTTAGTTTATAACAATTTTAAACTCTGCCAAGATCTAAATTACCTGTTTTATTAAGTGGTTGGAGAGTTTCACAGGTACAATCAATCCTGGTTTACCACTCATTAACGCCTCATATTCTTGTAAAAGTGTTGTCATTCGTTTCTTTTGCTAAAAAAAAAAATAAAAAATAAAAAATAAATAAATTTAAGATCTTGTAGAGGCCAGAGGTGAGCATTATTCGGACGCTTAGTTTTTTTAAAGTTATTATTATTTTTTTTTTATTCCATCAACGAGCTTAAATACAAAAGTAAATATTATTCTTTCTGATCATACATACATACATAAATTACTTTTCTTTCTTCACAATAAATTAAATTTAAATTATAGAAGTAAAACGGGCAAATATCCTCATCATGTTGTTGGATGCTGTATATAATAAAATATACTATCCAAGCAGATTAATCAACATGCGTATAAGATCAATGGGGAACACGTGGGTTCTCTGTAGGTCTTAAAATCTAGATTTACTAATTAAACATCATGTAATAGTCTAAGTTATATATTGACACATATTCAAGTTTTTTATATTCATTAGACCAATCCGGATTCTTCATATTCTATTCACTGGTGTATTAAATTGCATTTGATTTGTCACATTGAGTTCCATGTACTCTCTTGGATTGCGTAAGTTGTAATGAATGTCTCTTGGGATGAATATTTTTACGTTCGAATTTATGTTTGTAATTTGGAAGGCGAGTCTTTGATCGAAAATGAGTTCCAGATTTTTCATTTTATGTTTTCTATCCAGAGTCGTGCCATCTGTTTCATAACCAAATTCGATGACTGAGAGATTGTGAGAGTATTAGGAGACTTCGACACATTTTTTTAGTTTGAATGGGAGACCATTTCTGTTGGGCCAGTTTATCAATGCGCCTAGATCTTTCTGCAAACCAGAGACGACAAGAGGTGATTTTATTAACCTATATAATTTCAAATTATCCACATGAAGCAGAATGAGGGAAAACATAAAATTTTATAATTATTAGAAATAGCAGCGGTCCTAGATGAAATCCTTGTGGCAACCCAGAGGGTACAGTAAAAAATTCAGAACAGACGCCATGTACTCTTACTGATTGCATTCTTTCTTCTAAGTATGACGCAATGAGCTTATGTGTGCGGCCTTGGATACCGAAATTCCAAAGTTTCTGAAGTAATAATTTGACATTTACTTTGCCAAAAGTCTTAATGAAGTCAGTGATGACATCTACCTGCGTGTCAGCCTTGAATACTTCAGTCAGAAATGTGGATAAAGTCAGCAAGTTAGAGGTTGTTGATCTCCTTTTGATGAATCCGCGTTGATGTCTGAAATTTTTAGCTATAAATGTTAGCTATCATATAGTCGATTCTCTATCTAGTACACTGGTGTGAAAAAAATCAAAAGTGTGTTTATGAACATCAAAGTGTAGGCTAACAGCCGACTTAATAACTCTTCTTCTTCTTATATTCATGTATGCGGACACCTAGCGCGCATTTTGTTTGTACCACTTATGTAGCTGGACAGTTTTTACAATTAAATTTATATACAACATTAGTCATATCCCATTTTTCGGTTTTGTCTTTGCCAAGTCTTAATATTAATTTTTGGTACGGTACAAATTTTATATCTTCTCAACATTTTATTACATTTATAAAAGAGCTGCTCATGGTATAAGAGAGAAATAAGGAGGGGGCGATCGCAGTTTAGAGAATTTTCATCGTAAAGAGATTAAATGTATCGGAGTCTCCTGCGAATAGTGACAACTACAAACTTTTCGGGGTAATCATTCTCCAGCAGTTGTCGTCTTATCAATCTCAAATTCTTTTCGTGAAAATAGGAGTGAGACAAAAGAATCGCTCTATCAATGAAATTCATCACAATATCCCTCTTTTGCTGAACAGAGTGATTAGAATTGAAATCAATGAGACGACTCGTGAATCATCAACATAGCAAAAATAAAAAAGGGGCGCAAAGTCATGCAAAACTTCAAACTTGCGTAAGTGATCCAGGGGTGCGATTCTATACTAAGGTTAACGCTAACTAACATTAACAAATTTAAGATTGATTACACCCATGGTATTTTTTGCTTAGTTATTATTGTTAGTTAGTGTTAACCATAGTGTAGAATCGGACCCCTGTTCCAGATCCACCATCGCAATATCAGCAAAAAAGGGTGAGATGAGGGAACCCATGGCAGAACTGAAAACCTGTTTGTAGATGTCACCATTAAATTTAAAAAATGTATTCCTAAAAAGAAATTTCACGGTGTCACGGACATCTTTGACAGAAATTCTACATTTTTCTTCGATGACCTGATAACAGCGATCCAAGTTAGTCAAAACATCAGATTCAGTCACGTTTGTAAACAATGAAATCGCGTCTACAGGGAAAGCAAACCAAAATCAGCTAGTATCCTAAGGTTCTCAACCCTACGTTTCAACTCTAAACTGTTATTCACATAAGAAAGTGGCAATGGAAAAAAATGCTCTTCAGTTTGTTGTCAATAACACTAGAGAGAAAATGAGTGGGGCTGTTGACAGTAGAGATAATTGGTCTAAGGGGGATGTTATCCTTGGGGAGGCCGTAAGCTTTGGCCAAAACGGTGCCGCTCTGTGTCAACTGGCACTTAAGTTTATCGAGATAACCATTTTGATTCCACGACTTCAAAATCTCATAAGTCTTCTTTTGCAAATTCACAAGAGGGTTAGTTTTACGAATTTTATTCACACTCCTATTTGCCAAAAACTCACTCATCTTATCATTATAGTGATCACGTTCAATGCAAACTGTAAAATTACCCTTCTCAGCATATATGAATAACAGATTAGGGTATTCACGCATAAAATCCCGAGTTTCAAGCAATTTCTTGGAAAAGTCGCGGTCAAAGCCCAATATATGTTTTGTTTTCAAGATTCACGTTTCAAGTTATCAACAACAATGTCTCTAACTTCATTCTTAACACGATCTTCAAAGTTAGATTTACTCAACACACATTCAATATTCTTAACAGTATTGACACCGTTGACTTGTGACAATCTTTCGCATTTGTTAAATTTCCCTCCCAGAAAAATAGCATCGATAACAGTCAGGAATCGGGATGGAGCTCAAATTTCGTACCCACTTTTTTCTCGCATCAGAAGAGCTTAACTTATCTTAAATCGCCATTCTTTGTTCTTTCCTCTAATTAGACTCTGTAGTTTGAATTCATGTTTGCGTGAATTTTCTATGTATATTCTAAAGCTCTTAATTTCAGTAAATTCAAAAAATCGGTCTAACGTGGCAGAGTCGATCGGAAAGTTCAGAATCTCCACGTTCACTCTATTGAGAGACTTTCCCAAAGAACTCAAGAGAGAGTTGAGTTTTTTGTTTGTTTGTTTTTTTTTTTTTTTTTTTTTTTTTTACTTCATTACCCTTTACAGACTGTATTGGCTCAGTAGCTGGGTAACACATATGTGAGGGGGCTTACAGCTAATCCAATAACCTCACTTTATCTCCTCATCGTCCTATAATTCTTTTACCTATCATCCTTTTCATCCTTTACCTATCCATCTCCACTGTTGCATCCATCCAGGATACTGCCTGTGAGTTCGGAAAACTCCTCTGAGAAAAATTTTCAGAGGTAAAAAGTCACCCAAGAGTGGCAAGTGTATTGAGTGATTCTAATTAGATATTCATGTCACATTTCGTAGGCATAAATACCTACCGAAACTGAATTGTTCACACCTCCCTTTCGTCATGTTGAATCGGAAAAAACCACCTAATCGATACCCGAAGTGGCAGTCACCATGCGTCGTCAATCACCCATCCAAGTACTGACCGTACGTAATGTTGCTTAACTTCGTTGATCGACCGAAGCAAGGACTGGTTTTTGTTTTTTTTTTTTTTAATTCGTTTATTGGACCAATAAAAGGACTCTCCGCAACTTCATGACCGCGGTTACGCCGTTGTGTTAGAAAAGTTCTAAAACAAATTTACTTATGAAAGCCTTGTCTACAAGTTCATTTTTTTAAAATTTATTCGAAACCTAACCGTCCGAATAATGTCCTGCAATTCTAGTAGGGACTGCTATTTAAGCCAAAAATGGTTTTGATAGGCATAATATAAAAATATAAAAATTTTATTTGTATATTATTTATAAGTCAATAATTATTTATTAATAAATTCAATTATAAGGGAAAAGTTAAATGTATGTACATTAAAATTAATTTTTTATCTAATATAATTTGTCAATTGTTGCACCTACAAATAAAATCGGTGTCAAAACAATAATTTAAATATTTTAACGTTTCTGGATGGGATCATAAAATTTTGAAAAAATATATTTTTTAGAAATTTAATTTTTTACGGTATAAGATCGCTATTAAAACTTGTGGCATTCAAGAGGTGAAACAATCGAGAGAAAAATAAACTTTGCTTGAAAAATATTAATTACTTGTTTAATTTTTCAGTTTTCTATTAACTTCTAAAAAATAAATTAAAACAATTCTTGAATAAAATCTTAACACTAATAAAACTTTTTGGTTAATTTTTAAAATTTACATTGAAGTACAATTCGTAATATGGTCAGACTTACTCATATCTTTTTATACTTACATCAATTTTTTTATTGAAGAATTTTCACCCAGGGTAGTTAAAATTATGTGTAGAAAAGGATCATAGGGGGCCAAGCCAAATTAAATCAATCAATTATTGAATTTGCAACGTTTCGTTGACTGTAGTCAACATCTTTAGGCAAGTAAAAGTAATTAAAATTTTAAGATACAAGAGAAAGATGTCACGTTGCAAATTCAATAACTGATTGATTTAATTTGGCCTGGCCCCCTATGATCCTTTTCTACGCATAATCAATCTTTTTAGTTTAAAAGAGTTTTTTATAAACTTTATAAAAAAATTTTAATTAATATACAAAAAAAAAATTTTCTGAGTACTTGTTTGAATAATTAATATAAAATAAAAATTGATTGTAAAACTAAAAAAAGACTCAACTACCAACTAGCATACACAATACATTTGCTTAACATTTTACAACTCCGTAAATTCTTTGGTTTGATTACCTCACAATGCAATCAATTCATTTTGTAATAAGCGTAACTCCATTACATCAAAGCGCAAAACTTTTAATTTCATGTCGTTGGTATGTAAATAAACGGAATAATTAATTTTTTTTTTCTAACGGGAAGCTTTGTAATTGATGAAGTATCATCAAGCGATATGATCAACAAAGGTTACTCATGCATCTCTTTTACACTACGCTTTATTTCCTTCCTTATTTGAGCGCATGAATGTTTTGGTTTAAAAAAATTAGTGCAGAAAAGGTCGAATAAAAATGACGTTATACCTTATTACTTTGATACTTAATCAAGTCGATTTTTTTACGCAATTGAATGTTGTCTTCGTCCAACTTGGCTACGGCTTCTTGGAAACTTCTATTTTTCAAGTAAGCGGAAGTTTCGCTACTGGTGCGAGCAGCTTGTTCAACAGCCTCATCGATCTAAAAAAAATTAACAATAATAATTACACTTTGTGATTAATTTGAGCTTGCATTCTTATTAAAAATACTGATATTCTAAATGGAAATCTTATTCCGACAGTCAATCATTTTTTCAGTATAATCTCTCAACGAAATGACAAATATTTCAATCCACTAGTTTAATAAATCACTTGACTTGCTAAACGTATTTAGCGTTTCACAGATGATTTTCTTACAGAAACTTACTTCTTCACGATTTTTAATCAATCAATTATGTTAAACTGGGCTCGCTTGAAATAAATTACTTTGATAGGTAGCAATTTAATGCTAGGCGAGAAAATTTAGAATAACAATCGATTTGATTGAAATCTTATAAAAGCTAACGTACGATCATCTTCTCAAGGTTTATTCGTCTTTCAGAAGTCATGAAGATTCTTAGAGCGTTTTTAACTTTTTGCAGCATTGTAGGTAAGTCGTTGTGTATGATATGAACGATTACAAAAATTTTATAAACTATCGTTATACCTTGGAGTGTTTTATAATTCATCGCGAATAATGTGAATAAAAATAAAAATGGCAAGTAGTTTTATCTTAAAATAACACTTAATACGTACCAAATTTTGCTTACTTTTTATTTATTTATTTTTCTTAACAGTTAAATCTTTGTTTGTTTGTTTTTTTGTTAACCCTTAATAACTACTCGATTTTAATTTTTAATCAATTTTTGTATATTCTGCAGTACCTAGTCAAAGTAAAACATTAAGATTAGCATATAAAGCCGAAAACGCAAATATTGGAGAGTTTCCATACACAGTATCAATACAATTTGACAAAACCCATTACTGCGGAGGGTCTCTGATCAGCAAAACTCACGTGCTGACAGCTGCACACTGTGTAGAAGATTTTGTCGATATTCGGGATCCAAGCGTTTTAAAAAAAGTTACTGTTGAAGTTGGATCAAATAAAATTGGTGCTGGAAAAACTTATGAAATTAAGAGGCTCTCACAAAAACGAGACTACGAAATGGACATCTTCGGCCCTTACGTCAATCAGAACGATATTGGAGTTATAACCGTACAGTTTTAATTTTTTATAATAAACTATCTTTAATATGTTTATAAATTATAAAATGTCAAAATTTTCACAAAGAAAATTCAAGCCATTATTATATTATAAATTAAAACTTGCCAAGAGTCATTCGATTTAACCATAAATAACTCTAACGATTCATAAGTAACTCTAACTCTAATGAAAAAAAAACTCTAACGATTCATTCTTAAATGCGTTCACTTAAAAAAATAATGATTGTTTTTTAGTGGTTAGAACGTTTATTTATTATTTTTTTGTAAAATTTAAAACAATATAAATTGAAAAAAGTGTTATACATGAATCTTTTCACAATAATACTCTATTTGCAACAAATATCGTATAAGTTCAGTTAAAATATAAAAATTCTTATTTTTAAAATTCAAATTTTTAATTTAATGTTCTAAACCAATCAAAATCATATTAAGTCGATGACACTCGATCTTGGTTAATTTTTATATAGAGGAATATCAGATTTACTCGATTTAACTTTGGTAGCTGATTCCGGAGCGGTTCGAGGCAGCGTGTTGTATCCCGATGTTTAAAATTCGTATACATTATATTATAGGTATACAACGCGCTGCCGGAATCTGCTCTCACAGTTGAATCGAATAAGTCTTTTATTTTTTGATTCAACAATTTGATTTCAATAAATTTTGAATTTGAAATTGAAAAAATTTGATTTAATTATTTATGTTTAAAATATAATAAATAAAATAATTGTTTATGATGAAATCACTATTTTTTTTTTAGCTTCAAACTCCAGTAAATATTCCAAATGACAAAATTGTAAGTCTTCCGACTGCCCAGTCAAATATAACCGAGGGAACCGAAGTTACAGTTATGGGTTACGGCAACAAAGTTATGGGAGGTCCAACATCCCAAGTTTTGCTAAAATCAAAGCTTAAAATTGTGTCAGAACAAGAGTGTAATAAACATTACACAGACATGATGTACAAAAAAGTTTTACCATCTCATTACTGCGCTAAGCGTGGTTCTGGTTATGGAGTTTGTCAGGTTTGATTATTTTTTATTGTTAAAATTTTAGATTGTTTTTTGAATTTTTTTCACAAATGCACTTCGTGCCTTGAACTGATCCACACTCAGAGAAAGGTTTGATTGGGTCAACAATATATTGTAACATCTAAGATGCCATAGTTAATATAGAGACAATGATGCACATTGTAGCAGTAACAATATCATGGTAGCGCTGACTAAATGTGTATTAAGGGTTAACATGTTTCTAGTTACACTGGTATAGTACAACTTAATTTTTAAAAATTTCTTTTTTGTGATTTTGGTATAATTAATGTATTTAATGAATTGTTTTAATCTTAAAAAATATACAAATGATTATAAAAATCACAATATTTAAGAAATAATGACTTCAATTTTAAGATTTTAAAAATTAGCTAGGTTAGGTTAGATTTGCTTCGCTAGTCGCAACAATATGTATTATTATCCTTACTATACGTATTGTAACTGCTACAATGTTTCGACTATTGAGGGAACAAAGAATATTTAATTGGTCCAATCAAATCTTTCTCTGAGTGCATGAACCCTATTAGAAGGTTATTGAAACGTGAAAGTTTTAAATTTTGGTTTCTATAAAATTATTTAGTTTTTTCAAAAATTTCGGAAAACTTTTGTTTTTTTTTTACTATTCTTGATGGACTTTTCTAAATTTTCCAAGTAGGATCTTTATGAGTTTTTAAAATACTTCCTTAAGATTTTCTGAAATTTTAATATAAGGTAAGAAGTATATCCAAAATTCTCATTGCAGTCACAGTTTTTACTTGATACAAAGGCATATATATATAATGTAGGCTCAATTTTTGTGATTTTACCGCATGAGTCTTACAAATTTTTTTGTAACTGTTGTTGAATGACCAAAATGAATATTCTGATTTAATTCTTATGGTTGAAACATTTTCGTAATATATTTTTTATAAAAAGAGAATTGCGAAAACAAACAGAATTTGTAAAAAATTTAGTAAAGTAAAATTATTAATTTTAGGGTGACAGCGGAAGTGCCATGATCCACGAACGTCAAGTTATTGGAGTTATATCTGCGGGAGATGGTTATTGCGGTTCAGGCAGTCCCGACGTCTTTACCAAAGTTTCAAGTTTCCTCCCATATATCAACTACGAATTAAATTATGATTTCAAAAAAAAAAAAGACTTTAACAGCCCAGCCAAATCTGTCAATGTGGATGAAGTAAAAACTGAGTCTAACCAAGATTTTTATAGGTTCCAACCACAATTTATTCTTTTCTGGCCATCTCGAGGAGCTTATTACCCACCTTACTTCTTTTGAGTGGGTTTGAGCTTATACTTTAGTTTACTGTGTAAGGTAGGTGTACCTAATGTACACATGAGAAGCGCGAATGCATGCTCTGGCCCACCAAATCAATATTTATTAACGAGTGAAGTTTCGTTTCAAAGCTTAATCCAATAGCTTTAGAACAAGACTTTAAATGTCAAGTTATAATAATCGGGATCAAAATGCCAATTTAGTCGAACCAATTAATTATTATTTCGATCGGCAGCATCCTGTTTTATTGGTAAAGCATTAAATCTAGTGATTTTAACCAAGAAAAATAATAACAGTGATAAAACATGAATTTTGGGTTTTTTACTTTTGCTACCGTGTAGAGTCATCGTGGATCAAAGATTGGAGCATATTCAAAATATCAAGAGGGGCTACATTAGGTACACCTACCTTAGTATTTTTTTACACATTTTATAATAAACTTGTTTATAAAATAATTGATATTTTATTTTAATTAGATTACGATTGTGGTTTTTTGTACGTGCCACTGAGAAATTTATGTTTTTCGGATAAGCTCATTTTAATCAATAAGAAATTATTCAAATTAAAACTTTTTTCAATCGTTCACGCATTTACTTGAGGCAAAAAATAAATTTATAGTTAAAAAAATGTCAAGGACAAAGAGGATAGAAAACTGAAACTATTTCAAAGTTGAAATAAAATTATAAATTTCAAAGTTCGCCATTGGTAAGGAGAGCACGTTATTCAGTACAGGTATGTGCTGCATAAGTAATTGCTCTAGTGCCGATTTATGCGCGTTGAGTGAATCTGCGTGTTCTTCCAGTGTTAAGGGTCGTAATATACACGTATCTGCAAAATGGGTTCAAATTAAAAATGCTTGTGTCAATTAAAAGTACATTCTTAGCCTTGGCGAATTCTGCTTGGAGCTCCTTGACTTCCCTCTTAAGCCGAGCAATCTTCTCCGCACTCTCGCGTTTCCTTGCATCGCATTCTTCAAAATTCGCCTTACGCTGACCCTCTGTAATCAAACGTGTTGTTACCAATAAATTAGCATAATCACTCCACTTATCATAACTAAATATGAATAAGATTAATATTTATCAACAAATAATATTTTTAACACTGACGTTTTTCTCAACCATGGGTGTCATTCGTATTATTAATGTACCGGATTTTTTAATGGAATTAATTTTATCGGCAAAGTCTTTATTCTTTTTAATCACTAGATCAACAAAGAAATAAAATTGAAATTCTAATGTTTTTAAATTATCGCTTATCTTTTATCTTTTTCTTTAAACAAACACACAAAGCCCTTAACGATTAATTAATTATATTTTATTTATCACAAAATTGTAAATAAATAAGGGCTGTCAAACGTAAAACTTTTATAAAACTTTTTGTTTTTAAATTTCGACTTACCAAATTTTAATTTCACGGTAGTTTTACAACTAATATAATAGTTTTGCATAATGCATTTTTTGAATTTGATGCACAGGACAAAAAATAGATTTTATTTTATTTTAAAAATCGTCATTTGTAATTTATACGGCGTGAGTAATCAATTTTAGCATAAAAAAAAAAAATACCCTAAAAAAAAAAAATTGTGTAAATTTGTTTGATTTTGAAACGTGCGAGTCGAATTTCTTCGATATATAGATTGTAGCTGAAAACCGTTATCAATTACATACGTTGATTGGATCGACTTTTAAACGAACTCTAATAGTTGTTTGCGGTGACAGCTTCTTTTTTTAGTTTAAGCCGGGCGAGAAAGCGGGACCCCACTGGTTGAAGGCCGAATTAATGGGACCAATTAAAAGAGAATCGCGCACGGTTTTTACAAAGCCACTGGATCGGTGATAACGATCCTTAAAAATAATGTTGAGAAAAGTAAACTGTTCAACTGATCGATGTCGCGTAATTCAAGAAGTTTTTTCAGCTCCTGTCGATTGCCTAAATAAAATGTAATGAGAACTGTAAGCACTAACCGTATAAGGGTGTGCTTTCTGAGTCTTTTTCGACTTTAATGCAGTGTGCGCTACATGCTTTTTTCAAACTTTCTTGATAAACGGAATAAGTTAAAATTTTATATTTCAAAACAGTTCAAACAAATAATTTGAGAAAACTTTAGCATTTTTTTTTTTTACTTAACTAAGTGCAGTAAAATAAAAAATATATACATATAAAAAGAGAAAAAAGAATTGTTGCCCAAAAGTTAAACAGTTGACTCCTTCATCGTGATGAAGGGATGAACGCACTCGGGTCCTTAAAACCGCCCCGGTGACGATGCTGCACCCGTACTATAATATACTAAACTTCACACACTTATTGTGTAACATATTATTTCGTTTTATAAAGTTTTTTTTTTTTTTTCAATTTTTGGTGCCTATTTCGTCACATTAAACGCATCTTTAGAAAAAAAAAAACCGTCCAAATCAATTGAATAGAAAAAAAGTAGATTGATTTTAAAAATTAAGTGTTTCGCTTTCATCGTCTTTTTTTTAAACCTTTTGAGGGGTGGAAAGTAGGTCCAGACCAGAAAAAAAAAAAAAAAAAAATTATTTTGCAGGCTGGTAAAGTCCAAATCTGGAGTCTGTTCTTCAAAATTTCTGTTATTGGGTCTAATACCAAAAATGAGAATTCAAAAAAATAAAAAAATACTAGAAAATATTTCGCAAAACTCTGAGACTTATCTATATTTGTCGAATCTTCGGTTTGACGTAACAATTTTCATAATAATTAGTTTTTGTAAGAATTAATCAAAAATACAAATTTGAAGCCTACATTCAAAACTACAAGAGAAGTAACTTTTTTAACACAATAAAATATAACAACTGTAGTATAAGCTTATGACAGTTGGTTATAAATGTTGATTTCTATGATATAATTACAACGTAGAATGTATTATAGTAGTTTGAAAATATTTTCAAAAAGTTTCTTCTTTTGCAGTTAATTTTTAATTCCTGCTGAGTATTTTTCAAATATTTCCAGTTTATATTTCCATTCCACGCGCAGTGATAATAAGTCATTTTAGGTCAAATTTCGATATTCATTTGTTATTACCTTTTGTTGTGCTAATTTTTTTTTTTTTTTTTTTTTTTTTTTTTTTGAATAGTTACTTTTGTTATAGTATTGAATGCGAGCGTCAAATTTGTATTTTTCGCGGGCTCGCTTGCGACAATAACCGTTTGCTGCTGAACTCTACTTCTACCTGTTTTTATGGAACTTTCATGAAAAATACTATTTTTTCTATCGATACTAAGTAATTGATAAGAAAAACATATAATTTAAGAAAATACATTTATTTTCAATTTCATGGCTATATTGTTGGTATGCGCTATTTTGATTAAAAAAAATTTTCTGCTTCCCAGCCCTTTTTAAAATGCAAGCTGAAAATCAGTTTTCCTTTGAATAAAAACTAACAACTTTGTAGCGCACGTACTTAGAAGAATTTTTTTTTCTCAAAAATTGATAAAACCTTTAATTTAAAATAATAGTTAATATTTATATAATTTAATCAAACTTTACATTTTTTTTCTTTTTATAGAAGCCATGGGTGCCTAAATTAAAAGTTATGCGCTTTAGTCACTAAGCTATCGAACTTCTTAACTGAAAAATTATTTAGACTTTAAAAATTCATCTTATTTAAAAAACAAGTTTATAATTAGAAAGTTTTTAAAATGATAATAAACTATCTTAAAATAAACGTATAAATATGTAAAATACATCATTTTTCGAAAAAATGTTAAGTTATTTAAACTCACCAGAAAGTTGAATTTTTTTTTTTACTTCAGCTATTTTTTTGTTTAATGCTATCAACTTTCCGCTTTGAGACACTTGCGCATCGGACATTTTAACATGTACTGAACTCTAAACTTAATATCTATATATTGATCAAACACCTGCAATACCTTGACTACATTCGAGGCTTTACTTTACAAAATAGAAAAATTATTAATTAATCCTTACAATTTTAATAATTAGAACTAACGAAACAAAACTTTACAGAAATGCATTAATCATTTTGAAGTTAGCACACTTTAATCAATTAATTTATGAAAAAAAGGATTATATATAGAGTCATGTCGCTGTGACTGGTGGGACATTTGTACACTTTTCGAATCAATTCAGTCCAATTAGAAAGCACAAATTACTAAAAATAATATGATAATCAGTAAACTTACAGTCTGTAGATTAATTTTCACTTTATACTTGTTGAATGATTCCGAATTTGAAAGAAGAGATCCAAAAAATAGGGGCCGTAACTGGTGGAACACGAAATGGAACTGACTTCTATTTTGCTCTCAACTATTGAATATGCTAATTTTTATTGGATAAAAATTTATAAAAAATAAAATAAAATAAAATAATCTGTCAAAGCGAAGTCCTAAATCTTCAATACCTGATAATCGTATTTTTGAACATAACAATAGATTTTCAGAAAAATATTTCAGGTTTGTGTGACTACATTGTGTGAACATCTATAAAATGACAATTCTTGAAGTCTGATAAATCAACTAAAACACTATTAAAAAATTTTTAAATTGTATCTCGTGGATTGTACAACTATTGAATTATTGACTGATCAAGTTGTACCGGAAAAAATTTATTTTTTCTCTCTCAATATGAGGCCATAAACCACAAAAGCTTAAAATTTAAAAAGAGGAATAAATTTTAATTTACGATAGTGGGTTCAAACGATGTATTTCACTTTTTTTTAACTTACACGAGACGATTTCTACGAAATATGAAAAATACTTAAGATGTAGTTAAAAAGAGTGCTACAGTAATTCAGTTTTTAACGATAATCATAATTAATGTTGCCTTTTCGATACATACTTCTTGAATCATGTAAACTCTTGATGACTTATAAGTTAAAATCTAATGCTCTTAAAGTCCGAACAACGAAGAAGCAAAAATCAGAAACGGTAACTGTTCAGAACCACTGAGCGATGAACCTCGACACGCAAAAGCTTATTTCTCTTCGGTACTATAGAATTATTACATGACATTTGTATTCGTTAGCCGCATATTCGTATGAGGTTTAAGGGCAAGTGTGTATTTGTAGAAACGCAATCAAAAATCAGCTCCAAGAAAAATTTATTTACCCGAACATCAGATAAGGTATTATAAATAATTACAAGCTGGTTTCATAAAGTAGTAATATTAATTAAGTAAATAATTTTACTTCACTCTCCAAATTCTATTATATAAACTTAAATTATATATTGTATGTAACATTATTTAAAATTTTTTTTCCTATAAGCAAACTTAAGAGAGAGCTCGAAAGAGAGCCCGCGTGGAGCGCTGTTGTTAGAGGTAGCAAAAGTAGTATGGCAGGACTGCTTTTGTTTACAGTTGCATATTTTAGTAATTATTTATTATTTTCGACGTAGTTTCTGTCCGAGAGGAGCAAAAACAGTATAATACACATGGCAGGGAGGTAGGATGCTCGTTCATGTGTGATTAAAATTCAATCATACAGGCACGGAAATCTTACCTACCTGCCATGTGTATTAACATACTATTGTTGAAACACATTTTCATACTTCGAGTAGTGAAAAGATAAACTGTTTCGGTGATGCAGTTTTTTATAAGCGATCATCTCATCGTAGCTAAAACTCTAACAATTGATTTGACAAAAATTTCAACTATTGCGTCGTTGGCTCACTCGGTTAATGCTTACACATTAGCCGGCGCTTGGTCTGCTTGGTTCCTATGGTCTGCAAGTACGATGTAAGACGTTTTAAACTGGATCTTTCCTAGGAGTCTGGTTAGGCAAGAAAGCGTGCTTGTTGTATCCTGTGAGTCTGGGCGAGAGCGTGGTGAAAAGATCTGCGACCAGTACCAAATCACTGTACCAATTACTGAACCAATTATTGAACTTAATACTGAACCTATCACTGCACCATACAATCCTAATTCTTTGATCGAATATTGGCTCACTCGGAAGATAACAGGGGATGGCCACTGATGGGTGGACCATTGTTCATCAAAAAATTGTTCTGATCACAGCTGATAAGGTAAAAAGACATTTCACCCATTATCGTTCGCCATCAAGAACTTATGGAACTTGGACAGCCTCTTCGCCTTTCCAGATGAAGAATCAATGACTTAATAATGTATTGTAATGTACCAAACTTTGTTTAAATGAATCTCTGTAGAGATTCAAAATTAATAAAAAAAAAAAAAAAAAAAAAATTCAGCTAATAAAAAAAATTCATTTTAAACTACTAAACTCGACTAAAATTATAAACATAAAATAATTAGAATTTTTATCTATTCTGCAAATCTAAAGTTGTGTATTACAAAAAATGAATATGAACAAGTTTTCAAATTTTTGGCTTTATTACCTATGTACCTATGTATTTAAATAAAATGATAAAAATCATATTTCGGCTACTTCAAAAAAATAAAATTTTTCGAAATCTTGGGGTTCCACCGTTCCACCCTCAGGACCTTCGAAATCGAAAGTATATAATAAAAAGTGCAGGGAAAATACTGTTCATTATGCAAGAAAAAACATCTTTGACCCAATGAAAAGATTTGAGAAAGAAATCACGATATTTTCTCACAGTCGCCCCCACCACCCGGTGCATCGTTCGGTTCAAAAATACACGCACGCTGCACACACGCGAGGAGAATAAAAAAAAGGTGCATTCCCCGAAAAAACGTAAGAAAGAAAGGGAAGAAAAGAGAAAAAAAAAACCGTTCGTTCATCCCTGAGCGATGTATAGCGGGTGCATGTGCGCCAGCTTGGGGTAAGTGTTCAGCCCCCCTCCACACTCGGGGCCCGTTCCATGCGTGTGTATTGTGCTGCATGGTCTGCAGGCGTTCCGCGATCCGCGTCCAACGGAGCCACCAGCGCACCAGTGAAAGCGGTCCCCTGTTCCTTCGAGTGCGCGCGCAGCTCGTGCTGCCTGGTAGCGCCCTACAGCGCGTTTAACCGAACAATAGAGCAGCCAGCCATAAGCACTGACGTACAGCCCCCGTCCGCACGACGCGCGCCGCTGTCGCCGCCGTTTTAATCTTTTTTTTTTTTTGTTATTTACACTCGCGATTTTTTAAAACTTCGTTACAATGTGTCTTTGACATTCGTTGTCATTTATTAAAACCTTCGGTTGCAAAAGCGAGTTGTAGCAACATTCGGGAGATCGGTGCTGCTGCAGTGTTTTTCGGAATTTTTACAACCGCGCGCGAGTGTTTCGAAAAGAAAATATATCTGCAGCTCAGTGCAGTGGAAAGATGAAAAACGGGCGCGACGAAGTGATTTAGCAATATTTCCGCAGTGTGCGTGTGTTTACAACCTGAATAAAAATTAAAAAAAGTGCAGGTGCGTGTTGATATAGAGTTGCACAGGAGAGTGATCGATAATCAATGTGTGAATTATAAAATTCAAACAAAGAAGAAAAAGAAGAGAAAGAAGATTTTTTAGTCGAAAAATCGGTGATGTATCTGCTGTGTGCTAAATAAAGTGCTGGTACACGACGGCTTCCATCACGGCCTCTCCGGGGCGGATGAAAAACAACGATGCTTCCGCAGCACCCGCGACCAAAATTAACCGGGAAGCACCTCGTCCTTCTGCTCGGTGCTCTCCTGGTCGGGCTACTGCCGGCAACTGCTTATGGTAAGTTTTTTTGCGGGGTTGGTTTTTTGTAAGCTCAAAGTTTGCGTTTATTTACTCCGCGGTCCTCGGGTCAACCAGATATCTCCCCGCGTTGAGATTATCTGCGGCAGCTGCAATGTCACGTGTCGAAACATAAGCATCAATCACGTGAAATTGTAAGTTTAACATTTGTTTTGGCTTATTCAGCGCGATTAACCACCAGCAGCACGCTGCGGAGGCTATAGGGAGAACGAGAGAGACGGATAAAGATGGCAACAGGTTTTCTGCTAAACGTAAATATATGTATACAGTGTAGTTAGTTACGTAGTTCCCTTTCTCTCGCGTCAGCCTGTTGCGTCTGATAAGCCGCACCGCTGAAATTTCCCGCAAATTTAAAATTTGGAGTAAATTGAAGCTTTTAAAGTAAAAAATCGCCTTAGGGGTTGCTCGTGGAGTAGTTGGAGGGGAGAGAGGAGGAAGTGCATCAGCATCGGTATTCCAATGCCGCTGCAGGCGGTGGCGCGCGCGCTCTCCTCGAAAGTCCCTGCAGCTGCTCTGTTACTAACCTTGGCGAAAATGTTGGCCGGCTGACGATGCTTGTGGGAACCGAACCGGGTTTGTTTTTTCTTTCGATTCACCCTGCTGCTGCTGCTCCGCCACTGCGAGAATCGAAAATCGCGACCACCTTTTTTTTTTCTTTTCTTCTTAATTTATCAATTTTGATTAGTCGACCCTTCTTATAATACAAGTTTACTTTGTTGGAATATCATTACGCGTTCGTGTTTTTCATTTTATAATAATCTCGACAAATTCTTTATTTTTGTTTTTTCATTTGAAAGAGAGATATAAATACTCTTTTCTTTCCAAGTAAATCAAATTATCAAAATAGCTGTAGTTTATGCTACTGATGGTTTCAATAAATTTAATGTCAATGTTTTTTGATTAGAAATCGTTGTAGTGTGAATTCCTTTCTGATAATTATTAGAAACTTCCCGTGTAATTTTTACTAGCTCTGTTTTTGTTTAAATTTTTTCTTTTTGTCCACACCGTGAGATTTATGAGAATTTTCTCCTCTGCATGAACTATAACAAAAGCTTATCGTCAAATAAATAATTTCTCTTATAGAAAGCGATGAAAAAAGTTTACAGGGCTGTTAAATCGTCATCCTCATGATTATCAATTTATCAGACTAAAAAACATTAAAATCAGTTTTATTAAAACTAAATTAAATTTAGTGAGTAAAAAACCGGTTCCAGTGCAACAATTTCACCAAAACGTTCAATGGCTTTGAAAAAAAAATCTCCGACGCAAGCCCGAAACGCGCAACACGCAACTCTCAAAAGAAGCTAAGCGTAAAAATGAGAAGAGAAAAAAGTTGATGAAAAAAAGGTTTCCAAATTATGCTATGTATTTAATATAGAGTTTCCAGAGGTTAATGCACCTTGAATAAGAAAGAAAAAAAGTGGGTGGGTGCTGGATTAAGGTACATAGTAGTGGCGCACTCGAATAATATTGGGCAGGAAGAGTAGCGTCGAGCGTGTACGAGGACGGAGGGCTGCGTGAGCCACACGTGTACGCGGTACAGCACCGGAAAGACGGCGGTGGCCAAGGGGAATAACAGAACAGCTGGGGAGAAAAAGGATGCCCCGCGCCTCCGCCTCGGAGAATAATGATGCTGGAGCGCAGTCAAGTAAAAACTATGCAGAGCCATGACACTGCCCGCACTTGGGAATTATTTTTTTACAAGAGTTACAATTCAATTGGAGCTGTAAAATGGAAAAAAAATGAAATCAGTGGTTCTCAGGTAGCGCGGACACTGGTTTGAGCTCGCAAGGGGTCGAGCAGAGCTACCGTAGGGGTATTGACGCAGGTGCCCAACCCCGGCTTGCTTTCCGGGAAGAATCGGCGCTGGTGCACCTCCGAGAGCTTCCAGTGTTATTGTTGTTGTAGGGCCCCGAGGGCATCGTAATTTGCTGCCGCTGATGCTGCGCCGCGAGGGGGGTTGCTTGGCGGACTTGCACCCAATACTTACCTTTTTCGGATGGGGGGGATTTTTTTCTTCCTTCTTCGTCTACTTCGCCGCCTTGTCCCTTTTACCTCGCTCCGAGTAAGTTGTGTTCATTGACTGGCAATACCACCGACGCCATCTAACCTATTTTTAATTAAAATCATTTACAATCAATATTTTTTTTCTTTTTAGCTTTGTCGTTTTTATGGCAACAATTTTATATAAGAGTTTCACCATTTTAAGTAAGGAATTTTTTAATGTGCATAGTAAAAATTTTTTTTAAACTAAGGTGCGATGGCACACAAAAATCACGCAGGTCGAGTATTCTACTCATCGATTCGGAGAAATAACCGAAACCAAACTTCGCAACCATTCATTT
Source organism: Encarsia formosa (assembly GCA_038277355.1). Classification (NCBI taxonomy): domain Eukaryota; kingdom Metazoa; phylum Arthropoda; class Insecta; order Hymenoptera; family Aphelinidae; genus Encarsia; species Encarsia formosa. The sequence goes on along the minus strand of CM076188.1, from coordinate 35,284,594 downwards.
TACATGTCTCTATACTTTTTTTCCCTCTGCTGCACTGATGATTTCGAGAATAATTTTAGGGTCTGACTTATTTTTTCACTCCTCCTCGCGGTTTTACTACCATAAAATTAAGGCAGCTCCTTTATTTTGTTTTTCATTTAGAAGAGTTTTGATGGTTTTTTGCATATTTAAACTGATTAAACGCTTTTACTAATTAGCCATTGAAAATTATTCATTTTGATCAGAATTATGTAAAAATTCTCGTAAAAATTAATATTATAGTTTTTAAACTGTTTTTTCTACCAATCTTTAGTAAACCGAAATAAACATTTTTTTTATTGAAAATCGAATAAATAAAATAAAACAAAACGAGAAAAATAATGAATGTACTAATATCTTTTTGTGTACTTTTATTCTATATTTTAGTAAAAAAATTGAGGGGAAAAATATTAAAATTTAAGATTATAATGATTATAAAATATGATTATTGATTATGTACTAGTTTACTAAGATTAAATTAGTCGTTAATATAAATAAAGCAATGTGTACAAATACACACCATCTCGTCTTAGCTCAACAAGAGCTTATTTTTCAATACATTATGCAGCTTAAAATAATCATGAGACCAGATACCGGTATTTATTTAATGACACAGTTTTAAACTGCTTTTACATGTGTAATTTTCGATGGTCTTTTTTCTCTCTTCGCCCAAAGAAAGACCATTTAATATGTAGAACTCGAATCGTTTAATTTTTTTCTGTACCCTAAACCTTAAAAGCTCGTTTAAATGGAATTTTAAACTCTCGAATAATTTATGTTATTATTTTAGATTTAACGCTAGAACTGGGCCAGCAATTTTGTTCAATTTTTGTTGGTAAAAGTTGTTAATAACGAGCTAATTTTTTGGGTTTTTTTATTTATGGAATTCTTTTTGCAGTTTATATCAAAACTCTGAGAGTCTAGTCTCCCTGTGTGCTTTAATATTTTTCAGTGCAAAGTCAAACATATGCCCGGGATTGCTGTTGAATAAATTAATAATAATTAATAAGAAAATATTGAGCCAAAATTTTGCGTAAATGTAATTTAATACATGGAATAAACAATGTATTCAAAAATTACTTAGACTTGACCACTTTTGCTGCCGATATCTCGACCTGCAGCTTGCATTGTAGAGGTTCTCAGGCTTTCTCCTGCATCATCTTTCTCTTTCTAGCGCGTGTAACACTCGCTGCCGGCAGAAGCTGGCTTTTTTCGCCACACGAAATCGATTACGATGATACCCGTGCCACCCTTTTTTTTGTGCCCACCCGAGCCTTCAAATTTTCTCGATCCTTCGGTCATCCCTTTTTTGCCCCTTCATCGCGACGCTCTTTCGTATTTATCAACTCACTCTCACATTCATTCCTCCAAACGGGGATATTTAAATAATAGTAAGTAGGTGTAACTAAAAAAATTAACATACTAGAATCGACTTCAAGATTATTTAAATAAAAATTCATTCCCTATCTTTTTCTTTTTTAACAGTTTTTCATCATTAATTTAATTGAAGACAAAAAAATAATAAGCTTCGAAGCTGTTTAAGTATTTTTAAGACAAAAAGTCGATTATAAAATCAAGTCTTGCGAACTAACTTTAAACAAATAATGTTTAATATTACGTACGTTTTTAAAAATTTTGAACTTATTAAAACATATACAAAGCAAAAAATATATGATTATTACATTGAACGAAAGAAAAATCGTTACAGAGAATACTAGAAGAAATAAATCCTCTTTGAGATAAAAAAAAAAATAATAAAAAAAAGGACTCATATATACGCGCCGTGCCATCATCAAATGATTGGCCGCGACCAGATCGTATACAAAAGAAAACCCGCAGCTGCACGACCCCATCCGCGTGGTCTTCTTCCTCCCACGAGAGTGATGAATAATAGAGCTTAGATTTTTTTGGTCGATAGTCCCATCCGAGCTGTTCCATCTTCGTAAAAAAGCGTCTACACGCCACGCAACAAGTCTTTTATTCTCGTTCTCGGACAAGATCCTACTTTTTTTCGTCAATCAAGCATGCATACGAGTACGCACTCCCCTGAGACGCAGCAACGCATACCTATTCAAATTCAGACATCTGAACCACTAACTAAGAGCGTTTCTCTCTGAAGCTACATTTATAATTTCCATTTGTCGTCTTTTCATTTCCCGGCCTATCTTTGCCTTAACTAATCGCTGAACGACTGCAGACCTGCTCATCTACCAATTATGATATAGTTATCAACTGCTACTTTCATTTTTTATTTTCAAATTACAGCCAGTTATATCTATTCGGGCTTAATTGACAAGACCCGTTGCTTCATTTGCGAGAGTAATATCGCTTTTGAATGAAAAAATCATTTGCTTAAGGTTTAATAAAAAAAAAAAAAAAGACTCGCCGTTAGATTCAGTTAATGAAGTCCACAGTATTTGTTTAAGCGTAAATATTCGCGTGGTGGTATCGAAGCGAGCTATAAGCGATTGAGTGTCCTGCACTTGCGTGCCGCAGCGCAATTAAAGCCCTCCAGATAGAATTCATATCTTTATTCTACGAATCTTGCCGCACCAACGTTTTTCTACATTAGCAGCCGGTGCTGTATACTCGAGACGCCAGATTGATTAAAAAAACATTTTTTCAAATCAAACTCTTAATTGACTCCGATGGATATTTTTAAATCATACCAACCAAGATTAATAGATGCTTTAAATTCCCATATCTGTCCTCCTACCACGCGCCGTAATTTCGTTTTAAAAATATGTAATTTTGTATGTACTTGGGAAAGTTATTTAGTATGTCTGCTAGAGACTTCGAGGTAAAATAAAACTGACGAGCCGTCCGAGAGCTCTGCGCCACCGCAGCAGTGACCGATCGGTGTAGGAGAGCCGCGAGTAAGGTAAAACAAGGCGAAAAAGTAAAGCAAACAAGCGCACCGTCGAGCATCGGCGGCAGGCTCGTTACACGTTTCATTGATCTCGCAAGTATAATAAATATTACAAATAAACCTAACGAGGGAAGCTACAAATCGATATCGATCTAACGATCGGTGACGGACGGGATGAAGGATAAACCCAAGCGACCACCAGAATTGCACCATTGCAGCTTGTCCCGATGGAGCACCACCTGCAGCTGTATTTTCCCAAGCAACACAATGCGTAAGCGGGCGGGCCTCAAATTCAAACCGAAGGACAAGCAGATGCAGCGCCGCTTGACATCGGTGCTCTTTTCTCAGCTGTTTTAAATCTCTAAACGCAAATTTTCAGTATTTTAGATAGCAATAAATTGGTTTTTTTTTTTTTTCTGGTACAAATTAAAAATTTATAAAAGTCCGATTTTTTTTATTGACACTGTCACTTCTGAGTTTACGGTTTTTGCAAAGGATCAAGTCCCCACATTAATCAAGCGGGCCCCCCCTTGTGATTACGCACCAGTCCCGTTCGTGAAGAGCCCTGCGTGCGAGCGCATCCGGTCGTTCGTTAATTTTTTCGTGCAGCGCGATCTCCCGCACGCCCTTTTTTTTATTTACCACCGTACCAGCAGACGTAAAGTAGCCCAAAATTTTCCCTCTCGCAGACAAGTCTTCTTTTTTTCTTTCTTTTTTGTAGCCCAATAATTTTCGTGAATTCGGCTCTGCCTCGAATTGAGTACTTTAATGATTGCAACTGTACTCTTGATCGATGAACGAGAACTGATCAGCCTGATTGAACTGACCCGCTGAGAGAAGAAATATTTAATTCATACCAAGTTTTTTTACTATCAGAGTCAAGGAGTTTGGTGACATGATTTGAATGTCTAAATTAAGTAGCTAATTTTAAATTTAATTCTAGTTTTAAAAAAAAGGCGGTTTATCGGTCGTTGAGTACGTTGTCACGGTATGAAAGCTGGTGATAATACTTAAAACAACAACAACAGCTACGCAGCTAAAAGTTGTTGCTGCATAAGGAGGCGTAACGGACGATGAACAGCTAATGAATTTTTCAGACGGTCAGCGTGTGTGAAATACGCGCATAGACACGGCCTGTTGGCTCTCTCGTATTACTTCACACGCTGTCGGACGGCCGACTAAACAGTTTTCCACAACTTTGCCGCTCTATGACCACCTGATAGTTTCCGTTGCACCACACCTCCTCCGTTTAACTCTCTGCGTAAATGTGAGCTTTTTGATATCACTGCTTTTTAAGTACATTTTATTGTTTTAGTTGCGATGCGTTGAGTTCAACCAGGCAGGAACGCACCGATTTCATGCTCTGTGATGCGCTGTGATGCGCGCGAACATAGACTGGCGATCTCGCTAACGATTGTTTATACGATTTACATTACTAAGTAACATTTATTATTTTCTCAAATTTATTAGAAAACCAATTTTTTTTTTTTTTTCTATTTTTTTCATCCATAATGTGTCAAAATAATAATATTGATGACTGATTAACATTTTTATTGTTAGCTACTCTATATTTAAAAAAAAGTTATTGATATAACGTGGTATACGAAGCTTCTACGTCACATGTAATTTTATTGTTCAATAGTATCCAGTTCAGTTCCATTGTACGGTGGTATATTTCGTAAACCAAAGAAAATCTATATGAAAATAAAATCACGGGTCCGCGTCATTACTGGCCACGTGCGTATTAGCGTGCTTGTTCTACTGTAGGGTTGTAAGTAGCAGTTTGTTTATATGTTTAACAAGTTACTAATTGGAACGCGTAGAACAAAAATTTTATACATAATTTATAAATTGAAATTTTCCACAAATCTAGAGCATAAGATACGGTACTGCTCACCTTTTTTAAAAATATTTTTAACTTTAAACGCGCAGTTTAAGAATTATACAGTGTATCCACCAAGAAAATTATGTATATATTACTGCACAAGGATATACCCGAGGGAACAGAAATCTCGATGGCTATTAATTGCGTCACAAGGCTTACACGTCTTAGGTCGTGGTCAACGTTTTCCGTTTGCCTGTTTCGATCCAATTAGCCGTCGCTTAATAAAACGATTTCCAATTTGCAAATCGTCAGTCGTGTTAGTATTTAAATTTTGACGGACGTCTCCTTGTTCTTACTGTAACCGCTGGATGGAATTTTATTGGGCTCATTTTGTTATACATCGCTGACGCGCTTTCAAAAAATAATTAATTGCTAATTGAAAGTCGATTTATAATTCATGGTCGTTAGTGAATATGTATAAATTTTTATATATCTTAATTAAAGATCTATTGCATAACGTACCTTTACAATATATACTATGAAATGAGTACGTATCTAAAGAAACAATAAAAGTGAAATATATCTTTTAATTTGAGCGGTACCGGCTATTTGAAATTTGTTGGCAAAGTAACCGCAGCGCAGCGGCTCTCATTTTAAAAAAGAACAATGAGAAAAGGCAAATACGATTAAACGAAAGCTAGCCCATACCGTACGTGATAGTGTCGTCCTCTTCTATTATTTATATCCTCGGGCGTTCTCGCAGTTTGCTTTAAAAGAAAACGATTCACCGTTTTAATGGAAGTATCGCGTTCAACTGCCTTGCCGCGTATGTATGCATAAGCACTCCAAAGCGATTCTCCTTTACCTCCTCCTCCTCCTCCTCCTCGTGTACCGGAGTCTCCTTGGAGCAAATTACAACGAGAGCCGTAACTTTGTGATGCTGCTGCAAGTGCTGCAGCTTCTTCCTTTTTGTCTTCTCATGGAAATTGATCCCACATGTATACCTAGGCGAACCTACGCGTCCAGTTTGTTTGGTTTTACACTCGTTAAATCAATGCGTAGAATTTGTTTTTTTTTTTTAGCTCGGGTTCTGGACACCATCTTTATTTAATCATATTATATTGATTTTAATCAGAAGAAGTAGGCTTTGGCTCGAGAATGATTAATGGCTAAACAAGCTCCCATCAAGTGACTTCACTCGTTTCTTTTTACCTAGCTTGCAAAATAAGAAGCCAATAACTATATGTTTACTCGCGGATGTACGCTACGTTTGAACGTGTGGGTAATTATATTTTTTATCTTTTCCACGGTTATTAACTTATTTGCACATGCGCAATTATTTCATTAAACGGTTTGCCACTTAAAGATGACGTTTAAATTATGAGGCCACATTGACGCCTCGGTCGCGAGGTGTACCATTATCAATTTGCAAGAGTAATTTAAATTAAATTTTATGATAAGTCAATGCGCAGTGGAGTCAAAAATTTAATTTATCAACGTTCTTGAATCATTACCATTTCAATAAAAAAAAAAGGCAAAGATTTTAAATTATTTTTATGCACCATTAAGCTAGCACAGTTGTCAATAAATTGCCAAGTCAAATGCGTTTAGTACGTTTTGAATGCCGCCGCCCATCAATTTTGTCGATCGATCAATCAGTCTTTGAACACATTTCAATCGACGTGTTCTATAAAAGAAAAAATTAGGGCCGATACAATTATTCACGGTTATCGATAGCATCTTTGAAAATTGCAACTTAAATTCAAGGGGGAAGCTTTTAAACGCGAAAATTTATGTTGGCCTTTTGAAATAGTATCATTTACAACTTTAAAGTTGTTTGTCCGTGTTTAAAAGCACATATTCTTTGTGTCCTGCTTAGTAATGGAAGAAACAGAAGCGCGTCTGTATCGATTTCCATAAGCCATGGCCAGGTGTTTTGGTCTCTCGACTGTGACGAAATTCACTCGCTTCCCCGCGGGGGGAGAAAAGATAAAAAAGGGGTGACACATCGAGTTGGTGCGGCGCCTAAGTATTCTCAGCAAACTAGTTTTCGAGAATATCAATCTGTAACCATCGTTACTATTTCTCTTTTTTTTTGCATACTAACTTTTAAAAATTTTCCTTGATAATAAAAGAAAAAAAAAAGGTTTTTTTTGCACTGCAACGATTGACAAATGTGCGTTTAACAAAAAAAATTTGAAGAAATGACAGTACCATTCGAATAATAATTTATGCCTCTCACGGTATCGATTAAAACTTTTACCGCTACACGAGCTGCTACAATTAACCCGAAAACCACTTGGTGTGCTTTCCCATGAAAAAGACTTGTAATTAACTGGGGTTTTAAAAAAGTGACCAAATTTTTTATTCACAATACTACTGGCTTTCTCCTGTTCTTTCACACATTGGTAATGTCAAACAAAAGTTATCGTTCTTTTGGCATTCTCGAAAAAGTCAGCTGCGTGCTTACAGATCTCGACTTATTACTGGTTGATTTCTAGCCAACTCGGTCCCATCGTTTGGAATATGTGTGTTTTGAACTTTCTCATCAAGAGGATGTAATACGATGGTTTAATAGTATTCTGTGATCGTGTAGTCGTTAGTGAGTTCCTAGGGCATATTATGCATCTATCTTTGGCCCCTTCTGAAGAAGGTTATTGACGAGGTTATTGACGCCCATCCTTGTAAGACTCAACTTTTGCTTCCGGAATTCCCTTAATACGTAACATGCACGAAATCGCCAAAGTCTTTATCTGTACCAAAGAAGCCTCAAATTAAGTACCTCGTCACGGCTTTTTTGTATATTTTAGATCGATCTTGGATACATTTTTAGCTTGCATTTTGTTTGAATAATTCAGCTAATGAGGAACTGGATAATATAACTGTAAAATCGTGATTATTTTTGTAAGTTTGTACAGGGAAGACAGTTTTTGTTGCAGTCGTTAAGATTTTTATCTATTACGATGTGGATCATGTTATTTTTTCGTCCTCTACTTTATACTGTTCCAAATCATAATTGTAAGTTGCCATTATACTACTTTTTCGACTCGTTCGAACATTTAATTTTGGGGAGTATTAAAATGCACTGGAAAAAAAAGAGTTCGAACGACAGGGCACTCAAAATGATATCCTTAACAACTCATATCAAAATGTTAAGTTTTATAAAATCTGGGTAGTAATTTTCGAGTATGCTACCAGGTGTTCGACGCAGAAAGTTGAATCGCGTGCTGATCGCTTCGAAACCAGTACAATCATCAATTTTTGCTGGCGCTGCACGAGTTGAATGTATTAACACACGATGATTAAAAAGGAAAAAAAAAAAAACCTTAAGGAAGAAGAAAAAATCTTATACTGGGGCGCATCATCAAGTCGTTTGCGTTGTCGTGCTCAAAAGCTATCTGGATTGCTCAAACATCCATTATTGTTGAACGTATGAAATTTCATGCACTTTTAAAAGTGTGTCCTCTTTGAGATTTGACTTGTTTTTCCTTATTGAGCCGCCCAATTTCGAAGTGCAGCTGATTAAGCCATTTGATCTCGCTCTTTTCTGTTTTATCTGAGTTTTAAAAATAATTATTAGTTCAAGCTGTTTTTTTACGCATTTGTCATAAAAAGTGTGACAAAATTTTTAAAAAAATTTAAGCCAAAGATATAAGTTTACTCATACAAATTGGTGACTCAGTTAATTTGATGCTCTTTTATGTTCAGATAAATCAGTGACAATTTTTTAATATTTAAAATTTCTTTCGTTGACACTTTGAACCAAAATTTTTTAATGTAATTTTTTTTTATTGAGTCTTGTAATACTAACCGATAAGAGAATCGAAAATTTTTAATATTTTCTTCTTAACGAAACAATAATGATTATTAATCAACAAAGTTCGTTGATCGGAATTATAAAATCTGAGACACCGTTAAAACGACAGTCGTAAAGGTTGAAAAACTACACTGAGATTGAATAAGAAAAAAGACGATTAATTTTAATCGAAATTGGGTCATCCCAAAATCATAATTACCCGGTTGGTGGAGCGAGGTACGTGAATCTGGCGTCTCTTGTAAAAGGAAGAGAATAAAAGTAAGGAGAGGAGGAGAGTCGTTGAGCGAGGTAAGTTACGTATATATCGGGTCGGTAAACAGCAGGTGCAACGCGTTCGAACGACGCGCGCGGGAAAGCTGACGAGCCCCTGTTATACGCGGTGCGTGCGTTAAATCGGCCCCTCGAGCTTCTTTTTTATACATTTTTCATTCTTTTTACATTCTCTGCTTTTTATGAATAAGAATGGCGTCAAAATTTTTATCCGTAGAGTTATTTTTCGTACTCTATTAAGATAAACCCGAGACCTTATTTCTAACATTTTTCTTCAAAAGTATCCCAAATGTGTACCATGCAAATCCCAAAGCGTGGGTACCCCGCTTAATGGACCAAAGAGTCAAACAAATGGCTGACGGGATCATTGACTGGGGTAACCCCTCGTGTTACACATACCATTTCAATTGATAAATAATTTTTTCTATTTACGAGTTGTAGAATATACTCTTTCTTTGTTAGATTCCTGGTTGTTATTAATCGTTTTTCAAAAACATTTTCTCTCTTTCCAGTAAATCACGATGATGTCAACTTTATTCATAACTTGATCCAAATCAGCAAAAGATTAAAATTTTTTGCTCAAAATAAATAGTGTATTCAAATGTATGTGAGACTCTTGAACCAGTGAAAGATGATTAAAATATAGTACTCGCACATAATTTTTCTGTAAAAAAAAGAACTGAAGTTAATAACACAACTAATAAAGTCGCAATAAGCTAATGACTCATTTTTGAGCACTTTGAAATTTCATAAGTAGTAGATCGTAGCAAAAATAAATAAACATACTCCACGAGTAGCTTTTGTCATTTTCATAAATCTATCAACTGTTGTGCAGAATCCACCGTAAGATATGATTTTTATTTTCATTTAGAGAAAAAACAATTTTTTTTTTGTTTCAGTTGAATTATTCATGACCGTATAAACAAGCAAGCTGCTCATTTATTTATTGTCCCCGTATATTGCTTGCGTTGTTCACCAACGGTAAATCAAGTTTAACGTTGTGAAATTTAAGTAAAGAAAAAAACTTGGAAAAAAATGGTGGTACCACACCCCGCATGCGGCATGAAGTAAGAAAAAAAAGTAGCCTTTGTAAACGAACTAACCCATTTGATGATTTGATCGGGGTCAAAATCGAGCTCGAGGAAGCTAACTCGAGGTAAATTAAAAGAGAAGGCCCTCGGCGTGCATGGAGAGGCTAAGATTTAACCGCACAAGAGGCGTGCTTGCAGTAATCCTTGAACCGAGACGACTTCGATTCGTTTCTTGATGATGCCAGAGCCGCCGCCCGCCTTCACCGCCTTTCTCCTCCAAAGATCCCCTCTCGGACGAACGATTACATATACACACGGAAAAAAATCGCTTTTCATCGATGTTACTTTAGATCTTTTTTATCTCACTTTCATTGTTCCTCCAAAATACTTGCTAAAAGATTTATTTTTTTTGAAGTTTAAATTACTTGTTTTGCAGAATGGTCTGAGAATTCACAAAAAAAGTCACTGACCTCACGTTTCAAGAATGGAATCATTAACTTTAGCTGTTGGAAAAAAAGGGCACTCAAGTGTGTCCTTATTATTGCGCATTCTGATGCCAGTAGTGAGCAGCCGCGTGTGTGCAAGTGTGTACACAACCAACAACAGCACATGCATATATGCCACATTGTTCCATCCTCCTGGTGCGCTTGTAACGTACTTATTCATAGGGTCCTGCGAGTAGGGTACAAGCTTTCCGGCCTGGCTGGCTGCTCGTACACCCCCGGAGCGACTTCATTATCGTGCTCATGCGAGTCAAATCTCATTTTTTCGTATACGTCATCATTATTCAGTTTTTAATTTTTACTTTTTTTTACTCTCCCCAAAAAAAAATTAAACTTTTGCGCACTAGGGAAAATTTATTCCTCGATTTATTCGGTATTTGTCATTGAATACGAGAGAAGAAAAATATTTGAAAAAAAAATCGATAGCTCTCCGGTTGTACAATGGTTAAGTTAATATCCAAACAGAAAATATTTACCGATACTTTTCACAAAACTGTCATTGTAATAATGAGTTATGCATCTCTTCTATATACACGTTTGTATAATTTTATACGTTGATACGAAAACTGACAATAAAATAATGATCTGTCTATCGACAGTGAAGGCATAGTTGCTGCAACACCGCGCTTTTTAGTTTTCGCCGCTCGTTTCGTCAGTGTTCACCTAACAGCCGAGACCCTGCAATCTTCGATAAAAAATATTAATAATCCGCGATGGTAAATATTTCAAAATTTATCTCTCACATCCCGACTCGTGTGATCAAATTACACAATAATGACATAATTTTTACTGTCAAAAGAAACAAAGAAAATAAATCTAAGAAAAAAAAAAAAAAACGAAGCTACTTATAAACCACCAAAAATGAAGTGACGTATAGATTACATAAGGTGACACGGAGCACGCGGGTTGCGTTGCACTCAACGATTACCACGGCATTGTTCGCGTAACAAACTCCAGAGATGAACAGCTGCGCAGTTGTATAGTGGGTCGGTCTGTTGCAGATTTCGTACTGAAATTGCACTGTCAATGACTCTTTTAAAATCTTAACCGCGCCGAAGAAAAAGTGACTTCATGTTTTTCTGCAAAATATAAAATCTAGCAAAAGCTTTATATACGAATTCTTTGATAATCTGTATCATCTTTTTATTAAAAAGTTATTTCGACGGTTCCAGCGAAGAAAAACCTCAGCCAAAAATCTGCAGTTTTCAAATAATTGTAAGAAGTTGAAATAAATTGAAAAATCAGAAAAAATAATGAATTTTAATAATTTAGCACAAAATGAATCAGATTTTTAATTTTTTCTAAATTTTTAATTAATTTCAGTCGTTTATCGATAGTTTTAAATATGCAGACTTTCGGCTAAGGTTTTTCTTCGCTGGGACAGTCGATTTTATAGGGTACACTCAGAGAAAGATTTGATTGGACCAATTAAATATTCTTTGTTCCCTCAATAGTCGAAACATTGTAGCAGTTACAATACGTATAGTAAGGATAATAATACATATTGTTACGACTAGCAAAGCAAATCTAACCTAACCTAGCTAATTTTTAAAATCTTAAAATTGAAGTCATTATTTCTTAAATATTGTGATTTTTATAATCATTTGTATATTTTTTAAGATTAAAACTATTCATTAAATACATTAATTATACCAAAATCACAAAAAAGAAATTTTTAAAAATTAAGTTGTGCTATACCAGTGTAACTAGAAACATGTTAACCCTTAATACACATTTAGTCAGCGCTACCATGATATTGTTACTGCTACAATGTGCATCATTGTCTCTATATTAACTATGGCATCTTAGTTGTTACAATATATTGTTGACCCAATCAAACCTTTCTCTGAGTGTATAGCCGGTTGGGGACGAGGGGGTGAAGTGCCTACAGTAAATCGGCTAGACTCTTTTTTTAAAATATAAATGTAAAAATTATTAAAATAATCTATACGAACAGCCTAAGAGTTTAAAATAAACTCTTATTATAAAAATAAAGCCTATCCAATCTCATTTGGATGAAATCACCAAGATAAAATTCTGACTAAAAATGAGTAGTATATGTTGTAAATTGTTTGATCGGAATGTTTTATAACCAACATTAGGAGTTTTTTTTTTTCATTTCTAGAAAATTTATTTAACTTTAGTTTAACCACGACAAATTGGCATTTTTTCGGCTTTATTAAATACTACCTCGAGGCAATGCGAAGCAGTGGCGCGTTGTCTCGAAGTGATTTCCCGGTCTATAGTCGATTAGATCGAACTTTTACCGTCTGTCTGGTCTGTTACAGTGGCCGTTTCTTCCCAATCATATAGTTTTAGGCGGCTGCTGCAGCAGATGCACCGTAACGGCCTCGAGCGAGATGCATCACTCGTGAAGATCAAGATTTCGTTGTTTCTTTTTTTTTTCTGTGACTCATCGCTTAGATCATTTCGGCGATGAATTATTGATTCTTTCGGTTCCATTTTTTCTTTCTCTTCCTTATTCTTATACTGTTGGAAAATCTTTCAAAGCTATTGTGACATTAATTTGATGTTGATTAGGTTTTTTTTTTGTCTGATCTACATCACGCGGGTAAAGTCGAGTGTTTTAACTGACAGAGAATAATGATGATCACGGCTCGAATCAGTTAAATGAAGTGTGAAAAAGATTTAAAGTCGAGATTATTATTTATAAAGTACTCGAGGCTTATTTTTTAACGATTTCAGTTCCACTCACTTTGAATAATTAAGCCGATAGTAAGAGACAAAAATATTGAGCATTCTTAAATTAAGTGACGGCGGCAGTTGTTTCGCCAATTGAAACATTTAACTCTCGGCTTCAATGCTAACTCAAACAACTTGTTTCGTTTTAATATTCAAAAACTTCAGTTTAAACTGTAAATAGTTGAAGGAAAGGCTATCCTTTATTATTCAAACAGAGCGTTGTCATTAGAAGAAACTCGAGGGTTTCTAACGACATCTTGGTCACGCGGCAAAATATAAAGAGCTAGTTGGTCAACCGGAGCAAGCGCACGTGTCTAGAGATAAGCTACGGAAATATTTGCGAGGCATTCAACAGGCGTGAACTCTATACATTCGCAAAGTCAGTTCTAGCTTTCGGAGAATCTCTTCGTTGCCACTGCAAGAGAAGAAATCTTTCAGCAAACTCTTCTATAGTTACTTTTGAGATAAAAATATATAAATTCAAAGCTTGGAAAATATTTTTTAAATTCTCTTTTTTGAATGTTTTAATTTTCTCTTGAATTCAAAGGTAATTTCACTGTCTTTGGAAAAATAAAAATTTGAGAATTAAGATAGAGCGCCACTGTGGGCACATATACTTATTTTGGAAGCCAAGCGATCTCAAAGTCTTTCCCACTACCGTGGTATAGCTATAGATCTCGAGTCCTCCGCGTAGCATCTGTTGCTGCATTTTTTGTGTGCAGGTATCGATGCTGCTGCACAAAGCTGCAGGATTTATGTTGCACCACAGAGGGTCACAAACGGCCGGTGTGGGGGTCATGCCCTGCGGCCACCGCCCCGTTCGGCTACAAAAAAGAAGCAGTAAATAAATCCAATATTATAACAACCGGTGCATCATCATCATCAGCGGCATCGCTGGTTACTCCAGCTTTTATGAAGGCGAGTTTATTGATTACGTTGAAAAATTTTTGCTTCCTTTCACCCCCGATGTAATTTCATAAACTTGCTTTTATTTTTATTGCTCGCTCGACTCGAATTGGTAGGTTGGCTGATGGTGGTTTAACCTTGGACGAACTCTGTGATCCTATAACTTTTTATTTTTTCAGTTAACTTTGACTCGACTGTAAGAACAGTGGTAAAAATTACCTCGTTTTCTGAAAGATCCGGGAATATGTAATCGAAGAATGTAGGCAAACGTATTCACAAAAACAGAAAAAGTGCAGGCAAATGCGAGGTGAGAGTGTAAAAAAGGAAGAGGGGATTAAAAGAGAAAAAAAAGATTGTTTAAAAAGTTAAAAAGCCCTACACGAACTGAGCTACCGTCCAAGCGCGATCGCAGAAAGATAAGTTCCCCAAAGATGAAGTCCCGATAAGAAGAAGGAGAAGAAGAAGAAGCAAAGGGATCCCATCGGCGTTGTCTCCGTTTTCTTAGCTACCTCGAGCCAGCCTAACGAATTTTATCCCTTTTTTATCTTTTTAACCCTTTTTTCATCCTTTTTACGTGTGACTATACGTACGGGGGCGCGGCGTGTGTGGTATACGAGGGGAGAGATTCGTCGAAACGTATTCTCTTTGACCATTAATATAAGAGCTCTGATAAGGCACCTTTTGTGGATAATATTTTTCTATCCAGCATTGGTATCGCGAGTGTGTATTGCGCATAAGTGCTTCGCGTGTGGCGATGTCATTTGAAAGATCTTTGAAAACTATTAGGGTGTATTGTTGCGGTTTTAATTAACGTGGGATTATTTAAAATAATCCTCATCCCATAATCGTATTTTTCGTTCAACCGAACGGTTATCCGAAAATTGATTATTATTTTCCATTCAATACATAGAGTTATACCTACTGTGGCGTAACATTGTTATTTTTAATTTGCAACAGTTTTTCAAAGAAAAACGACGCGAATGGAAAGATGAAACCAAAAAGATAATAAAGAGAAGTAGCGCGATATAGTTATACACACGACAAAGGCATTAATAATTGTCGTAAAAATTATTAAAACTCTTTGTAGGTACGGTCTTACCACCCCAGCGAAAAACAACACCCCGCACGTTTTATTGCCGCAGGCAGCATCGCCATATACTCGTCGTCATAATAAGCGAAATTTAATACCCGCGCGACAGCTAAACACGAAAAACGGAAGTTAAATGCGCTACTGTGCCGCTGCACCTTCTGGCATCTCATTGCATGTAATCTAAATAACACGCACGCGTTTTTACAAAGTTAAACTAACGTTTACTCTGTCGTATGCGGCTTAAGAGTTTTTATAAAATTCATAGCGCAGCAGGAATGAGCTTACGTAGGTGTAGTCGACTTTTTTTTCAACATCAAATTAATCCATACTCTTTGAAATAATACTTAAGATAAATTTAAATCGAAATTGCAAAAAATTGAGTCTAATTTATACATGATATATTGTAAATGAAAGCTCGCTTAATAAATTTACTAGTAATTCTGGTCAACTGTTCCTCTCGTATGCCACTTCAAGCTTCCATGACCTAGAGCTTTGAATTTTGCATAGGGTCTAGGATCGGATGACAATATTTTAATTCGTAGTCATTTTTAGTCCTTGACATCCAAGTCGCCAATGATAGGAGTATACATGGGGTCATGTTCGAGAGATCGAGTCTAATTCTTCGGAAATAATTTCTGGAGGTATTTTAAAGTATTTGAGATTGCAGTTTGGACCTGTATAATGTATATCCTCGTCGTCGACGACGGGGATATCAGGGGTACCCGAGGATCATCTCTAGGGGTTCAGGTCTGATTATCGGGTTTTAGGGGGTGTTTTAATGTATTTGAGAAGGCAATTTTAACCTGAACATCCAGATCGTTGGTGACGGGGATATCTGAGAATCGTCTATCGGAGTCGAATTTTTCGAGAATGACTTTTGAGGGTGTTTTTGAGTAGAGAAGACAGGGCCAGGTTGACCTTTTTTTTTTTAAATGATGTCTAATATGATGACTAAAGAATTTTTACATATATGTGGCTAAATTTGCGATATAATTTTAACCAATTTTGTTTCTTACGAGTCATTTCCTGATAGCTGAGAATTGCAAAAATATTTTTTTTTAAACGTCGAAGGTTCGACTTTATTATCATTAAAAACCTCTTGGAAAGGAGTCTTGGGTAATAATCTCCTACTATCCACCTGCTTTTATTCAAATATCCCTGTACCTTTGGCGAAAGCCAGCGAAGTCATTACCGAAATAGAGTTCTGAAAATTTTAGTAGTGGATTATTGAACTCCGAGATGTAACTCCCAACGAGACGCACATAATTTGACAGAGAATTTTAAGGGTTTCTGCATTGAAATTATCGTGCTCTCGTGTGGGTCTGCACCTTTTTCAAAAATTTAATGACTGTTTTGCATCGGCCTTCCGAATGATTTCGCGCGGGCTACTCGGTCATTACCGTCCGGGCCCTCGATAATCGAACCGGTTCAACCAACTCGAGGAGTTGAGCTGCCGCGCGTTAGATTCTAAAAACTGCAAATCGACGGGGAAAATAAAATGAAAGGTAAAAGTTGAAAAAAAAAGAAAGAAGACCGAAGAAACTCGAGCAGCGCCAACAGCAGAAATAATCTTCGAGCTCACGCATGCATAGCGTATACATACATCCCATCAGCGTGTCGGAACGTCGGCTGCAGTAATTTTCGAATCCCTCGGCTCGTTAAAAAAAATCCGAGGTCTTCCGAGGTAACGATTAAGCCGAAACCTGCGCGATTACGATAAGACCCTTTAGCCGGTGTCCACTATTTTAATCGACTATGTAGCCTTGCTAATCCTTATCTCCGCATTTTTATTTTCGTAAACACGCTTAATTCATTTAGATGTTGAAAAACTTTCAAATTTATTATTTTTAACTGTGCAGAATACGAGTACGTGTAAAATTTCTGACCGTAGAGGCAGAAAAATAGACTTGTTACTTGTAACTTAACGCTTACTAAAGTGTAATCTGCGCACGAGTCTGGTCGAGTCTGGTATATCGTCGACAGAATTACAAATATGATCGATCCTGCTCTTAGTGCTGTCTTATTTATCATCCGGTATCGAGATATCAAAATAATCTCAATCCTCCAGTGGTCTCAATGACAGGTAGAGTGCGAGCTTATAAGGAGTAAAAATAAAAAAACAAAAAAACAAAAAGATAAATGATCACTGACTGGTTGGTATACGACTGGTACAGGAATAATGGCTCCTAACATGCGCAGCGCCGGAATAATTAAGACTTATTATTCAATTTATCCAGGGAAGATTGTACATGCGCGATACCTATAAATTCATACACTCCTTTTATTTTTCCTTATTTTCTCGTGCAATCAAGCAAAGTCTACTTGCGATTAGTCCTTTTTTTTATGCCCTCCTCACAAATTCTAGTTTAGCTCGCGGGGTTTTTCCATTAAATCGAGCTGAGAAATCGATCGCGATTTATAAACTGACATCCAAGCTATGAAATAAACACTTCTGCAGCACTGATTTACAGTGTACATCTTTTAATGTCGTCATGAATTCTTTTTCGTTGGTAATGGTTGCGTCAACGGGTTATTTATTTGGTGGACAATCGTTTTTTAACTGAATCCTTACAATTGGAACCTAGCTCAACGGTTACAGCTCTGAAATCGAATAGATTTTTTTTAAATTAAAATAATTTAATTATTTGGTTATTATTCATTTTTCATATTAATCGACGGTCCCAGCAAAGAAAAATTTACCCGAAAATTGGCAGACATAAAATTGAGTACTAACTTGCAAAGATTCTCGATTTTTTCTGATTTTTTTTGTTTATTTTAACCTCTCATTGGTAGTTTTAAATTAGCAGTTTTGCGGCTATAAGGTTTTTGTTCACTGGGACCATAGATATATTTGCAAAAAAATATTAAATAATAAAATATAGAGTATGAATTTAAAATTAATATAGGATTGTTCAAAGTATAAAAGACACTTTCTACCGAGCATTCAAATCTCTCAATTTGGTGCACCGAATATCTTGGTTTTCTAAGTTTACTCCGTTTTACGGTTTTATTTTGTAAAATGATTACTTGGATGGTAAAAAATGTATACAAAATAATAACAAAAATCAAAAAAGATAGGGCAAAAACAGTAGAAATAACGTGTTAATTAACGGCATTAGAAATGGTCAACTAGTATAGTCTCTTGGTAGTCGGCAGGCCGTCCCGCAGACACGGTTTGTTGCCCCGTATTACACACCCGCGTTAACCGGAAAGCGCGACTACAAACAACCAACTCTTCCGCGCTATTCCGCTAGTTGCACTTCAATTTACCACCTATGATGCGCCATAAAAGAACTCCCGCTGGACATTGAGTATTTAACTCTTTGCAACCATGAACCAATCAATTGTTAAGTTATCAATAATGTGCGGAAAAATTGATTTAAAATTTTTAAAATTTGTGATTTACGTGGTTAAAAATGACAAAATAATTATTGTTTCAGGTGAATCAAATTTAATACCAGACGTCCAGTACATCAACAGCCCTTACAAAAAATTCAGACACCAAGGTAAGCAAATGACGAAAGACTTAGTAAAAGTTTGCGCTCGTAGCTAGTAGTTTTTGAAAAAATGATGACAGGAGATGGATTGAAAAAAGCGTAGGACATGCTTCTCTTGGTTCGGGGCAGCAGGTAAGGGCGTCGATCTCCGAAATAAAGCGTCCTTTTGTGTACATCCTTCGGGGGCCTGCAGCGCTGGAGAATTCCTTTGATTCCTTTGATGAGCAGCAAGTGCGTACGCACAGCAAAGGGCCCGAACTTTTTCAGGACGGTCAGTAGCAGCGTCTTCACGAGGACGAAGAAGAAGACGAAGAGGGAAAAAGAGGAGGCGGACCGCGGAGGAGAAAAAGAAGAGGGATTAAGAGTTGTGTGCGTCTCCTGTACCCTGTGTGTATGTGTGTGTGTGTGTGTGCATCCAGCCACGACGACCACCGACGCCAGATGTTCCATTTCCCCTCTCGTCTCTCGTCTCGCGGGCCCCAAGGGTGCCGCTGCACTATTTTACCAATACGCTCTGCCCTACTTCTATCTCCTTCTCTCTTTTCATTTTTTGGCTTTCTAACGGGCTTTTACTACTTTTTCACCGCAACTTGCCTTGGTTCATTCAAGCTTTTAGCCCGTGATTTATTCATTATTTTATTTTTTATTTTTTTCCAAATTTTTAACACCGAGTTGATCGTTTTACTAGTATCCTACTTAAGTTGGATCAAATTTTTATAATGGCTAATTATTTTCATTTGTTCATTCTTTTTAATTTAATTATCAATTTTTTGTATTGAATTATTAAATTTTTTTATGCAAGTTTTCAATTACCTATAGTTTCAAACAATAAGAAATTAAAATAAAAAATCAGTTCTTTTAACATTAAAACAAGTAACTGGTGAAACGGAGCCGGGAAGAGTGGTAGGTGCTGCTCCCACATATGGTCTTTCGAAGTTTTAAAGTACTACCTCGAAACGACCTACCTTATCGACCATCAATATACCGTTTCGGAATTCGGTTTGATTTAAAAAGTTTTTCAAACGGCCTTTTTCGACATCAGTAACCTTTACTAAATATTTTTTAATTTTGATATTAATGTGATTAACATTTTTATGAATATATATTCAGTATAATCGTTGTTGTAGATTCATTTATTAGAATTTATAAATGTTTTTTAAACTTGGACATATGTTTGAATTTTTTTCATTTAAATAATATTTTTCAAAATTCCCTTTTTTTGATTCAATTAATATAAAAAGACTTAGTTGGAATTTATTTGGACTAAATACTTATGCTTGAAGAACAAAGTTTACTCGTACATACATGAGACAACTGGTGAAAAAGATTAACAGAATAAGGGAGTCAAAACGATCAATAAAATCGTAAAAGGCGCGCGAGACTGCAGCTGCAGCTGGTCCGTCTCATAAATACGTTACACTCACGGGAATTTAAACTTCTTTCATTTCTCTTATTTAAAAGACCGGCGCTGCTCACGTTTAAAGACTTCTTGAACAAGTTAATTTTATTTTATTTTATTTTAGTGGTTGGTATTAATTGTAAAAAATTTTATATAAAAAAATTATTCATTCAATTAAAAAAAAATGAAATTATCTTGCTAATTTGAAGGGAAAAGATCGATTCTAAAAGAATGTTTAGCCAAACAAACAATCCAAAAATAGTAAAACCACCCCAGCCCAAACAACAAGTATAAGCATTGTCCTTGTTGGCTTTAAAAAGTAAAGGAAAAAAAAAAAAAAAAAGAGCATTAGAAGATATTGTAAGGGTTAAAGAACACGTTTCGCGCTCTTTGGCCGTTCTCACGTGGCTTCCTTTTCTTGTGTCGCTAGAGCGTGGTGGTTGAAAACGAAAGGGAGGAAATAAAAAGTAATCGCGCGCCACTGGCCACTAACGAACGGCTATAAATTGCGCAATAGCACACTGCGGCTCTCTGGGACCCTCGGATATCGCGAAAAAAATGTTCGCGATGCCATTATAATACAATAGGCTAGTTTGCTCCGTTAAAAGAAAAAAACAAAAAACCAACATGGAGAGGATGCCGATGCTCCATCTGCAACCGGTTTTCCGCAGATTTTTATATCTACTGATTTTTTTTTTTGAAATATCGACAAAATTAAAGCGTATAGTTTGGTTTTTTTTAAATAGCTGAAATTAGTAAATCTATTTAAAAAGTATTTTCCACTAGGTGAATGAATAGATAAGGGAAGAATATTTCTTAATTGAATTCACACGCTTAAGAAAAATCGGATGAAACTCGGTCTCGGAATGTCTTAACAATCCGTTGCAATGTTTCGCAGCAGAAATTTGCGAACTCGTGTGCATGCGATTTTGTCGCCGCTGCGCGACCAATTACCGGCAGTGACGACGCGACTACGATATATTCTCTTTCTTTGAAGACCACCGACAGTGAAGCCGAGTCTTTTTTTCGTCCGTCATCTCAACCCTTTTTTAAATGACTAGACTACATTTTTTTTCAAAATAATTTATTATATTTGTTATTTGTGGAATTTTGACAATTTCAATGCCTTTTAGTTTCAAATACAACACTCGTTTTCCTTATCAATAATCAACAGAGTCGGTATTTGCGCGATCTTGCATTACTCTATTTCTTGAACCCTACTTCAAATTATTTAAATATATTTTGATAGTATTGAGCGTTTAAATATTATTTATAATTTATTTCATTTAAATTATCTTTTTTTTGGCATGATGTGTTAGAATTTTTCGCTTAAAACCTTAAAATAAAATAACTACGTTTATCCGTTAAGAATAAAAAGAAGTTTAAAAAATTGTCTTTAAATTACTTTTATTTAAATTCATAATTAAATATCAAATATCGATCCCACGAGGTATTGGATTTCTTTGCTTTCCTTTCGTTTTGAGGTAAAAAATAATACTTGAGTAGAAGGTCTTTTGAAATTTTCTTCTTTTTACGAACAGCGTGGTCATCTGATTTTGCTTTACTTGTAGGAAAAGAATGTTTTTAATTAATCTCGGTTTTTTCTTTATTGATCTTGCAATAATTTAAATTGTAAAAATTACTTATGAATTAAAAATTCTTAGTCTTTTTTTGCTTTTTGTATCGACAGCGAATTAAAACATTGGAAAAATCTCGTTTGACTGAAATGCTAAGGCAGTGAAAAGATAAATAAAATTAAGCTAAGTGAGAGTGAAAACAATTCACTTATATCAAGAGTTTGTATACATCGTGTCATTATCAGGGTATCATCAATGATACTAGCTATTAGCGCACGCGACAAACTTATAATTTACCTATTAAACTCGAACTTATCTCTTTCAAAATCCACATATCCGTCTCAAAGCGTTAATTATGCGGTCTAATCAAGCTATTATTGACTTTTAAATAACCGCTGACACCAAGCGTATATTTATGACATAAATGCAAATACCATAGAACGCTTAAACTTATTACTAAATTGAGAAAAACCGGTCCAATTATCACTAATGGATTTAAAGCTCGGCGATGCTCTAGCCGTCTCCCGTTTTATCAAAATTTTTTCAAGACTTACAGACTATATGTTACTATATATTGTAAAACTAAGATGGGGGAAGTCCAGTTATTACATAAATAAACACCGTCTTTTCAGTGTTTCTATATTGTGGAAATTCATTTATTTTTTATTGTTATTTCTTCTGATCGAAGGATTATTAGCTGATAAAAAATTTATTGAATTTTTGAACAGTAAAAAAAATGCAAGTCCACATCGTATGAGTTTGAATGAAATAAGTTGATTATGCAAAAAGTACATCTTGCGGATTAAGGTAACGGTTCACCGCATCGGTTATAATGATTATGTCGCGTGCAGATCGACGACTTTAGCACATAGCACTACGTGATGCACAAGGAAAGTACAGACTGGACTGCAGTTTTGTATTTCATTCGGTGAAAAAAAAATATCGTCACGCGCATGCAGCAAAAAATTTAAAGATTCAAATATGTGCTTTATCTAGCTCAAAATTTAGAATAAAATAAATTTAATCCTGCTTGAAGCCTTACAATCAGTCCTTGAACGTCAAAAAATGTTTCTCAGGCTCAGCACGGCAACGCTTTTTCGCTTGGGGTGCCTTTGTCGGGTAAAGTTAGCTTGATTACTAATTCATGAAATAATTGTAATTTTTTTAAAAAGTCAACCAAGTTTTTTTATAAAGTAAACAAAAATTGCCTGACTGGCTTTATAAGTTTGTGTAAACTTTTGCTGTAGCAAAAATCAATATTAAACTAGAGCTCGTATTCGACTGTTGCAAATTCCTGTTGTTGATAACCCGTCAATCACCTCCTCTACCTCGAGAGTAAAATTTGCAAGCGTTTCAACTCCCAACTGCTATTACCTACCTGTACTGTTTTCTTTTTCTTTTTTTTTTCCTGGCGAAAGAATTCAGCCGATTTTACCTCGGATTTTACGTCCAAACAATCATGGAGCAATGAAAGGCTCAACTCTTGCGGGAGTTTTATTTCAAAACGTAGACGAAATTTCTTAACGCCTTCCTCTTCCTTTTCTCAAAAAAGCAATGCACGGTAGAAAGATTTTTCGAATATATAAAAAGCTTTCAATAAACTAAACCATGTTTTGCACACAACTGCGAATTTTTAAATTCATAAAAATATCAAATTTGTTTTCCTCTTTTATTCAAAATTTATTCTTATTTTAATTAATGTATTTTTATTTACCTCCTAATTCATAGCTCTCATTTTTTCAAGCGTCCAATTGTCAAACGAGACGTTTGGGTAAACAATAGCTGGCTGGCTTTTAGCAGCCAGCAGCAGTAAAGGCTCGGAGTTTTGATTTTACACGCAGGTACTTAATTTTAAAGCATGCACCCAGAGTATTACTCGCTGCAGGTTCGCATGCGTAACTTCTTGACTGTGCTTTGTTTTAAGTACATAATGCGTGTAATTTCCATGAGAGCCTGATTTTTAAAATAACCATTGTTTTGCTTGGACCCTTCGCTGAAAAAAGGTCTCTTTTTACTGAACAAGAGAATTGTTTTTTCAGCAAAAAAAAAAAAAAAAAAAAACAACTCGAAAATTTCAATTTAAAAACGAAAGTTTTTGTTAATAAAGTTCAAAAATTTAATTTTTTAAAACTCTGATGACAATCTCAAAAGCCTAAATATTTTTCGTGGCTTTGAAATAAATTACTGAAAAAAGGCCATTATTATAGCAACAAAAATGTAAATGATCAAAAACAATTTTGGCAACGCATAAATTACAAGATTGTAGATTCAGTATATTAACAAGTTTTTTAAATGAACATGACGATATTTGGATATTTTGCTCATTCACAGCCAGTCTCGAGAACTCGTGGACATTGATTTTATTTTCCATTTAAATGCTAATTTGATGGTAACTCGGACTCTGCGCTGGTATTCAATCTGCTAAAACAACGAATAAAAGTATTCGTCAATGACTGCTTTTAACATCTTTTGGATTTTCGAACGGTTCAAATGATAATTTATTTAAAAAATCCTTGATTATAACAGCGATATCAACCAAACTTAGCGTGATAGATTCACGACTCGGTATAAAACTTGAAACAAGGTAGGCGTGCCTAATATGGCCATGTTAACCGAGAATGGATGCTGTGGCTCACCAAATTAATATTTTTTAATTGTTTAATTCAATCAGTTGGGCCATTGACTTTATTAAAATATAATTTTTTGAGAAATTAAGAATTAGTGTTCCTAATATGGCCTTCTCAGCTATGACTTTTATTTTGATCTAATGGTTTATTTAAGGAACAGGAATAATTTTTACTAAAAATTTATGAAAAAACTGTGAATATATACTTTTTAATAAGTTGTACCAACTAACTAAATTTTTTTTCATATTATTTCCATAAAATAAAGTAAAAAACGTCATTATGTAAACTTTACGTTATAAATTTTGCCGGATTTGTCTTAAAATGTACTCCCAAGCTTTATTTTCTAGTTAATTCAAAGTGCTCGAGGCTCGGCTAATTTCAAACAGTATAATTTACGAAATTGAAAAAAGAAAAAAAAAACACTGCAGCATGATTTTATTTTTATCGCAAATGAAAATCGGAGTGAGTATTGGTAATTTAGAGGATAGAAAGGCGGCCGGTGAATCTAAGCAACGATGGAGCAGCGGTTAAAAAGAACTTCAAAGTGGCATTCATCACCACAGCCGTGGTGGCAGCGGAAAATCGTTGTCGGCATCAATCGGCGGATGCTGTCGAATTGCGTAAATGCGCTACACGTTCAATGGCTTGGTGGCACATTCCGAAAGTTAAGCTGTGCGAAAAGATAAACAAAATGTATTACCGCTTGACAGGTGCTGCCGCCACTACTGTTATTGCTCAAGTTACGAAATTATAAGTTTATACTTTGATGCATTGCTTTCGAGATACTACCAATATCGCGTTTATTCTTGAGGCTACTGCATAATTAGTTATCAGTTTTTTTTTTTTAATTGAACTTTGAAGTTGGGTCCCAACGTCGAATGATCAGCTACATACAAGCAGACAGATAATTGAAATTTAAAAAAAAGCGTTTGAGTTATATTCCAATAGCGCTGAAATCGCAAAGGTCAACCTCACTAGGAAGGGAGAAAATCCCCCCCTGTGGTGGCGACGGCTCATTAATTAGCGTGGACGTCGAATCGATGATAATTTATTTACGAACAAGGAGCAGACACTGCCGCTACCGTCCGCTAGCGTGCGAGAGTTCACTGCGTACGCTTTCAGGTTAAGGTAAAACTTAATCAACCAAAGTCCCATCACTATATTTTAAAGAAGGAGTAAGTTTTTATTGAGACCCAAGTTCGTTCGTAGCACTTATTTCTTTTGGTACCTGTAATCGCGAGTCGGCATCGAAAACAGTCAGCCGTGTTTGAAGATTGCACACCGCACCCCATGAAGAGAACCTGCTGGGGGTACCGAACGCCGAATCACCTTTAATTTTGCGCGCCCAAATTAATCTTGCTCAAACCCCATAGAAAGGTTATTGTAACAAAAGTTGTTGAGAAATTTTTCAATTTTGATTGCTGTAAATAATTTCACACATATTTGTTTTTCTTCACTGATTGAACAAACGTTAAGACAGTCGTCAAAAAATAAAAAAAAACCTCACCGGCTCGTCGTAGAGGTGCGAAAAGCCTTGTAGATTCTATTTAAACATGAAAATAAAAGAAACCAAGTGCCAACGAGCCGTCAAAACTTTCGTGGCCTCGTCGTGTAACTTAAACTTTAATCGTTGTGTATATAAGTGTTCGTTCGTCGTGTGACTTTGCGCTGAATATTTTGTTTATGAATAATGCATGCTCGAGTGATGCTCGAATTTTCTACTTGTTTGCTACCGTAGGGAAACTCCCAGCGAGAATCGATCTATTGATTGGATTTGGGGGCGCAAAATTTATTGTCGGATACGGCGTGCGGGAGTGCAATGATGCAACTTAGCGCCGATCTCACGCTTAGTTTGGAGCCAAAGAGGGAATTCGATGAACTAATCGACGACACGTGGAACCCCGCCGCGCCGAGCCGAGATTCGTTTGCGTGCGCGTCATCCAGTGCTATAAAGCTCCCCGAGATTTCCTTGATTTTTATTTGCGACTTCTAATTGACGAGGACCTGTTGCTCGTGACGCCAAAAATACCGTTGCTAAATTTTTTTCTCTCTACGTCTTTCTCCCTCCTGACACTCGAATTCTGTAGGTGTGGCACTGATTTACTTTTCATTTCTGATTCAGAGATTATTTTCTTGTTTGTTTCGGCTGTTCGAGTTACGTTTTTCATGGGAAACAATACTCTGATTTGGATCATGTGCTTCTTCGAAACAATCAATCATTCTATTTTTCAACTTCATTAATTCATAATACATTTTTCTCCCAAAGATTATTTCATCTAATTTTTTTCAATAAAAAGCTACGTTTTGAAAATTAAATATCAACCTGCTAACAGCTACAAAAATTATGAGTAAAAAAGTCATTTTATAAAGATTTTTCTTGACAGTGAAAAGTATATTACAAACTACTTGTGTATGTTGTATAAAAAATAACATAATAAAGCCTTTTGGGCACCACTTGTGTACAACGTCATTTTATTATTTTTTTAATTTATATAAATAAAAAACTGTTTTCAATTAATGGCTCTTTCATCAATTCATGTATATGTAACAAAACTTAAATAGTAAAAATAATCATTTTGAAACCCAATCGGTGATTTTCGAATCTGATCGTTAGTTTCTACGAAAAGGTGTTCGATAGCTTGTGTATGTTAATTTTATGGCGTGTACTACAAACAGTAGAAAAGTAATTAATAACTCTTATATTTTAGATTTGCCTTATCTCTTCGAGAACATGATTCTAGTTATTTAAATTAAAGCAAAAAGATTTCATTTTTTTTTTTTTTTTATCGATAAATCATTTATTTTCACAAACAAATCGAGTATTCTAATGTGCAAAAAAAACATGCGAAATTTCAATTCCCAATTGATGATTCAAACAATAATTTATTGATTTGCGTTGTGAAATACAAAAAAAAACCCCACACGTTCTTTGTAATAAAAATGTTTCAAGTAAATCATCAATTCTTCACAAATACCGCCACCCATGAGAATGAAATACAACTGTGATTCACAGTGCAGGTGCGCTTTGGCGGCTGCGGTGGCATCTAAGTAAACTATCGTTTGTGTCAAAGAGTTCAATCAATTTTTACTAATCTATCGCGCCAATATTTTTCTCACACTAAAAAAAAAAACCTTTTCTTTCTTTGAAGTAAAACTTCAGATAAAAAAAGTGTATAAGTGGTCGATCTTATGTCAAAGGTCAAGCCCGGATAAATAAAAAATACAAGACTTCAGAATTGATAATAAAAAAAAATTGAGCGATTTCGCCAATTGATTATTCGATTTGAAGATGATAAAAGAGATGGCTTATTTATCAAGCTCCAACGGCCATAAAGCCAGTGCTATGAAATGGTGAATTATGATCGCGAAGCCGCATCGGTCAAAGTGTCGGGCGTAGTACCGTCAAAAAGGACTCGTAAAGATCAATTTTGTGGAAAGGAAACCGTCACGGGTGACAGTTCAAGTTATTTTCTCAAGCTCTGGATGTTCTAAGGCGCCTCGGTAAGGGGCTTTTTTTACACCATTCGTACCGTCTCGATCTAGTGGATGATCGACCGAGCGATGCGACTCGACGCCACGGTGGTGATCGTTCCCGTGACTTTGACACCGAAGACGAGGCCTTGCTTGATTACTTGCTTGCGGTCAATCGTTACCCCATCCATTTTTTATTTACAACCTTGAGTAACTTCTGAGCAATTTAGGATCGTCATTCTAGCCAATTGTTTTCTGTAATAGCTTAATTATTGGCGCTTTTACGTACTTAAACCTTTTTCTTCTATTCTTTTCTTCTTCTGTGAGAACTAGTTGTCCTAATGATTACGCCGTCCGACGTCATAAAAACGTAATCTTAGTTTAGTGAAAGTGAATCTTAACAAGTTATTCATTCTTGTTTCGATCTTTGATTGTTGACAGTTCAATGAACTAAATAAATGGGTCTAATGCGACTGCTTACAGTATAGTGGTTCTTGTCAAAGAGATTCTAATGCCAAAAGTTGTAACCTGTGAAAATCCCGGGAAAAAACTCGGGGCAAGCTTGTAAGTACCTGTGATACGTGCAGGTGAATCGTAGTTTTAAGGTAGCGATCTGCATTGCGTGCGTTTGCGGAACTAATTTTTCAATATGTCGCGATGAAAGAAGCTCTTATGTGCGAACGTTTTGTACGATGCTGACAAACTGTTTGGTTCATGTTGAGCAGTGATTTTTTGAAATTAAAAACCTAGCTTTTACAACTATTTATTTAAAAATATTATTTCACAGTGACTCAATTTTTAGTTTACAATAGTAGCCAGATATTAGTCAGTAATAAATGACTCCGTGATCTCAACCCTGGTCATGAACTTAGAATGATAAATCAAGTCCGAAATTCCGATAAACACCATCCTATCGAAGTTAATTTCTCAAGCACGTGTAAAAGCTTCATTTTTTTTTGTGAAACCCTGCTTATTTCGAAGAACGCAAGGAGCTTTCAAGCGTCAATGCATTTATCTATTTCCCATGGAAATAAACTCAATAGATTCTAAGAAAAAAAATAATTTTGTGCAATTTGCAAATGAAATCATCGAGGAAATCATTCATAAAAAAATGTTACTATTTTTATTTTTATGAATATTACCAAGAAGTATTTTATTCCGAGTAATTTATGATGATTAATGATAGATGCTATAATGATTATTAGTATTGGATAATTTAATTTCCCATAATCTCTTTTAATCAACCCTAAATTAGCTCTTATTCAGCGAGATTACTCCGAGGATGTTAATACACAATTAGGCTCATCAATAAAAAAAATGCGAAGTGCAAGCTTATAGTTTTAATTAGTTGAATTATTTTAGTAAAGTTATACGGTAATGTAAATAATAATAATTAATGATTTATTTTTCAGGATTCGTATCGTGCTCACCCGATCCCTGTCAGAATGGAGGAGTTTGCGTACCATCGTTGCAAGGAGAGCTACATTGCAAGTAAGTAAAATTTTATCTTCTAATTCAAAATTGTAGATAATAAATCTAGAGAAACCGTTAGAAGATTGGCGGGGAGAGGAAGGAATATGATGATGATGATAATAAAAAAAGTTGATCAAAAAATTCCAACAGTTCGAAATAGCAAAGTTAAAAGGGTGAGAAAAAAATACTTCGAGGAAAAAGAAGCGAGTGAATGAGTGAGTGAGATCCCGCAAGGTAGAGAAATGCGAGAACCACAGAGCCCTCAGCCTCCCACGCGATAGAGAAGAGGTGCATCCCGAAAAGCGCCAGAGGCATCGGCAGCCGAAGCCAGCCGGCCAGCTCGAGCACAGCTCCTCAGCCCTTGGATGCACTTTTTTATACAAAGGTATAAGCTTTATGCAATCCAAGCATGTGCACGGCAATCATCCTCCTTCTTCTCATCCTCCTAAGATGATACTATACCTTCCTCCCGTCAGGGAAAATTTCGTGCGTGACCCCGATTTTTTTTTTCTTCTTACCTGGAGGCCCTTTGGCTACCTATTTAAGTAATAACGTCTGGGATAATGAGCGAGACAGAGACCTTGGATTTTTATTATCGTGACACTGTAATGGTTCGAAGACGCCCCAGGTTATTTTTTGGACATCCGTTTGCTTGGAGTCAAGGACGTCCCTTTGACTTCACTTATTATGCACTCTTAAGCTTGCATAAGGGTCAAATGCAGGCTCACATTTTACCTCGATGATCATTTTTATTGTAAACGGAGAAGATATTAACAGGCCATCTTCAAGAAAAGCTAAAGATTAACCACATGGAACCATAATTACAAGAATTTTACGATAATTGAAAACTTGTACCTGAACAATTGAAATTTTTTTTTTCGTGTTTCTTATCTAATGATTTCTAAGTGTCATAAAGAGGTAACTGCAGATAAACATTGCGCTCATCGATTATGTTCTTATAAGGGTGCATTGAATGTCATGGCCGAGATGATGGAACCTCTGCATGTCCCGTCACTTGTGGCCTTTATGCTTTGATTCGGTGCGCACAGTAGGCCGCAAGAATTATCAAAGACAATTTCTTTGTCATAAAAATTAATAAATCGCTTTTTTGATCTTGATGATTGCCCCGAACTCGATTGATCCCACTTGAATCATCACGAGCGTCACTCAAAAGTGCAGTAACTTCATCCTAGCGGATGCAATGTCATGCCACTGAAACTCATATGATATGATTTTTCTGCTGCGGCTTGATAATGATACATCGATCTATGATTACAACGGAACTCCGCTAATGGTCTACGGCCCGGCTCAGGGTTGTTACACCATACCTTTAAACTTATAACCATTGTGATGCAGCTTAAAGAGGCAATTAAATCCGTATTCAAAATATATTCAGTCGTAATACCCCTAGTGCTTCAAAATTGTCGATAATTTTCCGACTGTGTTTTGTTGCACAGCAACGAGGGGAGCAAGTTTGACAATTTAAATTGTCAAACTTGCCCCGCGAGTTGCTGTGCAAAAAAACTGGAGGAAAATTATCTAAAATTTTGAAGTACGAGGGGTATTCGGCTGGATTATTTTCCCCAGCTGAATTTCAACCCATAGAAATGCTGTATTTTACATTTTTGCGGTTATAGGTCTATTACCATTTGTTTACTATGAATATACCTATGAATATTGAATACTCATATATACGAGCATATATAGGTATACACCGCAGTGACTCGTATCTAACCCAAAAATTGAATTGAACAAGTCTAACAATTCAAGTTGCCATGCGACTAAATGGAAATAACCGAAAAATTATCGAAATAATTTTACCCACACCCCTCCGCCAAATGTCAAATGCGGCGTTCCTATTGGTTGAAATTCAGCTCGGGAAAATAATCATTTTAATTACATAGTCCTATTGAATAAAAAATTTTTCTTTTGAGCTTGATTACTCTCAGAAAAATAAAATCGATTTTTATTCATAAGAAACCGATAATCCTTAAATAAAGTTCAGCTTTATAAAACCGTTCAGTGGCTAAAGTTGCTATCAGCTCTTATAATCAGTCACTGCTGCAAATCTCGGTTGGGAGTCTGCTGACAGTCATATCATGAAAATTCATCCGGACTAATAACGACGGTACGATTCGAGTTTCCGTTACTACGTGACGCGGTCGTTGTCGTCGTCTTGGACTTCCGTTATAATATTATATTATGTGCATATACCGTGCTGCTATAGATACCCGAACGTCACGATCGTCGCGTTATTATGATAATGCTGCAGCTTATAGAACTATTGAAGCCGCCCGCATCTTTGTTGATCAAAGTCTGTAGTGCGCTCTGTACGTGAGGTGCTATTGTAAGAGTCAAACTTGCTCTGTATTACGGCGGAACTTTGATTTTTAGCCGAAAGTTTAATCTCTTTTTAAGCACAAAGCGGTCGAAAGACCTTTGATATTTGTTGACTTGTATAATATGTGCTTATCTAACTATGTTATACTTTTAATTTTCAATTCGATTTATTGTATTTATTTAAATCAAAATTTCGATTCTATTAATTTAATCTTTGCAACCAGGAAGATAATTTCATTTGATGACTTGCACTGAAACGCAGTCAGACGGATCAAGTTGGAATGAAAACAATGAAAAATCGCATGCACATAACAGAAGGCAGTTAATTATGTCTGCCATTGTCTCGCAGAAAAGCTTCCTCCGGACACTTTCATTTCAGTTTCACTTTCATTAATATTTTAGGAATCTCAAGTTTCGATGCAAGGATTAGAAAAACTTTAATTTATCATTTAGGTGAAATTTGTTTGTAATTAAGAGTTTAAAAAAAATATAATAACTAATTTATGATTTAATGAAAAATTTGTTTCAAAGACGATACCTTTGATTAAAATGAATCCATGAGTCGCAACGTTTATTGTTAGAATATTGGGGAGCCCTTCCTTTCGTTCTTAATCAAACCTCTTTGGTTTTGAAAATCTCCCGCGAGATTTGCGTACAGCGTCGTATCATTGATGCTCGGTAATCCAATGAAAAAACATGGATTTGGACGGGCGCCACTTGACAATATGGTGAATTAAGGGCGGGCAATGGCCCGTGGCATCGCGGGGGGGGCTGCTAAAGTGCGGAGATTTCAACCCCCACCTCCCAACTGATCCTTTTTTTTCTTTTCTTTTATCTCACAGTATATCATTGAAGTTTAGCGCACCGAGCAGCACTTTCTATTCAGGGTTACCCAGCATTTTTTTTTTTTTTTTTTTTTTTTTGCGGACGGGGGGTAATTTATGCATCGTGGAACGACTCCCAGGGGCGTGGCTGCCTAATATTTTGTAATCAATACTCTTTTAAATACGATTTTGCTGCTGCATGGACGTGATTTTTTAAAAACTTTACTAAAATGTATAAACAAAGTGATCAAAACCCAGGGTGCCTAAAGTAGATCAGAGTACGTTTCCCAGGACGATCAGCTACAGTAGATGGGCGGGTCTTGCGCAAGCCAGACGAGGATGATGATGCAGGCTCCGCGAGAATAAAGCTGCGCAACACTCCTCCGACCGATAAAAACTCTCACTCTGCAGGAAATTCCAGGGTAGCCAACATCCTCCTATTTTCTCGCACCTCCGTAGATCAACAGCTTGCTTGGTCGGTCGTGCACGTGCTGATGCAGCAGCAGCTACAGATGCACGTGCGAGGATGGCCGCGTGGCGGGCCACGTGATCGCAAAAAAAAAGGGTTTTGTTAACGTGTCGGGATGTATTTTTATTCAATTCGTCGTTTCCGCAGACCCGTCTCTTATGGTTGTAACATCTAGCCGACGGACCCTTTTATTTTATTTTTTTGTCTTTCCTGTCACGATTATATTATTGCAGTCATCATCTATCAAAATTATTATCCCTTTTCCCGTCTTTGTTCCTAAGTGGTTGGTGCATTGCAAAACTAGTTTCCTCTACATTTTGAAATGTTTATTTATTTTTTAAATTTGATAATTTAGTTTTTGTTGATCTGTAAATTTTGGGTTTTTTTAGAGAATTCACAAAACCATTAATATTACAAATATTTCTTACACAATTTTCGAATAAATATTTTATTTTATTCTCATTTAAAATACATTATTTAAAAAAAAAACTGACATATTTGTTTAATCGCTCACTGTATTAATGACTTCCAATCAATAATTGTTTCCACTTCAATTCAATTATTATATCTGATGGTAACGATAAAAGGAGCAAATAGGAGCGTCCCGCTTATCGCGCAATGTCAATAAGTTTGACACGTGTGAGGCAGTGAAAACATTTTTAAATTAACAACCGGGGTTGAAACTTAAGAAACATAAACTCATCGAGTAAACAGAGTACATGGTTTCGACACAAAGGGCAGAATGAGCAACTAGCTATGAACTAGAACCAAAACGTACGTGACACGTGCCAGGCTGCGCAGTGGGTCACTGTGACACTGTGACAGAGCCACAATCTCGCATCATTGGTACAGCCGTAAAACTGAAACATTACAAATTGTACTCTCTGTACACATTTGGAAATATTTTACGAACAATTGAGAACGCGTTTATAAAAAATCATTGAAAAATTCAGGGGGTGAGTAATATTATAATTGTATGCACCTTTTTTTTTATGCGCGAGTAAAGCTTATTCAATTTCCGTAAGTTTGAGTAAAGTTCAAAAGATTAAGCGCCAGTTAAGAGATTAAAAGGATTTTTTAAGCCTGTGACTTCCTCGGAAATCCATTCCCAT
Source organism: Encarsia formosa (assembly GCA_038277355.1). Lineage (NCBI taxonomy): Eukaryota > Metazoa > Arthropoda > Insecta > Hymenoptera > Aphelinidae > Encarsia > Encarsia formosa. Next base: position 35,250,773 of record CM076188.1, on the reverse strand, counting down.
AGTCATAAACCAAAGGGCGGCGGTGGCTGTCGACAGTCTAGTTGCCCCAAGAGAGATATTCCTCAGTTTTGTCATCCACGTCCGATTCTCAATGATTCTCAACTCTTCGCCAGTAAAGTGAAACAGGAAACGCCGTAAGATCGTCGCCTCTGCTGGCGTGATCTTTGCCATTTTCAGTTCATTCTTCAAATTGATTGTTCAACCTTCTTTTTAACGCCTTTTCTTGGAAAAATCGTCGCCTTTAATGTCAATAAAAAAAAAAAAAAAAACCTTAGCCGCTGATGATTTAAAACCAACGTTTTCTTCGCTTGAATAAAATGATGTTTGATAATCTTTTGTCAATAGTGAAAATGAACATGATAATTTTAGATGATGTTTCTATTTTTACATCCCGACCATGAATTTTGAAAAAAAATTTCGTTAAATACGTAGGATATTTCGAAAACTTTCATGATCCCTAACTCCTTCAAATTACAATTTTTCAAAAAGAAAAAAGTGTGCTGACAATTTTTAGATTCACTATTCAATTAAAAACTACATAATTTTTTTTATTCATCTTCCCAAGTGTAGCCCGTATGATTAGTCTCGGTTCTCTGTCAATAATTGGCTCTCGACAATCGCTATAAAATTCTTATTTTTTTTTGTTCATCACACTTGGCGAGGTACTGGATACTTACGACAAGTCATGAACCGGTAAAATGATGACAAAGCATCTCACGGGTCTCAATATTAATCTATATGGATACCCTGTGGAGCGACATTCTAAAGACAAGATCAAACAAACGGATGCATATCTCGAGCCTACGTTCCTTCATTATAATAATGATTACGTACACGTATAAACTTGATTTCCTTTTTTTTTTTTCGCGATTACATGCACGATTTTATTTGAGTGGCCTTTAATCAACGTCTTCTTTTTAAGTTAAAAGTTTTTGATTTTATTCCCTAAAAAAATTAAAGAAACGTAATCACTGAAATGTTTTAATTTTCGTGGTACGAAAACAAAAAGAAAATTGCAAAGAAAGTAGAAAAAAAATTAATAAATAAATACAGAATTGTTTGTCAAACCCTTCGCCTAACAATTTTCTTTTTACTCTAATTCAAAAAAGCCAACCAATACAAATTTCAAAGTTATGATAGTTAATAATCATGTTTCAAGGAAAATGTTTAAGTCTCGACCGAACTTGTCATGAAAAAAGAGGGATACGGTACGAAAGAAAGAAAAAAAAAGTTTTTCCCGATGACACAAAACAATATAAAAAAAAAAAAAAAACGCAGTCGTGTGCGTTGAGTGATCCTGGGCGGCACACGCCAGCCATGCGCGCAAGATCCTGGGCGCTCCGGTTGAGAACCGCTGTCGCTTGCCGCCACTCGCGTGCTTCGACGCGCGCTGAGCCAGCTCGGTTGGCGAGCACACGTACACACCCCCACCCTTTGCCTATATTGGTGTATTGTCCCCCCCAGAGCAGCACGAACACATGCCCAGGAAAAGGGGGAGCGCGGCATAAAAGCCCCGTGGATTTCCGTCTCGGTCGCACCCGCACATGAACTCATAAGCGCGAGCGAGAGAAGGGGCTGCTGCTCCGCGGCCAGCGCGCCAGAGTTCGAGGAGCGCGCGACGTTCCCACGGCCGGGGCGCATGCGTACGGCTGGTGCACAACAACCGGGCCCTCCCTCCGCGGCGGCTCGCCATCTGTCAGTTGGATCCGCACCGGCAGCGGGCTAACATCATCTCCTCTTCTCCTTGTCCCGATGCCCTGCATATGTGGGTATGCAACCCGTCCATCTTCGCATTATCCTGCGTCATGGGAGGAAGTCCCCGCTTCCCTGTCTCTTCCGCATCAACCCCCCCCCCCCTTTTTTGCAATTTTTAGGCTTTTGCGGTTTTGCGATACGGGATATGATTTTGCCAAAGATAAGGTTTCAGGAAACGTCATGATCAGATAATCTCATACGTGTTGATTGCTGTTGTCGATGCGTCAATATAAATATCTTAGCTTGATCTTTCAGTAATTTCTTATGAAGATTATTATTCGTGACATCATTTAAAGTTTGGTTTTTACAAGCTTTTTGTATGATTTTATACATAAAACATTGATTGAGTAAATACTATGAGACTATAAAAATCTTTAGGGGAAAAAAAAATTAATCAAGTACTATAATATAACCATTTGTTTGAAATTTTATATGTTAGAAGCAGTTGCAGTTTTGAAATAAAGTTAATTACCATAAAAAATATTGTCACCAATAATTTTTTCATACTAAATTAATGTAAAATTAGTTTTCAATATATTATTTTAGCTTTTTTTTTGTTTTTTTTAAATTAAATGTATATTTTACTTTGCGTATAATGGGCTCAAGATTATAAGCAAATATTACATTTCGGATGTATGAGTTAGAGGTGACGCACCTGTATCCTTGGTGGATTTGGGACGGTCGCTTCGTTTTCTTTCTTCGTGGACGAGCTGCGGCTAAAATCAAAGTATTTCATGTTTGCCAAATAAGACTCACTCGTTCTATGGAAGAGGAGAATAACGGATTGTCGTTTTCGGCGTTTTTTGGCGTGTGTTTGGATACGTATAATAATTGTATAGTTTTAGAATTCTAAAAACGAATTTTGAATTTATTTATTCATTATTATTTTCCTAACGTTAGTTGTAAAAGTTTTTTTATTACTTTAAAATTTTCTTTCTATTTCTGATTACATACATGGGATTGATTGTTTGTATTATTTCTTTGATTCAGATAAGTCAAATTTTTAAAAAAATCTCAATGGTTGTAAATTTTTCGTTTATTTTTGCGCTAACACCATCAAAAGTTAATTTATTATTTAAAACTTTTAAACTTCGTCATTCATCTATGTTTTAATTGAATGTATGACATTAAATAGCAAATGCAACATGAACCTAGATGCTTATCCCACTGGAGTCATTAAAAATGTAAATTATATTTTCGGGAATCAATACAGCCGACGAAAAAATATTTTGAGTCATATTTAGATTTTTGTGGTTGGCTTTCTTACCTGAAGCTAGTCAATAGCAAATATAGTTTCAAGCGAGGATTCAAGGTTATCCGAAGAGATGGTTTTTACCTGTATAGTCACATAAAATAATAATGATAATGATAAAAAAATTTCTGTGAGGTTCAAATTTGATTTTTTAAGCTCGTAATTACTTGACTACGTACAGTTACCCATGAAAAGTAGTCATTTTAATTGCCATACCATTAATCTTTCCTGCGCTAATAATCTTTTTTTTTGTGGCAGCCCCGAGCCTCCATAATAGACTACCGTTGTCGAGCAACGCAATCGAGTCAGTGCGTCTAAAATTCTTGGTCCGTCCTCTGCAATCATTCCCTTCCCTGGCTACTTGAAACGCTCGCGTTGAAACCCAATGATTTCGATTCAGTGCTGCAGCATCTCCTTGCAAAAAAAAAAAAAAAAAAAAAAAACTCACACAGGCAATTTGCCTGTGTACGCTCCCGTAACAGCAGCCAGGTTCTAAATAAAATAAAAAAGGATAAGAACTCTCTGTAAAAAAGTAAAAAGAAAAAGTGTAATTTAAAAGAATTCGACCAGCCAACACTTTGATGAAAAAGAGGAAGCTCCAATCTAACGAAGAAGCGCCCGGTTAGCGTGCGATGCACACAATCTGTGCTTCAGCTCACCCCACTAACAGCCATGGGCGTCATTTTCTAATCTTATTTCTTTTTCTTTTTTCACATAGAACTACTGAAACATTTCTAGAACAACCGGTGCTTTAGGAGGCGTAAGGTGCGCATTAAGAATTTTTTTTACCACCTGATACTGTGAGCTGCAGCTTCACAGGTGTGCCTCTGTTTTTATTTCTTTTCGTATGGTGCAGACTCGTTTATGTTCTCTAACAGAACATTTATACTGTGAATTTCTGACTTCATGTTCTTTACATGTGAAAGTTATTTGTCTGAGCGAGTGTCTGAGACTTTAAAAAAAGTTTTTTGTTTATAAAAATTAAAGATCAACAAAATCAGCAAATTCAATTTTTCGTAAGAAATTCTGTGTCAATAATTTTTTATCTTAGCTCGGATTTTTCATCTCAATCGTCACACCATTTGATGTGCGATGCACGTTACAAGCACTTTAACAACTACTGGTACCAGTACATTGAAGCAGGTGAAAAAAAAAATTTGGTAAATTAAAAATGCCTCACTGTTGCAACGCAGCCCATCTTCTTTTCCTATCAATCTTGCCTGAACCCTAACCAAAACCTTCTGGGTTGCTGATGATAGCCCCGTGATTAAACGCGGCTGTTTTGGACAACCGCGGTAGGAGTTTTTGCTTTTTAATTGACCGTTGCTCTCCAGGTGTATTCATCAAACAATAGAATTACTGCAGATTTGCGCGAAGTGAGGATTTGGATGAACATCTACAAGGATGTGTTGTTAAAGAAGGGTAAGATTTAAAGAGAGCCTACCTTGCCCTACCGACAATGTAATTATCGACAAGAAGTCAGAGGGCGATGTTTACGAGAACAAACTGAGTAGTGCAATTTTTGAGGGTCCAAAAAGTACGAAGATGAGTTACCTGAGATTTTTGGTAGTTTCAGTAAATCAAATAAAGAACTCGTTACTCAAGTTTTTCGACTCTACTTTGATGTTCCAGCTTGTGCGTGCGGTAGAATAACGTCATTCATTTCTTCATGGTATCGTTATAAAACGATTAGAGGGAACCAAGGCTAATCCGGTTCCGGTGTCTTCTCGACAAGCTCGTTCACCCTCTGCGCATAAAGCAACTTACAGAAGGTGCCACTTCTAAAATATATTTTGTCTTCATTGCCTGTTTCAAATTCTTTTCAGACTTCCTCTTTTCATTTGGGCATAGGTAACAATCAAGTTTTAGTCAAGATCTATGTCGTATTAATATTCAAAAGTCGCAACACTGGAAACACCAGCTGTTTCTTATTTTTTTTATTTTTTTTTTTTTTAAGAAAACAGATGTTTTCTTTCAGCCAGTAATGACGGCGATGACTTAGGCCAGATTTACACTATTGATTTATTTCTTTTGTATGGTATTGGCGACTAGCAATTGAATCTTGCGTATAAGGTATGGGCTAACCTGATCCCAATTAATTTTTATTGCTGGATGTTCTATAATTAAATATATTGAGTACAATAATAATAAACAGAAAGTCTGCATTATTGGCCGGGCCAAGTGAAAGAAAAAACAAGTAGGTATTATGTTCTCTCGCGTTTCTGAAGAGGCAGCTATAGAACAGCATCATGCACTTATAATTGCGCTTACTACCAAAAAGTCTGCACGTGCGGCGTTGCATTAAGTAATATTTAGAAAGACCAACAATTTGAACATTTTGACTGCCACAACTGATGCGAAAATTTGTAAATGAATCAGAAAAAAATATTAAAAAAATTTTCTAGTAATTATGGTGTATGTTCCTCCTTTAATGAAGCTATACATAGTTTTCGAAAACTAAAAGTGTTCTTTTTTTATTTATATATTGTGTACAAATTCGAGATCGTTTTGTAGCATTGCGAGCACGAATTTGCTCGACAGCGAGTTTGTTGAATAAATTTCTGAAATCGTGCTTGTAGTTTTATTATATATTCATACCAACGTAAAAACAAAGTAGGGCATTCTTCCAGTCAATTGCCGATTCATGAATACTTTTCGAAAAACATAAATAATTCATCTTTATGTGGAACGCATCGGCAATTCATCGCTTAGAAATAAATATTTTTTCAAAAAAATCGGTAATGCCAAGTCTCATCTGAAAATGCAAGTCATAAATTTGACTTCCCATCAACGAGAAATCTCGTCTTGGCAATTACTTTTGTTTTTCCTTTTCTATTGGTTTCGATACAGATTGCAAATTGTAATAACCAGCGATAACAATGGTAGAAAGGAAGCTGGAAAAAATGTGCGTCTCTCGAAATGATTTATATATTGAACCTTTTGGTCAATTGCATATCTGCAGCAGGGGCTTGATGGAGGTAAGGATATCGAACTCGAATATCGAAATTTTTTTTATTTTTCTCCATAGGTACTAATGGTAAAAAAAAGAAAAATTTCGATATTCGAGTTCGATATCCGTTACCTCCATAAGGCCCCAGCACATGAATGAAAATCCCGAGCTACCCGCGAACTTATTCTGCATAATAACGCTCAGAAATCTTCGACTGACGGGAAAATTACAATTGGGAACGTTCGAAACCTGAAATATATATTTAGTATTCACGAATGCTGTTCCTGTGGTATCCGCCCAACTGCATGAGATCTCGTTTTAAATACAGTTTAAAATGATTTTACAAATGAATAAATTTTTGGATTCGAATAAATAAAAAAGTTAGAATTCTCAAGTCGCGGGTGCAGCGTTGGTGATCCTGGTTTTCCGATTCCGTCACGAACGAATCCACGCGAGGGCAACGCGAGGGGGGCATTATCGGCGATTAGGCCCCGGGCCTCCTCTCGATTATCATAATGATACCCTAGCCAGGCCGGTCGGGTGCAGCCGGCCTATCGAAACTCAACCGCGATATAGATACGTTGCGACAAAGACCTTCTCTCTCTTCGATTCCCACGTGTTTTATTTCCCTCCTCCCTCGGAGCCGCTGCCAGGAAGGGGAAACTTAACGACTCCAACTCGAGACTGTAGATGCAGCCAAATGCCAAAGGGCAACTCGCTCTCTCCCTCGTGGAGGATTCGAGTGACCTTTTCGGTAATCACCACTGTGCACATTATCATGCACTTTCGAACCTGATCTCCTTTCTCATCGGTCAGTTTTGTTTTACAATTTTCAAACAAACTCTCACAGTCTACGTAATTGGGGGACCACACGGCGATTCATCATGAATTGTTTACAACTCTCCTGTGTTTTACTTTTTTCAAAGCCTTTTATTTTTCAATAGCTTTTGCTAATTCATCTCTTTTTCTATATATATTTTAGAGAGATACCCTCGTAATTGCTCGTTAGTTTTATGCTCATCACTATGCATTGGCTTTGTTAAAGGCTGCCTGCTATACTCGCGAATAATTACACGCTATAAAAGACCAGTGCGGGGAGCTGCATTTTTAAAAATATATTTTTATTTTTTCCTTTAAAAAGATGCTGGGCCTAATCTTGTCGAATACATTTTGCATTTATGGTAATTTGGAAGTTGCTCATTACAAAAAATGAATTTTTAGTCGCTTACGCAACGATCGGTCGGTTCAAAAATTTATTGAATTAAAAAGGGTTGAGAACGTATCAATTCTTAAAAGTCTATTTGCATCGGAATGACCGGTAATTAAACTCCGTAAAATTACGAGTTGATGCAAGGTACAAATTGAGCCTAATTAAAAGTTTTTGTGATTCTGGAGGCAGAAGGTAGCAGGAAGAAGGAGTAACTTTCTCCCTCGATCCGAGAGCGAAAAAATTGATACGAATTTTCCATTGATTCGATAATAATGAGAACGCGTGAGAACTGAATCGATGGGTGGAGGGATCCGTTCGCGCCCACAAACGCGTTGCGTCTTTGGCATGGCACCAAGACTTGTACTTAAAACGAGATTAAACGTGAGAAATTCAGGATTCGGCTCGCGGTGTCACTTTTCGCGGTTTCTTATCTTACTTTTTCGTTTACGTGAGCTGCTCTCTTGGGTAGAGTAGGTACTGCACGCTTAGGTGGGGCGAGGCTGCAGTGAAAGTTTCAGAGAAACTTGTTGCTGCTTAGAATGGGATCGATGTAAATGCCGTTTCCGCGTTTTCCTGCCTTATTTTCATCCATTCAGCGGTGGTGTCGATTTGGGAAAATAAATTGGCAGGGCTTTTCCCTCTTAGAAAGTTTTATAACTCATGCTCTATTTATATTGGCTACTGAAAATTCATTGCTCTTGATTGTTATCGATCTATCAAATTATTTTACCGTCCGTCTTTGTTCCTTATACCTGGACCACAGTCGACTTTTTTTATTGTAATCCTATTTAAAAATGGATCTCATATCTTTGCTGCAGTTTTTGCTCTTGACATGTCTTTTCAGCAGCTTTTTTAAATATGAATTCGAAATCACCGAATCACACACCAAATGGTTAATACTTGGATCTTAAAAATGCAGAATATAAGGGTTACTTATTCTTTTAGAGCGGCTGAAACAAATCATTCTCTCCGTACATAAATTACACGGACGAAGAAAAAAAAGGATCGCAAAAAAAAAAAAATAATAATACCTACAATACACTATCAGTACGCGTTGTATAAGCATATTCTCTTACTTTGCTCTTCAAATTCTTGATAAAAAATTATTATTCATTAAATTTCAAAATCGACAGTATCCCTCATCAATAAAACCACAAGACTTGCGCGACAAGATTGGCTTGCACTCTCGTGTACCACCTAAAAAATAGGGTCGCTCAAGTGGATGGTCGCACCTCAATTTTTTCGACTCTGGCTCGAGAGTTAAGTCCCCGTATTTGATCACGCTGCAAGCCTTTCAGCTGCCACTTAAACCTGCAAACGCATTATCGATATGTTTGCAGTGCGCGCTGCCGTGAGGGTGATTTTTCAGAAGTAAAGACATCATTGTGTTTGCCCGAACAAATGGGAGCGAAAAGTGATATGACTTTTTTCGACTACCGTTTTTAAGTGTGCCTCCAAAGACTCCTTTCACCCAAAGTGCAGCGTGTCCATGATTGTGAAAGGCAAAAACTACCATGATTAGAAATTTTTTGATTGTCATTGATTGTAAAATAATGGTCGACAACTTAAAATAAATCTACCTTTTGCGGGAATTCATTATATATTGATGAGCCGAGTGGGAGGAAACGATCGGGTAACTGTAAATAAAAACAATCGTAAGTTTTTTTGTACCGGACAGGGTTTAATTACGACGGGACATCGCGTTGGGATTCAGCCGAGCAAAGGTCAAGAGCATGCATGGATCTTTTAGCGCGATAGATACTTATGCACCTATAAAACTGTACTGTAGGATGCAACATTTTATGGCAGCGACTACGTACGTGTAGAGGTACTATGTTAAACCACCTCATTAGCATCTTCATCTTCGCGGTATTTATCGAACTGTGTGTGTGCCACCACAAAATATTTAGGGCATCAAAAATTCAGATAAAAAAAAGGAGATGAAAGGCTGGATAAATTGTCGGTAAAGAATGAATTTTAAAAATAAAATCCGTTGTAAAATATCATAGCGCGCATAAGTTTGTTTATCGAAAATACCGTTTTCACGAGCAACGCACGCTCGATAGCGAATATAGTAACGAGCGAGTTTCCGTTCGCGCATAGGTGCCAAGACATCTCGCAAGATAGTGCCTGTATTAGTAGGTGGTATCCAGCACATATATTCTTAAATAAGTTGTTGCTCGGTTGCCCCAACCCCGCGATGCGTCGTACGTACGCGACAACAGCACCCGCGGCACCGGAAAAACGGTACTCGGTCCGCGATATCAATTCTGTACACATATTACGTATGCTTATTCCTACTTTCTTCTTCTTCTTCTTCTTCAAAAACTCGTATCGCTACGACTCTGTTGAAAAAAAAACTCGTTTTAAGTAACCATCTTTCTCCTTATTCTTAATTATTTTTGGTGAGAAAGTCCACGACGTTTTTTTGAGATTCTTGTTTTTTCAATTTTGCTAGAATAACCAGTTGAATCTTACTGGTTTTTAGGTTCTCGGAAATTTTGGCCTAACAATAACTTGCAGTTGAGACTAGATTTTAAAAAATTATCCTCAAACACTAACTGATATAAAAAAAAATGATTCTTGAGTTCGAAAGGTATTTAATTTATCATAATTAAATTCGTTAGACTCTTAAGAAAAAGAAAAAAAATGACCAAAAATTCATTACTTGCAGCAGTAAGCCACTGTAAAAGTAAGAGGCCCGTATCTTAGGTACTCTTGTTTTTTTTTTTTTTTTTTTTTTTCTTTTTTCATGGCGGGTCGCAATCACCGAAGAATGCCCCTCCAGATTTGCGACTCTCGCTAATTGTACTGAGTTTTTCGCGCGATGCAGTAGGTGTACTTAATATCTTCATAATTACGAAATTACTACGGGCGCGCGTAACCCCGGCTTGACAGGATAATTTTTGTTGCTGCTGCCGCTGATGGCTGACCTTTTTTTATCCAGACTTTCCGAGGGCTTTAAATGATGATGATGATGATGATCGCTTATTCAATCGCCCAGTTCCTGTGCAAAATTTCGCTGTCCAGATTTGACTTTTTTTGACACTGTAAAAAAAAATTCCACATTGCAACCAGTATGAAATTTTTATTTTTATTTTATAAAAGCCGCTTGAATGCAAATATGCCTATCGACCATTTTAATTAAAACCAGCTTCATTTAGGAAAATATACGACTCAAGGTGTGCATTTAGTTAATCTTCGGTCTTCTCGGACCTGTACGGTGTACAGCCTACCTGTACACACTTGCGCATCCACTGTTATTTTTACAGACGACTCAAGGTAGTCAGCAAGGCGTTTGTCTGTTTGCATCACGTGCAAGTTTTACACGATAATCGAGCATCTAAATTTGACTAATATCGGTAATGATTCGAATACTCGATTGCCTCATCGAATGTTGGTCAATTGCGAAAAAAAGGGTTTCGAAATGGCTCAATACAGTTGAATATCTTTTTGAAACATATAATATTGTTGAGCGCACCATAAACAAAGTCTCCGAGGCACAGAGACAGCAGAGATAAGAAAAATAAAAATGTGAAAAACGAGCACAATATTATTTATCTTTCTCTGTTCTATCCTCATTAAAAACACCTAACAAAGCCACCACCACTTTGGCGTCCAGCAAGCAGCGATAGAATGTCTGGAGTGCAAAAAAATTGCAAGAAAAGGATTCTCCCTTCAGGGGGGAAGGAGTTGGAGGGGGAATCGACAGCTCGAGGCCGTTGCAAAAAGCGCCATGGAGGTGGAGTCGGTGATAGTAGTTTTGTTTGTTTTTCTTCTTCTTCTTCTTCTTCTTCTTCTTCTTCTCGTTGCAGTAGCAGTTAGGTAGCTAGCTTGTAAATTGACTTTTCTTCGGGTTTGTCGCGATGCGGCGCGGGGATTCTTGCCGCTGAAGTTTTTTCTTCTTATTTACAGTAGCTGATGAGCGCTACGGTCGCGATACAACGTCGATGAGGGTCGAGTCGATGAACCATCTCCGCGACACTTGTCTGCGGAATTGTTTTTTTTTTTTTGTCCAGTATTCTCCATCGATCATTTAATAAAATGTAAAATCAAAGTGTTGCCACTAATAAAGAATTTCAAATTATAAAGTAGAGAGCATTTACACTTTGATATCATTAAATTTAAAATTTGCTCGAAAATTTGAGTCAGAAGAAGGTAAATAAGAAGACAAGAGGTTAACTTGTTGATCTGTTTTCTGTAAGCTGAGGACAGATCAATCAATGGCTTGATCACTATTCATTGATCACGAGTGAATCGAGTCGAGAGCATTGAGGAGGAGAATGCCTACATAGCTACATCGCGGAAGATTATCCCCTTTGGAGAAAAGAAAAACCTACGCTCCCCCTTAAGGAGAAGAAAACTCATCGGGGTTTAGGAAAAACGCTTGGCTCGCGCGTGGGAAAACCATCTCATATTCACTATTAGTATCGTAGTAGTGATTGCAAAGTTTTTTTATAGAATTTTTTTATTACCAACATAGTTTTACATGATTAACTAATATCGGAAGACGAGCATTTTTTAAAGTTTGAATTCAACTTTAACGTGGGCATTAAAAAAAGCTATCTAGAAATATGAAAATTTATATGCTTGCGAAAAAAAAATATTTTGGCATTACTGTCTCGATTCTGCAAGAAAATAAAAAAATCATGAAAAAGTCCCGCATAAATAAGTGCCTAATTGACCGAGCTCTCTTCAAAATTCACAGATATTACTGAAAAAAATATTTAGGTGCTATATCAAACTCCGTCCGCTCCTCCTCTTCCTTCTACTCTTGGTTCGGCTAGCACCAGCACAATATGACAAGAACAATTTTTAACGATCTCAGTGGGGGTCTGCTGTATTTATATCTTGAGAATTCTGAAATTTGCAAAGTTGCTGGGACGAGTCAACGACAAACCACCGTTCGCTTTTACGATGCAAATATACATGTTGACTTATGAACACATACACTAGTATTTTTTCCCCAGATAACATCCATCGAACTCAACATTCTATAAAGTCATCATTCTCGTTTTTGAGGCCCACTGTGCGGTAAAAGTGTTTCATATCACACATTTATCAAATTTTCTCAAAGTAACTTACTGAAAAGCTCTGCGAGGTTATATTCGAAAGTTCATTCAAATTCGCGTGGAGAATAGAGATAGAGAGTTTGTGTACAGAGGGGGGCATTGTGACCGAAACAAGCAGGCATTTGGCTGTCAAATCACGCGTCAGATTAGCCGCTGGCTCACTGATCGCAACTCTTGTGTATGTATTCTTTCAAAGGAATAACGCCGCGATGCTTTAGAGCAAATTGAGATAAAATTAGCCGCTAATTTCCATTTCCTCAGGCCACTTCTTTCTTACTGCAGCGTTTGATCTTTGATGAGAACAGTCCCGTGATTGCGACCGATTACCATCATCATCTTCTCTTCTCTCTTTGTAACTCTCATTCTACTGAGCGGGTGCTTTTTTCCATACAAGCTCAAATTTTGCGCTATTTTTGATCTCTCGAGTCTTGGTGCTAATAGTCGACACTTGCTTTTGGATATCTTCCTCTGCAGATTACATGATTACATGTACCAATTAGCCGCTTATAATGAGACCTTATGAATCAAGTAGAATCCGAGTCGTGTAACTCCACAAAAAAGTAGATTTATCCAAGCTGAACTCTCCGACAGCGATGTCGCTCGCAGGATGTGTATCGAGTCCAACCTACCGAGAAAACCATGTAAAAACAGCCGTTTAAGACTCTCAGGATTTAATTACGTAGTCTCAACGCGCTCTCGTACAAAGGACGACGTGGTTGCTCTTTTTTCTCTCCGAGGTCGTCTATGATTTTTATTTTTTATCATCATTATTTATTTTTTTTCCCCAAGTGATGCTGGTTTTCTTTATAATAATCTGTGAATTACGCTTAAGGAGATGAAAAAGGAGAGTCAGACAAATAAATTAGTTGAAAAGTTCAAAGATGGTCTGATGTTTGGAAAAAAGAAAAGAAAAAAAAAAGGTAAAATGTAGGGGGTGTAAGCATAATGGCCGTTGCAGAAACGTGCACAGAATGAGATCGCTCGGAGCATAAAAAATAATCGCGTGTCTATCCGGGACTTTCCCATCCGGCGCGTAAACGCGGATATAGGATACGCGAATCGTGATCCCGTCACCACCGCAGGCCAGTTATACCTTTGATGCACCCTTGAGCCATCATGGAATACATTCTAATGGCTACCGCACTGTTATCCAAGTAGGATTCTTCGATAATTTCATGAGAATCTCTTCTTCAAAATATTTTAAATAAACTAGCTGTTGATGTTTCGATTTTTTTAAATCGTCTCTAAAGTAACTTGAGTAGATTGTGCTGAAATTTAGCCATTTTTTTTATTCTTCGACTGTATCGGGTTTCGATGAATAATATGCCAAGCTTTTGAACGTAATCGATGACGCGAATTAAATTTTTTTTCATCGACTAATCAATCACGTATTTATTTAAAAAAAAATTCGTTTTATTGGTCTCGATGCAGCAATCTAGGAGTGAAACGTAAGCCCGCACAGGTAACGGTTTGGATTATTTTAAGGGTCGATACTTCACACTCAATCTTCTTTCTTTGGCGGGGCTCGTGATTTACATCCCGATCCTCGCATAGAAATCGATCGCCGGGATCGTTAACTGTTGCAGCGGTCCGACGCATCTTTTTTTTTTTTTGTGCGCTTAGAGCTGCGCAGAGGATAATTTGCATTCGGAGAGAAGAGGGATTCATTAAGGTGTTGTCAATGTTTTTCTCAGAAATTATCAACCGGACTAGTTTGTACGAGAATTAGGTGATTTTTAAACCGTGGGATTATGAAAGCGTGACTCCCGTTTAAACTTTTGAGCAACCAAAGCCGTTTAGTCATTCATATAAGATCGTTGTACCTATATTAGAATGCAAATCGAGCTGCTGGAATTTTGTCTAAACGTTGGTACTCTGGTCCGTTTGACTCTGAGCGTGATAAACATTCTAATTTATTTTAAAACCAGTTTTTTTAACTCGGAGAGTTATTAAATTTCATAATTTTATAACGTCTTCATTAAATTCCTTCAGTTGTAGAGTTTAAATCTCTTACCGTTTTTAAAAGCGTTAAACTGTTATAAACTGTTGGCGTAATTAGGAATTTGTTTAAAAAGATGTTGATTCACCAGCTGATGTAAATAAACTATCTTTAGAGTATGATTTTAATATTTTTATCGGGTATAAAATAAGTGATCTGCCGTATAAAATCTCATGTCTTATAAATTGAATATTTTAACTGATTCGTACTCGAAGGCACGGTTTTATAATCAAAGGTTGAAAAACAAAACTGTGAATAGGGATTAAAGCATTTCATGCGGCATTTGTGGAATTCTTTGCGGATGGATTATAAGCATACCGAAGCTCCATTAAAGTCCCCTTTTTCTCACTCTCTTCCGATAAGCTTGGCCATTGAAATGGTGCTTGTTAGATCCAAGTTCACATTCTATCGATAACTTTTTTAAGTGATAATCCTCTCGAGGGAAAATTTATTTTTTTTCCTCTCAGCCCGTATTTAGTGTCAAGAGTGCAGCTGTAAGTAGCTCGAGCTGACTCAATTGAAATTTATGTAATACAGTGAAATTTTCTCATAGCGTAGACCGATGATTAATTTAAATTATTCATTCGAGTGTCGTACGTGTCAGAAACAGTAAACTGCAGCATTCAGATAGTCTGACGCGTTGAAAAATTTGTCGCTTCGGTCATAATTTTTTACACGATCGTTTGTAACGGTGATAAAACGAGTAAAATTTCTGAAATAAATATTGTTGTGTGAGCGTTCGATTCCAAAAATAATACGCTTGGTCGGAAACGTTTGGTAAAAAGTATGTCCAAAGAGCAAAAGAAGTCGCCGCGTCAGTTGATGCATAACGGCTGTGCACCAAATTTGTTTTCACCAAATCCTCCCTCTTTGGTATCTCTGCGAAATCCAGCTTACACGTGTGATCCACTTGTGCGTTCCATCGACTACACTTTGTCTCTCGAACTCACTGCTCGTTGAGTTTTTGGGAGCAGTGGAAAAAAACGTAAAATAACATAAATAAGTCAGACACGTTCTGGCAACTCTTCTCTAAACGATTGCCACGTTTAGGCCCAAATAATAACCGCCATCGTCTCGTCATGGTGTTTGTAAGCGTCTGAGATTTTTCTCCGCTTTTTTCACAGGTAATCAAACGGAAATTAATTTTCTTTTTTTTACTTTAAAAAGGAAGTCCGTATCGTTCGAATTGAAATATCGAATCAGCTGGAGTCGGATAACTAACAAATAACTCCCACAGATATCATAGATAAAGGGGGTGAAAATCTAAATCTACAACTTACTTTGGCGAACACGTTAAACATCGAATTCTTCACTCGAGCTCGCGCGGGCAAAAGGAAAAAATGGAAAACACCGTATGCCGAGTCGTATAAGCCGACTGTGGCCTCGGCACTCTAGTCAGTGCATATCTAGATGCATAACCCTTCTCGAGAAAATAAAAATAAAATAAAAGATTTAAAAAAAAAAAAAAAAAAAAAAAAAAAACCACCTTACACGACGACGCATTCGTACGCAATATCTGCGGTGTGCTAATGCAAAGCTATGGATTTTATCGTTGCTCGAAAAGTCGCTGTGTATTCTGAAAAAGAAAATAACAATATTACTCAGCTCTGCCGCTGCATTGATACATAACGCATCATACGAGATAAACACAAGAGCGGAGAGATGAAAAGGTCGCGAGATGAGCTGTACCAAGAGCTTTTTAACTGAAAAAATACAATTTTATTTTATCTACAAGCTTTGTAAGCTATAAAATTATTTGGAAGATTTAAAAAAAAGTTAAATATTATAACCCTTGGAACAAAGCAAGCTTAGCCGCATTGTCCCGAAGAGCAGAAAGGGCAAAGGAAGAGAGACAATAGGACTGACCAGCCCGGTAGAATAAGAAGAATCGAGGAAAAAACGAAGAAGAAAAGTAATTGAAGTAGAGGAGGAAGGTGTTTACCTCGAACAATCGAACAAGCCTTCAACGCAATCGGGAGAGTTTACGCGAGATCGAGAGAATAATGAGCCTTAAATTGCACTCAAGCATCCGGAAACGTCTCTTTAACCGCTTGGGTGACCCCTGCAACTGAGCCTGCTTTATTTTATTTCGGACTTACGAAATAATTCATCAATTTTTTATGCTAATTTCTCCAGCTCCTCCCATGATTAATCTTACTTTTTCTCAAACTTAATGTGTTAATTTTGAAATCAATTTTGGCTTCAAGGATAAACTTTCGGGAACGGGTAACATGTGTATTTGAATCGAACACGTTTTAAATAATGACGGTCATTTGTCACTTTTTATCGACTATTCATTCTTTTGGGAGATTTTAATCTTGAATTAAGAATCCAGATGTCTAATCTGATAATGAAGACGCGTATATTTACATAGCCTTTAATAGTTCCAACCAAAATGATACAATCTTTTCAAAGGTACATCGGCAACGAAAAAAAATAGCAAGTAAATTTTAATCAAAAGATAAGTTCGCACCCGTCTGTAATTCCACCATTACAGCGACACTTTTCTTTAATAATTTAATGACCCGTGCGGAGGGACAATTGCAGAAACGCATTAGCATTTACGTTGCGGCAGCCAATCGTAACATCGCTGTCACTCCGGCAGTCGGCGTTAATGGAATTAAATAACCTTCGGCAGCACTTCCACAGACACCATCGTCAACGCCCCGAAAAATGATCGTGATTAGCCAATAAACTCAATTGATAAAGTTTTAGGTATTGATGAGGAGACGCAATATATTAACGAAGAGTTAAGTGCAGTGCAGTGGTAATCGTAAAGCGAGTTTTCGCGCTCTCAATCCGGTCGCGGGCATTAGCCGGAGGGGTCGCGGCCACATTGACGCAATTGGTGCGTCCGTTCCCGTTCAACTTTGCATGCGACAATGCTGTTTCACCCGACCAGATTCTTCTTCTTTTTATTTCGCATTCTCCTCTACATGTCGCTGAGTCATTGTTATTTCATCCCGTCTACTCCCACAACCTTTTTTTTTCAGAGTTATCTTATTAATATCTAATGAAATTTAATGTTTTTTCTTTTCTTTGTTTCAGGTAAGTTCACGAGTCTAAATACATAGCAGTGGAAGGAAAAGCCAGGTCTCGTAAGGTCGGATCGTTATAAAATTAAAAATTTCTCATAGAAAATTAAAAAGTATCCTTGTCTTGAGAGTTGATATTAAGAAAACCGCAGGGACAAAAGCAGTGTTGTTCTTCATCTTCTTCTTCTTCCCTCTAGCCGCTGCAAAATAAAGAAGCGAAGGACGAGCAGCAGCTGATGAGAGCACAAAGATTAGCGAATCCCTGTGAAGTTCGCGAAAACGCTAATAGAGTTCCGTCGTCGTGGCGGTCGCGTCCTTTATTATTTACTCGTCCTGCTGGTGCCATTGCGATCCTCTCTTTGTTTGTTTGCCCCCACTAATTTCATTCGTCGTACAACTGCAGCTCCTCTCCTCTCTTCTTTTCTCTTCTCTTCTCTTCTCATAAATGAAGAGCTAGCATCAAGTCCCTTAAAGTGTACTGTTACAGCTTTGAATATTTCGGGGCTACCTTTAATAGGCTTTTTTTTTACGCTTTTATCCTTTTTTCCTCTGCCTTTTCTTTGGTACGCGATTTGAGTATACATACGCTTTTATTCCAAATGTGGGATAGTTATGACCAGCTAGCTTTATTTATTCTCGCCTTTTGTTTACTATCAGTGAGAGATTTTTTTTTTCATCTTGTTTTAACTAATACAAACTCATACATTTGCCATCTCGGAAAAAAAAAGATTATAAAGAACCTTTGATTATGTCTTTTTCAAACGATCAACATGTGACATACCCGCCAAAAAAAAGAAACAGATTGCCGCTTTTAAAATAAATATTTGGATAAAACGTTAGACAGACGCGTCGATTCGTTACTCGGATTAATTGGCAAAAAATCATCTTACGTGAGAAGACGCGACGTTTCTGTTATTTAAATGAAGAAAAAAATGACTTCGGAGTGGCACTATGAGAACTCAGGATGAGCGCAAATAGAAAATTCGATCAAGTAGATGATCAAGCGTACAGTATGATAAAGGTACTTACGCCCACGCAAGTGCAATCAAACTCGATGCGAAGCGGTTCTTGCGATGCAGTTACGGCGATGGAGCCAATAACACGCAAGTGTTTGAGCTCGTTGACATCGCTCGTTTAGCGTGCGTGCTTGGTCAAGCACCATTCGATTCCCACCCTTGATAGTTCTCTCAAAATTCCTCGGCTCGCGATTCTCCTCCGAAATCACAACGAGTTATAATTGATTATTCGTCTAGTGTGGTTGACTCACGCAGCGGAACCGTAAGCCAAATCAGGGTGAAAATTGACCAAAGGCGCGAGCCACACGCAGCACGGAGCGTTGCGGTTCGTAACGGGGCTCCGATGCGTAAATTTATTTTTATTTAATCTCAAATTCGGGTTGTGGTTTGTCATTAGCCCCCAGTCAAATATTGCTTACGGGATAGGCTACGAGGGGCAAGTGTGCCAACCGTAATCTGCCGATAAATCTTCGGGCGTATCGCGATATAGCAGTCATTTAGCATCCCCTCGGATAAGGTGGACTTGTTAAACGGTACCAAGCTTTATGCACTCCATACAGAGTGAGTCGCGTGACTCTGCAATTATCGGCGCAAAGATCATCGATAACCGAGCGACTAGGTTAATGAAACAGCACCGCGACCTTGGTGTCACCTTATCATTATCTTTTTTCTTTTTTATTAATTTAATATAGTGTACAACACCGTTTTAAGTACTCTCTTCTTAGCTTCCCAACGCACCGTGCGTCAAGATAATAACAATAATCGTGATGATCATATCGGTTGACAGATTTAATTGCCGACAATAAATAAAACGACTCGATATCCTGGTGTCAAATGCGAACGGTAATCGATAATAATTAAACCTCGGTAGTTTTAGCCGAGCTGGGGCCACAGGTTTCTCAAGCCTGTTGCTTCGCCAGTGGTTGATCATTCCTCACGGACGACCTGTTGCTGCTCTCCCTGTACCACGAGGCTTAATTTAGATATCGCGTGCAGCGGAAACTGGCGCTGATGTCTTGGTGGTAAAAAAAAAAAAAAAAAAAGACAAAACGCACAAAAAATCCCGAGGGAGCCACATGGCCGCCCTCGCGTCGCATCATCGTCTCTTTTACATTACGTTGTCTGTTTTCCCACCACAAAACTCTTCTCTGTTTCTCTAATTTACTCGCCCGCTGCACTCCTTTACATGGGGTGTTAAATATAGATCTCGACTTTTTCACATTCAGTCCGCGCACGCGTTGCGTAAAGTCCACGAGCGTGAGTTATTAATTCCTTGTTTGCGCACTACTTTTTGCAACTTTTATCCACGGTTTAATTTTATGTTCTACTCCCCGTACGCGCACACTTTTATATAACTTCTTATTATTAGTTTTTTTTTTTTTTTTTATTCCACCGATTAATCTGTAATTTCGCAGTTTCATTGCAAAAATTAATACCCGACTGTGAATTTTTATACCTATTTTCATGTGAACCCCATCACGCGAAGTAGTTTTATTTAAAAAATATTTTACAAGGTATCACCTCTCTTGAGAATTTTCCCCTCGAACCAACTTGTTTTTGTACGAAAACGGCCCTTTGATCGACGTAAATCAGATCGATCTTCGACTTTTTTCTCAACGAGTCGGCATTTCTTACTTACGCGTAGATTGCACCAGGAGAAAGATGTGTTGCCTGTTTTGGCCCTTCTTTCATTTTTTTGCAAACACTCACTTCTTTTCTCGGGAGAGCAGGATTTCTCTAAATTATTCCCTCCTTTTTTGCTCCTCCCCGCTGTAAAGAATGTAAAGTTTATTATTAACAGCAGATGGTAGGTGATTGTCGCACTCTTGTTTCGATTGATTTATCGATATTTTTCATATAATCTTATCTTGATCTAAAGTTAGTTATGATGACTTTGTATTGATGATTCGGGCATTGGTTTTTAAATAATTAAAAATCTAGTGAATCTTAGTTCACCTAGAACACACGACAATGTGTTCGAATCTCACCTGGGACAATTTTTTTCTTCTCAATTTTTTCATTTATTTTAAAATTAAGGGAATACTCTAGGTGAACTAAGATTCACTAGATTTTTAATTATTTAAAAACCAATGCCCGAATCATCAATACAAAGTCATCATAACTAATTTGAAATTCGTTGGGCAATACAAAGTTGAGTATGATCTAAAGTTATCATCAATTGTAAGAATATAGTTTTTATTCGCATGATGGTTTATAGAGTTAAAAAATTTTGGGCTCCTGGCACTGAGTTTACCAATATTGACGTTGAGTATTGGAACTAATCAGAATTAAAAAATAAGCAGAATCACAGAAATGATGGTTAGCCACTCACCTTGAATAAATTCAACCGTGTGAGGCATTTTAATAAAATTTGCATTTTAACAAATGACATAATTAGGGTTAATAAAGATAGTTTTTCGGTACAGAAAAAATTCAGGATGAATTGTCATTAACTTGATGCATAAATTTTTTTAAATGAAGTTCAAAGAAGCCGCTAGTAGTGCTCTGCATCTATGAAAAAAAAAATATTTTTCATAGTTAAAGAAAAAAAAAAAGGTTACTAGCTACTTAAAATCATTACGCTCGTCGTTCGAGTAAGTAAAACGACGACAAAGATCCATCGTCGAAGCATTAATTTGGCCTCGCTAAACGAGACAGTTACCCGCCCAGACCATCGCTGCAGGAGAGCTGAAGAGACTCCATAAATCGGTTCTATACAACTTCTTGGGAGCGCGCGTGCCTCGCTTAATCGCGACCGATCCTCTTTTTCCATTCACAATTTACTTGAGCGACAAAATCAAAAACCATCTGGCTGTCGTTGTTGTCGCAGTATCTCATCTTCTTCACGATCCGTGTGTGTGTTTAGCTTGGTGAGTGACTTAATTTTCGTCTTTATTACGTCTTTGTTTAATCGCCGCGTTTGCATATGATCCTCAATTTAATTTAAAAAAGTTTCCTCCGCCATCGAGTAATTTTTTTTTTGAAGATTAATGAAAGACGTACAGGCTGACTGTCTCCAAACAGAGTATCAAAACACTTGCCATTGACGAGTTAAAAAACGATAAAAAAGAAACAAGTGGAAGCGGCACTCGAAGGAGAAGAAGCGCACGCAACGTTGAGCATCGAGGGTTTCATTCATACGGTCGAGAGAGATGGCGGTATCAAGAACCCATTAGCTTATCAATGGACCAACCCCCGCGCGCAAGATCTCAGAGGGGCGTGCACGAAAATAAACGCCTGCGCACCAGCGGCAGCGGCAGCTCACCCGGTCGTGAGAAAGCGAGCCCCGCAATTTCAGTGACTGCTGTTGCTCAAGTTCCGTCTTTCTTTTCCTACTCCTTTTTTTTCCTCTTCCCTTACAGCACGTGGTGGGCACACGCGCCTTTTCCTGTAGCGTGGGAGGATCTGGGGAGGTTTCTTTAAACCCCAAACACTTGAGCTTCCTCCCTCCCCCAAAGTATAATTTGATACGAATTTACTATTCCAACGAGATTTTTGGGGTTCCTCTTCTCAGATGTTCGAAATTTTACTGCTGCAAATATTCTCTTCGTCTCTCATTTTAAACTTGGCCCAGTAATTTACAGGATGTTGCGCAGACTTTTTTTTTTGTGAAAACCACAAAAAATGCAATCTTTAATTGGAGCATATGTCAGTGAGTGCGGTGACATCACATTTGTAATTTATTACTTTCAAAAAGCCATAAATAGAGACATTCGGTACATTTGTCATCAGCTCAAACACGTCACTATGGACTTCCTTTATTACCCTTTAATGTAACTCTGACGTCAATTATTCTTTTGTACTATTGTTAAAATGATGTGAGCCGGTGCATCTTTTCACATTATTGCTCGGATTTGGTCTTATTTGACAACTGTATAAAGCTCATCGGCACCCTGATTAGATAATGCTCGAAACATGAAATATTGATTACGAGTTTAATGCCAGTCTTGAATATACGTTAGCTGCAGTCATATTGATCCTCGATCGACACACAACCGCATGAGTCGGGATTGTCTTTCAAAGCCACAGCCTATGGGAACAATTCAATTACATTCCCAGGAATGGTGATATCTACTCCTTCTTTTACCCTGGAGTTAATTTAATTTTTTTTTTTTTTTAAATAATGGTTCTAAAGAAGATTATCTATTTCAGATAGCAATAATTATAATGATCTATTTTGATCCTTGGCACAATGATGACTGCCAATATGGGAAATCAATGTAAAAAATCATGGGCTCGAATGGGCACGCGTTAGCATAATAGAATTCCAATAGTTCTGTTCTGACTCGGTTTAAAATAAATAAAATAATCCAAATCTCAGCTTGAAAAAAAAGGAACCCCAGAGGAGCGAAACACACCTCATAACTTCCCACGTGGATACCGTGACTACTGACTGGTTGCTGCTGCTGCTGCTGCTGCGGGCTGCATCGAGGGGGCTGTGGCTGCTATATACTGTTTCAAGCTCCTCACCCCAGCGACGTCCCCGTCGTGCGTTCAACACGCGTCCCTGATTTTATTCCAGAGGAAGCTGCTCCTGTATAGAGTTGCGAGCTGGGCCTCATTAGCTACCGCCCTACCAATTAGATCACTGTCACCTCTGTCTCGAAAACCCATTCGTTCCTGATGAGATTGTCTTTACCGCTTTCCTTTCTCCGTCGTCTCCTAAAGATCCAGCTCGTGATTGACGAAAGAGAAAAATGAAATTTTTTGTAAATGATTTTCTTGATACTAAAAAAGATATGTTTTATATTAAAAAATATGCAGTTTAAGGATTAAAAATAATCAGGATTGTCAAAAGTTTGGGATCTATCTCGGAAGTGTATGCAAATAATAGACGTCCATCAATCGGAGGAAGCGAGCCAGGTGCGCTGCGGTCGAGCGGTGTGCCCCTTTTTTTGTCGCTTACGCCTGATCGCTCAATTGAAATCCGATAATATTGTTGGTGGGTGTGTATATGTATGAGTTTTTTTTTCCTCTTAGAGAATACCCTTTGGAATCTTTCGACGAAAGAGTGTGGACTAATATTATTAAAGATACATATTTGGAATTCAATGGGACTCGGCTCGTATGTCAGATGTTGAGGAGAACTTCTGTTTCCGAGGCTGTTTCATTCACGAATCTAAATCTCTTTTTCATAATAACCTACATCTGATAGAAACATTTTTAAACACGTTTTTTTGATGTAAGAAATATTAAAAAGTCGTAGCTGGATTTTCAGTAGATCCATCGGAAAAATTTCATCACGTACCTTAATTACTCTGAGAATTTTCAAAGTTATTAAACCAGTTATTTTTTTCCACAGATAAAGTAATTAAATTTTAATAGTGGCAATTAAAATATTAACGTCTTTTATTGAGGCTTATAAACTCCTGTGATTATTTAGATTTTCGAGTGAAAGTACAACTAAAACTGTATCTTAATAATTTTTTACTTTCAAAATCGTATAATACTGATGAATAATATTTCGCGAACACACCGATTGATGATTTTGAAATAGTGGCCACAAATGAAAAATTTTTCAATTTAAAGCTAATTTCATCTTAAGTAATTACTCATAGGGTTCGTCACTTAATTGGTTGATTAGTGTTAGTATTATTGATACCAGCCTCCTCTTTTCTTCATCCGGTCGCTCTTTTTTGCTGGTTTTACCCTATACCGTATCCAACTTTTTTTTTTCTTTTCTTTTTAACTTGAATCTTGCTTTGTCTTCAAAAAGAATTAAGAACTCACGTGATATATCGTATCCCCTTTTCGAAGATGCGCCGGTTTCATGCCATATACCGTTGATGTATAAAAATACCCCGAAAAAAAACTTCTTTTTTTGGTCAAGTTACTAAAAAAATTAATGCTTCAAATGAAAAACAAAACAAATGATTTTTTTTTTTTTCTAAATTTTAAGCTTAGTAATATTACTTTTTTCAAACAAACAATAAAAGTAATGACGCGATTAAACAAAATACTTAAATTTGTAAGTACCTCTTAGCTAGAAGACCGAGAAGAGCGAACAAAACGTTATATCCGTAAAGCGTAAGCAAGGGCGAGGAACATATTACAAGAAAGAACGGTGGCGTCGTCAAGTCCATTAACATTCGGCGCTCGACAAATTACAAGCCGTGAACGCTAATGGAACCAAGTCGCTCTTTCCTTTGTAGCGCGCTGTCGCGACTGTTTTTTTCTTTTTTATTGGGTACCTTCTATCGTGACTGCGGGATAAAGAACTCATGTTTTTCTTGACCCCCCTCCACGCGTCTTATTTTTATTTACCCGTAGCAGTGGCTGGGGGGAAAATTGTTTTATGGGGCATTGCTGTGACACTCCGACTGGTGGGTGAAAAGCACGGGGTGCCAAGTCGTTTCAATCAATTAGAGACCGAGTTTTTTTTTTTTTTTTTAAATGTTATGAGAGTTCTAAAAACTTGGTCTTGAATTTTTTTGCGTTTCGAGTAAAAAAAAAAAAACTGAAAATTTAAACAGTACAAAAGCCAATTATAATGGTAAATGTCTAAGCGCAGAAATGAGCAGGCCCATTAAAAAAAAGTGGTATCCTAGAAAAGAAGGGGCATGCACCTGACCAAAATTACCCAATCTCGGGTAGCGGCAGCGCACTTGGGGTCCGAGGTACAATACCTAGAAGCTCCTCTCCCCGAAAATGAACGGGCTAGGCTAGCATTGTACGGTAAGAAAATGAGTAACAAGTGCACGCGCGCGAACCGCCAAAACACGTAGGCTTGTTCTTTGGCCCTTTTTTTTTTTCTTTTTTTTTTTTTTTTCCTAAGAAAGTGGTAAGAATATCCGGAGAGTGCTCGCCTTGACTCTCTTCTTTTGTCCGTGCCGCGTGTATGTACCGAGAGGAATCCGGTTTCCAAACTCCTTCGTCGTGAGAACCCGTGCATTTTCGAGGGTAGAACTTGAAGAAACAACTATGGACAGGACCAACCACCACCAAACAGTAATTACCAACGCAGCTGCACCGAATACGGGGGAGGCGGAGGGTATTTTACAGTTTTTCGGATAGTACTTTGGGGCCGCAAGGTCCTTAGCAAGGTTCTTGTTTTTGCTTCTGCCAGTTCGTTGACCATAATTCGAAGAAGCGCGTTTCCGCCTCTCTCCTTGGAGAACCCACGAAAATTCCAGAGTCCATTTTTTACGATCAATTTTCTTGACCAACCACCAAGATTGACTTCTTTTTGCTATATCTGCTGCTTTTAAATAAAAAATAAATGGGATTATGGTAAAAGCCGCTTAATGAGCCTTCGTTAAAATTTTAACGTTAGTCTTCAAGAATTAACTTTGGCTTACTTTAGAAGCTTTTGTTCTTCGTTAATGACCTAGGTATTATTAATCGTTTGGACAGAAGCATTTTTTTTACAGTACACTTTTGATGGCGATTTAAAAAAAATAAATAAATAAAATCCGACTTTGGTTATTTCTACATTGATTGGTTGCAAAGATCGTTTGATGCAGCATAAATTCACCATCATATTTTGTACTTGCAAAATGAGAACTTTCAAGAAATTGGGATTCTTATTCACTGTACTATATACCATTGGACCTTCACACCTGTAATTTTGTATTCGAACTTCTCAGATCAAGTATCAATTTTCCGACTACAAAGTTACGATACAAAAGATAACGCGTTTGGTCGATGATCTAAGGCACGAAACTTACTCATTGTGTACGACATAATTTATATTCAAATGAAAGAGCTAGTCAATCGGCCAGGCTTTACATTAGGAAAACCTCGAACATCGAACTGATCCCTGTGTATAATTTTCATGCCTTCTAATGTTTATCGAGAGAATAATCTCATACGTGTGACCTCTGGTGCTAGAACGTTGATTTGAAAAGCTTCGTAAATATTACCTTGTAATTTTTTACAAATGTAAATTGTGGCTTTTTACAAAATCGTTTCGTAGATCTATTTCATGGTATTAATCAAAATTACTACGACGGCGTTAGTTACACCTGTTTCTCACCCAAGTTTTATACTTGCTAATCTTAACAGTCACTGCAAATTCTTTTAAAAGTTTTCTACTAATTTATGATAGAAAAAAATCTCAGATGAAGATTATACTTGGAAAATTTTTTACCAAGCAGACCTAAATGAGGTCTTATTTAAAATTAAAATTAAAAACTTAAACTTGATTACCAAAATAATTACTTGCTTCATCTTAAAACAGTTTTTTGCCAACCAATAATATTAAATTATCTGAGGGATAGTGTTTCTCCAGAATCACTGATGATTCTTTTTGATTCCTTTGGGATTTTTTCATATGGAGTGATTACTACCTCCAAATTGTCTTTAGAAATATTATTGAAAATAATATTTTTTTGTAGATTTTTACTCGAATGAATTTGATATTTAATCGATTTTATTGTTTTCTATATCTATGATTCTTTTGGTGATTGTGAAGTGTATTATAGTCTCTCGATGCATATGCATTTTGGAAATTAGGCGTGCCTCAGATTAAATAGTAGAAAATTAAAAAAATCGTTTCACGATTTGAAGTTTTTTGTGTTAGATTTGACGTTTAACAAATTCTCTTGATTATAGCAAGAGAAAAGGTTCTTACATATGATTGAATAGGCGGTATAGCCACACTAAAGTACCCTCATACGAACTGTGTCCATCCTTTTTCGAGCATATTATTCATTTTTAAGATCTCGACTCTGCGGGTCTAAGAGTTTCATTGCGCAAGACGCTATTCCAAGAAGGAATGAAGTACCGAGAAGAAGAAAGACCCTCACGTCGACACCTAATTACGACACACGCCTGTCAATCTCTAATACCGAATTCGTTACTCAT
This sequence comes from Encarsia formosa, assembly GCA_038277355.1. Taxonomy (NCBI): domain Eukaryota; kingdom Metazoa; phylum Arthropoda; class Insecta; order Hymenoptera; family Aphelinidae; genus Encarsia; species Encarsia formosa. The sequence continues at coordinate 35,223,679 of CM076188.1, read as the reverse complement.
GCGGGACAGAAGGAGAGATTAAGGTCAAACTTGAAACTTCAAAAAATGTTTTCTTTCTTTTTTTTTTTTATAAATCTTTTAATTAAAAGATAAGGTTTTCAACTTAATACATTGATATATTTACACGCCAATTCTAATATCCAATCAATAAAATAATATAAAAAAATTAATGATTTTAAAATAATGTAGTAAAAGCATAGGCACAGAATTACATTTTAGTAATGCTCTCTTCTTGTCTCTTTCTTTTCAGCGTTGATCAGTATTTCATGATTAAAAAGTTTTATTGAAAGTTGAAACAATGAAAATAAAGGGAGTATTAGAATTCGGCAAGTTATGATTATGTTTGAAAGATTGAATGTTTCTTACATGTATAGCAACGTACAGATGGGGTAGTTCACGTCTTAATATCTCTCATAAGAGTACTGAGTCGTAAACGTAAACTTTTATTGTACCCAAGTGGTAATGAAATATTTTACAAGCTCAACGTTCGAGTCGCAGTCTCATCTTCACTTTGCCGGCTCCCGTTCAATTTTTATTCGTCTCTAAGTAATATGCCTTGCACTTCTCGAGGTCTGGTTCACTCTCCACCTTTTTCTTTTTTAATTTTATGACTTTTACCACTTGGTTGCTGCTGACTAGTTTCTTTTGTCTCTCGACTTGGCTTTTTGTACCAATAATTTGATTAGAAACTACGACTTCAAAGTATCTTCGTGGTTGAAATTCCTAGTTTGGCTGTAGGTTTTTAGATCCTCAAAAGTATTGCAAGCTGTGTAAAAAATTTTTTATTTGTAAAAATATTTGAAAAATTACCAAAAAAATTTTTTCTTTGTTCACATTCTTTCGTTTTTTTTTTTTTTTTTTTTTTTTTTTCTTTTGTCGTCACGGAATTTCAACCTGATAGAAGGTGTTAATTCTATTTCAAACGTTGAAATTCTTTTGAGAATCTGACCGCAAGTATCCAAACAAATATCTTGGTCTATTCAATTGATTATTTGACCTTCCAATGTGTTAATCTGACCGTAAACTGGTTCTCGATGAAGTTTATTTAAACGACGGACTGTATTGAAAGTAGGTATATTCAATGCTTCGAGAATGTTTGACTTTTTGTTAATAAGTTTAGTAAAGAAAAACATGAAAAATGATAACTAGAGCAAACCATAAAACGTGCTTTGCTAATAGTATGGTCAACTTTGTGACAAAAAACCCTCTGAACAAATACAGTTATTTAACACGCCCGTATGATATTTGAAAAATTCAGGTCTGAACCTTACTAGATATGGTTAGTTGTAATCTTTCTAGCTTATTTATTCACAACTACGAACCACTCGATGGAATTACATTGATTCTTTACAAAAATCATTATAATTCGACAAGACCGTGATATAAAATATGACTACATTCCAATGTAACAAGAAAATCGGTCCCACGTATAAATCGTGTGAATGTCCGAGGTCTCGGCAGCAGTATCAAATGCGAAATGAAAAAAATAAAATAAAATAAAAAATCAGAGAAGAGGTGAGGGCCAAATGAGCCGGAAGATGAGGTGCAATTTGCATACCGCGGTGGAACAAACCTCCTCATCCTCCTCCAAACAAATACGTCGGGATGGAATAGAGTTCCGATTGATGCAGGTAATAACAAAAGCCGGTACGCATGTGCACACCTGCACCATCAGAGAAATAGAAATTGAAGGAGGATCACGAAAGAAGAAAGTGATAATATTCCGAGCTATACAAACCTGCGTGGAAGAAAAGAAGAAGAAGAAGAAGAGAAGGAGGAGGAGGAGGAGGATGACGAAACCTGTTTTTCGTCCGGGCGAAAATGATCAAACCTGTTATTGCATTGAATAGGATCCCTTCTTCTTCGTGGACCATCAGCTTGCATTGCTCGAGGAAGGGTGGGTGCTGCAGCACACATACAAACATAATATACGTGAGTGACGATGAAAAAAACGATTGCTAATATCTATCCGATTGGAATGCAAAGTAGAATTCGAGTGTGTGCGCGCAGCAGCATCAGCGGAGACGACTGAATATTGCATGAGATTTAAAATAATTTGTGCGTATATCGTATACCAGCCACCAGGCAAGAAGGGAACGTGGCCGTTGTTCGGCTTGCCGATTATTAGTTACTTTTTTTCGGAGAAGATCAAGAGTAGAAGGAGAGGCCCTTACCATGATAGTTTTGCATTTTAAATGTAATTTTTTTCTTTCCTTTTTTTCGAGAAGTTTCATACAAGTTGGTAACTTCAGCTGTAGATTGGTAGCAGTTTGGTACTTGGAATTTATTATGTAGGGACGAGAAAAATTATGCAGGCTCATGGCTGCCTCATTTTTATACACACGTATAGCTCAGCTAGGGGATTTTAATTACTTTTTGGAAATCTCTTTTTTTTTTTTCCTCTTATACTTGAATTTATAATCTAGATGATTATTTAAAAATGATTTTAAAAAAATTCGAAACTATAGAGGGTCAAAAATATAAAAAAAATTTTTGAAACGTATCAAGGCTTGCAAAGAGATTATCTATCTGTCCTTTTGGTCACTGATTATAATGAAAGCTTTGGGTAATTTACTGGTACCAAATGATGATCAATTGTTCACTAAATGGGCCTTTATATCAGTTTGCAATCTAAATACATGTATGTAATTTTTTTCATTTTTAGCTAATTTTCAAATTTGTATTCAAAGCCAATTGCACTTACATACATGCAGTACCTCGAATTTTTTTCATATTTCCGAAATTATTTTCATATCTTAACCTTAAAAAGTCCAAACGTGAGTAATTTTTGTTTTTGAATATACTTTTTAGCATTTTCTGAGTTTTGAAATATAAATTATTCATGGTCAGTTTTTTGAGTCTGTACCTCCTGTGGTATTTGGACCAGATGATTGGATCACCGTTTTCATTAAAACTTGAGGAATCATTTTCTGGTATCATGAAAAAAACACCATCAATATTTCCTCTGAATGGTCCTTACTACCGATTAGCCTATTGGCCATGTTTGAAACTGTTGAAATAGTCTGAAGTGGTCTCGAACAACCCTGAACAATCTCAGGTTTTTAATTCTTTTCTTACGCAATAGAGTGACAACGAAGCGACTATATTCATAATATAAAAAATTTTAAAAGATAACACCAAAAAAAGTATCCAGCAAAAATTAAATTTGAACGAGTTGTCGAAATAGATAAGGTAAATGATATTGTAAAACATGGCCTCGAACCACATTAAACTTGTTCTTCTTCCTACATGTCAACACGACTATTTTCAATTCTTGCGCGTACATTCTCGTACTCTTTAACCAGCGTAGATCTGGTCTCGGGAAAAAGTCAGCAGCTAGCTTTTTTACTTGACAACGCTTTAAAGAGTAAGTAACACACCCAGACAGTAGAAGTAGCAGGTGTTACGGAAAAACGAACCGCGTGATTTTTGTCTCGGAAACGAGTTTTTACATTACAACTCCTACTTAAAAGTACGTATACTCGCTTCTGTAAAATTGTTTTCCCCTGCATTTGTCGGAGATTGTTATAGCGGTAATTGGAGGATTAGTCTCCTCAAACTTATTCGGCTATTTCACGGAGAAAATTTCTCCTTGACAATCATCATTGAATCGTCATCGATAATCGAAGAGGGCAAGGGACTAAAAAAATATCAAGAAAGAGTAATATTTTTTTTCGCAACCCCACCTTAAATTATTCATGGTCTATCGAGTGATGTGTAATTGAGAAATCGTTACAAATATCACTTTTAAAATTACTGTGTAAACTTGCTAACGAGAATGTGATTGCGATCTGGAAGTCTGGTTTCCATCTTCGGTGATCGGCTACCGATTGATCCCACGACGATTCATCGCGAACAAGTTTCTTCAGTCGCTACCATAACCCTATTCCATCCCAAAGGGGCGGTATGTACGTACCTGGACCAGAAATCTGTAATAGAAATTTTTTTTCTCAATCATCATTATAAATACGCGCTTGAGTTTACTTTAAAGGAAATAACACGTCCAGTCGGGTAGAAAATCGATTGACTTTTGGGTAGTGAGCTGAATTATTGATCGCATAGAAATCTGCGAGGTAAAAGTTGTTTTATTTTTATATAATTTTTTATCAAAATTGGTATTTCTTACAATCTTATTCATAGCCGCTTTCTCTACTTAATTATGAAAAAAAAAAATTAATTAAAATTAAAAATTTTTGGATAAACATTGAATCTCTGATTAGTTGTAGCGAGTTGAAATTGTAATCAACGCTACGCGGTAGAGACAGCTGGAAACGATTTTCCGCTAGTTAACCAAGCCTGAAAACCGCAAAGAGGCAACGGCGTAAAGAAAAAAAGCACCCACTCTGTCACATGCAGGCCGGTGCTATTTAGCGCGCCGTTACCAATGAAATAGCTTCGCGGTAACGATTAACGACAATGCGGGCCTTGTGCGTACTTCGAATGAAAAACACGCAAGTTCCTCACTTGACTGCGGCTGATGCATCAGATCTATCAACTGCGAACTATCGTTTCCATTCCATTCATCATTCACTTTATAAGCGGACCTTTTTATTAAGCCCCCGGAAAATTTTTTCTCTCATGATAGCTGCAAATTATTTTTGATAGTAGATACAAATTTAATGGTCTTAGAATTTTATCATAACTCATGAGTTTCTGAAGTACTTATATAATTTTTGTTTTTACAGCTGCACATCGAAGTACGTGGGAGAGTTTTGTCAGCACAGAAATCCGTGCTTGACGGGAGCGCGATGTCAAAACGGCGGCTCGTGCCGGGTTCGCGAGAGCCTGGGCGGCGGCACCCCGGGTTTCGTCTGCGACTGTCCTATTGGATTCAGCGCGAGCCTGTGCGAAATCAAGATCGACAACGCCTGCGACTCCTCGCCGTGCCTCAACAACGGTACCTGCGTACTCCAGTCGCTCCAAGACTACACCTGCTCCTGTGCCAACGGTTTCACCGGTAAGCTCTTTTTTTCAAAACTCAATTTTTATTTTTTCTTCGTTGACAACCACTACAATGACTTAGAAAACCTTTGATTTGATTTAAAATCTCATTTTTCTTGCCAGTAACTTTTTTCAAACAAATTTTCTGTATAGTTTATACTGCCATAAATTAGATTTCATTGAAATTCCCGATGAGATAATACACAATAAGTCTTTGGTTTGTTATTACCTATGTGCAGCAGAAACCATGACTACTTCTATCTACAGAATAATTTACTACAAACAATAAAAAAATTATTTTTATTTTTATCATTCACAAGCTGGCTTTATTCAGAATAAAATAATAATGAAGCGATCACTTAAAAAGTTTATTTATTTGGAATAATTACCATCGTCATGACGATGGGAGTTAAAATTATAGTCGCAGGATTTTAAGGTAGTTCCGAAGCGTATACATAGCTAACCTAAAATATAGTTATAGACGCTCGTTGCCCCCACTCTGACGCCACGCGCCGCCGTCGCCACCGCTGCTCGAAATCATGCTAAAATCATGCATTTTTCATTCTTTTTGATTGTATATCTCATAAGTTAATATCGCTTGCTATGTTTATCTTTGTACGATACGATTTCTAAGATCTTGCCCTACAAGAAAACCTGTTTTAAAAAAATATTTTAAGAAAATTGAGTTTGCAATGAGAGAATAACCTTCAAAATAAATATGAATTCACGCGCTCAGCATAGGAATCCCATGTAAAAAATTGAAACTTCTGAGCCCAATATCTCAAAATTAAGTATGGCTTGGGGGTTTAAGAAAAATACCAGCGTGTACACGACTCAAAAATCTACCTCTGTGCAAAATTCTAGAGATTTTTTAAGAAACTCAATTTTTTTGGGAACTACCTTAAAAATGAAATGTGGGACGATTTATTTGATATGGAGTGCTGTACTACGCACACTCTTGAAAACTCTTAAACATCACTCATTAGAATTAGCCTCACAGCTCGTAAATATGGTTTAGCCTTACATAATATTTTATTTCACACAGTCGCGACGACTTCCCTACTTACATAAAATTAAGGAATCCCTCCTTCTTATATACACCCAAGAAATTCCAGCCCCGGCCCCCGACGCATGTTCTTACATACCCCAAGCGTTGCATAAATCACAAGTACAGGTACAAACTAGGTTATAAAAATAAGACAATCATAGGCAACAAAAGACGAAGGTGATACCTAGTTATTGCCGTATGAGTAACGATTTGCGTCCGCGGACGGGATTATGCAAATATTCTCGATGATGATCGCGTGTGCGGTTGTCGCGAGTATGGCCATATAACGGCGATATCGCTCCGGCCTGGGGACCCGATCACCACTTCGTCGTCGTGTCTAAGTGACTTTTTATGTATCGAGACTCTCTTCCTTTAAGCTTTTTTTTTTTCTACATCCGTTTGTTGAATCGGTAGATCGGGAATTCGTTTTGGTTCCAGAAGTCTTGGTCGGTAACCTCTCAAGGATTAAGGAGGGAGTTTAAATCGGTTTTGCTTTTAAGATATCTTTGCTTGGGAAACTCAAAAGACGCTTTTAATTTTATTCTCAGTTGGATTAAAAAATTCAAAATGATTAATTTGCACGTTCCTAAATAGACCGCTGGTAACGCGGCTCGCTATACTAGCACGAAACTGCAGTGATCGCCAGCGATACGAGAAAAATAAGTTTCCGGATAATTAGCTCTTCGAATCGATTGGTATAATTATCTATACAATTACAAGTTCAAAGGTAGCCCACGCGCGCGTTGGGTCAAGGCAATTCCTTATACAGCTTCCTTATCTAAACTTCCTTACACGCTTGGCGAACTTTCCTGCCTCGTATTAGCCAGACTTTTTTTCCGCTCTCCTGATGGTAATTACAAGGGTTAGATTTTTCCGTATGATCCTTTGCCCACTGATGCCTATAGTAAGTAGCACAAAAGTACAATCGTGATTTTACTCTTAGCCTTAGTACAAACGGCACGAGCTTTAATTAATTTATCTTAAACTTATCTGTGGTATAAAATGATGGAGGTAATATTTTCGATTCAGGCGAATACTGTGAGAAGATAAATTATTGCGCATCGTCACCCTGCCGCAACGGAGCAAAATGCCGCTCCCTGGACGACAACTACCAGTGCACCTGCGCTCCAGGATTTACCGGACCCAACTGCTCCGAGGACGTGGACGAGTGCGACCAACAACCCTGCCAGTACGGAGCTTGTCTAAACACCCACGGATCCTACAAGTAAGTACTCTATACATTTATCTTTTTCCTGGTGTACATAACTCAGAGTACGATTTATTATTGTCCATTTCGAGCATCAAAAACGTCCATTATGCTGCTTCAATTTTTGCGATTAAATTATTTTTTTTTTTAATTTATTCATACTTACTTTATTTTAAAATCAAAGGAACTAAAACAGTTAACATGGTAATGTTCATTCTCATTGATAATGAAAGGTCCGAAAGACAAACATTCCTTCATCTCGATTCCTGCACTCACCAATCCATCGGGCATTTCAAATCAAAGATGATCGAAGGCATTTACGCGAACCCACCCACGATCTTCTAATTGCGAGCGTTTTCATTTAAAACGTTTATCCACGACTGCTCGAACCGTGTGATTAAGAATTTGATTACTAGAAACTGTGTCGCGGAGGAATGCTGAAAACCCAGTGAAGTCAAACGCTATCGTCATTATTATATTTTTGTTTGGATTTTAATAAATTGAGGCTCGTCGCAGCAGTTGAGCCTTGGAAAAATAAAATGTATGAGTTATTTTATTTGTGTCTTCATTATGCTTAGTGTTAATGGTATTTTTTAACCGACCGTCCAGAGTATAATCAGCTCAAAATTCTTAATTTACTTTGTTAATTTGATACTAAGTGCATTTTAATTAACTTATAATATGCGATATTTGATAAGAACAGTGTTCAATGCTAGGTAGCATGAACTCGAGCTCAGCCTTTAGTGCGCGGCTGAATTATACCGAAATGAGAAAAATCTTTCTTGTATCTAAAAATGCCTTGAAAAACAAGATCCCGAAAAAGTTGCTCCTCTCTTTCGCTCGCAGCGGGGGCTTCTCCCCTGGTCTTGGTTCGCAAAAACTGGTTTCGGTCGAGGGAAGAAGAAGGCTTTCGTCGACCGGCGCGCATAAATCCACAGCGCAACGTTTCTCAAGATCGGACTGAGATTAATCGCGCAGAGAGAGAGAGAGGAGAGTCCGGATAGTGTCGCCCCGCGGTTTATTGAATTATGTGGGGGGAAGGACGAGCTCGCTTGGGGGAGTAACTTTTTTGTCTTTTATTTTTTTTTATTTTTTTTTTTGCAACATATTTTCTGTGAGTTGGAGTTGGCAATTCTTTAATTTTAAATCAGTGTTTTAAGTCTGATAAAAATTCAAAGTAATCGTAACGCAAGTTCGTCTGATCGATAATAAAAAAATTATTGCCCTCAACCTTACTTTATAGATTTGAATCGCAAAGACTTTGAATCTTCACTGCAGTATAATTCACGTTCAGAGAACTTACTCTTGCAACAAAGCCAATTATAATCTCGGTGATTTATAAAAACCCGCTTAATTATCAAATTTCTCTGGCATTACACTCCCGAAATCTTGCGTACGAGCCCAGGGCAGAGAGATGGAGAAAAAAATAATAAATTTTCGCTGGTACATTTAATCAAATCCCACGGACCTTAATTAAAATCATAATGCACGATCGTACGAAAAAAATTCTTGAGCCCGCATTGCGCGGGCGCGAGAGATAGATCGAGGCGTTGATTAACGAGAGCCAAGGCTTGATTGGCGTTTTATTCCGGAGGCTATGGCAAAAGGAAGAAAAAAAAAAATAAAGTTAACATTCACGTGAACCTTTTCGGAATCGAAAAAGTTTGTTGTGCCCTTTTGCAACCGCGAGCCATTTTTAATTGAGCTTATCAGTTCGTACAACGATTTTCGTAAACGGGCATTATCTTCGCGACTGGACTTTAACTTTGTAAAATATCCTGAGATTTTTTAAATCAGTTAAGTTCAAAGAAGTTCATTCTGAAAAAAAAAAGTGGGAAGAGAAGAACTGAAAGGAGGTTATCCCTTACCTCATGAAGGGTGCTCAAATTCTTAAGGAAGGAAGACCCACCGAGTGCGCAACAGGGGCTTCCCCAGCTGTTGCTTCGCTGGAATGCCGACGCATTTTAAGGGTAAACAAGGAGACGAGCACCTGCGATGTGCACCCTGCGAGACTTCTCCTTCTTCCGCTAAACAACTCTTTTCGTTCACTTCGGATTTATTTCAATTAACCAGGTCAACCTGCATCTTAATTGGGTAAAAACTGTTGATTCGAACCCGGAAAACTTTTACAGACTGATAGTAACCGCTTAGTATCTTTCGGACGCGAATCCGTAATTGTTTGTTAATTACCGTAGAGTTAAGTCCCAAAACGAATTGTGCTCGTTCATCAAGAGCCGAAAGTAGCTACAGCAGCAACTACAGCAGAGATTTTCGAGTTCATTCATCACGTGAGCATTCGTATATTGCAATCACGCCTTTACTCTCCTGCTCTTTATTCTCGTGGTTATTTACGATCGTTTATATTCTGCAATAACAACGAGCACCCGAAATTCTCCCGCACCATTCATCTTAGCTTTCTTATTTTCTTTTTCTTCTTCTTTTATCTGTTAAACATTTTTTGGGAAAAGTTTTAGTTTTGAGTACCTTGTTATTACGTATTATTGTAGCCTCAAACGTCTAGACTTGAAATATACTCCGAGTCTAATCCACTGGTGATAGACAAACGATTATAAATTAAATTTAACCATAAACAAATTACAACTAAGCCACATTAAATATAATTTACTCCAGGCATAATAGTTATAATTTAGAGGCACTTTAGAGCCTAGATCACAAAGACCTCTCGAAAAATTTTCTCCTCGCGACAACCAGTAAAACGAGTAGTCATTTTCAAAGTTGACGAGTTCCTTATACTTTATTTTGTTATTACCTTTTTTTTTTTGCTGTCACAAAATAGTCGTTGAATAGAGAAAGACAGAAGAGAGCAAAGCGAGCGCGTAATGCGTCGCCGTGCGATGTCATTCCCACAATCTCGTTGGGATGTCATGTAACCCAAGATACACGTGTACACATCAACCAGGCTAGTAATAAAGAGTTGGAAGAAGTGGTTATTGCGTTACGGGTTCAGGTCAGCCGAGTTCAAGACCTGTTCGAGTCAGACACCTGGTTTTGAATCAGTCTGATGAATTGTGCAATTTTTGTTTCTTTTTTTTTCCTTTATTTTTATTATTTGAATTTTTTTACATTGGTAAACGCTGAACGAACTAGAAAAAGAATTTTTTTTTAACAAGAATTTATTAATTTTTAGACTTTTTGTGAGCTATTTAATATAAGTTATTATCGAGTACTATAAAATAAAAATTTATATCTTTTTATCAGTCGTATAGTAATACCCCTAGTGCTTCAAAATTTTAGATAATTTTCCTCCACTTTGTTGCACAGCAACTCGCGGGCAAGTTTGACAAAAATCACTCGCGCTCGTGATTTTTAACCTGCAAAACTTGACCCCCTCGTTGCTGTGCAACAAAACACAGTCGGAAAATTATCGACGAGGGGTATTCGGCTGGATTATTTTCCCCAGCTGAATTTCAACCCTTAGAGACGCAGTATTTGACCCACAAACTTTTTATTTTAAATTCTTCGTTGTTTAGATTGTTACCCATTTGACACATTATTTCTTAATATTACCTCCATATACATCCTCAAATTTTCAGCTGCATAACCTACGACCAATCAGTGGACGACAATCATCGTAATTGGAAATAACCGAAAAATTATCGAAATAATTTCACCCTAATACCTCCGTCAAATGTCTAATACGGCGTTTCTATTGGTTGAAATTCAGCTCGGGAAAATAATCAAGATAATCATTATTACTTTTTTTTTTATGTTTTGGTAGATTATCCGTGATAAAGATCGCTGACCAAAAGTAAAAAAATTCAATTTAAAAAGTCATGCTTTATCGAGGAAGGTTGTGTAAATTTCATATGCGGTCAATTATTTCAAGCATGTTGCGTAAGGGTTTTTAGTTCAAAAATTAGATATTTAAAAATGAGACATGGTTGATTTGAGCGACCAGTCAACGAACGAGCGATAAATTGAGTATGAAATAAAACGAGCACTTGGTAGCCACGCATAGATATACTTATACTTATGTGTGAGAAAGTCGTGAAAAGGTACGAATGTGTGTTACTTGTGCGTGCGATCTAACACGTGTATGATAGCGATGCATACAATACACATGCTCGTGTCATTTTCAAAAAAACGTGATACTCCCTTCACTTGTCCGTTTGAAAAAAAAAAACATGGTTTTACATTCGTCCATGATTCTCGATTTTTAAGAGAATGAGAAACGTAGTAGATTCACAGGGACACACACAAATTAAAAGAAAGAAAAGAAAAGAAAAAATGAAATATTATCACAGTTAAGATGTTCACCAGCTTGATTCTTTGATTTGAACTTGCACGTTTACTCATAGCATCGTGTTCACATCACGGAATGAATTCATCCAATCACCCACATTAAAGGAACTAAATGTACAAAAACTCTAAACGAAGACTAATAAAAGCAAATCATCCATCTAAAACTTCCATAAACAGCATCTCTATAATCTCTGTGTAGATAATATCCCAGACCAAAAAAAAAAACCATGAACATACCCTCCTGAGAATCAAGAATTTCATAAGCATCAAAATGATTAAGTACGTTTTTTAGCAAAACCTCAAGATCGGAAGGTTACGACATGCTTATATTTACTCAAGCTTGGACACCGACTTCGTGTTTCGAGTGGAAAGAATAAATCTCCGTCTAACAAGTGCAACCTCCCGCCAGAGGAGGAATGGTCGATTCACGGTCTGTGGCCGACTAGAAATCACACCATGGGTCCATTCTTTTGCAATAAAACAGCCAAGTTTGATATTGGCGCTTTGAAATCTTTGATGGCTGAGCTCGAACGGTAAATGGGTTGACATACACTTGAACTCTGCTCATAACGAGTTCTGGAAACATGAGTGGGAAAAACATGGCACTTGTTCTATGGATATACCGGAACTCCGTACAGAAAAGTTGTACTTCCAAAAAGCTTCTGCAGATGCTTGACACGTATGATATGAAGCACGTCTCTCGCGAAAGCTGGTATTGTGACCAATCAATCGTATACCGTTTCCAAAATTTTCTCGACGCTGTTCATAAGATTCTCGACAAAAACGCTTACGTCGAGTGCGTGAGAAATCCGGTAAGATTTTGTCGCCCATTTCTTTTTCTTGAATTTAAACCAGATAACTTGCTTATTTCACTTTATTTTATTGCAGAAAAAAAAATGAAACTTTTATAGCCGAACTTCGGATTTGCTTTGATAAAAAATTGTCGCTTATCGATTGCAACGGTATTCCTCATTATCCAACCAATTGTCATCCAGATGAAATGATCATTTATCCTGGAACAACACCAGATTTACAGTTTATACCGTCGGTGATCCAAGTTTTAAGCTTTACTTTTTTTCAATCTATTGTTTTTCTAATGCTTGATATATCTAATGCATACTATACTGAAATCAAGATTGTAGATGAGTGGTATTTCAAAATTCAATAAAGATATAAAAAATCATAACTTTGAATTCATTGAATCTGCTCACAGGTTCAATGTGACATATTTATAATTTATTTGCTACATTTATAGGAGAAAAAAATTTTTTTTTAAACACTTGTGTAATGTAGTTATTGCATGACGTGACGAGGGTGAGGATCAGGAAATGGCGTTTTTAATTCTTCGAAAAAAGTAAGTAACAACACAGGAAAGACAGAAACATGAGAAAAAAATAAATCGCCTGAAAAATTCTCTTGCTAATTTTTTCAGCTTTGATTACTATCGAAATAATTTTTACGTTACAGTAGTCGTTTTTAATTGTTGCATTTATGAATGTTTTATCTTGAGCTCGACTTTTTTTCTTTAATTATTGTTTGTTTTTACTCAATTTTTTTTCATAATGAAAATTTACAGTTAAAAATTTGTTAGTTTATTAGTGCCTCTGCTGAATATAATCTTCAATTATGTATTGGCATTATATTAAGGAAGTCAATGAGTCATGTCAACATGATATTAAAAGAAAACATTAGTAAAACTGTTCATTTACGAATATAGATAATTGTACCGCTTTATATTAACTCTCGATTAGATTTTTTTTTTTTTTTCTTATTTAGTAATAATAATAAGTTCGACTCAACGTAGGAATTTCTATGCCGTGATAAAAAAATTCTACCGACCTATAGGGCAAAACGATTACTTCAATAGTAAAAATAATTAGTATAATGGACTCGATAATCGTCGATAAATAAGTATAACACGACTTTTTTTGTATAAGAAAGCCCGAGAGAAAACCACAGGTTTTTTGTTTTTATTTTATTTTTTTTTATTAAACACACAACCGTACCCGAAAAAAAAGAGTAAGAATAAAAGAAGAAGAGGAAAAAGCAGCTTCTCGTACATCGGCTACGCGTGACGACGTGACTCGAATCCAACGTTCGGGAATTTTCGGGCCTAAACTGGGGGCCTCCCAGCTTTAAAGGTATATAGTCAGGCAACGTGCTTTGCTCGCTCGCCGGATATGCGGCACGGTTTGCTACACGTGTATACACGCATGTTATAGAGCCGCCGATCCAAGAAGACTAGCTGGCCGCGACCGTCTATGCACGAGGAATACGTAAATCTAAGAGTTTTTTTTTATTCTTCTCTCTTTCTTATACTTCATCATTAGAAAGTCTGGCACGATTATCAGATAAAAATCTCAACTTTTAACTTCGATTTTATATTTGATGCTCTTTTTATAATTGTTTATTTTGTTTACTAATTTTTTTCTTTTAATATTAATTGCTTAAAAAACTTTTTAAGATTGCACTGAATTTTTGGAAATAAGAATTACAAGATTAAAATTTTTCTTTGGATCGGGTTAGTCTCGCAAATTTTTTTACCAAAAATGAACGCGCTTTGAATGTACGATTTTCTTTACCTGGTACGCAGCGTCATTTTTTTTTTTTTTCAAAGAGGTGTCTTGACGCTGAAGGATAAATTAAAAGTCCGAAAAGAGACAAAAATTCAAGTTAGATTTAGTTTTACAGAATTGATGTCCTCAAAGGATTTATGACTTATTGTGAGCAGCAGTTTGAAATTCTCAACCAAGTCAGCTCGAGAATAAATTTAATTTAATGGCCTTGGGAAAAGAAAGCTCGTGCTTTTATTTAGAGTTCGATAGGTTAAAAAGTAATCAATGCAGTTGAAGAAATACAGGCATTGCGATTTTCGGGTGGTGGAACGAGTTTATCTAAAAATTGCAGTAAAATGTTAGTGTTGATAAGTATCACCAAGACCGTGAAGAGATCGATCGGATGAAGTAACAAAGTGGACATTATTCGGGTACCATAGCCCCTGTCAGGAAGCTCTTAGGAAGCTCAACATTGTGTCCCATCCTGCAGCGGAGTAAAAATGGAGATCGAGAATACGACGCTATCTCGAAAAGTCTCCAGCTGTGGTCGCCCATGCAGATCTAATCTCTTGCTTGGTTTTATTGTCTGGTCTTATATAACTCAGGTTGCGTTTTTATATTTTAAATTGATTCAAAGGTTCTTCTTACCGTTCAAAATAGAAAATCTCATTGGCATATACTGAAAATAATAAAACCAAGCTACATTATTTGTAAAAAAATCTTAAAAAAACCTTAAAATTATCATACTGGTGCATAGAATTCTCTCGATCGATGCACTGAGCAGAGTGCAATGCGTTATTCTCGCGATCCATTCGATCAGCCTCTCTCGATGCTCGTATGTAAAATTTCAAATAGCCCGCGCGAGCACGCGCATTAATTATCGATCATGGGGTGGGTCGCCCATGTACGTTGAGGCCCTCCATTTACATGCAGATTAGGTCCTTAATTTTTCCCGTTGAGGGCGAGAAAGAAGAAGAAGAAGAAGACGACGAGGGAGGAGGCGGTCCGCGGCGCGGCGCGGCGGCCATCCTGGAGAGGTGGTTTTATGGGGTGTAGCTACGGCGAAGCGTTTAACGCGTCCTCGATAGATTTTATGACCCAGGACGATAGTTTTTTAATTATCAATTTAATATTATTTTTAAACTTAACATTCAACATCTATGTTTTGGATCTGAAAATTCAAAAATTCATATCAATTAAAAGTATTTGTTTCAAAAAAAAATCTTTACCCTTGCTCGAGTAATAACGGTTTTTCAGTTTAAAATTGTATCACAGTAATTTTTGTATATTTGTGTAATAAGCTCGATTCTTTTACAAATCATTCCGACATTGAACAATTGTACACCGCACTAGACATAAATTAATCATTACCTCATTATAATGTAATAAAAAAGAACCATAACAATAAAGTAAAATACCAGAGCAGAGAGGTAAAAAAAAGTCCGTAGTGTCACAACTGATCACCTCAAGTGGAAAAACTTAGGCACGCGCAAGTGTCACGCGAAAAAAAAAGAGAGCCGCGCTAATTCCAGCAATTCCGCCGATGAAATTGCATCGATTACTGCGGGGGGAAATGAGCAGAGCGTAAAACGCAAAGCGTGAGCTTTTCACACGCTGCGTAGAAAATTGCGATTCGGGAATTTCCAACTGTGACCTCGCCTTCTTTACGAGCTACGGAGATACCGAGAAATCCACCCGTGACTATTTAATCGTCGACGCCGCTCGGTTTATTAATAAGTACTTTGCCTATACATTATTGCCAATCGACCAATCGAGTGACGGTCTTCGGAGCCCTCGACGTTTTAATTGTGTGGAAATCAAGCTCTTGAATAAGCAGCTTGGCAAAGTCTTCCGTCAACAAATAAACATTTTTTTTTTTCTTAGCTTCCCTTAAATAAATACAAGCTTTACCGTTGCTGCACTTACTTAACTCATGCTTCGCATAATTTATTATATCGTATAAAATATCTAGAATGCAGCAGAATTTGATTTAATGAACAGTATTTAAAATATGATACCGTGCTAATTAATAATAGTACATACCTTAAATATTGCAATATCAAAGCGATCTGTAACAAATAATTAGTTCTGAAAATTGGGAATCTTGCCGTAATATTTTCATTATCACAAATTACCAGATAAGTTACAAAAAGTCCAAGATTGGTAAAACTATTAAATTGGATATTTAGCCCTTAGCGCGAAAAAAATCACCACGATTTGCGATTCCGAATAATATGCGGCAAAACCCGTAAGCCGACATTAACGCAATAATTACTCGAAGGCTATAAAATGCAAATTGCCGAGTTTTTATGACGATAGAGTTACTTGCGCGTGACCATACTAGAGTACCTTTGATGTAAAAATAAAATCATGTCACTGCGTTCTATATCTACTCTTTTATCTGGAGTACCTGTTGCGGATCAACAGAGGCGAAAACGCTCGTAACGTGTGTGCACAGCTATGGAAGTTGTTATTAATAATAAAAACAACAATAACCGCAGAATTAAATCTGCATCTGTTCATTATTTTTATGAATACGTTGATAGTCTCTACGCTAAAACAATTGATTGATTGCTCTTTTATTACTAGTAAAGTATACTTGTCTCTACGAGGTCTATTGATCAATTATTGCATAATAAAATCTCTGTTATATGTATAGTTAATCCGACAGATATAAAGTGCAAATTTTTCGATTCAGAAAACCTTCTCATTATCATTTTAACGAATGAAAAATTTACATTTCGGATAAAAATAAGTAACAAAAAAAATCGTTGAGTATATTGTGACATTAAAAAAAAAAAAAAAAAAAAATTATGATTGCATTTAAAAAAGATCAATTAATCACGCCCATGTATATCCTTTGTCTTGAGATTTGCGTACTTGGTTCATTTCGCAAGCCGCTCAATCTATCGCTTTTTTTTTTTTTTTTTTTTTTTTTTTTACTGTAAATACCATTTTGTTTTCTTTCTCTTTGGGCCTTACGTTTTCTTTTAAATTTTTTCATTCAACCCTCACCATTTACCCTCAACTAACAAGGAGAGGACCAGACATTTGGGTCATGGATTTGACTAAAACTTGGTACATGGGCTCCAAATATGCCAAAAAGAAACCTCCAAGTGTCAGTTTCTCTGAATGGGCCTTTTAAAGTCATGTTCCCTCTACACCCCATGTTAAAAAATCAGCATTTTATCAGCATTTTTCGATAAAAAGCTGTTTTTGACCTGTTTTTGAAAAAAATATTGCTCAGACTCTATTACACTTACAGAATTCCGGAACCTGGCATTTTTCTCGATTTTTTTCGTCTTTCCAAGTACTTTCTGGAAAAAATTATTTGAGATTTTTTTTTATGTATTAAACCATGTAAAATTAAGATGTTTTTCGTCATTTTTTCATTTTAAATATCTCAATTTTACATTGTCTAATACATAAAAAAAAATCTCAAATAATTTTTTCCAGAAAGTACTTGGAAAGACGAAAAAAATCGAGAAAAATGCCAGGTTCCGGAATTCTGTAAGTGTAATAGGGTCTGAGCAATATTTTTTTGAAAATCAGGTCAAAAACAGCATCTTACTGAAAAATGCTGATTAAATGCTGATTTTTTAACATGGGGTGTAGAGGGAACGTGACTTAAAAAGTCCAATTCAGAGAAACTAACACTTGGAGGTTTCTTTTTGGCATATTTGGAGCCCATATATCAAGTTTTAGACAAATCCATGACCCAAATGTCTGGTCCTCTCCTTGTTAGTATGTATTAGAGTTCTAATCTCAATAATCATCATCATCATTGATATAAGAGGTAATTTGATCTCGTCACGCGAAATTGAGATATGTGCTTTAGCGTGGCAGCTTAGAGTTTAAGATTGGATTATGATGGAGCAGGTGACTAAGGAATTCAGAGTAATTAGTTGTTTTGCATAACAATGTGACTATTTTCCGGACGCAATTAATGTAATTGATTTAGAGCAATTGCTCTGTAGTTGTTGCCAACCGTGTGCACATATATAAAATAAACACTGGTATGTTGGGGATTTAAATTACGTTATTGTCAAGGGTGCTTTTGTGAATTATTCGAAAAATCCAAGTACAATAAGCTTTATTACTTCCTCATTACTCCTGAACGCCTTTGATTTGCATAAAACTGCGACAATATTTTATTCACGTTGATCATCAATTTGATTTGATTTAATCAATTGATTAGGTTTTATTTTTTAGAGAACCAGTCACATTGATCTTAAATATTGGACTGGTGCGTGAGAAAGCTGACGATGGAATTAACGACATCATATCTTGGGTCAAGTACGTCTCTAACCAGATGGAAGCGTAAATTTTAAATATTAAAGCGCGTTGAAAAAGTCAAAGCTACGCCAGGCCAGCCGCGGTCCAATGTGTCTGTTTATTATAACTGGAACGCGATGCGTGTGTACTGTACAGGCAGCGTTTCTAGAACGGTCTTAAAATATTTTAATTGCTCGTAATTGGTACTTTTCAGCCTTCATTGGGTCGTGTAGTCTAACCGAGTCGGGTATTCACACCAACGAAAGTTTATATTTCAAATAAACTAAGTTTATATTATTTACTCTCATCGTCATGCTGCTGATTTTAGCTACACAGTTTAAAGTCAAACTTTATACGCGTTCGCATCATCATTTGACGTCTACGCCTAACTCAACCGCGGATGATTCGAGAACCTTTAAGCAAACAAAATTAAAAAAATGAGCTCAATAATAAATTTTATAAAAAACAAGAAAATGTGAGCGTGCATTTAGTTTGACCAGGCACTATGGAAGACCAAAACAACTCGTTAATCCCAGGACCCTCGAGTGTCGTCTCGACTTTAAAATCAAATTAAATGAACGTCAAGAGCCAGCCAAGCGACCCTATACGAGAAGCGTGTAATCATTATTATCGGAGTCGGTCCAATTTATGCAATTAAAACGTCTATGGGAATGAAAATGTACGACTGTTACGGCTACGCTTAACTCGTACGACACTTACGAAAATATTTAAATTCAAAAATTCAAAAGTTACTACTAATTTTCAAAGTTTTTTTATTTAGTTTGGTTCCTCATCTTTTTATTTGGTTATTTTAAAAAGAAAAAAAAAAAAAAGTTATCAAGATAGATGACGCATAGACGCTGCACGAGATTGTGGTGGAAAAGTTGGAGCGTCCTAGCTTCCACGCACCCCGCATCATTGCTGCTGCTGAGTAAAAGTTGTAGTTAATTAATCGACGTGAGAATGAAAGTGAGATGTGTATGAAGTATCCCTCAACTCGCAACTTACTTGCACAATTATTCGCACGCTTTTTTTTATTTTTTTTTTATTTTTAGTTGAGTTTATGAGGAAGCGACTCGTCTGGTGAAAAGCGATAATTGTGCGCACAAATTTTCGTGTGACTTTTTCCATTTTTAAGTTATTAACGACTCGTTGCTAAAGTATTTTCTTCCGTTGTATCAACTCATTGGTCAATAATTAATCAAACCAATAAACTGCAAAATGAATTTTAACAGCAAAATGCAAAATCAAAAGGGTAGTTTGAAAAAGCTTCAACTGTGATCAAATTAAATTCTCATTTGAAGTTGCGTGCATTCAAAATTAGTATGTCCTATTTACGGGGCGAAATTAAGGCTCTT